>CM039729.1:29942538-31142538 GCA_022539455.1 Dendrobium nobile
TAAGAAGTAGTACCACTTGAGGTAGAAATTTATAACAATAAATCATCATTTCTAATGTTGACTTGTCTATTTCCTTTCAAGTACCCTACCAAATATAAACGTATGTAGGATTTGGTTTGCCGTGGGATCTTGAGGGGAGCAATCTGCAATGGATGGAGACGAATACTCAAAGAGCAAACGAAAAAAACAGATTTGAGATGGTTAAAATTAATCTAGTTTAACTTGTTGCCAGATGGGTGAACTAGTCCCAATCATCGACTTTCTCTCATCAACTCCAAATTCTCTATTAGTGACATAGGTCCCCCTTTGAGTTGCCTCACAAGCTTTCTACCATCATTGCAGGTTCGCTTGATGTAGAATGGAGATGGAGAAGTTGAGGACGAGGGGGGTAGGTGAGCCTATTGAAGCAAGTTTGGTAGCTGGTTGACGGGGTGTGATGGGTTGTTGGAGAGGTGATGCATCGAGAGAAATGGAAACATTAGTTTTGGCTCTCCATTGTTCTCAACATGGTGGCAATGGTGGCAACCAAGTAGGTATAAGGTTCCACATTATGATGACTTGCGTGCCTAAGTAGGCATGTGCTAGGATTAGGTCGACTCCCATCTAATCACTATGCAATTTTTCGTCATTGGGTAGTGTCATTGAATTGAAGCTGAGGTCAATGGGTAGTGTCATTGAATTGAAGCTGAGATGAATTTGACCTGAAATTCAATTTGAACCCAAAGCCCAGTCAAAGAATTTGACTCAGTTGAATTCCCAATAATTCTTCTCAGCAAAACTTTTTGCACGGTTTGTTGGAAAAATGAATATTCTGTCAGTCAATTGTATGAACCAATTAGCAAGTTCAATCGGTCATGAAGATCATGTAATGTAGTAGGCTCAGTGATAGAATTGCCAAAGATGACTTATACAGGATGATAGAAGCTTGAGATTGTAACAGATAAAAGAAAATATATTGATTTAATTGTCAAAGTGGTTCTTAATTTGATGCAATATACAGTTGTTTCGAATTGCAATGGATTGGAGAAGATCTGATGAGGACATCGAAGATCAACGGATACGATTGTGTCTAGTTATTTTGATGTATTTTATTTGTTATTTGTACTTTTCCATTTTTACCCTCACTTGAGGGCTTTGTTTTATGTTTGCCCTAGGGGCAATTGTGTCTTTTATTTTCCTTCATGTATTTGGCTATTTAAGCCCTCCCCTTCCTCTTGGAAAGGGATGATGATTATTAACAAATGAAAATTTTCTACTTTGATCTCTTTGTGAGTTCTACATTTCATGTTATCTTTGTGAGTGCAAAACCTCCACGATCTCTTAGTGAGTTCGTAGGAGAAGCTAGATCTCTTGGTGAGTTCTAGATTTTTTTTTTCTTGTTCTATCGTTTTCTTTTAGTTCTCTTGATCAATTCGTTCTTGTGAAGATTTGGATTGAAGCCACTAGTGGGAGATTGGAGTTTCATGCTTTGGGTCCCAAGAATTTTCCCCCACAAACTCCCCTCCCTTGCTCTTTGCCGCCGCCCCTCCCTGGATTGTTCAGGCCATCGGCCTGCAGCCCAACCCGCCGGCCAGCAGCCCCAGCCCACCGGCCAGCAGCCACCGGCCAGCCCCTAGCCCGCCTCCCAGCATCCACCTTGCCGCTGGTTTCCTATCTTGGACCCAAGCCTGTTTGAATTTCAAATCCTCAATTAAATCAATTTCCTAATTAGTCTCCATCTATTTAGGAGAGACATTTAAGGGGATTAATGCTCCTTTTGAAATTCAAATTCTATTCCCTCCTAATAAATCAATTTTGGGAGTTACTTAAGAATTAATCAAAGCTGAAATTATAATTTCAGATTTGATTGGAATTAGCTATTCAAACGTGGGCCCCACCTGTTAAATTCCAAAGCTTCTCTCTCCTTGCTCTATGGCCGGCCACCCTTGCCCATTAATTCTCTTTTCAATTACATTAATTGCCTCCCATTAAACCCCTAATCCCCCACTAACCGTTGGCACTTCCTTTGGAAATTAATTGGATTTTCAAATTAGCTTCCCCCATTTCTCCTCACTAAAATCCAATTTCAGAAATCTGAAACTGCCATTGTCTGAAGCTTTTCTCTACTACCCGAGCTCCTCCTTAGTATTGGCTTGGTTGGAGTTTTCTGGGTCTTATCAGACTGCTGTCCTAGCCCACCAGGTTGCTGTTTGGGCTGCTGATTGGAAGTCTTTGTGTGCTAAAACGGGGGGCTTCAACCATCACCTGCTGCTGCCCACAAGTTCCCAGCTGCTGCCCATTCAGTTTGGTGGTCCATTCTTGCTGCCCTGCTGTCCAAGAAATCAATGATCACCTTCCTAAATGTATCCAAGCCTTGACATTGTTGATTGCTCTTCATCCAGTGCCTTGGTGATCAAACTAGAAGCTTCGTATTCTCTGATTATTTGGGTAAACTCTCCCCCAAATCATTAAATCTCTTAGTCACTTTTCAATTGTGGTTTATTAATGGATTCATGAAGATCATGTCAATTATTCGCTGCTAGAACCTATTAATAGTAAGAGTTATGTGAGGGATCTTTCATAGACTAATCTTGTTGTTAGTATTGGAATTTATTGTTGGAACGAACCATGTATGCAATGTCGCATTAAGTTGGCTATCTTTCGAACTTAACTTTTATTCATGTGATTTAACCTAAGCTAAGTGCCACTTAATATTTATCTTTTCGTTCAATTCCGCATAAGATCTTGCTTATTATTGCCTCTAAGCGTGCAAACTTTATTTAAGCAAATCATTTTCGCATGGGATTGTTTCACATCAAGATCATTATTGTAGGGTTCCTTAAACAATGAAAGGCAGCATGGGATAGTTTACTTAGTGTGAATGTGAAACCACAGCAAAATTATATACCACAATTAGATTGCAAGAGAAGATAACAATCTACGGTATCTTTGGAATTGGCGAGTGAAGAAATGGGATTTTTGTCTCAACAACATCAAATAGGTTCTTTTTAGGTTTGGGAACTTTTAAGCCGTATAGTGAAATATCTTTGGATAATTTGGGCTATTGGAGTCTTGCTAATATTTTTTTATAATGTATATTATTAATTATGTATGTGTATGATGATGCAGTAGTTAATTGATAAAAGTTGTAAATGAGTTGGATGGGGTTGCTAGGTTTAACAGTTGATCCATGCAAATTTTAAATGAATCGGATGGGATTACTAAGTTTAATTGTTGATCTAGTTATAAGCTTATTTGTATTTGATTTTAGATGATAACGTTGAGAAGCTTACATTGAACTGATGTCTTATAGGTCTCCTAATAGAGACAAGACAACTCCAATTGAGTCATAGAGAACCTAAATCTCTTAACAGCTATAGTGTGCCTATTTTCTTTCCATATATGCATTTGAGATGGTGCAATACTTTACTAGACAAATGCAATGGGATGAAAGGAAGATGGTTGCCTATGATTAAAATCAATGATTCAGTTTTGTCCTTGTTCATAAGTACCATGTAGTATACAATCACCATGATTCCTCCTAGGTTTCATTTTCCTTTGTCCGATGATCTTAAATTGATGAGAGAATTGGAGCCCCCTCACAAGAACTCAAACACGAAAAAATTTTATCATTCATTCGTTCATTCATTCATTACCTTCAAAAGAGAACATAAGGGCCTTATATAGTCTCATACAATGGACAAAAAAAAGACGACATTACCCTTTGGGCTTACACATGACTACCCTTAAGTAAGGGGTAAAAAGGGAAAACAACTAAAACCAATACAAACATAAATAAATACAAACAAATACATATAACGACATAAAAATATATCGGCGTGATCGTGGCCGTAGATCGGCGGTCACGCCTCTGATAGACTTTCTAAGCTTCAATGTCCCCATCAGATACTCAGGTGGATGAGTGGCTTTACTCTTAGAGACATGATACGAAATGAGCATATAATTGAAAAGGTTGGAGTAGCTCCAGTGGAAGATAAGATTAGTGAGAGTCGCCTTAGATGGTTTGGTCACTTAAAACAACGGCCTTCCAATGACTCGGTTAGGAAAGTAGATGTATTAGGTTTGACTTATGTTAATAAAGGTAGGGGTAGACCTAAAAAGACTTGGTTAGAAAATATTAAAAATGATATTTATTTATTAGATTTAGATGAGAATTTGACTCTTAACAGGACAATGGAGAAAAATGATTCATGTAGCCGACCCCACATAGTGGGATGAAGTCTTGTTGTTGTTGTTGATAATGAGGTAAAAATGCTTATGAATCTAGAGAAATGAGTTAAGAACCAAAAAGCTAGTGATATTGAGTATTAATGCTAGTTAATTATGATGTTGATCCGTCAGGCACTTTTATTAAATGGTCATTGAAACATGGATGAAAAGTTTGGAATAAGGAGGCATCCCTTATATTTGACCAGAGGCTCTAGAGTCCATAATCCAATATTATGATTTTCATTTTGAGCAATCAAGGCATTCCAAATCATATCTTATTTAGCAATCAGACCAATGATGATATCTGTTGCGGAAGGCTTTGGTTTGATGTTGCCATGGGATCTTGATCCATTGCTGGATGAAGCACTAGAGGAATATCTTCTTTCAAAGGCCATTTTTTGTTAAACCATTATCATGGTTTAAACGAAAAATCCTTAAGAGGAAGGATGGGGAAGACCTAGAATTCTGAGAGGATGCAAAAAATAATGAAGTGTATTTTTAATACCATGTTGAAGAAAATGAGAGAATAATATTGCATATTTTGTTATTCCAAAGAGTAAAGGAGATAAAATATTATTGGGAGAGACATTGCTCATAAAAAACGAAAATTGTAATTAACTTAATTAACTATAATTAATTTAACTTTTAAAAAGTTACTTTGCATAAGAAATAGTAATTGATGGACTGCATATAAAAGGCGGAATAGTGGTTAATTGTCAAGATAGTGCGGTTTAATTGAATACAAATTTGATGTGCTGTTATTTATAATTTCCACATTTATATTAGTTGCTATAGAGTATAGATTTATGGATATTCTAACTCTAATAACATTAAAAGTATAACGAGCATGCCCAATTGGAAATGATAACAAATATTAACATGGAAATTTAGGATAATGACATAAGCGTGGTTCTTTCAATAATATTCTTATAATAGTATGCCACTAAGGAACAACTATGCTAAAGGATATGGATTGACAAGCGAGGATTAAATTGATAAAAAATTGGCTTGTGATTGATGACTAAAGTAGATGTTTTGCATTGCGTCAGTTCATTGGGTTGTGAACAACTCTATTCTGAAGAATTGAAATGTTGTTGGAAGAAGTATTGGAGCTTCTTGACTAAATTTATTTAACTAGCAAAATTTATCCACAGAAATTCATTCTAAAGAGAAATGAATGGGAAATCCATTCTGAAGAAGATGCAAGGTTTAGAAAATCCATCTAAATTAGAATAACATGAAGTGGGAAAACGACCCATCAAGAACAATATCTGTAGAGAAGGCTTTTGTCATTGATCATAAGTAACAATATTATCAACTATAAAAAGATATCTTTGAAATCTTGAAGGTTCGTATGCGTGGTGACAGACTATTTGATTTTATGCTGTTATTGTATAGAATTGATTGAAAGAAGCTTTTTCTTTTCCTCCATTTGGCTTCATAGTTAAGCTTGGTTAATTTAGAGGTTGGTTTTGTTGGATGGGTGGGATTTAGTCAAGATGGTGTTTGGTAAATGGGATTGGATAAGATATAAAAATGGAGTTGAGTGCATTATTTTTTTTAATTTAATTGATTTTATTTATTTTTTTAAAAAGGATCTCAATCTTCAAAAATGACTTGGGGAATTTGATTGTTATTAGGTTGCTTTGAAATTGAATAGAGGTTGTTAAGGAAATTTGCATGTAGTTAGCTTGAAAGAAAGCTTAAGGCTACATGCATCAACCCCTTCCTAATGTAGCATTGGCGAGAGCTTTATGTACTAGGTACGTCATTTTTTAGTTGAGAGGGGACTTTTCTTACATATTTATAGTTATATTTTCAAGAGAAAGATAATAAGGATTATGTGGAACTTAGTTTGTTGAGGTAGAGGGGGATCGGATGTGATGGGGGAAGATTAGAGTGGGGCATCAGAATTAAGGATTGTGATGGAACTTTGTCATTGATTTGTTGAGAAGGGATAAATACTGTTCCGATGAAAAGAAGAGATTGTGAATGTTAGAAGAATGAAGGCTTGAAGGGAGGGAGGAAAAGTTACAAAAAGAGCAGGAAGATTCTGAAGGCTAGGGGAAAGAGAGGGGAAATCTATTTCTTTATTACTTAATCAAGCTTTATCAGTTACAACCAAGGCTTGCTATTTCTAATAGTAGACATATCATAGATATTCTAAAATAATACCACAATTACAAGCAGGGACATAGCAAATGCTCACCGAACAAATATATCAAAATGACGACAACAACAACAACAACATCAAGCCTTTGTCCCACTACGTGGGGTCGGCTACATGAATTCTTTTTCGCCATTGTGTCCGGTTAAAAGTCAAATTCTCATTTAAATCTAAACATGACCGTGATGATGACATCTCCCGTGACAAAAGATAGGAATGTCAGGCTAAAACAAGACCAAATTAATGAAGACAATGTCTCATAATTGGGAACTCAAGTAAACATCTCACATTGCATCACTTGGTAAATCAGTACTGGAGTTCTAACGCATCCTTATCTGGATTGAATTTAAACATTTCTGTCCAATTCTTCACTCAAACAATTGCAAATTTATACCAATCTTTGTTCCTTGAATAGACTGTCCAAAAATTATATGAGCTGCACCGAAAAGTATTCTCATCAACTCATATCACCATTTTCTTGGACATTCTATCATCCATCGCATCCCATGCAAGTGAAGTGAACTGCCACACCACCTTACTTCATAAGCTGGAGAGACTCTGCTCCCTGCTGGAGATTCCTGAGCCACCTTTAGTCCATTTCGAGAATGAATGCCATCAGAGCTATCTCAATATATTGAAGAAAATGCTCATAGATAACGTTCCAGTCTCAGAGGAAACATGCCTCAAATCTCTAATTGTTTCAGAATGCCAGAAGATGTTAAATATTTACTTAATCTGTGCGGGATTTGGATCAGGAAAACATTCTACAGATAAAAATCTGAAGTTACAAAGAGTTCTACCTTTGGTTTCTTCAAAGAAAGAGGAACTGGCAGCCAGATCTTCTCTTGTTGTGATGGCCATTAAAGCTTTGAGTGATCTTGACAGTGATACATTTCGACGAAACCTGCAACTCATTTTCCCTCTGCTGGTCGATCTTCTTCGTTGCGAACATGGCTCACGAGAAGTGCTTCTGGTGCTGTCTGATATCTTTCAATCTTCAATAGGTCCTGTAATATCTACACTGTAAATATTTACTTACTAGGAAATGCATTCCTCTTAACACTATTTATAATTATTCTTTATTTTTTTGTTAACAATTTATGTGTCTCCCATTTTGGTAGAATTTATGGCACTGATCATGGTAGTGAAATTGGGCTGTATGGGACACTGTGAGTTGAAAAACCTTATGGTGTGAACTGCACACATTAGAATTTGTTGTTTTTGTTAAGGAAAGATGATGATTTTAATTTTTCTGAAAAGGATGAGAATTTATCCTATTTTATAAATAAGGATGATTAATTCTTGTTGAATATAGTTTTTTTTTTGGAAATTTGGTATTATGATAAGCATTTATTATAAAATTTTGATATTAACTCTTATGAATTCTTAGTGTATAAATTTAGTATATTGGAAATTGTTCAGGTGATATAATTCTGAGATTTCATGTAGTTTTTTTTGTAACATCAGAACTTTGAAACTCGTTTGTTTGTCTGAAAGTCATTATTTACTGAACAAGATAAACTGTTATTCTTCTATATATATATATATTATATATATATATATATATATATATATATATTATATATATAGTTTAGTACTAATTTTGTATTGTGATAAAATGACAAAGGTTTCATTTTAGATGGTTTTCTTACTGCTTCTTAAAGCAATTTTTTAGTATAAAAAATTTAATTTTTTACTAAAAAATTTATTAAAAAATAGTAAAAAAATTATCCCAAATGAAACCTAAATTACATGTCTCCCATGAGATTAAAATGGGAGCATTCTTTGAGGGAAGGGGGCATTAATCTTTGGTTTTAGATGCATGGCTGCTTCAAATGAATATATACACCGGATTCAATTTTAACTGTGGATGATTTTTTTTTTTTTTTTTACGAGGAATCATTGTCCTTAGGCTAATGTAAATCCCATTTGACATAGCATGCAACTCACATCAATTTTCATGGGTCAACACTTAAGTAATCTTACTACTGAGTTATTTTGAGATGAAAGTTGAGGGAGTTTAGTGGATATTTGGCGAGTTTAGAAAGTGAGAGTATTACCTGTCTTAGAAGAAAATAACATGAAATCTAAAGAATGACTATTGTAAAGTAAGAGATCCTAAGTATCAATATGCTACAAAGGTTTAGGTTTTTTAGAGGATGTTGGATTCAATTTTGTGATGGACCGGCTGAGCCGGTCCATCCTAGACCCTTGCGGGTGTACAAGAGGCAGGGGGGGGGGGGGGGCGCGGCCGGTCCGGCTAAGCAAGGGGGAGGGGCGGCCGAACCGGGTGAGCAAGAGGAGGGGTTCACGGTGGGCCCCATGGGCCCACTCACTTGAATCCGTGGGCATCAAGGGGGACGGCCAGCTTTTGGGGGGAAAATGGAGGGTGGATGATGGGGGGCAATTTAGGGATGAAGGGGAAGTTGTGAGATTGTATGAAAAGAGCCATTAGGGTTTATTTTGGGGGTTATCATGTGAAGAAAGCTCTTTCTCATTTCCTTCTTATTTTTTAGGGTTTCTTTTGGGAGATTTGGTCCTTCTCGAAGTGGACTAGCTTTGTCTTGTATTTCTCTTGAAGATTAATGCAAATCTCTTTTGTTCTTCTTCTCATACTTCTTGTTTTGGTTTAACTTTGATTTGGTGGAGAAATATCATCCTTGAAGGAAAATTAGGGCAAATCCTAATTTGTGAAACCTAAGGCGTACCAATTTGGTATCAGAGCTCTTGATCCTAGACGGCATGGCGTCAAAGAAAGTAGAAGTTTTGGAGGGAGAGATGGGCCAATTGAAAGAGGAGGTGGGTGAGAAACTTTCGTCGATGGAGGGAAAATTTTCATCCCTAGAAGAGAGATTTGGGGGAATGGAAGAGATGATCCGGAAATTGTTAGAAGCTCAAGTTGTTCCATCAAACCCTAAGGAAAAAGAGAAATCTCCGTTGACGAACCAAAACCCTAACCCTAATTTTCCAATTAGGGAAGAAGGAGTAAATCAGAATGAAGATGGCATGCAAGGGCAATGGCCAAGGGAAGGAGGAGAAGGGTCTGGAGTAGGTGGCCCTTGGGGAATGACCGGTGGTCAAGGGGGCCGGCCATACATGGGCTCGGGGGGCCCCCACGGCACACGGGGCCCCCCGAGCCCATGTGAAGAGTGGCCGAATCAGATGGGGGGGTTTCCGGAAGGAAATCTTGCCACGTGGGAGCAGGGAGGAAGAAGGGAAGACTACTGCATGGGCTATGGAGAGCCAAGAGAACCCCCATGGAGGGGGCTTCAAAATCCTTACCTGATGGAGAGGAGGGGAAGACCACAAGGAGAGGGATTTACTCAGGGGACATGGGGAGATGGAAGAACCATCCACCAAGCTGACAACCGCATGAGGAAATTGAAGATCCCTATTTTTGAAGGGGAGGATGCTTATGGATGGATCTACAGGGTGGAGCGCTATTTTGCAGTGAATGGTGTCACAGAAGAGGAGAAGTTGATGGCGGTCCCGGTATGTTTGGAGGGGAAGGCATTGGCCTGGTTTCAATGGCTTAAAGGAAGACAACATGTTAGAAGTTGGGAGGAGTTCAAAGACCTCCTACTGCATAGATTCAGGGTGTCCAGCGAGGGAACACACTATGAGAAGTTGGTGGCTCTAGTGCAGGAGGGCACAGTGGCAGAGTATAGAGAGCACTTTGAGCTACTATCAGGCAGATTGAGAGGGATTCCAAATGACCTTCTAGAGGGGAGTTTCATGAAGGGGTTGAAACCTCACATCAGAGCAGCCATCAGAGTAGTGGCTCCACATGGGTTAGTAAGGATCATGGAGACTGCACAGCTTGTAGAGGACAAGCTGAAGGTGGAGCCACCGAGGAGATCAGGGGTGTCTTACCCCACTTATCGACCACCACTCATGATTGGAGGCCCAAGGGAGACGACCATCCTTCCTCCTAGAGAGATAGCCAAGGAGAAACCCACTACGGCAGTGAACCAAGGAGGGTTCAAAAGGTTGACTGATTCAGAGCTGAAGGAAAAAGGGCCAAGGGCCTTTGCTATCGATGTGATGAGAAGTTTACACCGGGGCATAGGTGTAAGGAGAAGACCTCACATGTGATCCTAGTGGGGGATTCAAAGGAGGAGGAAGGGGATGCAGGAGCAACTGAGGAGGAGGGCGAGGAGGAAGAGCATCCTCATTTGGCTATGGTGGAGGTTTCACTCAACTCCATAGCCGGATTGACATCACATTCCACCATGAAGCTAGAAGGAGAGATTGCAGGTTGCAAGGTGATGGTACTGATTGATAGTGGGGCCACTCACAACTTCATAGCTTGCAGATTGGTGGATAGGGTGGGGCTACTGGTGACCCAAGGGAGAGGTGTCGGAGTCATGTTGGGCACGGGGAAGAAGGAGCGCTGTAGCGGGCAGTGTAAGGGAGTGACCCTCACATTGCAAGGAGAGGAAATAGTGCAGGACTTTCTACTGTTAGATTTGGGAAGCACTGACGTGATACTGGGAATGCAGTGGCTCCAATCCTTGGGTGAGATGAAGGTAAATTGGAAGAAGTTATACATGGAATATGGAAAGGGGAGCAGGAGAGTGACACTACAGGGAGACCCCAGCTTATGCAGAGCCAGAGTGGCCTTGAAGTCCATCTTCAGGACTTTGAGAGATGAAGGAGAGGGCTATCTGATAGAGCTACAACAAGTAGACAGGGAGACCGAAGGGGAATCAGAAGTCATACCGGAGGTGGTTCAGGATCTTCTACAGCAGCACTCCACAATGTTTCAGATGCCTAAAGGGCTACCCCCTGTCAGATCTAGAGAGCATGCTATTATGTTGAAGGCAGGGGTGACACCCATCAGTGTGCGACCCTACAGATATCCTCATGCTCAGAAAGAAGAGATTGAGAGGTTAGTAGCGGAGATGTTGGAGGCTCAGGTGATCCAGCCCAGTGTGAGCCCATTTTCCAGCCCGGTACTCTTAGTGAAGAAGAAAGATGGTAGTTGGAGATTCTGTGTAGACTACCGAGCCCTCAACAAGGAAACTGTGTTGGACAAGTTTCCTATTCCTGTAGTAGACGAGCTTTTGGATGAACTTGGGGGAGCCACCATCTTCTCCAAGGTGGACTTGAAATCTGGTTATCACCAGATTAGGATGAGGACTGAAGACATTCAGAAGACGGCATTTCGGACACACGAAGGTCATTATGAGTTTTTAGTGATGCCGTTCGGGCTCACTAACGCTCCCTCCACCTTTCAAGCCCTGATGAATCAGGTCTTCCAGCCCTACTTGAGGAGGTTTGTTTTAGTTTTTTTTGATGATATATTGGTGTATAGCAAGTCTCTGCAGGATCATGTCGCCCACCTTGGGGTGGTACTCACGACCTTAAGGGAGCATTAGCTATATGCCAACCAGAAGAAGTGTTCTTTCGCTCAGAAGGAGGTGGAGTATCTGGGACACATCATTTCAGAGAGTGGGGTAGCTGCTGACCCCACCAAGATAGAGGCCATGGTGAAGTGGCCTACACCAAAATCCCTTAAAGGCCTACGGGGATTTTTGGGACTTACTGGCTACTACAGGAGGTTTATCAAGGGTTATGGTTCCATAGCAGGTCCTTTGACTGATCAGTTAAAAAAGGACAACTTTCAATGGGGAGAGAAGGTAGAGGAAGCCATGAAGACTCTGAAGGAAGCCATGACTAGTGCTCCTGTGCTAGCACTCCCAGATTTCACCCAGCAGTTTGTGGTGGAGACTGACGCTTCAGGAGTGGGTTTGGGAGCAGTTCTCATGCAGAATCGTAGGCCGATTGCCTTCTTCAGCAGGATCTTATCTACTAGAGCAAGGCTGAAATCAGTTTATGAGCGGGAACTGATGGCCATTGTGTTGGTTATTCAAAAATGGCGGCCTTATCTATTGGGGCAACGATTCATAGTTTGTACGGATCAGCGGAGTCTCAAGTACTTATTAGAGCAGAGATTGGTGGCAGAAGAACATCAGAGGTGGCTAGCAAAGCTCTTGGGATATGAGTTTGAGATTCAGTACAAGCTCGGAACCCAAAACAAGGCGGTAGATGCTCTTTCCCGCGTGGAGTGCTCACAGCTGATGGCACTATCTGTCCCACAATTGGTTGATTGGGGTGGAATGGTGAAGGAAAATCAACATGCGGAGGAGTTAGAGAGAATTCGGGCGGCTATCCAGAAGGGCGAAGGAGGGTTCAAAGGGTATCACCTAGAGAACTCTCTTTTATTATACAAAGGGAGGCTAGTACTACACCGTGACTCAGCATTCGTCCCCATTCTTCTACGGGAGTACCACGACAGCCGGATTGGTGGACATTCAGGGGTGGAGAAGACCTATCGGCGGGTGAAAGCCGAATTTTTCTGGAAGGGGTTAAGAGGTGATGTCGAGGACATGGTGAGCAAATGTGACATTTGTCAACGGAACAAGTATCAAGCTTGTGCCCCTAGTGGTTTACTACAGCCCTTGGTGCTTCCAAACAAGATTTGGGAGGAAGTCACCATGGATTTCATCGAGGGGTTACCCAAGTCGGAAGGATATACGGTCATCATGGTGGTAGTGGATCGTCTGAGCAAGTATAGCCATTTCATTCCTCTACGGCATCCTTTTTCAGCTCCTACTATTGCATCTACTTTCATCAGAGAGGTGGTTCGATTGCATGGGGTCCCCACTTCTATTGTCTCGGATAGAGACAAAGTCTTCTTGAGTTCATTTTGGAAGGAGCTTTTCAAGATGCAGGGCACATACTTGAAGAGGAGTACAGCATACCACCCACAGACAGACAGACAATCCGAGGTGGTGAACCGGAGCGTGGAGACTTATTTGAGATGCTTCGTTGGGGAGAGGCCTAAGCAGTGGGTCAAATGGCTACCATGGGCAGAATATTGGTACAATACTTGCTACCATACCGCATCTCAGTTTACACCTTTCAAGATTCTTTATGGGAGGGATCCACCACCATTGGTGAATTATCAGAAGGGGACGACGCCTGTCTATCTAGTGGATCAATACTTGGAGGAGAGGGATAGAGTGTTGGAAGAGTTGAGGGAGCACCTATTGAGAGCCCAGCAGATCATGAAGACCAAGGCAGATTCTCACCGCAAGGAGGTGACATTTGAGGTGGGAGAAATGGTGTACTTGAAGCTGCGGCCTTACCGACAGAAGACTTTGGCTAACAGAAGAAGTGAGAAGCTCTCCCCACGATACTACGGGCCTTTCGAGATCGAAAGGAAAGTGGGGATGGTGGCCTACCGCCTCAAGTTACCACCTCAATCCTCCATCCACCCTGTTTTCCATGTGTCACTATTGAAGAAGAGCATAGGGGAGCACATCATGGCCACTCCTACCATACCACGGGGCCTCACAGGAGATATGCAATTCTTATTAAAGCCACTACAGGTGAAAGAAGTAAGGAAGAATGATCAAGGCAAGAGGGAGGTACTCATCGAATGGAAGGACCTTCCGACGCATGAGGCTACTTGGGAGATATATGAGGTCATGCAGGAGCAATTTCCAGACTTCAACCTTGAGGACAAGGTTGATCTTTTAGAGGGCGGTATTGATGGACCGGCTGACCGGCTGAGCCGGTCCATCCTAGACCCTTGCGGGTCTACAGGAGGCAAAGGGGGGGGGGGGGGGGGGGGGGGGGGTGCCAGTCCGGGTAAGCAAGGGGGGGGGCGGCCGAACCGGGTGAGCAAGGGGAGGGGTTCACGGTGGGCCCCATGGGCCCACTCACTTGAATCCATGGGCATCAAGGGGGGCGGCCAGCTTTTGGGGGGAAAATGGAGGGTGGATGATGGGGGGCAATTTAGGGATGAAAGGGAAGTTGTGAGATTGTATGAAAAGAGCCATTAGGGTTTATTTCGGGGGTTATCATGTGAAGAAAGCTCTTTCTCATTTCCTTCTTGTTTTTTAGGGTTTCTTTTGAGAGATTTGGTCCTTCTCGAAGTGGACTAGCTTTGTCTTGTATTTCTCTTGAAGATTAATGCAAAGCTCTTTTGTTCTTCTTCTCATACTTCTTGTTTTGGTTTAACTTTGATTTGGTGGAGAAATATCATCCTTGAAGGAAAATTAGGGCAAACCCTAATTTGTGAAACCTAAGGCGTACCATTTTGTTCATAGGTGGTTCATGATCTTATTAACAAATTGCATTGAGATGTACGATGAGGGAGCGGATTAGGTTTTTTATGAGCATGAAGAATGAGAATGTTGTGGGTCTTATAAGAAAACAACATGAAATCTAAATGGAATTGGAAAGTAAGAGATAATAAGTCACAAAGTCTCATAAATACTCGCTAAAAATTCACTTGATTCTCTCCTTGTTTATAACTTGTTAGTAAGATCAGGTGTCATTCAAGCTCACCGCACCAATTAAAAAAAAAAATCTCTATAATTGCAAAAAGTTCGCTCGGCCCTCTCAACTTTCATCTCAAGATAACTTGCTAGTAAGGTCAGATGAGAGGATATCCAATAATATGTTGAGAACCATCAGAATTTATTCATGCAATTACTTTTTGATTTGTTGAAAACAAATTGTAAAAAGTAGATTGGAGAAAGCATGTGGAGTTGCTCTGATCAAATTGAACTTAAACGTCTAAATGATCTCTACTTTTGCTGAATAAAATAGCCTCTGATTAATTTTTTAATAAAAAAAGTAACAGAAGTCCATTAAATTTATTTTGATATAGTGCAATGTAAATTGTAATTGATTCATCATAAAATGCATTATTTTAAAAATAAATTTAATAATTTTGAGAATTATTTTAATCAAATTTTATTAGAAAATTTTTACTTTTTTTAACAAAAATTTTGCAGGGATTGTGTACTATATTTCTTTTCTTCAAGGAGGAAATTATATTTCTCCTCTCCTTTTAATTTTTAATGTTACAAGCTTGAATTGTTAGATCAAAGCTCCTCATCCATTTTAAGATCATTAAAAGCTATGGAATTTATGATAATCAAGATCAATTTGATTATCAAATAGATGTATCAAATATTTTTTTTTTTTCAAAGAATAGTTCTAATTATGAGTTCAAGTGAACAAATATTCTTTTTTTTTTTACTAATTTAGGCCAAATCTAGATAATTAAAGTCGTCATTTATTCTCTCTCTATTAAAAATATATAGTTGCATAAGACACCAAAGTAGCTATGACAATGTTATTAGAGAATGGTTAGTTTTATATTATTAAATCTACATGAAATTAGTACATTAGGACAAAATTATTGCAATATATATTAATATTTTTAGCATAAGCATTAAATGAAAATAGTGTAAGTTTATTTACTTTGCTATCATTAGAATCTTAATTTCTTATTTGATGGTTAACAATTGACTCCAATAACATGCCACATTGGAGTCAACCCAAAAGTCAAATGATTTGGATTAGATGCAAGTCAACCTGAATTTTAATCTGATATAAAAATTATTTGAATCAAATTGGAGTTGAAATTGGCCGTATTCAAATCTAGCCCATTCACAAGCCTACTCCTCTCATTATCTTGTGCTCTAGAAATTCACATTCATCTTTTAAGTGTTTTTTTTTTTTAAAGAAAAACTATATCCATATTTCAATTTTTACAACAATAATAATAATAAGAGGTTTTTTGGTTGCCTGTAAAAGGAAGTGTGAAGTGTTCAAAATGTGTGGATTTTGAAAATATTGTTTTGATTTGAAGTAAAATAGTGCAGCGTCCAATTTTGATGAATTTGATATTTATCTTCTAGTCCATTTTTTGTTTATTTGAAATTTCTCTAGTTTGGGCAAATTCCAAATACATCAAAAATTCATTGCAATTATAGCCGCCTATTGTCGCCGACCACCACCCGCCACCGCTTGCCACCACCAACCACTACCATCGATGACCACCACAGCCGAACATCCACTGCAGGCCAACTCCGCCGCCGGCCACCTACTGCATGCCAACTATGCCATCGGCCACCACCGCTTGTTGTCACCACCAACCGCCTGCCACCGACCACACCACTGCCAATATTGGCCATCATCTTTTACACCCTATCATTTGACCACCTATTATGTTTTTTTTTACTTCAAATCAAACAATAGTAATAATCACATACATTTCTTTTACGCTCATCCAAATAATTCCGATATTGCATTCTTTTTTAAGTTAATCAAACACCCCCTAAAGCAAAAGTAGCACATGTGAAATTGCTAATTAAGCTCTATTTAATTGGTAAAGACTATTAAAATCATTATCAAGATCTTTAAATTTAAATCTCATATATGATTATAAATGTCATCCTACAACCATTAGAGTGGGAAAAAGTAAAAGAATCAACCTCCCCTCCCAATGAAACACTATTTAGTTGGTAAAGACTTTATAATAATATGACTCTCATTGGAGAAATCAAATTCTTCGCTTGATGAATTCTGCATGGTTGCATCATCAGATTACTTGAGCTCCCATGGCATTGCCACTGGAGAAATCAGTTTATATTATGAATTCTACACGTAAACGTGCACGCCTGAACAAAACTCCTACAGGTATTTATCTTTGTAGTAATGTAGTTACTGGCCTATGAATTAGATATAAAACTCTTACGGGCCAAAAACTACTCAATTATAAGTTTCATTTGGAACAACTTTCTTATTGATTTTAAAAGCAAATTTTTAGCACACAACCTTCTTTAACTAAAAGTTGTTGGACTAAAAAGCTACTTTAAAAGCAGTAAAAAAGTTCCCAAAAATAAAGCCATAATCAAATGTAGGACCACTGGTCATACACTATGAACTGCAATAAGTGAATACTATTATTCCGCCCTCTTTAAAAACCCCCTATCATTCGCTGCTCCTTTGGATTAATTATTCTATGCGAACGCTGAATACCATCCGGCTTAATATAGCTGATGTGGCGCATTCTGATTGGTCTCCAGACAGTGTTCTGCGTCCGGTCTCCGCACAGAATAATTTCTCCCTCCTTTGGCACGCATACGCCTATAGGAATTCAAAATCCACCGCCTAGATCTAAAATATCATCTGGTGTAGGAAAAACTTTAAGCAACCAATTACTTCAAAAATTTGTACATAGCACAGGTTTCAGTAATCATATTCCAAATATAAATTCAAGAAACAATCATCACTAAAAATCACAAGAGATAAAACAAGTCATAATCGCAAACTATATGCACTTAACATTGCTATTTAAGGAGATATAAATCAATGCCAATGTCATTTCAGAAAAGGATAGTCATATACAGCAATGAAAAAGTACAGATTGACACTATTTTGAGTACACAGACTACTACTACTAAATCAATTGGTACCATTCTCTACAAGACTTTGGTTATGAAGAAAATTAAAAATAAATAAAATAACGATCGAAGGTTTATATACAACCAGATGAGACCATCTGGAGGTGGAAAGAATCACTTTTAAAAGCTATAAATAAATGCATTATATTCTCCAATATATGCATCCATGAGTCCATGCTCCACTGCTCTATTAGCTACAGCAGGGCGTGGGCGTTACTTTTTACAGACACTACTTGACGGCAACAGAGCAGAAGATATTTCTGCTCCATTGCATTCTGAGCTCCATCCATTGGAGCAAAACTGGACACTATGAAGTAACTCTGGTGAACAATCACAAGTACAACCTGTATAGGATTACTGACATTTTTAATCTGAATCAAATGTGGCAGGCATAAACAAACATATACTGGAATAATAAAAAATAATAAATAATAATAAATAATAATATATATATATATATATATATATATATATATATATATATATATATATATATATATATATATACTGGAATAAGCAAGGAAATAAAATTTTAAAGAGAAGTTACAGCAAGAAATACAGAAGGATGAACAGTTAGGCTCCGCTATTAGATAAATTTGAAGTTACAGTAAGAAACCGTAGGATTTTCAAGTTAGAATCTGTTATTAGTTTACTGGAGTAAACAACGGAATGTAACTTTGAAGGGAAGCTACAGAAACAAAACCAGAGGATGTTGGAGTTAGGCTCTGTTATTAGCTTTCCGCTTCTTTTCTACATGCAGATCTAAGGAGTTTGGTACAACTTAAAGAAAAAATTCAGTTTTATGAAGGCTCAAGAAACAGCCTTCTTGGAAAGGTACTTATAGTAGCTTAAAAAAAAAACATTTATAAATGTTTGCTTTTCTATCTTATCAATTAATTAATTAAATATATCCATTTTGATCATTCTATGAACTCACATCTTGCAACAAATTTTTATGAAACAATAAAAACCCTTATGATTTTACCAAGCAGTCCATCTTATTTACTCAGACAACACAACATGATACTATACAGTAAAGCATAGCAAAATAGAGAGAACAATGCCAAACAAAGCCTTTAGAACACCAAAAAAAGTGAAGTTGCTTCCAAACCTATGTAAAGAATTTTACTCAAGAATAGTATAATAGATTTAGGATGCACAAGAAGAAGCTTGGAAGATAATATATTTGTAAGAATTCACGTAAGCCTGCTGGTGGAATAACTTCAAGTTACTTGCTTACTATTAATGCATCCATATTGTTTTAAAAAGTTCATGACTGATTCTTAAAAGGATTAAGGCAGCATAAAGTTCGCTTTCATCACCCACATTACAGCTTCCTGTGCCAGCTCTTTAAAAAAAGAGAGCAAATTTTTTTCCAGACAATGATAAAGTTGTACAATTTTTATCTTAACGCACTACCGTTTTTTTATTTTTCCCTTTTGAATGATTTCACTTCAATATCTACTTAAAACCCAGCGGGATCATCTAACATTCAAGGATCATTATACATCACAACCAAACGGCTGAATGAAAAAAATTCTTAGGGGTTTTTTGGTTGTCTAAAAAAAGTATGTAGTATAAAAGGAATGCAATACAAAAAAAGAATACAGTATAAAAGAATTACTTTGGAGTTATTTGAATGAGTGTAAAGTAAGTTCAGGTGAATGATTTTTTTAATTTGGTTTGAAATAAAATGAATTTAGTGCATGAATTCTTAGGGGCTATTTAGTTGTCTAAATAATGAATGCAATATAAAAATAATGCAGTCTAAAATGAATACATTGTAAAATGATTGCTTTGGAATTGTTTGGATGAGTGTGAAGTAAATTCAGGTGATTTTTTTTTTTTGAAATAAATAAATGTAATGCAACGTTTAAAGTTGGTAGCGACAGGCAAGTGGTGGCTGGCGGAGGGTGGCTATCGACGAAGGGAGGCGGCAGTGGTAGCCGATGGGGATGGCGGCGGCGGCCGGCGGTGGTGGTGATGATCGGCGACAGTGGTGACCAGCAGGTAGTGGCCTGTGTCTCTCGGTGGGTGGTGGCCGGCGGTGGGGGTTGGCGGTCGTGTCCGGTGGTAGGTGGTGGTGGCGGCCGAGGACCGTGATGGTGGCCAGCGGTGGTGACTGACGGCAATCAAGCAAGTTTGCTTGCAGTGTAAGCCATCCTCGCTTAAAACTGGGCGAATTTGGTTTAACTAAAAAATGAGCTAGAATGGTCTACACTATATTTACTTTACTTTGCATTCCTTTTTCATCCAACTAAACACCAAAATTTTCAAAACGCTCGCATTTGAAATACTTTAAACTCTTATGTAATCAAGCTAAATAGCCCCTTAGCAAAGTAAGAAATGAGTATTAAACGGACTTTATCGGGATTTAGTTCTAGAACTTGGATTGAAAAATACAAGTTATTTAATAAAAATTAAACTATAAATTATGTTTTAATAAAATAAAATTTTTAAAAGATAAAAAATGAGACATAAAAAAGGAAGTTTTTTTTTCAAAAAGATGCGTACTATCCGTAACATATGTGTACACCACTTTTAAAGTTTAAATAAAAGCACTTTTCCGTACATTTAAAAAGAATTAAGTGTTTTTGAATAATTAACATTAGGATAGTGACATGCAAAATATACGAATAACACAAAATCAATGATACACACGTACATATCTACTCAGACGTAGACAGGCAATAATTTAATCACTTTGAACAGCTTAGAAACTAACTTAAATATAGCAATCGACCCCTACTCCCCATAATCTCGTTCAGTTTCATTTCTCAGCCAACCATATTTTTCAGTTGGTGTGATGCATGAAGGAGAACCGATGTCATAATTTTTCTTTCAATGCTTTGTTCTAATTAAACCAAATTCAAAATTTAATAAATTATATTAGTACTTTCATATCAATCTTTTTCAAGGACAATGAAAGTCTTATAAAAGTATGAAGTGATTTTTTTTAAGTACAAATTTAATTTATAAAAAAAGTTTTACTTGCCTCAAGAAAAAAGTTTTATTTTATTTTAATTTTAATATAAATTTAATTTATTGCTTCACATATAATTTAATTATTTTATAATTGTTTTAATTAGGATAATATACTAAAATTAATATGATTGTAAAATAAAATGAGAGATCATTGGATATAGAATAGCTTAATTACTTACCTTGAGAGAAATGTATTCACTGAATTTGATAATAGCTTAATTTTACAACACCTCTGAAAAATAAAACTTTTTCAAGGATACTTCCATGTATCTTGGAGTACTTGCATAAAAGTTGTTGATGAATTTTTTATCAAGAAATGCTAAACTGACCGACGGTGAAAATTTTCACCAATAAAGGTTGAAATTACTTTTTTGCTTCAACAAGATTATATGGCAGCAGCTTAAAAAAGAGTGAAAATGTTATTTCACCCGCGTCCGAGGAATCTTCAACATCCCCATAGCCCAACGTAGCATGTATCTTTAATTTTTTTTCTTCCGGCTACTCTACTAGTTTTTGTATGATTAGACTAGTTAAATCATCATATTAATAATTTAAATTTATCATGATAAGATATTGAACCCCCTGGACCTAGGTCTTAGCTCTTCCACAGCATGCCCTTCACAACATCTCTCAAGCAAGCAAATGTGCACCCACACACATTGTCATGATATATTTCACATAAACACAACCAATTTAGAGAACCAGAAACTTGCAACCAATTCTAATAACTTTTTAAGAAAATATGCATAATTTTGGCATGCGTTCATATGCATGATAGTTTAGGTTTAAAATTATTTCCGCATTTAATAATATAAATTTATCCTTATGGATATTGAGATAAGTTTATGTTTTAATTTGAGCTAGGAAATATTTGATTTTAGATCTTATTTTGATACCCTTAATTCTATAAACATAATGATTTGCCTTATAAACATTCCATAGCTGGAATGATTATAATTATAGATTGAATTCCTAACTTCCTCCCCCTGCTCTTTTGTCTCCTTCTCTCCCTCTATTTGCTTTCTTCTACATTGATTATTTGCCCTTCATTTTCTCCTTTTCTAAATGTCTTCATTTGCTGCTCACAACTGCAGGAAGCCTCACGCACTCATACTTCCAATCACAGGCGTTCACAATTATGACCACTTGTATCCGCAAACCTATGGCCACTTTGTTTTCGTGCTCCCTCTATGTCCTTTCCCACGTGCGCTCTTCGTTCCATACTTAATTATCGCACTATTTGCAACTGTAGCTCGTGTCTCTCGCATTTTATAGCCCTCCTCACACATCCTCTGTCTGCTCAACATCCTTGCCAACTACAGATCCCAAAATCATCATTGTCCTTCTTTGGAGTGATGATTTCACCACTAAGAGAGAAATTTTCACCAATTAGCTTATTTGCTTGAAATTTAGCTTCAGAATCATTCTAAAGAATTGAATGACATTCTCGAAAACATCAATAAAAAAAATCGAATTAATCATTCTTTTTACTCCTGAATGTTTTGGCATGATGCAATTCAAGTAAACAACTCTATATTGCGGCATGAAATTACCAACTAGAACAAGATATTGAAGCTTCTGAATTTACTAGCCCACATTGAAAGAACAAAGAAAACACCATCAACCTTCTAGTCGGATGTTCATTCTAGATAAATGATAAATAAATAATAGGTGATCCAGTTTGTTTGGATTAGTTCAATAAAATGCCTAAAGATCTCCATGCATCGACAAACCTCTCTTCTAAGTTTTCTTGACCTGATGCAAATCAACTACTTATTGCGGCATGAAATTACCAACTTCTGAATTTACTAGAAGAACTAAAATAGTCCCACAATGGTGTCGTGGGACTATTTTGATTCTTTTTTAAGGACTTGAAGAATCAAAATGATCTTTTAATATAGTTGGGGACCATTTTGATCCTTCATAAAGAGTTAAGAAACCATTTTGATCCCTTTCCCAATTAAAAATAATAGATTGAAATTGAATTCCTGGCTCTCTTCCCCTTCCCACCAAATCCCATATTTCTCTCTTCACTCTCTTCCGCTTCCATCATTTCCCTTCTACTTTCCATAATCCAAATCTCATCTCTGTTTGCACCACATGCCCTATCGAAGTATCAAGCATTTGATGAATATGGGATATGGTACAACCTTCTACAGAAATAACAGTTCATCATAGATCATGCAACATGGGCGATAGTTAACGTTTCTACTGACATCTTCAGGGACATTAAAATAATTGAACAGCATATTTCAATTGTTTGACATGAGAAGATTAAAATTAAAACCATTTAAAAAAAAAAAACTTGCAAATGAAATTTGAATTAAACAGCAAAAGCACCAGCAGAATTTGTGAATCAAACTTACCTCTAAAAATCGAAGATACTAGATTGCAAAGCAAGAAAGGTATGTGACTCAACAAGCGAAGCTGCTGTTCTTTGTCCTGCGGCAATGTACATATAAATATAATAATAATATATGTAAATATATATGTGTGCGCATCTGTATATATATAAATAAAGAGAAAATTATTAAATTGGATGAAACATTAAACCACCAAAATAAATCCTGGTATAACCACCTCAAGGTATTGTTCACCAACTGCTCCTCTAGCTTGCTTTGTGATTTGATCCATTACCTTCACTAAGTTGAGGCGACTGTGCAGGAAGAAGGAACTGTGGCTGAGCTGAAACAGGAGCTGCAACCCCTAGAACCCAGTGTAAAGAACATCAAATTAAAAAAATAAAAAGTAAACAAAATACGATGTAAAATACAAACAGAGGAAGAACACAATTCAAAATTTTGCAGTTGAGGCATACTTCTTTACTGACTTTTACCTTGTTTTTTTCAACATACTTATGAAGTGTCTCATTTTTCAAGTACAATATACATAAAACATTATTTTAATACTTTCAGAAGTATTTGTCTATATGGTTTAAAGCAAGTATAAATATTTGATCCATTTTTCATATCAACAGAACATTACTTGAAGAAGGACTAGAATCCACAACTGACATTTAACCTCATTGTTAACAGTGAGGCCAGGTTATATAAAACCCCAGCTGACCATTAAATTGCATAAGGAAGCTTGCCTGCAAACGGTGCTTGAATTACAGGTCGTGCTGGAGCTGTAACTCCATTTATGTTAGGCCCGCCAGGTTGCAAAAGATGATGGCCAGGCATTGCATAGCCCTGTACAGCTGCAAAACCTTGGCCAGTGGGAATTGGCTGGCCAAACTGCCCGTAAGGGTAAATAGTTGCATTTAGTGCTCCAGGAACACCAAACACTTGAACATATTGCTGCGCTCCATATGGATTATAGATATTCTGTGAACCAAAAAGGTACACAAATAATGAGAACAAGTACAAAACAAACTTCGAAGCTCAATTGAAAAAGGCAAAAAACAAATCATAACGGCCTTTGGAACCTGTGGATATACATATTCTGGTCCATATGCTGCATACCTGGATGAAAAATCAATACATATTTAAGAAAAAAAATAAAGGAAGAGCAGGTGGATCAGATTTTAACTAAAATGTAAAAAGTCTTTTCCAAGTATCCCACCAAAAACACAGAACATTTAATTCGGTACAACAAAGAACTAACCATCACCATACAAACCTACACTACCATATTTCTTTTTCAACTAAAGAATTATTCACATAACCTCTATATTTCCTTTTCTGCATTCTAATTAAAGAATATGCACGTGATAGACCAAGAGTTAATTGGACAAGGTCTGTATTCTTCTGTGAGTTATTCTTTATTTTATTACTACTCCACATAAATAGTTAGTCTTTGAGATAATATGTCATCATTTTGACAGCTGTAAATTCATTCAAAAAAGAACATTCTCAAGAAAATCTGTTAAGAAAACATTGAGATGCCACTAACATGAAATGAGTATTTGACCACTAAAAAGGAAAAACACTAACGCTTGACTTACCCATATGGAGGATATGGAATAGCTTGCTGGTAGTTGTAAGGAAGCGATTGGTGGTAAGTAGATCCTCCAACATAACTTCCTCGTGGAATAGAAATACCACCTATGTAAGGGCCAGAAGGCCTTGGGTGTGCTACAAAAAAAAAAAGTCAAATTACATGAAACACCAATCAGATTACAACGAGGCGCCTACCCGCAAAACACAACACTTCAGAAAATCTAGTTGATTTGGAAGCAAGTTTTCATTCTAAAAGAGTGGAAAACAGAATTAGAAATGTCAAGAAAGCTTGCTTTAATAATCAACTGTAGGAGGTGCCTGACATTTGAATCATTTAATGCTGATACTAAAACTAAAGCAAATTGAAAGGTTCAGTTCCTGATTGAACAACCAGGACAAACGTGATCCTCCATTCAATATTTGTATCCGATGATCAGGAAATCTTCACAGCAACAGAACTGGATGTAAACGCCAAAACCATATATATATGTATATATATCAAAACAACTATGAGCGTGAAGTTAATATAAGGGACTTGAGATATTCAAATCTGGGAACTCAAGCCTCATGATCAATGTCTGTAACCCGAATGATCACTTGGATTATGTGAGAAGAAATGCATGGAAATATGGTTGATGCCAGAAGATATGAAAGCAAGAACTATGACAATAATAAGATGCACTTCATGGATGTCCAGCCATTTAAAGTAGATTGAAAAAGGAAACAACAATAATATTGGGATGAGAAAATGGCATTGGCCTTGAAAAACTAAACTTACAAGACAATAACAGATCTCCAAAGCTACTTATGGATTGGTCAAATTCAATGCTGGTAACTTCACATGTGTTCTATATCTGAACATATAAAGTCAAAGAATATCAATTTATTCATTTAATCAGCTATAAAAATTCTTTTCTAGAGCCTCAATGAAGGGTGCCGTGAGCTACTGTCAGGGTGCATAAGGACAACTTTAAAAACTGTTAGTTTAACATAATTATGCAGACAGCTAATTGTTAGGGTGGAAAGTCAAAGATGATTATTCATAAATCATTTATTTAAAATCCCGCATTAAGCATTTTCCTACAACTACTTCCTCCAGACTAACACATCACCTCATTTGAGTAATCTGAATTCAAATCAAATAAAATACACAAAAAAGGAAATGTGTAAGAAAATTGAACGATTGAACCACAAATAACACTCAATATGATAAAATGAACAGCTAATCAAATGCCACTCATAGCTCTTAGATTCCATTCAAACCCAAAAAATAGATGCAATCATGTAGCATGACATAAAAACATATCAAGCACATCAAATTAAGTTAGCGAAGCTGATAGTTTTTGTTACAAGTTTTGGAGCTAGTTCTTGTTCAAACTCAGGTATGCAGCATCTGCAACCAAATCACAAAAATTATACCAAGAGATATCAATCATCCTTGGAATACCTGAAAATAAACATCAACTAAAAATGATTCACAACTGCTTTGTCTACTCTCCTCAAAATCTCCAGACATTTTTGAAATCAGCATGTGCCCCCCTCCAAAAATTTAAAATTTATGTATATATCATATATTATTATTTTTATAAATATAATTTCAAAAAAATAATCAATGTGTGCCCCTCTAAAAATTTAAAATATATATACATATACATATATCTATTGAATAATGTTAATGATACTTTTTTAAAAAGCAAATTTGTGCCCCTTCCAGAAAAATTTCCTATCACCACTGGTATGAGGTTCAAATTTGAAATTAACATCAACGGAAAGAGTGATTTGACTAGATGACATTAAGTACATTTTAGCATTAAATTTTGTTATGCCCCTTCAAAGCCTCAAATATGTCTTAGACAAGAATAAGAAACCTTGTAATACTTTTAGATCAGCTTTGACGACAATACTTGGTCAAACTACAGTTACTACACTTATGAATGCAATTTGAGTACCTCTTTACAATACAATTCTTTAAACTAAATATTTAACCTCACTCAAACCCTAGTTTTCTTCTCATTTACATCATAAAAGGTGCAATCTTCTTTGATTTATTTTAATAATTAAAAATCGATGAACACATAATGCGCATCAACTAATGTTCATATCCCAAAAGACCAATTGCACGTGAAATCCATAATGTTTCAACGAGGAAGCTGAGCATAGCTATAGCTAAACATTGAATAGCATCCCCAACAGGAATAACAACTCCACAATTAGAATGTAAATATTATATGCGGCATTATCAGCCATAGAATCCCAACATGGCAACTTCTGCACATAAAGCATCAGATGAAATAACCAATGGTGACCGAAGACAAAGTAAATATTTATACAGTCTACGAAAGCTGTTATAGTTTGGGTCCCATGTGCAAAGTCACGATAAATTTCAGAGTAACGAGCACAGCAAGAAGGTGAATTTTCCAATTATCAAGGATACAAGAAAATTCTTCAGTTGTAACCTATGTAGGAGCGACAAAACTATCATAATACAAGCAGATATATGAGAAATATTTACAATTGAGCTAACATCACATGCAAAACAAAACAAAAATTAATGAAGAATTAGGATTCATAAAATTGGCTTTAAAAAACTACACATCATCATGAAAATTCAGAAAGGTCCAATGTAAATTTCTTTTGTGACATGCTTAAGAATGAAAAACATTTCAGAATGAATCAATCAATCAAATACAATACACTAAAGATAAATGAAATGCAAAACTGAAGGAATCCTTTAGGGAAAAAAAAAGTATCAAACATACCAAGAAAATAACAGATTGAATAGATGCTATCACACAAATAACTCAAGCAATAAATCAAAAGAGGCATACCATAAGGTGGAGCAGGTTGAAGCCGACCAAATGAAGCCAAATTACAGTTAGCTCGCCTTCCATCTATGATCGGGTTCGGGTTGGCACAAGCCCTAGTTGCAGATTCAGGGTGCCGAAATGTCACCTAAATCCTCCATAGAAATCGATCATAAAAACCAATATAAGTCACCTGAAACTACGAAAATAAAGGATAAAATCATTCTCCACTATTTCCAACCAAAAAAAAAGGACCATATTTGACTCACAAATCCATATCCCTTCGACCTCCCCGTGTACTTGTCAGAGATGACAACGGCCTCAAGAATCTCCCCGAACTGCTCGAAATAGAGCTGCAGCGTCTCGCTTTGCGTCTCCCACGCCAATCCGCCAACGAACACCTTCGTATAGGTGGTATCGCCAAAGAGAGAATTTAAGAAATGAAGCCGAGGGCTTGAGCTCGATCCCGATCCCGATGCCGAGCCAGGCACCTGTGGGTAATAGGCCATAGACTTGCACCGCACACAGAAGAGGAACGTATTGAACAGAATATACAAAAAGCAATTTAGAAACTGAGAAATTGAATAACGAACTAGAAACCCTAGATCATATAAGAGCGACGCATCAGATTTATGTCGTCGGGGGATGATATTGAGGCAAACAGGGTATGGATTTCAAGAAGATCATGAATCATGACAGGCGACGGCCGTAGAGAGATGCGAATTCGCTGGAAGTTGAGAGAAGAGAGAGAGGCGAGAGGAGAGAACAGAGAATGTCAATATAAATTACATAAGGGTTCCGAAAAACAAAAAAACATCCAAATGCAGGGGGGTTGTTAGTGCTGTTTGATTTGCTGAATTTAGAATGTAAATTAATTTAAATATAGAATTTTATATTTTTTTATATTTGTTTTGAAATAAAATAAATATAAATATAAAAAAGAGTGTATTTGAAATATCTTAGATGATGTATTTTGAGTGTATTTGAAATTATTTAAATTTATTCGATTTCCAAATATACTACAACCGTGTCATCATTGTCACCATCGTCCACCAACATCATTCTATTTCTGCCGAGAAATTATTCTGTGCGGACACCAGACATAGTTCTAAGTTTGAAGGCTAACCAGGTGAAGTCACGTCAGCGGTACCAAGCGAAGGGGTGACGTGGCGCATTCTGGTTAGTTTCCGGACGGCTTTCGGCGTCCACACAGAATAATTTCTCCCTCATGCGGGCCAACCCCCCCAAATAACTCTAAAATATTCCCTTATACAACATTTCTTTCACTTTACATTCTTTTTACACTGCATTCCTTTTTCAGGCAACCAAACAGCCATACACAGGGGCGGAACCATAATTTTAAAGGGGGCAAACTTATAAGTAAAAGTGTAGATATATCATTTTAGTAACTAATGATTCTTTGTATTTAAATACATAATATATTTTAAAAATATCATCAACATGTTATATAATAAGAATGATTCTTAAACAAAAATTAGATTGAAGTATATGGATGATTTGTTTGCAAAAAAAAAAAAAATCAAAATGATTTAACTGATTAATCATTCAATTTATATAAAATGTATGCTGGAGTTGCCTTGAATTTGACTCGACTCCTATTTGTTCATTTCCTTGATCGTTGTACTCTTCACAGATATGTCGGGGGTCCAAGGGGGCAGCACCCCCTGACCGGGTTTGACCTGCCCGGTCAGGTCACGGGGTCAAGGGACAACGCCCCGAGAACAAATTTTGGTTGTTAGGATATTTTTGAATTATCTTTACTATTTGACAATCACCTAAAGACCATAGTATTTTAAAACTTTTAGGGGGGAAATCTCTTTTAAGAACACCTCTGTATAATAGAGAAACTAATTCATATAATATTCGATCGACGATTACGGCCAATACATACATTATAAAGCTTAGTCACTAAGGCATTAAGGTGTAAACCAACATGGAACCAGATAACTTTTTTTTGGAACAATTAGGCCAATTAAAACAGACTCACACATAAATCGCATACACAAGACTCGAACCCAAGACCTCTTAGTTGGTAGCCAAAGCTCCCTGCCAACAGATCAAATTGAACTGTGCACTCGATAATATTGAGTTTAGTACCATAGAGGTGGACCCCTCTATGCAATTAAATTTTTATAATAGATATTAAAAATAAAATATTTAAAAAAAATTAAAAAAAAATAATAAAAGCAGGACTAGTCCCCCATTAAACAGGCAAGTGGCTATTGTTAATTTTTTTTAATCCAATCGGCCGTCAAGTCGCCCGTTGGATGAGTGAGTGGTTTTATTTATATATTTATTTTTTAGTAAAATGAGTATCCATTTTTTATTAATGGTTTTCTGAATTTATGAATTATTTGAGAAGCTTGAGAAAATATTTTTTAAGAAACATTTAAATTTAATTCATTATTTAATCTTTCTAGGTAAATATTCCTAAAGAAATATTCCGTTTAAATATTTTTTAAGGACATGATTTAAAAAACCTATGTAATTAATTAATTTTTAGGTAATTTTTTAGATAAATATATAATTAAAAAAAGAATTATATATCAAACACATGATTTTTTTCATATCGTTTAACTGTGTAAGTATTGGAGAAGAAAGCACATTGTAATTAAAACATTATTAGATGCCTACTATGTGATATGTGATCCTCTAAATATTAATGTGGGCCCCCCTTTTTATAAATAGAGATAAAAAAACTTGTCATGTTTGAGACACCGGCTTTTCACTATCATGCATTCAAATGACTTTCCATCAGCTATTGAGACTGGTTTCTAGTTGATATATCATCAAAAATTTATCTTGATCAAGCACGAATCGCAAGAGAGAATCAAGTTGGAAACTTCAAAAATTAATTGGAGACCATTTGAATTCTGATTTTAGCAAACTTAAAGTCGAATTGAACATCTAGGAAATATGAACCCAACAACACCAAATTCAACCCAGTCCGAGCCCAAATGGGTCTGAATCGAGGACCCGAAACGCTGTTGGAAGGTTTAAACCACAATTTGGATTACCAAACGTCAAACATGACATGCTCATAGTCGAATCGAGCTGCTCGTCGAGATAAATCCAACGAGCCCAAGATCGCAGAATTCCGACATCATCAAGACCTTAAAATGTCTAACGAACAGTCCACGATCAAGGGATTCAACATCAGTCGTCTATCCAAATCACTCCCCATTTGCCCTTGATCCTCCTTTTTTCGGGCCATGTCACTCTAGGAAATCGATAAATAGACTCCTTCTCCCGCTTGAAGAAGGAGGCTCAAGCAAGAAGATGAGAGAAGGAAACAAGAAAGAGAAGGAAGAGATCCCTTCTTGACCACTGTCGGACTTTCACCTGGTAGCCTACCGACGCAGGAGTTCTGCCATAATGCCATCTAACGCCCGAGTTTTAATTATACGCCGACTGATGTAGGACTTCTACTAGACGCCAGACCTCCGCTCGTCTCCGGACTCCTACCCGGCATTGAACTTCTACCTGACGTTGGATGTCCGCCCGTCGTCGGACTTTTGCCGGACTTCTATATGACGCTAGACTTCTGTCCATCGACAGACTTCTACCAAACGTCGGACTTGCGCCATTCATTGGATTCTTATCCGACACTAGACTTCCACTCGTCGTCGGATCCCTATCCAATGTTGGACTTTCGCCCATCGTCTGATTCCTGCCTAACGTCAAACTTCCGCCCGTCACCGAAATTCCTTCGAGCTTCTACCCAACGTCGGACTTCTGCCCGTTTCCCCGTCACCGGACATTCATTGGACTTCTAGGGTTTAGTTAAACTTCTACATGACATCGTCTTTCCGACCTCCATCATTAGACAAAAGTCTTTACGACCTCCGTCGCCAGATAATGGTATTTATGACCTCCGTCGCCTGCCGACAACAGTCCTTCTTACTTACGTCACCCACCAACTATAGTCCTTTCGACCTCTGTCGCCCACCGTGTAATATCAGTTTTTGCTCCAGGTTCGTCCGGGACGAAGTTGGATCGTCCGGGACGATCGGTACAGGTTGTGCAGAAAAACCTTGTTTGGCTGATTGGTTCGTCTGGACGAAGTGTGGATCGTCTGGACGAAAATTCTCCCGTGAACCTATCGCCTGGGACGATACGTGATTTTCGTCTGGACGGAATTCTTCTCTTCATGGATCGTCTGGTACGAAGCTCGATCGTCCAGGACGATCAGTCTGGATATATATAGAAATGAGATATTTTGAAGAAAGAGAAAAAGCTGAGGAGAGAGAAAAACGAAGGAAAAAGTGGAAAAGCGGATTTTCGGGCGACGCCGAGCTGTTTTCGTCCGAGGAGACTGTTGAGGAAATTGCTGTGCTCGAGGTAAGGCACAATCCGACTTTCTAAATTTTCAGAACCGTCGTGTTTGGCGGTATTTTCTGTCCGGATTTTGTTTCCGTTAGCGATTTTCGTCCGTATCTTTTGAACGGTTCAGTTTTTACCGCGTAACTTTTTGTATATCGTTGCCGTGCCGGGTGTGCACGTTTTGACTACATTTTGAAGATTTTTGTCCGGATATTTTTGATTCGACTGTGTTTTTAGTCGACCGGATTTTTCTGTGAAATTGGAATTTATCTGTGCAGTAGAATAAAGGTTCTGAAATGTTGATATCTGTATTCTGTGCGAATTCGGTAAATTTTCTTTGCAGGAATTTTTGTGTAAATTCCGTATACTGCCGTTGTGCTGCCCGATTTTTGAGTAATTTCTGAATTGTCCGTATTTCTTCTGAATTGAAATGCTGTGTGTATAAGCTATATACAAGGGAGTTATAAGGGGCCTGAATCCTATGAGATTCAGTTAGTGAAACGGGAAATCTGAAATGAGCTCAATCTGAAATCTGATATCTGTTCTGTTCCGGATCCGATGAATTCTGTTTTGGTGCTATAAGCACATCTGTTTTGGTGCCGTGAGCACAAGGGAGATATAAGGGGCCTGGATCCTATGAGATTCAGTCAGTGTCTGGGAAGGGAGGCATAAGGGGCCGGAATCCGTAGAGATTCCGTCAGTGTCAGGGCATTTAGCTATATGTATCTGTACTACTTTCTGTATCTGTTCTGTTCTGTACGAAATTGTGATTATGACATGATCTGATCCGTACGATTCTGATTTCTGTTTCTGACCCTGTTGATTTGTTCTGTTCTGATACGATCCGTACGACTCTGATGTGATTTGATATCTGTCCGTAAGTTTTGATTTCCGATTCTGTTCCGACTTCTGATCTGATTTCTGTCTGATAAGTTTGGTTTTGTTTTCTGAGGATTTAGATTGGTGGTTTGTTGCTTTGCTGAGCTGTTGAGCTCACCCTTGCTTTCTGGTGGTTTTCAGGTTCTGGGAAGGGCAAGGAAGTCCAGGATTAGATTTCAGAGTCTGATCAGATTAGGTACTTTTGTACTTTTGATTTTTGTACAGTCATGGCTTTCCTGTTCTGTCTTTCTTTCTGTTGAAAGCCATGTACTGTTCTGTAGATGATTATTTTGAGGAAATGAAAAGATAGATGTTTTGTTCCGCTGCATTTGATGTTTTTAGTAGCTCTGTTGTTCTGTGTGCTTCTGTTGAGTTAAGAATTTGGAAGATCAGTTCAGTAACCTAATCCAAAGCCAGATCCTGGTTAGCTATTTTCTCTCCGTCGCGATCCGGCGCGGGCGGGATCCGTCTCGTCTCGGGTCGGGTCGTGACAAGCTTTTTTTTGGTATCAGAGCACTGGTTTTGGAAACAGGTTGGATTGTAAAACAGAGCTCTAGGAAGTGATCAGTGAGTCTGTCTGGGAGGTAGTTTTGGGTCGTTTGGCTTTTTATTGTGTTATTTTGTGTTGTTTTGTGATAGTTTTCCGGATTTTCTGGATTTTTCTGTATGGATCAGCCAGACCCAGACATGACAGACGGTCAGAGTGACGATCAGGCAGCACCAGTGGGGAGTACAGCCCCAGTGGTCGGTGCTGATACGCTTTCACAGTTTGCTTCACTTGTTGCTCAGATGATGAGCGAGACTCAGAGCAGAGCTTCGACTGTTAGATCTGAGGACATTGATCGACACCTGCAGTTATTTTTGAGGTTGAAGCCTCCGAGGTTTGAGGGCGCTGTTGAGCCCAGAGCTGCTGAGGAGTGGCTGAGGAGATTGGAGAAGACTTTTGACGGGATGCAGTGTCCTGCAGACAGGAAAGTTCCGTTAGCTGTTTTTCTGTTGGACGGAGAGGCTGAGCACTGGTGGGATGGCCTGCAAGCAGCCAGATTTCAGGGCAGATTGAACTCCTTGATCACTTGGGAGGAGTTCTGTGATGCCCCAAGATCTAACTTGGAAAGAATGTCGATCAATAGCCAAACATTTTACCAGAGTTATCTAAATCCTTCAATAAGCGATCTATCAAACATCTATAAAAATTAAACATCAATATAACAGTCGATTCATATCTCAAAACATCATGTACAATACTCAGGAACTAAACTATCAATACAAGAGGAGAAATCTATCCTGTCCTGAGTACAAAAGAATCATCAATCGATCAAAAGAACTAAAACCTGAAGATCTGAATCAACTCCTATCTCCTGCTCCCGAGCCCTGACCTGAAAATATCAACCACATATAATGAGCTTTACAAAGCCCAGCAGGTCACCTAATACCTATAACTGAAATCAAAGCACGGCTATGCTATCAATATGCATGTCAATCTATCACAGTCAATCAATCTATGTCAGTCAATGGTCAATGAGTCTATGCAGCGGAAATCAATAGTCAATAAAACCAGTCAATGCAGCGGCAGGCAATTCGATAAATCAATGCAATCAATCAATATCCGTCAATCAAATCAATACGGTCAAATCAATACGATCTAATCAATTGAAATCAATCGAGAAAGGCGATACGAAACAATCAATCTATAAACAGTCAATACGGTATAGAACAGTAGCAACAGTGAATCTATAGGTCTATAAGCAGCAATATCAATGAATCTAGAAGCAGTAGTACGATGTCCATGCTATCAATGCAATATCTATATCTATCAATGTCTATATCAATGCTCAGTAATCAATGCTCGATAATCAATCAATGAAATCAATGAAATCGTACGATACAGTAAATCCGATCAATCAATAAAGTAGAAATCGATAAAGCAATAGATCCGTGAGTCAATACAGTAAACATGCATTTCAATACTATATACTGAACAAGTACAATCTACTGGTCATGTTGCTGTTGTAGAATCCATATTGCTGTTGTAGATATCAATAATACATTGGTTCAATCAATAAGAGTCGTCACTCTTTTCGCCCGTCGGCATATCAATAAACTCCTTATGTCTCCCTTCAATATATCAATAATCAATGTTTAAAGGAAAGCCCGTCGGCCCACCATCCTGTACAGGTATCAATCAATCTTCTACCAATGTTCAACCAGGTTCCACTTGCGATCAGTATCAATAGTCAATTCAATCAATAAACAATTCAATAGTCGATATTAAAGCAATCATATCAATAATCAATGCATATCAGTTCAATCTATCAATTTCAGACAATTCAGGAATCGTACAAAAATCGGGCAGCGTAACGGCAGTCGGTCAAATTTACACAAAAATCCTGCAAAAAGACACAATATCCAAATCTTTCCAAATTACAATAGAATATCTATAACATCAATACAATACTATCGATCTATAGAATCCAAATCAAATCAGGTCTCGATTATTTTCTATTCGATTAAAAGCGCGTAGAATCAATTCCGACCGGTAAAATCTTCGTAGAATACAGTCAAATCGTGTACAATAATCATATCTATAACATACTAAAAGTTGTGCGGTGAAAGTTGTGTCAAATCAAAACCATGTCGAAAAGTCGACTACGAAAACACAAAACGGATCACAACTAGGTCAAAACACAACATCTCTGAAAACAGAAACAGGGTTCGGAGTCCTTACCACGAGATCTTCACTTTTCCCAACAGCAGCGTCGGACGAAAAGCGCTCCGCGGTCTCCGAAAACCAGCTTTCCTCTTTTTTTCCCTTTCTCTTTCTCTCTCCTCAGATATTTTCGTTTTTATAAAATGATTTTCTCTCTCCTCAAAACGAGCTGATTTTCTTATATTTGTGAACTGATCGGCCAGGCCGATGTTCACATCGTCCCGGGACGATCAGACCAAATCCTGATCGTCCTGGACCTCACCCAGGGCTATTGTCTGGCCGATCATTTCTACAGTACGATCGTCCTGGACGATCTCACGATCGGCCTGGACGATCTGTGCAGAAATTCTTCCAGAAAACACACCAGAAATCAGCTGTTCAATGCACTGATCGGCCTGGACGATCCAAACTTCGTCCTGGCCGATTCTGGGAGGAAAATCCAAATCAGAGAGGAACAGAAAGGGAACGAGATATTACAATCTCCCCACCTTAGAAAAATGTCGTCCCGACATTTCCCTACAGGTACGAAGCAAAAACGACAATGCAAAACAAATCGATCGAAAACCAAATCTAAATCAAAACTCGTCGGAATCCATACAGAACACACAATGCAATCAATCAAATGTCAATATGCAATGTTCATATGTCAATAGCAATCGGTTAGTCAAATCAATCTTACCAGTAGAACCTTCTGGTCGTTGTTGATCCTGATGCTGTAAACTCTGTAGACTGTAGATGCGTGGCACCACTGGAGGTCGTGGCGCAACCGTCTCCCTCTGATCTCTGACAGTCCTATCATCCATCCGGTTTCCTGATCTCTCACTGTAGGCCCTCGAGGCAACAGTCCTCTGCTGTCCTGTACCCGTATCAGCCCTTCCACCCAGTCCTTTCTGAGGACACTCTGCTGCTCTGTGTCCTTGTTGTCCACAGTGAAAACACTGTCCCGTCAATAGGTAGCACTGACCTGCATGTCGTCTACCACAGTGAATGCACGTGCCAGAACCACCAGACGATACTATCGATGCTGATCGTGACGCAGATCCCGATGCAGATCCTCTCGAACTCTCATATCTGCTTCTCTTCTCTCTATCTCTGTCTCTACCAGAATCATCTCGTCGTACGTCATCTCTCCTCCTTCTGGTATCCTCGTACCTCGGTACCGGTGTCGCCAGATCAATCTCTATCAATCGAGCTCGCTCCACTAGCTCAGAAAACTCATGGATCCGGAAAGGTACTAGTGGATGCCTCAGCTCTCTGTTCAATCCGTGCAGGAATCTATAACATTTTTCCTCGGCCGTAGGAATCAGATGAGCAGCGTACCTCGCAAGAGCAGTAAACTCGGCCTCGTACTCCATCACTGACTTGCGGCCTTGCTCCAATCTCATGAAAGCTTCCTGCATCTGTCGCTGAGCTGACGGTGGTACAAACCACATCCTGAATACTGTAGTAAACTCGTCCCAGGTGATCTCAGCATTTGTCTTCCCCTGGAATTTCTCTCTCTGCTGTCCGATCCACCATCTCTCTGCCTCACTCTCCAACATGAATACTGCCAATGATACTTTTCTATTCCCCGGACACTGCATGCTATCAAAAATCTTTTCCACCCTCATGATCCAATCCTCAGCAGCCTGTGGTCCTACAGCCCCTTTGAACAACGGAGGCTTCAGCTTGTGGAACATCTGCAAATGTCTGTCTACCTCTTCTTCCTTGCTTCCACTCATCTTGCTCTGGGCATCCCCCATAACATGTGCAATCGCAGTAGCCAACTGCATCATACTCTCTGAAGGCATTGGGGCTGCGCTGTGCTGCTCATTTGGTACACTGGATTCTGCTGGAGGATCCATATCTTTTTCACCTGCACAATTCAAAACAAATGATACACACATGCAACGATGTATGCCAATGAAGCTCTTAAAGCTACCCAATCTACCCGATCTCTCAATCCAATCCTACAACTCTGGTAACAATCCATTCTTCCAATAACACTGCTCTGATACCAACCTGTGATGCCCCAAGATCTAACTTGGAAAGAATGTCGATCAATAGCCAAACATTTTACCAGAGTTATCTAAATCCTTCAATAAGCGATCTATCAAACATCTATAAAAATTAAACATCAATATAACAGTCGATTCATATCTCAAAACATCATGTACAATACTCAGGAACTAAACTATCAATACAAGAGGAGAAATCTATCCTGTCCTGAGTACAAAAGAATCATCAATCGATCAAAAGAACTAAAACCTGAAGATCTGAATCAACTCCTATCTCCTGCTCCCGAGCCCTGACCTGAAAATATCAACCACATATAATGAGCTTTACAAAGCCCAGCAGGTCACCTAATACCTATAACTGAAATCAAAGCACGGCTATGCTATCAATATGCATGTCAATCTATCACAGTCAATCAATCTATGTCAGTCAATGGTCAATGAGTCTATGCAGCGGAAATCAATAGTCAATAAAACCAGTCAATGCAGCGGCAGGCAATTCGATAAATCAATGCAATCAATCAATATCCGTCAATCAAATCAATACGGTCAAATCAATACGATCTAATCAATTGAAATCAATCGAGAAAGGCGATACGAAACAATCAATCTATAAACAGTCAATACGGTATAGAACAGTAGCAACAGTGAATCTATAGGTCTATAAGCAGCAATATCAATGAATCTAGAAGCAGTAGTACGATGTCCATGCTATCAATGCAATATCTATATCTATCAATGTCTATATCAATGCTCAGTAATCAATGCTCGATAATCAATCAATGAAATCAATGAAATCGTACGATACAGTAAATCCGATCAATCAATAAAGTAGAAATCGATAAAGCAATAGATCCGTGAGTCAATACAGTAAACATGCATTTCAATACTATATACTGAACAAGTACAATCTACTGGTCATGTTGCTGTTGTAGAATCCATATTGCTGTTGTAGATATCAATAATACATTGGTTCAATCAATAAGAGTCGTCACTCTTTTCGCCCGTCGGCATATCAATAAACTCCTTATGTCTCCCTTCAATATATCAATAATCAATGTTTAAAGGAAAGCCCGTCGGCCCACCATCCTGTACAGGTATCAATCAATCTTCTACCAATGTTCAACCAGGTTCCACTTGCGATCAGTATCAATAGTCAATTCAATCAATAAACAATTCAATAGTCGATATTAAAGCAATCATATCAATAATCAATGCATATCAGTTCAATCTATCAATTTCAGACAATTCAGGAATCGTACAAAAATCGGGCAGCGTAACGGCAGTCGGTCAAATTTACACAAAAATCCTGCAAAAAGACACAATATCCAAATCTTTCCAAATTACAATAGAATATCTATAACATCAATACAATACTATCGATCTATAGAATCCAAATCAAATCAGGTCTCGATTATTTTCTATTCGATTAAAAGCGCGTAGAATCAATTCCGACCGGTAAAATCTTCGTAGAATACAGTCAAATCGTGTACAATAATCATATCTATAACATACTAAAAGTTGTGCGGTGAAAGTTGTGTCAAATCAAAACCATGTCGAAAAGTCGACTACGAAAACACAAAACGGATCACAACTAGGTCAAAACACAACATCTCTGAAAACAGAAACAGGGTTCGGAGTCCTTACCACGAGATCTTCACTTTTCCCAACAGCAGCGTCGGACGAAAAGCGCTCCGCGGTCTCCGAAAACCAGCTTTCCTCTTTTTTTCCCTTTCTCTTTCTCTCTCCTCAGATATTTTCGTTTTTATAAAATGATTTTCTCTCTCCTCAAAACGAGCTGATTTTCTTATATTTGTGAACTGATCGGCCAGGCCGATGTTCACATCGTCCCGGGACGATCAGACCAAATCCTGATCGTCCTGGACCTCACCCAGGGCTATTGTCTGGCCGATCATTTCTACAGTACGATCGTCCTGGACGATCTCACGATCGGCCTGGACGATCTGTGCAGAAATTCTTCCAGAAAACACACCAGAAATCAGCTGTTCAATGCACTGATCGGCCTGGACGATCCAAACTTCGTCCTGGCCGATTCTGGGAGGAAAATCCAAATCAGAGAGGAACAGAAAGGGAACGAGATATTACAAGTTCACTGAAGTATTTCGAGATTGGTTTGTTCCCCCTTCTGCACGACAGCAGATGCAGGAGAGTTTTCTGAGACTTGTTCAGGGGAGCAAGACGGTGATGCAGTACGAGGCTGAGTTTACTGCATTAGCCAGGTACGCTCCGCAGCTGGTTAGCACGTCTGCTGAGAGGTGCTACAGATTTCTGAGAGGCTTACGAGACACTTTGAGGCAGCCTCTGATACCGTTCCGGATCACTGATTTCTCTGAGCTTGTGGAGCGGGCTCGTCTGATTGAGAACGACATGACGGTTACTCAGCAGCGGTGGACTGCGAGTAGGAAGAGGTTTGGAGGAGATACTTCTGGCAGTGGTTCCTCTGGGAAGAGGAGATTTGTTCCTGGATCTGGATCTGGAGATTCCAGGAAGAGCGGAGGATCGTCTGGTACTGCTACCAGTACGACTAGTTCTGGATCTGTCAGTTCGGCACCTGTGTGCCAGAGTTGTGGACGGCGACACCATGGCCAGTGCTACAGGATAGCTGGTCTTTGTTTCAGATGTGGTCAGCCGGGACATAGGATTGCAGAATGTCCACAGATGGGATATGAGCAGCGATCTGAGGGCTTTGTCAGACCTGTTGGTTCAGCAGCAGGAAGACCGAGGACTGTTCCTCCACGCCCTGAGGGATTTGCTGGTAGAGGTGGTGGTTCTAGTTCTGCACCACGGAGACCACCTACGATTCAGAGGGAGCAGAGTAGTTCTGTTGCTTCAGCTCCTGTTCCAGTTCAGCCACGAGTTTACAGTCTGAGTCAGCAGGAGGCTCGTGATGCTCCGGATGTTGTGACAGGTACGGTTTACATTTCTGATCAGCCCTGTCGTGTTTTGTTTGACTCTGGAGCGAGTCATTCTTTTCTGTCCGAGCATTGTTTTGAGATTTTACATTTGGATTCGATGGTTCTACCGGTTTCTTTGTCTGTGATTTTACCGGCTGGGAATCCATTGATTGCTCGACAGTTTTGTTTGTGTGAAATCGAGATTTCTGGCAAGAAGTGGAAATCGAGTTTGATTCGATTGCCGATTTCTTCGTATGATGTGATTCTGGGCATGGATTGGCTGAGTCAGTATGAGGCCCAGATCGACTGTCTGAAGAAGCAAGTGAGTTTGCTTGTGGCTGGAGAGAGAGTTGTATTTCAGGGATTACGAGGTGTTCTCTCCAGTCTGGTTTCTGCGTTGGAGGTAAGCAAGATGTGGAAGAAAGGATGTCCGGTATTTTTGGCTTCGGTGCGGGATCTGAACCTGGAGGTTGGTTCTGTTTCTGAGATCCCTGTGGTACGGGAGTTTGCTGATGTTTTTCCTGAGGAGTTGGTTGGTTTACCTCCGGATAGAGATGTGGAGTTCTCTATCGATGTTTTTCCGGGTGCCGCTCCGATATCGAAAGCTCCGTACAGGATGGCACCGAAAGAACTTTCCGAGTTGAAAGTTCAGCTTCAGGAGTTGGTTGACAGAGGTTTTGTACGTCCTAGTGTTTCGCCCTGGGGAGCACCTGTTCTGTTTGTGAAGAAGAAGGACGGTACACTCCGTATGTGTATTGATTACAGAGATTTGAACAAGGTCACGATCAAGAACAAGTATCCTTTGCCTCGGATAGACGACTTGTTTGATCAGCTTTCCGGATCTTCGGTATTTTCGAAGATTGATTTGCGATCCGGATACTATCAGGTGAAGGTGAAGGAAACTGATGTGGTGAAGACTGCTTTCAGTACTCGGTACGGGCACTACGAGTTTTTGGTTATGCCTTTTGGGGTAACCAATGCGCCTGCGATTTTCATGGATCTAATGAACCGAGTATTCAGGGAGTATTTGGATCAGTTTGTGATCGTCTTCATTGACGATATTCTGGTATATTCTGCATCTGAGGATGAGCATGCCAGACATTTGAGGATTGTGTTGGAGACTTTAAGGAGGCATCAGCTGTATGCCAAGTTCTCTAAGTGTGAATTCTGGCTGAAGAGCATTTCTTTTCTGGGGCATGTGATTAGCGGAGAAGGCATTTCTGTAGATCCCCAGAAGATTCAGGCTGTTGCTGATTGGCCAAGGCCGACTACGGTATTTGAGGTACGTAGTTTCTTGGGTATGGCCGGATATTATAGGAAGTTTGTGAAAGGATTTTCACAGATTTCGACTCCTCTGACGAGACTGACTCAGAAGTCAGTACCTTTTGTTTGGACACCGGAGTGTGAAGCTAGTTTTCAGAGATTGAAGGAGTGTTTGACTTCAGCTCCAGTGTTGGCACTTCCGTCAGGTACGGAGGGTTTTCAGGTGTTCAGTGATGCTTCACTGAAAGGATTGGGTTGTGTTCTGATGCAGCATGGTCAGGTAATTGCTTATGCTTCGAGACAGTTGAAACCACATGAGAAGAATTACCCGACGCATGATCTGGAGTTAGCTGCAGTTGTTTTTGCTTTGAAGATTTGGCGTCATTACCTGTATGGCGTCAGATGTGAGATCTTTACTGATCATAAGAGCCTGAAGTATATTTTTACTCAGAAGGATCTGAATCTGAGACAGAGGAGATGGCTCGAGTTGATCAAGGACTACGATTTGACTATTCAGTATCAGCCTGGGAAGGCGAACGTGGTAGCGGACGCTCTGAGCAGGAAGTCTTCTGGATTCTCAGGTATTCAGCTTACCTGTGATGACTTTCTGATTCGTGATTTGGAGAGATTGCAGTTGGAGGTGGTTTCCTCCAATGATTTGGAGTTGGCTCAGATGAGTATTCAGTCTTCTTTGGAAGCACGGATTCAAGAAGCCCAGAAGTCAGATTCTGATTATTCGAAGTTGATAGCTCAGATTGGATCTGGTAAGACTCCTGAACTTCGAATTTCTGATTCTGGTGTTATTTTCTGTAAGAACAGGTTGTGGGTACCTGTGTCTGGAGACTTGAGGCAGGAGATTCTGAGTGAATCTCATCTTTCTGGCTACACTGTTCATCCAGGCAGTGGTAAGATGTACGCTGATATGAAGCTTTTGTTTTGGTGGCCTGGGATGAAGAAAGATGTGGCAGAGTTTGTGTCGAGATGCGAAGCCTGTCAGTTGGTGAAGGCAGAGCATCAGCGACCAGGTGGGCTGTTGCAGTCGTTGCCTATCCCTGAGTGGAAATGGGAGGAGGTAACGATGGATTTTGCGATGAGTTTTCCTCGATCTAGACAAGGACATGATGCCATTTGGGTGGTTGTAGATCGATTGACGAAGTCAGCCCATTTTCTTCCGATCAGACAGACGGATTCAGTTGATCGCTTGGCACAGATTTATGTGAAGGAAATAGTCAGATTGCACGGTGTGCCTCGTGTGATCGTATCTGATCGAGATGGACGTTTTACTTCCAGACTTTGGAAAGGCATTCAGCAAGGCTTGGGTACGAAACTGCATTTCAGTACAGCCTTTCATCCTCAGACCGACGGGCAGTCTGAGAGGACGATTCAGGTACTGGAAGATCTGTTGAGGCTTTGTGTTCTGGACTTTAGCGGAAGCTGGGAAGATCATATTCCGCTGATTGAGTTTGCCTATAACAACAGTTTTCAGTCCAGTATCGGTATGGCACCGTACGAGGCTTTGTATGGCAGGAAGTGTCGTACTCCTTTGACTCTGACGGAGGTCGGAGATAGACAGGCTTTGGGAGCCACTTTTGCTGATGAAACTGCTCAGAAGATCAAATTGATAAGAGAAAGATTGAAAGCCGCTCAAGATCGTCAACAGAAGTATTACAATCAGAAGCATAGATTTGTTGAATTTCAGGTCGGTGACTTTGTGTATGTCAAAGTCAGCCCGATGAAAGGTGTGAGCAGATTTGGTCAGGTGAGCAAGCTTAGTCCAAGGTATGTTGGACCATTTGAGATTTCGGAAAGAATTGGAAAAGCTGCTTACAAGTTATTGCTTTCTGAATCTATGCCGGATGTGCATAATGTGTTTCACGTATCCACTCTGAGGAAGTGGGTTTCAGACTCTGGGAAGAAGGTGTCTGCTGATGAAGTTGAGATTCAGGAGAATCTGGTGTACAAGGAAGAGCCAGAGTTGATTTTGGCGTACGACATCAGAAAACTAAGAAGTAAACAGATTCCTATGGTTAAAGTCCAGTGGAAGCACCGTACTGCACGGGAAGCCACTTGGGAGAAGGAGTCTGACATGAGACAGTCGTACCCGTACTTGTTTTGACGGAGGTTGGATGGATAATGTCGAGGACGACATTTTTTTTTTAGTTGGGGAGATTGTAATATCAGTTTTTGCTCCAGGTTCGTCCGGGACGAAGTTGGATCGTCCGGGACGATCGGTACAGGTTGTGCAGAAAAACCTTGTTTGGCTGATTGGTTCGTCTGGACGAAGTGTGGATCGTCTGGACGAAAATTCTCCCGTGAACCTATCGCCTGGGACGATACGTGATTTTCGTCTGGACGGAATTCTTCTCTTCATGGATCGTCTGGTACGAAGCTCGATCGTCCAGGACGATCAGTCTGGATATATATAGAAATGAGATATTTTGAAGAAAGAGAAAAAGCTGAGGAGAGAGAAAAACGAAGGAAAAAGTGGAAAAGCGGATTTTCGGGCGACGCCGAGCTGTTTTCGTCCGAGGAGACTGTTGAGGAAATTGCTGTGCTCGAGGTAAGGCACAATCCGACTTTCTAAATTTTCAGAACCGTCGTGTTTGGCGGTATTTTCTGTCCGGATTTTGTTTCCGTTAGCGATTTTCGTCCGTATCTTTTGAACGGTTCAGTTTTTACCGCGTAACTTTTTGTATATCGTTGCCGTGCCGGGTGTGCACGTTTTGACTACATTTTGAAGATTTTTGTCCGGATATTTTTGATTCGACTGTGTTTTTAGTCGACCGGATTTTTCTGTGAAATTGGAATTTATCTGTGCAGTAGAATAAAGGTTCTGAAATGTTGATATCTGTATTCTGTGCGAATTCGGTAAATTTTCTTTGCAGGAATTTTTGTGTAAATTCCGTATACTGCCGTTGTGCTGCCCGATTTTTGAGTAATTTCTGAATTGTCCGTATTTCTTCTGAATTGAAATGCTGTGTGTATAAGCTATATACAAGGGAGTTATAAGGGGCCTGAATCCTATGAGATTCAGTTAGTGAAACGGGAAATCTGAAATGAGCTCAATCTGAAATCTGATATCTGTTCTGTTCCGGATCCGATGAATTCTGTTTTGGTGCTATAAGCACATCTGTTTTGGTGCCGTGAGCACAAGGGAGATATAAGGGGCCTGGATCCTATGAGATTCAGTCAGTGTCTGGGAAGGGAGGCATAAGGGGCCGGAATCCGTAGAGATTCCGTCAGTGTCAGGGCATTTAGCTATATGTATCTGTACTACTTTCTGTATCTGTTCTGTTCTGTACGAAATTGTGATTATGACATGATCTGATCCGTACGATTCTGATTTCTGTTTCTGACCCTGTTGATTTGTTCTGTTCTGATACGATCGTACGACTCTGATGTGATTTGATATCTGTCCGTAAGTTTTGATTTCCGATTCTGTTCCGACTTCTGATCTGATTTCTGTCTGATAAGTTTGGTTTTGTTTTCTGAGGATTTAGATTGGTGGTTTGTTGCTTTGCTGAGCTGTTGAGCTCACCCTTGCTTTCTGGTGGTTTTCAGGTTCTGGGAAGGGCAAGGAAGTCCAGGATTAGATTTCAGAGTCTGATCAGATTAGGTACTTTTGTACTTTTGATTTTTGTACAGTCATGGCTTTCCTGTTCTGTCTTTCTTTCTGTTGAAAGCCATGTACTGTTCTGTAGATGATTATTTTGAGGAAATGAAAAGATAGATGTTTTGTTCCGCTGCATTTGATGTTTTTAGTAGCTCTGTTGTTCTGTGTGCTTCTGTTGAGTTAAGAATTTGGAAGATCAGTTCAGTAACCTAATCCAAAGCCAGATCCTGGTTAGCTATTTTCTCTCCGTCGCGATCCGGCGCGGGCGGGATCCGTCTCGTCTCGGGTCGGGTCGTGACAAGCTTTTTTTTGGTATCAGAGCACTGGTTTTGGAAACAGGTTGGATTGTAAAACAGAGCTCTAGGAAGTGATCAGTGAGTCTGTCTGGGAGGTAGTTTTGGGTCGTTTGGCTTTTTATTGTGTTATTTTGTGTTGTTTTGTGATAGTTTTCCGGATTTTCTGGATTTTTCTGTATGGATCAGCCAGACCCAGACATGACAGCGGTCAGAGTGACGATCAGGCAGCACCAGTGGGGAGTACAGCCCCAGTGGTCGGTGCTGATACGCTTTCACAGTTTGCTTCACTTGTTGCTCAGATGATGAGCGAGACTCAGAGCAGAGCTTCGACTGTTAGATCTGAGGACATTGATCGACACCTGCAGTTATTTTTGAGGTTGAAGCCTCCGAGGTTTGAGGCGCTGTTGAGCCCAGAGCTGCTGAGGAGTGGCTGAGGAGATTGGAGAAGACTTTTGACGGGATGCAGTGTCCTGCAGACAGGAAAGTTCCGTTAGCTGTTTTTCTGTTGGACGGAGAGGCTGAGCACTGGTGGGATGGCCTGCAAGCAGCCAGATTTCAGGGCAGATTGAACTCCTTGATCACTTGGGAGGAGTTCTGTGATGCCCCAAGATCTAACTTGGAAAGAATGTCGATCAATAGCCAAACATTTTACCAGAGTTATCTAAATCCTTCAATAAGCGATCTATCAAACATCTATAAAAATTAAACATCAATATAACAGTCGATTCATATCTCAAAACATCATGTACAATACTCAGGAACTAAACTATCAATACAAGAGGAGAAATCTATCCTGTCCTGAGTACAAAAGAATCATCAATCGATCAAAAGAACTAAAACCTGAAGATCTGAATCAACTCCTATCTCCTGCTCCCGAGCCCTGACCTGAAAATATCAACCACATATAATGAGCTTTACAAAGCCCAGCAGGTCACCTAATACCTATAACTGAAATCAAAGCACGGCTATGCTATCAATATGCATGTCAATCTATCACAGTCAATCAATCTATGTCAGTCAATGGTCAATGAGTCTATGCAGCGGAAATCAATAGTCAATAAAACCAGTCAATGCAGCGGCAGGCAATTCGATAAATCAATGCAATCAATCAATATCCGTCAATCAAATCAATACGGTCAAATCAATACGATCTAATCAATTGAAATCAATCGAGAAAGGCGATACGAAACAATCAATCTATAAACAGTCAATACGGTATAGAACAGTAGCAACAGTGAATCTATAGGTCTATAAGCAGCAATATCAATGAATCTAGAAGCAGTAGTACGATGTCCATGCTATCAATGCAATATCTATATCTATCAATGTCTATATCAATGCTCAGTAATCAATGCTCGATAATCAATCAATGAAATCAATGAAATCGTACGATACAGTAAATCCGATCAATCAATAAAGTAGAAATCGATAAAGCAATAGATCCGTGAGTCAATACAGTAAACATGCATTTCAATACTATATACTGAACAAGTACAATCTACTGGTCATGTTGCTGTTGTAGAATCCATATTGCTGTTGTAGATATCAATAATACATTGGTTCAATCAATAAGAGTCGTCACTCTTTTCGCCCGTCGGCATATCAATAAACTCCTTATGTCTCCCTTCAATATATCAATAATCAATGTTAAAGGAAAGCCCGTCGGCCCACCATCCTGTACAGGTATCAATCAATCTTCTACCAATGTTCAACCAGGTTCCACTTGCGATCAGTATCAATAGTCAATTCAATCAATAAACAATTCAATAGTCGATATTAAAGCAATCATATCAATAATCAATGCATATCAGTTCAATCTATCAATTTCAGACAATTCAGGAATCGTACAAAAATCGGGCAGCGTAACGGCAGTCGGTCAAATTTACACAAAAATCCTGCAAAAAGACACAATATCCAAATCTTTCCAAATTACAATAGAATATCTATAACATCAATACAATACTATCGATCTATAGAATCCAAATCAAATCAGGTCTCGATTATTTCTATTCGATAAAAAGCGCGTAGAATCAATTCCGACCGGTAAAATCTTCGTAGAATACAGTCAAATCGTGTACAATAATCATATCTATAACATACTAAAAGTTGTGCGGTGAAAGTTGTGTCAAATCAAAACCATGTCGAAAAGTCGACTACGAAAACACAAAACGGATCACAACTAGGTCAAAACACAACATCTCTGAAAACAGAAACAGGGTTCGGAGTCCTTACCACGAGATCTTCACTTTTCCCAACAGCAGCGTCGGACGAAAAGCGCTCCGCGGTCTCCGAAAACCAGCTTTCCTCTTTTTTTCCCTTTCTCTTTCTCTCTCCTCAGATATTTTCGTTTTTATAAAATGATTTTCTCTCTCCTCAAAACGAGCTGATTTTCTTATATTTGTGAACTGATCGGCCAGGCCGATGTTCACATCGTCCCGGGACGATCAGACCAAATCCTGATCGTCCTGGACCTCACCCAGGGCTATTGTCTGGCCGATCATTTCTACAGTACGATCGTCCTGGACGATCTCACGATCGGCCTGGACGATCTGTGCAGAAATTCTTCCAGAAAACACACCAGAAATCAGCTGTTCAATGCACTGATCGGCCTGGACGATCCAAACTTCGTCCTGGCCGATTCTGGGAGAAAAATCCAAATCAGAGAGGAACAGAAAGGGAACGAGATATTACAATCTCCCCACTTAGAAAAATGTCGTCCCGACATTTCCCTACAGGTACGAAGCAAAAACGACAATGCAAAACAAATCGATCGAAAACCAAATCAAAACAAAAACTCGTCGGAATCCATACAGAACACACAATGCAATCAATCAAATGTCAATATGCAAATGTTCATATGTCAATAGCAATCGGTTCGTTAGTCAAATCAATCTTACCAGTAGAACCTTCTGGTCGTTGTTGATCCTGATGCTGTAAACTCTGTAGACTGTAAGATGCGCGGCACCACTGGAGGTCGTGGCGCAACCACCGTCTCCCTCTGATCTCTGACAGTCCTATCATCCAACCGGTTTCCTTGATCCTGACTCTCACGAACAGGTCCGCTCGAGGCCCTCGAGCACAGTCCTCTGCTGTCCTGTACCCGATCAGCCCTTCCACCCATTCCTTTCTGAGAGGACACTCTGCTGCTCTGTGTCCTTGTTGTCCCACAGTGAAAACACTGTCCCGTCAATAGGTAGCACTGACCTGCATGTCGTCTACCACAGTGAATGCACGTGCCAGAACCACCAGACGATACTATCGATGCTGATCGTGACGCAGATCCCGATGCAGATCCTCTCGAACTCTCATATCTGCTTCTCTTCTCTCTATCTCTGTCTCTACCAGAATCATCTCGTCGTACTCTCATCTCTCCTCCTTCTGGTATCCTCGTACCTCGGTACCTCGGTTGTCGCCAGATCAATCTCTATCAATCGAGCTCGCTCCACTAGCTCAGAAAACTCATGGATCCGGAAAGGTACTAGTGGATGCCTCAGCTCTCTGTTCAATCCGTGCAGGAATCTATAACATTTTTCCTCGGCCGTAGGAATCAGATGAGCAGCGTACCTCGCAAGAGCAGTAAACTCGGCCTCGTACTCCATCACTGACTTGCGGCCTTGCTCCAATCTCATGAAAGCTTCCTGCATCTGTCGCTGAGCTGACGGTGGTACAAACCACATCCTGAATACTGTAGTAAACTCGTCCCAGGTGATCTCACATTTCTTCCCTGGAATTTCTCTCTCTGCTGTCCATCCACCATCTCTCTGCCTCACTCTCCAACATGAATACTGCCAATGATACTTTTCTATTCCCCGACACTGCATGCTATCAAAAATCTTTTCCACCCTCATGATCCAATCCTCAGCAGCCTGTGGTCCTACAGCCCCTTTGAACAACGAGGCTTCAGCTTGTGGAACATCTGCAAATGTCTGTCTACCTCTTCTTCCTTGCTTCCACTCATCTTGCTCTGGGCATCCCCCATAACATGTGCAATCGCAGTAGCCAACTGCATCATACTCTCTGAAGGCATTGGGGCTGCGCTGTGCTGCTCATTTGGTACACTGGATTCTGCTGGAGGATCCATATCTTTTTCACCTGCACAATTCAAAACAAATGATACACACATGCAACGATGTATGCCAATGAAGCTCTTAAAGCTACCCAATCTACCCGATCTCTCAATCCAATCCTACAACTCTGGTAACAATCCATTCTTCCAATAACACTGCTCTGATACCAACCTGTGATGCCCCAAGATCTAACTTGGAAAGAATGTCGATCAATAGCCAAACATTTTACCAGAGTTATCTAAATCCTTCAATAAGCGATCTATCAAACATCTATAAAAATTAAACATCAATATAACAGTCGATTCATATCTCAAAACATCATGTACAATACTCAGGAACTAAACTATCAATACAAGAGGAGAAATCTATCCTGTCCTGAGTACAAAAGAATCATCAATCGATCAAAAGAACTAAAACCTGAAGATCTGAATCAACTCCTATCTCCTGCTCCCGAGCCCTGACCTGAAAATATCAACCACATATAATGAGCTTTACAAAGCCCAGCAGGTCACCTAATACCTATAACTGAAATCAAAGCACGGCTATGCTATCAATATGCATGTCAATCTATCACAGTCAATCAATCTATGTCAGTCAATGGTCAATGAGTCTATGCAGCGGAAATCAATAGTCAATAAAACCAGTCAATGCAGCGGCAGGCAATTCGATAAATCAATGCAATCAATCAATATCCGTCAATCAAATCAATACGGTCAAATCAATACGATCTAATCAATTGAAATCAATCGAGAAAGGCGATACGAAACAATCAATCTATAAACAGTCAATACGGTATAGAACAGTAGCAACAGTGAATCTATAGGTCTATAAGCAGCAATATCAATGAATCTAGAAGCAGTAGTACGATGTCCATGCTATCAATGCAATATCTATATCTATCAATGTCTATATCAATGCTCAGTAATCAATGCTCGATAATCAATCAATGAAAACAATGAAATCGACATACATAACATAAAAACTCACAAAGTAAAATCCGATAAAGCAAAATAGAAATCCGTAGCAATAAGTTCACAGAGTCATGTCAAAGATGCAATATCATCAATACTATATAAACTGAACATACAATCTACTGGTCATGTTGCTGTTTGTAGAATCCATTATTGCTGTTGTAGATATCAATAATACATTGGTTCAATCAATAAGAGTCGTCACTCTTTTCGCCCGTCGGCATATCAATAAACTCCTTATGTCTCCCTTCAATATATCAATAATCAATGTTTAAAGGAAAGCCCGTCGGCCCACCATCCTGTACAGGTATCAATCAATCTTCTACCAATGTTCAACCAGGTTCCACTTGCGATCAGTATCAATAGTCAATTCAATCAATAAACAATTCAATAGTCGATATTAAAGCAATCATATCAATAATCAATGCATATCAGTTCAATCTATCAATTTCAGACAATTCAGGAATCGTACAAAATCGGGCAGCGTAACGGCAGTCGGTCAAATTTACACAAAAATCCTGCAAAAAGACACAATATCCAAATCTTTCCAAATTACAATAGAATATCTATAACATCAATACAATACTATCGATCTATAGAATCCAAATCAAATCAGGTCTCGATTATTTTCTATTCGATTAAAAGCGCGTAGAATCAATTCCGACCGGTAAAATCTTCGTAGAATACAGTCAAATCGTGTACAATAATCATATCTATAACATACTAAAAGTTGTGCGGTGAAAGTTGTGTCAAATCAAAACCATGTCGAAAAGTCGACTACGAAAACACAAAACGGATCACAACTAGGTCAAAACACAACATCTCTGAAAACAGAAACAGGGTTCGGAGTCCTTACCACGAGATCTTCACTTTTCCCAACAGCAGCGTCGGACGAAAAGCGCTCCGCGGTCTCCGAAAACCAGCTTTCCTCTTTTTTTCCTTTCTCTTTCTCTTTCTCTCTCCTCAGATATTTTCGTTTTTATAAAATGATTTTCTCTCTCCTCAAAACGAGCTGATTTTCTTATATTTGTGAACTGATCGGCCAGGCCGATGTTCACATCGTCCCGGGACGATCAGACCAAATCCTGATCGTCCTGGACCTCACCCAGGGCTATTGTCTGGCCGATCATTTCTACAGTACGATCGTCCTGGACGATCTCACGATCGGCCTGGACGATCTGTGCAGAATTCTTCCAGAAAACACACCAGAAATCAGCTGTTCAATGCACTGATCGGCCTGGACGATCCAAACTTCGTCCTGGCCGATTCTGGGAGGAAAATCCAAATCAGAGAGGAACAGAAAGGGAACGAGATATTACAAGTTCACTGAAGTATTTCGAGATTGGTTTGTTCCCCCTTCTGCACGACAGCAGATGCAGGAGAGTTTTCTGAGACTTGTTCAGGGGAGCAAGACGGTGATGCAGTACGAGGCTGAGTTTACTGCATTAGCCAGGTACGCTCCGCAGCTGGTTAGCACGTCTGCTGAGAGGTGCTACAGATTTCTGAGAGGCTTACGAGACACTTTGAGGCAGCCTCTGATACCGTTCCGATCACTGATTTCTCTGAGCTTGTGGAGCGGGCTCGTCTGATTGAGAACGACATGACGGTTACTCAGCAGCGGTGGACTGCGAGTAGGAAGAGGTTTGGAGGAGATACTTCTGGCAGTGGTTCCTCTGGGAAGAGGAGATTTGTTCCTGGATCTGGATCTGGAGATTCCAGGAAGAGCGGAGGATCGTCTGGTACTGCTACCAGTACGACTAGTTCTGGATCTGTCAGTTCGGCACCTGTGTGCCAGAGTTGTGGACGGCGACACCATGGCCAGTGCTACAGGATAGCTGGTCTTTGTTTCAGATGTGGTCAGCCGGGACATAGGATTGCAGAATGTCCACAGATGGGATATGAGCAGCGATCTGAGGGCTTTGTCAGACCTGTTGGTTCAGCAGCAGGAAGACCGAGGACTGTTCCTCCACGCCCTGAGGGATTTGCTGGTAGAGGTGGTGGTTCTAGTTCTGCACCACGGAGACCACCTACGATTCAGAGGGAGCAGAGTAGTTGTTGCTTCAGCTCCTGTTCCAGTTCAGCCACGAGTTTACAGTCTGAGTCAGCAGGAGGCTCGTGATGCTCCGGATGTGTGACAGGTACGGTTTACATTTCTGATCAGCCCTGTCGTGTTTTGTTTGACTCTGGAGCGAGTCATTCTTTTCTGTCCGAGCATTGTTTTGAGATTTTACATTTGGATTCGATGGTTCTACCGGTTTCTTTGTCTGTGATTTTACCGGCTGGGAATCCATTGATTGCTCGACAGTTTTGTTTGTGTGAAATCGAGATTTCTGGCAAGAAGTGGAAATCGAGTTGATTCGATTGCCGATTTCTTCGTATGATGTGATTCTGGGCATGGATTGGCTGAGTCAGTATGAGGCCCAGATCGACTGTCTGAAGAAGCAAGTGAGTTTGCTTGTGGCTGGAGAGGAGAGTTGTATTTCAGGGATTACGAGGTGTTCTCTCCAGTCTGGTTTCTGCGTTGGAGGTAAGCAAGATGTGGAAGAAAGGATGTCCGGTATTTTTGGCTTCGGTGCGGGATCTGAACCTGGAGGTTGGTTCTGTTTCTGAGATCCCTGTGGTACGGGAGTTTGCTGATGTTTTTCCTGAGGAGTTGGTTGGTTTACCTCCGGATAGAGATGTGGAGTTCTCTATCGATGTTTTTCCCGGTGCCGCTCCGATATCGAAAGCTCCGTACAGGATGGCACCGAAAGAACTTTCCGAGTTGAAAGTTCAGCTTCAGGAGTTGGTTGACAGAGGTTTTGTACGTCCTAGTGTTTCGCCCTGGGGAGCACCTGTTCTGTTTGTGAAGAAGAAGGACGGTACACTCCGTATGTGTATTGATTACAGAGATTTGAACAAGGTCACGATCAAGAACAAGTATCCTTTGCCTCGGATAGACGACTTGTTTGATCAGCTTTCCGGATCTTCGGTATTTTCGAAGATTGATTTGCGATCGGATACTATCAGGTGAAGGTGAAGGAAACTGATGTGGTGAAGACTGCTTTCAGTACTCGGTACGGGCACTACGAGTTTTTGGTTATGCCTTTTGGGTAACAATGCGCCTGCGATTTTCATGGATCTAATGAACCGAGTATTCAGGGAGTATTTGGATCAGTTTGTGATCGTCTTCATTGACGATATTCTGGTATATTCTGCATCTGAGATGAGCATGCCAGACATTTGAGGATTGTGTTGGAGACTTTAAGGAGGCATCAGCTGTATGCCAAGTTCTCTAAGTGTGAATTCTGGCTGAAGAGCATTTCTTTTCTGGGGCATGTGATTAGCGGAGAAGGCATTTCTGTAGATCCCCAGAAGATTCAGGCTGTTGCTGATTGGCCAAGGCCGACTACGGTATTTGAGGTACGTAGTTTCTTGGGTATGGCGGATATTATAGGAAGTTTGTGAAAGGATTTTCACAGATTTCGACTCCTCTGACGAGACTGACTCAGAAGTCAGTACCTTTTGTTTGGACACCGGAGTGTGAAGCTAGTTTTCAGAGATTGAAGGAGTGTTTGACTTCAGCTCCAGTGTTGGCACTTCCGTCAGGTACAGTGATGCTTCACTGAAAGGATTGGGTTGTGTTCTGATGCAGCATGGTCAGGTAATTGCTTATGCTTCGAGACAGTTGAAACCACATGAGAAGAATTACCCGACGCATGATCTGGAGTTAGCTGCAGTTGTTTTTGCTTTGAAGATTTGGCGTCATTACCTGTATGGCGTCAGATGTGAGATCTTTACTGATCATAAGAGCCTGAAGTATATTTTTACTCAGAAGGATCTGAATCTGAGACAGAGGAGATGGCTCGAGTTGATCAAGGACTACGATTTGACTATTCAGTATCAGCCTGGGAAGGCGAACGTGTAGCGGACGCTCTGAGCAGGAAGTCTTCTGGATTCTCAGGTATTCAGCTTACCTGTGATGACTTTCTGATTCGTGATTTGGAGAGATTGCAGTTGGAGGTGGTTTCCTCCAATGATTTGGAGTTGGCTCAGATGAGTATTCAGTCTTCTTTGGAAGCACGGATTCAAGAAGCCCAGAAGTCAGATTCTGATTATTCGAAGTTGATAGCTCAGATTGGATCTGGTAAACTCCTGAACTTCGAATTTCTGATTCTGGTGTTTATTTTCTGTAAGAACAGGTTGTGGGTACCTGTGTCTGGAGACTTGAGGCAGGAGATTCTGAGTGAATCTCATCTTTCTGGCTACACTGTTCATCCAGGCAGTGGTAAGATGTACGCTGATATGAAGCTTTTGTTTTGGTGGCCTGGGATGAAGAAAGATGTGGCAGAGTTTGTGTCGAGATGCGAAGCCTGTCAGTTGGTGAAGGCAGAGCATCAGCGACCAGGTGGGCTGTTGCAGTCGTTGCCTATCCCTGAGTGGAAATGGGAGGAGGTAACGATGGATTTTGCGATGAGTTTTCCTCGATCTAGACAAGGACATGATGCCATTTGGGTGGTTGTAGATCGATTGACGAAGTCAGCCCATTTTCTTCCGATCAGACAGACGGATTCAGTTGATCGCTTGGCACAGATTTATGTGAAGGAAATAGTCAGATTGCACGGTGTGCCTCGTGTGATCGTATCTGATCGAGATGGACGTTTTACTTCCAGACTTTGGAAAGGCATTCAGCAAGGCTTGGGTACGAAACTGCATTTCAGTACAGCCTTTCATCCTCAGACCGACGGGCAGTCTGAGAGGACGATTCAGGTACTGGAAGATCTGTTGAGGCTTTGTGTTCTGGACTTTAGCGGAAGCTGGGAAGATCATATTCCGCTGATTGAGTTTGCCTATAACAACAGTTTTCAGTCCAGTATCGGTATGGCACCGTACGAGGCTTTGTATGGCAGGAAGTGTCGTACTCCTTTGACTCTGACGGTCGGAGATAGACAGGCTTTGGGAGCCACTTTTGCTGATGAAACTGCTCAGAAGATCAATTGATAAGAGAAAGATTGAAAGCCGCTCAAGATCGTCAACAGAAGTATTACAATCAGAAGCATAGATTTGTTGAATTTCAGGTCGGTGACTTTGTGTATGTCAAGTCAGCCCGATGAAAGGTGTGAGCAGATTTGGTCAGGTGAGCAAGCTTAGTCCAAGGTATGTTGGACCATTTGAGATTTCGGAAAGAATTGGAAAAGCTGCTTACAAGTTATTGCTTTCTGAATCTATGCCGGATGTGCATAATGTGTTTCACGTATCCACTCTGAGGAAGTGGGTTTCAGACTCTGGGAAGAAGGTGTCTGCTGATGAAGTTGAGATTCAGGAGAATCTGGTGTACAAGGAAGAGCCAGAGTTGATTTTGGCGTACGACATCAGAAAACTAAGAAGTAAACAGATTCCTATGGTTAAAGTCCAGTGGAAGCACCGTACTGCACGGGAAGCCACTTGGGAGAAGGAGTTGACATGAGACAGTCGTACCCGTACTTGTTTTGACGGAGGTTGGATGGATAATGTCGAGGACGACATTTTTTTTTTAGTTGGGGAGATTGTAATATCAGTTTTTGCTCCAGGTTCGTCCGGGACGAAGTTGGATCGTCCGGGACGATCGGTACAGGTTGTGCAGAAAAACCTTGTTTGGCTGATTGGTTCGTCTGGACGAAGTGTGGATCGTCTGGACGAAAATTCTCCGTGAACCTATCGCCTGGGACGATACGTGATTTTCGTCTGGACGGAATTCTTCTCTTCATGGATCGTCTGGTACGAAGCTCGATCGTCCAGGACGATCAGTCTGGATATATATAGAAATGAGATATTTTGAAGAAAGAGAAAAAGCTGAGGAGAGAGAAAAACGAAGGAAAAAGTGGAAAAGCGGATTTTCGGGCGACGCCGAGCTGTTTTCGTCCGAGGAGACTGTTGAGGAAATTGCTGTGCTCGAGGTAAGGCACAATCCGACTTTCTAAATTTTCAGAACCGTCGTGTTTGGCGGTATTTTCTGTCGGATTTTGTTTCCGTTAGCGATTTTCGTCCGTATCTTTTGAACGGTTCAGTTTTTACCGCGTAACTTTTTGTATATCGTTGCCGTGCCGGGTGTGCACGTTTTGACTACATTTTGAAGATTTTTGTCCGGATATTTTTTGATTCGACTGTGTTTTTAGTCGACCGGATTTTTCTGTGAAATTGGAATTTATCTGTGCAGTAGAATAAAGGTTCTGAAATGTTGATATCTGTATTCTGTGCGAATTCGGTAAATTTTCTTTGCAGGAATTTTTGTGTAAATTCCGTATACTGCCGTTGTGCTGCCCGATTTTTGAGTAATTTCTGAATTGTCCGTATTTCTTCTGAATTGAAATGCTGTGTGTATAAGCTATATACAAGGGAGTTATAAGGGGCCTGAATCCTATGAGATTCAGTTAGTGAAACGGGAAATCTGAAATGAGCTCAATCTGAAATCTGATATCTGTTCTGTTCCGGATCCGATGAATTCTGTTTTGGTGCTATAAGCACATCTGTTTTGGTGCCGTGAGCACAAGGGAGATATAAGGGGCCTGGATCCTATGAGATTCAGTCAGTGTCTGGGAAGGGAGGCATAAGGGGCCGGAATCCGTAGAGATTCCGTCAGTGTCAGGGCATTTAGCTATATGTATCTGTACTACTTTCTGTATCTGTTCTGTTCTGTACGAAATTGTGATTATGACATGATCTGATCCGTACGATTCTGATTTCTGTTTCTGACCCTGTTGATTTGTTCTGTTCTGATACGATCCGTACGACTCTGATGTGATTTGATATCTGTCCGTAAGTTTTGATTTCCGATTCTGTTCCGACTTCTGATCTGATTTCTGTCTGATAAGTTTGGTTTTGTTTTCTGAGGATTTAGATTGGTGGTTTGTTGCTTTGCTGAGCTGTTGAGCTCACCCTTGCTTTCTGGTGGTTTTCAGGTTCTGGGAAGGGCAAGGAAGTCCAGGATTAGATTTCAGAGTCTGATCAGATTAGGTACTTTTGTACTTTTGATTTTTGTACAGTCATGGCTTTCCTGTTCTGTCTTTCTTTCTGTTGAAAGCCATGTACTGTTCTGTAGATGATTATTTTGAGGAAATGAAAAGATAGATGTTTTGTTCCGCTGCATTTGATGTTTTTAGTAGCTCTGTTGTTCTGTGTGCTTCTGTTGAGTTAAGAATTTGGAAGATCAGTTCAGTAACCTAATCCAAAGCCAGATCCTGGTTAGCTATTTTCTCTCCGTCGCGATCCGGCGCGGGCGGGATCCGTCTCGTCTCGGGTCGGGTCGTGACACACCGACTGTGTCCCTTCCAACTAAGTGAATATGTCTACAGTGACACTTTGTATTCCCACCTTGTAATTTACTTCATATGATGTAAATCAAGCCAAGGCCTTCCCCCTAAGGAAGGGCCTCATTTGTAATCAATTGCAAATACTAGTGGATTCATTCAAACTGGACTATGCCCCATGATTTTTCCCCATTTTTTTAGGAGGTTTCCACATAAAAATCTTGGTGTTTCTTAAGAATGATGCACCCTCTCTTTTTATCTGATTGCGTGTTGGATGTTCGTACAAAGTTAATTGTTAGGTTTTGTTTGAGACAGCTTTTCATTGATTTTAAAGTAGTTTTTTAGTACAAAAATATTTATTTCAATAAATTTTTTTATTAAAAAGCTTTTTTAGGAAGTAGTAATAAAGCTATCCCAAACAAAATCTTTATGCATATTAGATATATAATATCGAAAATGCATCATTTTTACTAGTTAATTATTAAAAAATGTGTACTAATATTTTATTTTAAGAAACAATAAAAAAGTTGTCCGAAACGAAGCCTAAGTCATAATAAGCAATGGTGCTACTATTTTAAGGTCTGGTAGAGAACTAGCAGCATGCCCAGTTGCATCTTTTTAAACTTGCTTGTAATTCACTCACACCCATTAGATTGAGTATCAATCACCTTTCTTTTTTTAATCTTGTATGAACACTATTGTGAGAGAAATTGTGAAATGTAAGTGAAATTTTCAATAGGTTGGGGGGACCTATGGGTGAAGAAGAGTGTGTCACGATCAGTTAACACTAACACTTCGTTGAAGTTTACAACTAAGACTTCGTTTGGGACGGCTTTTTTACTGCTTCTTGAAGCAGCTTTCTAGTACAAAAATTTTAATTTTTGTACTAAAAAGTAGCTTTAAGAAGCAATAAAAAACCGTCCCAAACGAAGCCTAAGTCGAATGAAGTGTATCAGTGTTATATGTATCACTGGACATTAGCGTAAGATAAGTTATTATAGGGACTACATGTGAAGGACATAATGACCCACAGAAATTAGACATGAGACTTTCTAACTGACAACAGTTGAAAACTTATAGAAGAAAGAATTATATAGAGTTTGATACTCACCTTGTTGATCATTAAATCCTCTAAATGAGGTGCCATGAGTTTCTATATGAGATGTTAAATCTTGAATTAGACAATGGTGACAAACATAAGTTTAGTGTAGATGATGTCATATTTATCATTATGAGGATAAGATGGAAGATGATTTTATATTAGATGTTTATAACAAACTTAGTACTCAATCGACAAGGAAAAGTAAGATAAATAAATTTTTAAAGAGACTTAACTTATAAGAACTCCAACGATAGTTCAAGCATTACATCTGATACTGCCCCACTCAAACGCAGCTGCAGTCAAAACTATATAAGCTACTCAATAGGACAAAAGTTGAAAATGCTTTCAGAGTTTTATTTTTTATCTAGATTAATATATTCATGATTTTTTTAGATATTTATAGCTTGTTTATCCATAGACATAGACATTTGTATGCCTTTTAATCATTATTGATGTTATGTGATATTAATTGCATGTGATCATTAATGGTATATATATTGCATTATCTTTATTTCCAATGATCTTTGTAGGGAGAAACAATTATGATTATGGATTTGGTAAGAGTCATTGAATTTAATATATATAAAAGAAACAATGGATAAAATATATAACAAGTGAAATAAAAATCTGGTATAATCTCAAAAAATAGTATATACATAGTACAATTAACTCTCACACAGCAAGCAGCCTAGTGTCTATATTGTGAGGTGTATGGTAACACATCAGTGCCTGTGATAATGCTGAGGAGGTCGAATATGTCTCTCTTTTAGTGCATGTTAATCTTCAACATTAACATGTGCATGCTCATTTCAATGGAATTGAAACTATTAACATTTCGTTATTGTTGAAGAAGTAGAAGATCTCCCTCCACAAGAATCCAAAAATCTCCTCCCTTCATTCTCTCAATTGCAGATTTTTTGTTCAACATCTTTAAAAATAATCATCCTCGATAATAAAGATTGTTAATTATTACTTATATGTAGAATGACTAACATATTGTTGCATACTTAAAATATAAGATTAGTTCATTAATTATCAGTCGTGTTTGATCTTAAATGCTTTAGCATGCTAAGGGTAATAAACCAAGATGACTGCTAATATCCTCAAATGAGTCATGAAGAACTCACTAAGCATGAAATTTTAAAGCCTATTGACATATTCTTATCATTTAATAGATTTTGTTTGGTTTTTTTTTCTTAATCTTGAATACAATGAGTTTCCTATCAAAATCTTCAATCTACGAGCTTCATAAAATAAATCTTTACATATTAGCTAGACAAAGTTATTGATCTAAATGCACATAAGATATTTATTAGTAGAAAATAATGCAATAACGAAGAAGAAGAAGACAATTAAAAACTAAAAGATGAACGTGAGAGATAAGTAAGAGAGGAAGAATGACCGAAGAGATAAAATGAGCACTGATATATATAAGTTGAGAGAGACAGAGACAGAGACAATATTTTCCAACTCAATACTCAATTAATAATCATGAAATTATAATCATATAGCATCTCATATATAATATAAGTCATGATAACTTACATCAATGTTTAGAAAAACAAATCACAAAATTAAAAAATAAAAAAAAATAAAATTACATAGATACCCACTAATGCCAAAAAAAAAAAAAAATCTTAAAGAGATCTTATGCAGGGTTCATCTCCTAAAGCCATTATGCTAATTAATATTAATATAAAATCAACAATGCACTCATAGCCACCCCTCAAAAGCCCTTTCCAAAGTTTTCTATTGAAAGGGACACCTATATATCTCATTATCCTTCTAAGTCAACAATAAATTCACATGAATAATTTTTGTAATTTTCCAATAAAGGGTGGCTCTATTGTAATTTTAACATATACAAATGTCACCTTACATATCATATAACTCACAAATTGATGCTAAAGCTTTCTAATTTTTGCGAAACCCCCTTTTTTTACCTAACTTGACTCATCATGCAAAATAGGGGCCATATGGGAGAAGACATATTCTCTTTCACTTTGAGAGATGGACCCCACTGTGGACCTTATCCATTCAAATAATTTCTAGTTGTGGCTTTTATTAATAATAAAATAAGTATTATTATTATGATTGATTTTCATGTTGGACCCAAAGTTTGAAAATTATGAAGCAAATGATGTAAGCCTCTTCATTGCTTAATAGGGTGCTCAAATATCTGAAAAAAGTGCTTATATATATATATATATATATATATATATATATATATATATATATATATATATATATATATATATATATATATAATATATATATGTATGTATGTATGTATATAAATTTTAAAATTCAAAAAATTTTGTACTATAAAGCCTTTTTAGAAAGCAGCAAAGAAACTGTCCCAAACGAAGTCTTATATGGTGAAGTTGCAAACATATCTAAAATTCTAATTTATTTATAGATTTAATTTTTAGTTGATTATATTTATTTATATATTACTTTAATATAAAAAATAATATTAAGGTAGACATAAAATCATATATTATTTTAAATAAATTAATTATTAGTAATATTTTTAATTAATTAATATTAATAATATATTAATAATTAAGGCCCAAATCGACTCAGGAGTCAACTTGACCAATTATATCCTTATTCTCCATCCTCTCAATTGACAAAAACTAATCTCTATTTCAAATTGCTTTTATAAATGCATTATCTCTTAATATTTTTTAATTATAGGATTTTTTTTAATTTGTTTATAAAAATTATTAAATTATTCTAAAATTTAATCAAATTAACTTTCATAATGAAATGAACTCCAAGATTTCAATGGCAAATTTTCTAATGATTTAGGAATAATAATAATCTAATTATTTATCTCCAAAATAATATTGGAGAAGCTTCTTCTCTTCTTCAAGCTTGAATATTGTGACTAACCAAACATGCATCTGATGGGTTAACTAAATAGGGTTTCTTGGTTTCTTGTAGTTGACTGGTTAGCTTTGCTTAATTGCTTTGCCATTATAGGAGCTCTATGGAAAGTTGGCTTAGTAGTATATGAGAAAGAGAAGGGTTAGATTTTGAATGAGGTGAAAGCTTTCTTTGGAGAAGAGAGAAAGAGAGTTCTCAATGGAGTTGGAGTTGGATCAGTCTGCAAGGCAGAGAAGGGGTAAGGATGGTGTGGAGATTGGTGTTGGGGAAGAAGACTCCACATTTCTTTCCAACTCATTGGATAAGCCTCTTCCCATCCTTCTAAAGGTTCTCTTTTTTTTTTTTGGGTTGAAAATTTATTACATTATGGTATTCTATATAAAATATATCAATATTTGGGTATCAGAATGGGATGACAGGTTAAGTTCGGGTTCGACTTGAACTGATATGACCTGAATATAGTCAATCCAAACATGACCCATTTAATAAACGGGTCAAAAATGTCATGAGCGTGTCTTATTAGCAAACTGAATGGCCTGAACCCGACATGTCAACCCGTTTTAGTTTTAAAAAAATATAACTTAGTAATAATAAAGTTTAAGATATTGATTAAAAATTAGAAGATTATACAAATAAGGAAAAAAATAAAGAAAAATAATATTAAACGTGTCTTTTTTTCTTTTTTTTTTTCAAAAATGAGTTTACAGATCAACTCGAACCCTTCCTATTTAATAAACAGCTTGAAAAATCCAACATGAATCCACCCCGTTTATTAAAAGGCTCAATCCGAGCCTAAATTTTTTAGATCAGATTGACGGATCAAATAATTTGTTGACACCTCTAATCAGGATGAGTTTAATAGTTATTGGATTTGTTTTGAAATTAGTATAATACTAAAATTTATATTACACTAATATCAAAATTAATCTAATAAATTTGATTATATTCTTCTATATCTCTACTGCATGAAAATATAACATAATCATTATGCATAGATTCAACATATAACAATCAATCAGAAATCTATACACAAATGTGCAGAGACTTTTGATTGGCTATTTGTATCTATCTGAATGTTTCTATCAATATGTAAGAAAAATTTCTCAAAAATATCAGATCTCTTATTCAGATTTATTCTTCATATTTGAACATACAAAGTTTTATATTTTATATTTTGATATTTGCATAAATTTTATTTTTACATAAATATTTAATTTAGATCTACTTTAAATTTTACAATTTAAAATTATGAATATCTATTAAAAATTAATAATATTTGTAAAAAATATTATTTAATGCCTTGCTAATTTTTTTTCTAATTAATAATATTATCAATAAAAAAACCTTTAAAAATTTTGTTCATTTATTAAGATTTAGTTTGGAATAGGTTTTTTAATATTTTTTAAAGCAATTTAATAAAAATAATTCTAGTTTAAAATTTTTTTATTAAAAAATTACTTTAGAAAAAAATTGCTTTAAAAAATAGTAAAGAAGTTATCCCAAAGAAATCACAAAAGAATATAAATAAAATGGAATCACTTAAATATAAATTTAAATAAGGGTTATTTGTAAAAAAATGTGTTAATTTATTATTGGACAGTTTGCTGACGTGGAATACACGGTTGCCGTGGGATCGGAGAGCCCGATAAGAAAAGCGATGGGCAGTGAGAGGAGCAGGCGGGGCATACTGAAGGGCATATCTGGAAGCGTGGGCCCCGGTGAGATCCTGGCTCTAATGGGCCCCTCAGGCAGCGGCAAGACAACTCTTCTCAAAATCCTCGCCGGCCGTTTGGATGCCGGCGGCGATGTCTCCGGCGCCGTCACTTACAACGATACTCCCTACACTCCCGCTCTCAAGCGCAGGTAGGTTATTCACCAGTACTCTTTCGTTCTTTTGTTGTAATGAAAGGAATCTGAGTGAGGATTTTAAGATGGACGTAGGATAAAATTACAAAGTTAAATTGGGAATGTTTGGGTTAAATTGGGAGTGTTTGGATTTGAGGGCTTGTTGAAGTAGGATCTATTGATGATAGGTTGGATGAAAGTAGATTTAGATGAATAAAAATTTTTGTTGAAAGATTAGTGTAATATCTCGTTCCCTTACTGTTCCTCTCTGAATTGGATTTCCCTCCCAGAATCGGCCAGGACGAAGTTGAGATCGTCCAGGCCGATCAGTGCATGGAAAACAGCTGATTTCTGGAGTGTTTTCTGGATGATTTCTGGACAGGATCGTCCGGGCCGATCGTGAGATCGTCCAGGCCGATCTGTACTGTAGAAATTATCGGCCAGACAATAGCCCTGGGTGAGGTCCAGGACGATCAGGATTTGGTCTGATCGTCCCGGGACGATGTGAATATCGGCCTGGCCGATCAGTTCACAGATATAAGAAAATCAGCTCGTTTTGAGGAGAGAGAAAATCATTTTATAAAAACGAAAATATCTGAGGAGAGAGAGAAAGAGAAAAGGAAATAGAGAAAAGCTGGTTTTCGGAGACCGCGGAGCGCTTTTCGTCCGACGCTGCTGTTGGGAAAAGTGAAGATCTCGTGGTAAGGACTCCGAATCCCATTTCTGTTTTCAAAGAAGTTGAGTTTTGACCGAGTTGAGATCTGTTTTGTGTTTTCGTATTCGACTTTTCGACATGATTTTGATTTGACACAACTTTCACCGCACAACTTTTAGAGTGTTATAGATATGATTATTCTACACGATTTGACTGTATTCTACGAATTTTCTTCCGGTTGGAATTGGTTCTACGCGATTTTAATCGAATAGAAAATTATCAGGATGTTTTCTGACTTGGTTTCTATAGAATAAAAGTCTTGCATTGATGTTATAGATATTCTATTGTAATTTGGTAGAATTTGGAAATCGTGTCTTTTTGCAGGATTTTTGTGTAAATTTGACCGACTGCCGTTATGCTGCCCGATTTTCGTATGATTTCCGAATTGTCTGAGATTGATAGATTGAATCGATATGAATATGATTATTGATATGATTGCTTTAATATTGACTATTGAATTGCTTATTGATTGAATTGACTATTGATACTGGAACCCAAGTGGAACCTGGTTGAACGTTGGTGAAGATTGATATTGACCTGTACAGGATGGTGGGCCGACGGGCTTTCCTTTAAACCATTGATCATTGATATAACGATTGGGAGTTATAAGGAGTTTATATGCCGACGGGCGGCCGACGGGCAAAAAAGAGTGACGACTCTTATTGATAGACCAACGTACGGACTACAACAGCAACGGATTCTACAACAGCAACATGACCAGTTGATTTTACTTGTCCAGTATATAGTATTGAATTGCATGTTTACTGTATTGATTTACGGATTTATTGCTTTATCAATTTCTGCCTTATTGATTGATCGGATTTACTGTATCGTACGATTTTATTGATTTCATTGATTGATTACTGAGCATTGATCACTGAGCATTGATATGGATATTGATAGATATAGATACTGCATTGATAGCATGGACATGGACATCGTATAGATTCATTGTATTGCCGCCTAGATTTTGTAGACTCGCTGTTGCTACTGTTCTACACCGTATTGACTGTTGTATAGATTTCTTGTCAGACTGGATTGAAGTTTATCGTATTGCTTTCCTCGATTGATTTCATTAAATGGATCGTATTGATTTGACCGTATTGATTTGATTGACGGATATTGATTGATTGCATTGATTTATCGAATTGCCTGCCGCTGCATTGACTGGTTTTATTGACTATGGATTTCCACTGCATAGTATTGATGATCATTGATTCATGGATTTCCGGATTGCATAGATTCATTGACCATTGACTGATTCAGATTGATAGATTGACATGCATATTGATAGCATCGCCGTGCTTTGATTTCAGTTATAGGTATTAGGTGACCTGCTGGGCTTTGTAAAGCTCATTATATGTGGTTGATATTTTTAGGTCAGGGTTCGGGAGCAGGAGATAGGAGTTGATCCAGATCTTCAGGTTTTAGTTCTTTTGATCGATTGATGATTCTTTTGTACTCAGGACAGGATAGATTTCTCTACTTGTATTGATAGTTTAGTTCCTGAGTATTGTACATGATGTTTTGAGATATGAATCGACTATTATATTGATGTTTTAAATGTTATAGATGTTTGATAGATCGCTTATTGAAGATTTTAGATAACTCTGGTAAATTGTCTGAGTAATTGATTGACATTCTTTCCAAGTTAGATCTCGGGGCATGACAATTAGAAAGGGAAAAAATAGACAATGTAAATGGAAGATCAAGGTTCAGGTCAAATCATTTAAGATTCGTGTCATGCTTAGGTTAGCTTAAGTAACTAAAAAAAATTCAAGTTGAGTTTAAGTCAACCCAAAAATGATACCTTAACTATTTGATTTTTTGTTATGAAAAACTTATTAAAGTATTGTTATTTATGTTAAATCGTAGTCTCCAAATTGGGTAATCATGTCCATTTTGGTCAAGTAAATACTAACCTCTAAAAAATTTAATATTTTTTCATATTATATTGAATTGGGTTTGTGTTCGATTGTGTTGAGTGTGGGGTGAGATTTTTTACCAGTTTAATAAATGAGTTGGGTTTGGCTTAGTTATATTTATGTTGGGTCATTTTCAAGTTGGACCCAAACAACCCAAATTGACACCATACTAAACAAGAATGCATGAAATATGATTATTGGGTCATAGATGGTACTTTTGTTGTTGTTTACATTGATGGTGATGATATTGTTGATATAGGAAAAAATGACTCACACCTTCAAGATAAAGAATGTTAATTTAATTGGTTTTATCAGGTCCATCTACTACAGCATATGCATTGTCATACAAGTATTGATATAGTGACATTTTTTTTTATGTTAGGATCACAAATTAGTCATTTCATTAAAATTTTACTCATAAATTATCATTTGTTATTTTTATATTATTAAGGTGTGATGTTGATGATTGCAAAACCAAACTTTAGAAGTAATTATATATATACATATTTAAGTTATGATTTAACATTAATTGTGCATGAGCTTGTTAGTGCAGCTTTGTAGCACTTTCTTTCAACAAAAACAACAACAACCACCACCCTTTATCCCGCTATGTGAGGTCAGAGACATTTAATCACTTTTACCCATCGTGTTTGATTAAGTGTCAAATTAAATTTGATAAAAATATGTCAGCTCTAATATATATACTCTCATAATAGGTCATTCGAAGTCTTTTTAGGTCTACATCCACCTTTCTTAACATAGGTCAACTCTAATACATCTAATGTCCTACTAGGGTCATCGGAAGGCCGGTGTATTATGTGACCAAACTATTGAAGGTGACTCTCTCTAATCTTATCTGCCATTGAAGCTACTCTAACCTTTCCACGTATATCCTTGTTTCACATTATGTCTCTAAGCGTAAAGCCACTCATCTACACATTCATAAACCAAACAAATAAATACCACTTTTCTCTTGCATTAAGTATATTGCACAATGAAAACAAAAAATTCACTTAAAAGTAATGGGTTTCATGTAGAAATTAGAGCTTTAAGCTAAAAAATAACTTCAACCAAATCATAGAGAATTCATTTGTAATACATATTTCACCGATGTGATTTGGCAAAGCTTTAATTTTTTGGGTAAAATATATTCTTTTGTTGTGGGATCTCATTTTCAATGAAGAGGATGATGAGATTTGAATGTAAAAGATGAGGATTCATGCCAAAAAAAAGCTTTTTCAAACTAGCTGATTTCCCCCATCTACAAAAAACTTTATGGATATTAATTTAGATATAACTTTATTTTAAATATTGTTGACATTAATTCCAAAACACTGGCATAAGTCAAGGTTTGAGGTCTTTGGCCTAATCTATAATCTATAGATCTATAAAGGGTTTGTATCAATTCACCTTAGAATGGCTATGGGCCAATAATTTATTGAATAAGCTAATAACCCCTTAGTGTCATCAAATGGAAAAACATCTAACTCCTTAATAAAAATCCCTTAAGTCTGTTGCTTATAGCCAAGCATAGTCACGCATGGTGTCACAAATATCCATACATGTTCATATGATTGGGGCTGCCAAAATAAAATAAAAGTCAACATCCACCAGAATTTATTCTATACCCTCTAGTCTCATATCATTAAGAAGACTAAAGGGGAGATGTAGTATTTTAATGGCTATAAAGGGAGTAGGAAAGTGAGAAAGAAACTTGTATAAAGCTTACAATTTAATCATCCTAGAAGGATAATCAGATAAATTGAGATAGTGCATCTCATCTTCACACATTTGAGCCTTGGTGTTGTCTGGCTCATGAGTTTGCATTTTATTCCCCTACAGAGCTAAGACCTATAGAAACTACCCACTTATGTACATATTTTATAGCACTGTGGTGAGGCACTCAATCTTTTTATCTTAGTAATTTTATTTTACAAGCACTTTCTCACAAGACCAAGGCACGTACTTTTTAGCATGATGGGGAGATTATGTCTCTACATTCGTGAAGCCCTCATGCACATCCTTCATGGATATGGGGCTCACTTTGTTCGCAGTGTCTAATGCATAGCTTTGTACAAACCTTTTTTGCTTGATGAGTTCTCGTCAACCCTCTCATAAAGGTGATGCAAAAGTCCTTCAAAAATTTTTCTTATGAAATATAGAGTTGGACAAAAGTCACCTAACTCATCGACACATTGCTGAAATGTTATTGAGATGAACATTGGTTGATGTGGATGTCAGTATAAATGAGCAAATTCATAAATGAACACAAATAATGCATATAAGAATGCATTGTTTAATGGACTGTAATTTATTATGTGGAGTCGAGAGATGTGATTTGTCTACTAAAAATGCTAAGAGAAAAAAAGTGTAGAGGGTGAAGAGTATTGGCCTACCTTGTGGAGATACCACATCTCAGCATTGCATAGAGGATGCATCGAAATTAAGATGACATCCCATGGAGAGAGGTTAGTGACAAAGGATTGAATAGGAATTTGAAAAGGGCCATATTAAAGAGGGTGAAGAGGGGTTGATAATATCGCCATTGTGGATGGGTTAATGGGAGGAGCTAGTTAGAAGAAATTCCTATGACTAGTCTTCGTGAAGAAGGTCCTATAGACACTAGGAAAATAGTGTGAAGAAGAAGAGAGTGGTATTCAAAGGCCAAGTGTATGTGATTCAAGTTTATAAACTATTTTCAATGTGTCATGTGGTAGGTATCCGCTACAATAATTGCAAAGTGTGCAAGGTACTAAGAAGGTTCACTGGCCAAAACCAACAAGGATTGTTGACCACTAGGATACATTGAATCCGATTGGCTTGAGGATATCAGGCAATAACTTTGGGTGGTGATCTCTGAATGTTGTCCTAGGCAAAAGATCCTTAAGAGTAAGGCAGTAATATGTTTGGAGTCAGCCTTGGGCCAATTCGATAGATTCAATTGGTCTCAAGGAATTGATTTGGAGGCTGCCCCTATGACTCTGATTTTGACAATAGTTTATCATATGTGCTCTCTAATTTGGGTACAAAAAGCAAGTATTTAGGATCAATGATCCTTTTCTTGGTTAGAATCGGTTGATCTAGACTTAAAATAAGATTAAAAAAATCATTATTTAAGCCTAGATAAAAGGATTGTTAAGGTTTATGGAAACTCCTTAACTTAATTTTCAACAATTAAATCTAAAAAGATATTTTAATGTGTTTTGGCTGAACTAGGTTAATTTAGAGAGAATAAGACCAAATTTCTTCTTTTTACCGCCCCTTAGTAAAATGAAAGCTTGCAATTTCGAATAGATCTTCCATCGAATCATCTTGCTTACTCTTGTTTAAATCAAATGATGGAGAATTGAACTTCGTAAATCAATAAAATTTTTGGTTAAAACTAATAATAGTGATGATGATGTTGCATGTTTTGGCTTAGGCCGTGAAAACACTGTCATTTGTCTTTGGCCAAAGTTAGCTTGATTGGTTCTAAGTTTTTCACTGCGATTTGCCTTCTATTTCTTCCTTTTGTTCCCTTTTTTATTTGTCCTTTACTCCTCTATAATACTCCTATCTACACTATATATGTACTCATAGGTAATGCTTTCTACTTGAATTGCACAACACAGGATTGGATTTGTAACACAAGATGACGTGCTCTTTCCCCAGCTAACAGTGGAGGAAACCCTAGTATTTGCTGCTTTCTTGAGGCTCCCAAAGAACATGACAAGGCAGCACAAGTACTCAAAGGCAGATGCCATCATCAAGCAACTTAGCTTGGAGAGGTGATCGTAACCTTTTTATTTTCTTACATCAAGTTCAGGATTGGTATGAACATTGGATCTTCACTTAGGAAATGAATGGAACGGGAAACTTGTAACCAAATTCTAGGGAGATGCCAAACTTATAGGTTAATATACAGTAACCTCGAAATGTAAGCAATATTGGTTGCTTTACATATAATAATCTTTTTATATAATTTTTTAAGTAAAATTTATTTTGAATGGTTAATATGGAAATAAATAAAAAGAATAAACACCGTAATCTTAACTGCATGAAAAAACATATTTTGTCGAAGTTAGAATGTCTGACTAAGAGAGACTAGGAATCAGAGAATAACAAAAAAATTCTCTAATGCGAAAAATAGAGGCAACAAAAGGCTAAGATCAGCCGAAGAAGCTAAAATCTTTGGAGATATCCGAAAGAACTCAGTGATAATATATTTGGAGATTATCAAAAGAATTCTACTTATGTAGACTGCTAAACAAATTAGCTACAATTACATTCTGGAGAAATTAACGTGTATCATTTCATTCAGTCTCTTTGATCTCACACAAAAGGTTCTAATACCATGTCAACCAGACTCCTTCCCCTCACACAAGGATATGATATCATATTGATTTGACTGCTTGCTCTCACACATAGATTTTTCATCATCATATAAAAAATAATAGACACATGCTTCGTTTGGGATAGCTTTCTTACTGCTTCTTAAAGCAGTTTTTTAGCACAAAAAATTTCCCTAATAAAGGATAATATTTAAGTAATTTCAGCAATCAAATCTAGACTAACTGAGAATCTATAATTATATTCCTAAAGTACAAATATTTACAACTATACTGCTTAATTCACATATTATAGAGCCTTTATGAATATAACGGTTATTACGTTAGCTGACACACAAAATGAACAGAGACTTTTATGGCTCTATGTCTTCGACAGATGGATTATTGTGTCAAATATTTCTATTAGATGTTCTGTCCATGATAATATACAAAAGTACATAGACAAAACACGCATAACTCTTGTGTAGTCTTGCACAGGTGTCGTCATACTAAAGTTGGGGGAACATTTGTTAGAGGAATATCAGGTGGAGAGAGAAAACGAACTAGCATTGGGTATGAAATCCTTGTTGATCCCTCCCTCTTATTCTTAGATGAACCAACCTCAGGCCTTGATTCCGCTTCTGCAAATAAGCTCCTTCGAGTTCTTCAGAGCCTTGCCAAAGTAAGTTCAAAATAGTGCAACTTCTTTTTCTTTAATTTCAAGTACTTTGCGCAAACAAATGTCTGACAATTAATTTGCTTTGAAAAAACTGCTTTTAGAATGAGTTTTTGCAACTACTTCATAAAACGGCTATCTGAATACAGCTTCTCAACCTGTCTTTTACAAAAAGGAAAAAACTCAATCAGACCCATTAAACTACAAATGTATAAATAATCGAAATTTTACTCAAATTGAATTGCAGGCTGGTAGAACAATCATTACTACCATTCATCAGCCTTCAAGCCGGATATTTTACATGTTCGACAAACTTTTGCTTATATCAGATGGATACCCTATATACCATGGCAAGGCATGTGACTCTGTGTGGTACTTCTCTTCACTAGGATTTGTACCTGAGATTGCCATGAACCCTGCAGAGTTCTTATTAGATCTTGCAACTGGTCAAGTTAACGATATCAAGATACCTGAAGATCTTAGAAAATCGCTGAATCCACAAGATTTTGAGACGGAAGTCATTAAGGTGACAAATCTACCTTGAGAAAGTCGTATAAATCTCCTCTTTTTTTTTTTTTGGAAAAAAGAATAATTATTAGAAAATTTTATCTTATTCTATAAACAATGATATCTAACTCTGGATATGTTGGAGTTTATTAAAAATCTTGGTATTGCTACCAAATTTTGTTGTAAATTTCCGTACTATTACCAGACCTTTTATGAAACACTGGCACACAAATTGGTTTTTACTCTAATGATAATTCTAAGGTTTCACATTAAAGCAATCTTTATTTATAAAATAAGTTAAACTACTTGGGAATTTCGAGAATGAAAATTCTCTTAAGATGGGCAGATTGTAACTCCCTGGGTGCTCTTGAAATTACTATTCCTTTTTGGGAAGAGATTAAACTATGGGTAATTTTATGCAATTCTCCCATCTACATTTACTACTGTTAGGCAGGAATCAAATCAAAGTTGATTTTTTTTCAAGTTTAAAGCTAACGTTTTGTTTTGATGAATGAAACAGTTTCTGCAATTAAAGTATAAATCAGATATAGAAACCAGCAAGAGAGAGGAGAGTCATCAGAACAGCACCATACCAAAGCAGCTGAGTATGGCAATTTTAGTAAAGAAGGATTGGACAATAGGATGGATTGAGCAGTTCTTGATAATATCCAAGAGAACATTCAGGAAAAGAAGCATGGACTATTTGGACAAGTTGAGACTTTTACAGACAGTTGGAGTTGCAGTTCTTCTTGGCCTTCTATGGTGGAAATCTAAAATAGGAAGTGAGGCGCAACTCAGAGATCAGGTATCATATACTCTGCTGGGAACTTTATATGAAGTAAAATGTATATATGCATAGCAACCTTTTTGTGCCTGGATTTGTGGTGGCACCGACCAAATTTATTCATTTTGAGTAAAATTTATTCATTCTCTACTCATAATGAATAAATTTCGTCATGGCTTAGAATCAGTTTAACTTATGTTGGAATGTTTAATACATAATGCACATGGTATTATTTCCACAAATTTTTGCCGGTTAGAACTTGCTTGAAAGTAAATAGCATATTATAAATGTGATTACATCTGATTTTTCACATAAAAAAGAGAACAAATATGACTAAATAAAAAACAACATTGAAATGTGTTTAATAAAACATATTATATATAGTCATATAGTTATATATTTGTTTTAGCTTATTCAAATTAAATTTTCAGAAATCCAACCTAGGTCTAAATAGGCAAAAAAAAATTGAGCCAAAATCCGGCTCATGTCTCAACTCACTTATGAAAAAAATGACTCAAATTTTGAGCGAGTTTGAACTAAATTTGCACCCCTGATCTGGCTCAAGGTAAAACTGATTTAGAATTGCTGCATTTGTTTGACACTGCATCAACATCAAATCTTTATCCCACTACGTGGGGTCGGCTACATGAATGCTTTTTCATCATTTTGTCCTGTTAAAAGTCAAATTCTCATTTAAATCTAATAAAGAAAGATCATTTCTAATATTTTATAACCAAGTCTTTTTAGGTCTACCTTTACCTTTCTTTACATAAGTCAAATCTAATACCTCAACTTTCCTAACCGGGTCATCGGAAGGCCTGTATTTGTTTGACACTTCATTGTGTTGTTTGCTATTCTAACCCTGCATTCATTGTGCATTACTAATTGAATTTTTACTAAATGCTGCAACTAGAAACTTGCACAAGAGTGGGATTTGAGCAGAAGAATTTTTTTTTTAATTTTTGTAGGTTGGGCTAATGTTCTACCTATGCATATTTTGGACATCTTCTGCTTTATTTGGAGCAGTATATGTATTTCCATTTGAGAAGGCTTATTTGGTGAAGGAAAAAAAAGCAGATATGTATAAACTAAGTGTGTACTATGTTTCCAGCACTCTCTGCGACATGATAGCCCATATTTTCTATCCTACCATTTTTCTTCTCATTTTGTACTTCATGGTGGATTTGAGAAGATCAGCATCTCATTTTTTCCTGACGCTGTTTGCTATATTGTTAATTGTTGTCACAAGCCAGGTAAATTGCGAGTATCCTTTTGCCTTCTTCTTACTATTTAGATTGTTAAGGAATAATTAAAGAATCATTTTAATAATTAAAAAATAAATGAATTTCTTATGATGTGTAACTTGGAAAAAAATAACTTAAATGTTTTAAATATATTTTATTTTAAGCGGAAAATGGAACCAAAATTCTCAAATTTTTTATATTTGCCTGTCTTTAGGGAACAGGAGAACTATTCGGAGCAGCTACTCTAAATGTAAAAAGAGCAGGATTTATGGCCTCTTTGGTGCTAATGTTGTTTCTGCTCACTGGAGGCTATTATGTTCAGGTATTGATAATTGCATTTCTGCTTTCTTTTTGTAACTAGAAGCAATATATAGGCAATTGTCTTGTGTTTCTTTATTTCTTATATTACAAAGAGGCATTTTTTAATTACTAGACTTAACTAGATAATTAGGTGATGCAAAGGGTTAAGAGTTTATTCTCATCAGTAGCCATATTCCAAATATTTGGGACCTGCTTTTGATTCATTTTCATTCTCTCTTATGTCATAGCAAAATGTTCCATGAGACGCTAAATCAAATTTATATGATTTTTTTCACAACCTATATGTTAGTTATATTTGATCTATTTATTTCTTTATAAACCTTCAACATTAGCTCAAGCTACTTGATTTATTAGTTCATTTTCTCTCTCTCTCATTATACATATCCGATTATTAAGACTTCGTTTGGGTTGACTTTTTTACTACTTTCTAAAGCAGTTTTCTAGTACAAAAGTTTTAAATTAAAATTTTTGCACTTAAAATGCTGCTTTAAGAAGCAGTAAGAAAGTAATCTCAAATGAAGCTATAATTTCAATAGATATTATTTGAACCGCCTCTATTATAACTATTTCTTAATTAATTTTCTTAAATTTTCCTTAATCATTTTAAAGCTCTCATTATTGTCATACTCAATTGTTCAATCAATGACATCTTTATTGTCTAATGTGATTCATACAACAAAGCTGATTATATTTTTATATTTTCTTTCTTTCTTTAGTCTCAATAACATACTTATTTTACATAATATCAGAAAAATATACAGTCTTAACTCTTAAAATTATATCTTCATCTATATCCCTTTTCTGCAATTTAATAACTTCATTATGCATAAGTCATGATTAAAACTTACACTTTCACTTGATTGTTTGGAAGAACTTTATCAAGTACTATTTTCATGATAAGAAAAGTAGTTGAGGAAAAATAATGTCTATTTGTAGGACATTTTTTCATCGTCTTTTTTAATTTTTACCTTTAAAAAGCTATTTATGAATAAGCGTTTTTGAAACTATGATTAGGGCTTCGTTTGAGATAGTTTTCTTACTACGTCTTAAAGCAAGTTTCTAGTACAAAAATTTTAATTTTTGTACTAGAAAATTATTTTAAGAAACAATAAAAAAACCATCCCAAACGAAGCCTAAGAAAATAGTTTTCTAAAAGCAAAAACATAAAAACTTAAGCTTTGTTTGTGACAGCTTTTTTATTGCTTCTTGAAACAGCTTTTCAGTACAAAAAATTTAATTTTTTAACTAAAAAGCTGCTTCAAGAAACAGTAAAAAAGCCATCCCAAACGAAGCCTTAGGCTTCTTCGTTTGGGACAACTTTCTTAATGCTTTCAAAAGCAACTTTTTAATATAAAAATTTCTAGCACAAGAAATTTTTGCACTAAAAAGCAAATTTTGGCCCAAATAAACTCTTAATGTGTTTATTGAATGATTTGAAACACTTAATTAAAATCTCATACATCTGTAAAATTTTTTTTGAACAGCACTTACCCAGATTCATGAGGTGGATGAAGCAGGTATCTTTCATGCATCATGGATTCAGACTTCTTCTGAAAGTACAGTATTCAGGAAATCTCCTCTATGATTGCCAAAGCAGAGGAGGATGCCGAAGTCTTCAAAGTTCACCATCATTCGACACAATAAATCTGTACAGTCAATGGAATGAAATATGGATTCTTGCAGCTATGGCTCTGATTTATAGATTATTAGCATATTTTTGTCTTCGTTGGAGAATTAATGCTTCTTCAATCTGATGATTGTTGAAATATGACTGTTTTGATATGAAAATGGTATATGTTGTCATCATTTGCATTTTATTGGTGGGAATGGAAATATATTTTATTTTATTGTTTTATATTATGGGGTTGAGTCCCAACTAAGGCTTCGTTTGGGACGGCTTTCCTCTTGCTTTCTAAAACAATTTTTTAGTACAAAAATTTCTTGAATTTGAATTTTTTGTACTAAAAAACCGTTTTAGCAAGCAATATGAAAGTTGTCCCAACGAAGCCTAAGTATGTCAATAAATGACACGATCCATCAATATGGGTTCGATTTGAAAAATCAGGATTTGGGTTAACCAGTTTAATAAATGAGCTGGATTTCAGAATTAAGACTTGTTTATTAAACTGGTTGGGATTTGAGTTGACCCGTGAACCCAATGTGGCCTAAAAGTGTCATGTTTAATATTATTTTCCTCAAAAATTTTTTGCTTGTTGGTAATTGGTATAATCTTCTTATATTTTTATCAATTAACTGAAAATCTATAGTTGATAAGTAAAATAATGATAATCTTTTTTAATCAAAATGGGTTATCGAGTTATTAAGGTGCTAGCGGTTTAGGTTCACTTTTTATACTCGCTAATTAAAATGGTTGGGTATGATTTGATAAGATTCGAGTAGGGTCAATTTTGGGTGACCTGTTAACATGTTTTAAAAACCTAATCCTAATTTAATTGATAAATAATTTTCTTAACAATCCTAATAAAAAAATAAGAAATTTTTTTATTTGGTTACCTTTGTGATTCACATGCCTCTAAAGAGGAAATAAAAATTTATTTTTTTCGATTATGAGGAAAAAATGATTTATTTTCTTGTCAACTAAATAAATGGATAAAACTCAATTTCATTTTTTTTTTTCCTTTTTCTCTCATTTCCTCCCTTCATATCCTCAAATCAAACAAAGCCAAGACTTTAATTGATTTTAAGAAGGGATAAAATAAGGAGAAAATGATACAAAAACTTATAAAGAAATAGAATTCAAACATCTACTTATTCATTAGCATGCTATTTGGAATTTTTTTTATTTAATTTGGAGTAAATTAAAATTATAAAGAATATTTTAAAGGTTATTTGTCTAAATAAAAATATTATAGGGATGTTAGTTCATAATCACACATTAAGAGGGATAAAATATTAAAAAAAAAATCAATTTATTCTCAAAGAACTTTGCTTAAACAAAAAGAAATGTGACTATTTGTGGGCCACATTCTACATCATTTTATGAATAAAAAGTTTCATTTATAAAATAAAGCATTGCTTAAGCTAAAAGAAGACTTCAATAATAATTTGCCTCAGGAGAAGATATTTGATCTTGACAGCTTCCTACCAAATAAAATAAATAAATGCTCAAGGTAAAGAATGCACCTCTCCTATAAATGTAATAAATGTGAACTATTAATAGTTTTTTTTTTTTTTAGAGAATTTTTTTCTAATTAAAATAAACTTATAAACAAATTAGATACGGAAGACTCAAACCCAAAATCTCTGGGTTGATAATCAAAGCTCCCAACCAACAAATCAATGTGAGCTGCATAATGTGGCTATTTGTGACTCAAACAATTTTAGATGTAAGGAATCCAAATAAAAAATATTTCATTTGTAAAATCATCAAGTAAAAGATATGCAAACAAAGTTACAATTTGTGTTGCTTCTAATGAGTTTGCAAATTGTCAAATTATTCTGAGTCATCAAACTATAAAAATTATCGATATTTTGATGGTTAATGACAACTTTTCTGTGTATATTTGATTGATTAATATGAAAACTATCTTTAACGAAGAGAAATTTGATTTTATATGTCTCGTAATACACTAATACTTACAATTGGAAAAAAAGAGAATGTTATATATTTATTTGGAGATATATAAACTAAACTCGTAAGGCATAATCCTAATGATAATGCAAATATTTGACTAAGTAAATTGGGGTTCATTTGGGATGGCTTACTTACTACTTCTTAAAGTAGTTTTTTAGTTGAAAAATTAAAAATTTTGTACTGAAAAGTTGCTTTAAAAAGCTGTAAAAAAAATGATCTCAAATGAAACTTAAATATCTCCCTTATAAGTGGCATCATCATCCTCCAATCAACATCTCTTTTTGAGAATTTGGCTTCGACTGATCCCTCAGCTATAAAGCTTGAATTGAGATTCATCTCACCTTTCAAAAAGGTTTGCTCCTTTGGAGAGTGACTGACCTAAGTCATGATATAAAAAAGGCCAAAAAAAAAAAGAATCCTATGTAAATAAATAAATAATGTCCAATTATTGGCTTTAAACATGAGAGCAAAAGTAGGTTTGAAGAATGATAAAAAAAAGATGCATATCTATAATATAAATTTTAAAATTTATTCAAATTTTTATGAACATGATTGTAACACTGTTTAATGTAATTTTATTAGATGTAAAAGCATCTAAGTTTGTAATAATATGTCAAATAATTTTGTTGAATGCAATGTTACTGATTCATTATATTTCATGTAACTCTTAGAGTGTTAAAGGATTCATGCCATGATTATTTGACAAATGTTATACTTGTTGGCGACTACTTAACGCAAGCCTCTACTTTTCTCACATATCTTTTGTTGAATGTAATGTTACTCAAGGATCAACCTTAAGCCATATCTTTTTGCTTTAGTCATGCATGGATGTTCTTACTAGACATTTGCAAGAGGTTGTACCGTGGTGCATGTCTTTTTTGCTGATGATATTCTTCTTGTTGATAAGACAAGAGAGGGAGTTGAAGGTAAACTTGCGTTATGAAGGTCAACCTTGGAGTCTAAAGGCTTTCGTTTAAGTAGATCTAAAATTGAATATATGGAGTGTAATTTTAGTAATAATAAATATAGAGGGGGGATTGTGACTTTTGAAGATCAAGTCATTAATAAGAGTATACGTTTTTGATATTTTGGGCCTATTGTTCTGTTTGGTCACATAAAACGACGATCTTACGATGACCCGGTTAGGAAAGCAGATGCATTAGATTTGACTTATATTAAGAAAGGTAGAGATAGACCTAAAAAGATTTAGTTAGAAAATATTAGAAATGACATTTCATTATTAGATTTAAATGAGAATTTAACTCTTAACATGACATAATAGAGAAAAATGACTCATGTACCAATCCCCACATAGTAGGATAAAGACTTGTTGTTGTTGTCGTCTTAGAGTAATGTTGTTAAGTGCTACTAATTCTTAGAGTAATGTAGGTAAAAGTTCTATTAATTCTTGGAGGAACATCATTAAGAATTATAGTGGCAAATTATTTATTTTATGTAATGCTTGTCACTTTGATGGTTGGCAGCATATGTTAAATACTAAATGATTCAAATTCTTTGAAACATGTCAACTATATGAGTTTCGTTTTTTTAACAAGGTTTGAATATGGTTCGATCATAATATAATCTCGTTAAACAAATTTAAACCCTATTTGATCGTTCGAATCATGATTGAACACTTGTTTGAACTTATTTGAACTCCATTTGAACTATGTTGATTCTCATTTGAACATTTTTCAATAGTGATATGGAATTATTTCATTTGAATTATTTTGTTATGCATAATAAAAATTCAAATGAGTTATAAAAAGTCCACCACATTAGAGAATAACTACCGAAAGCATTGCAAAAAAATTGATAATGTATATTTCATGATTACTTAAGGTTATTAAATCTACATCAAAATTTAGTACACATTTGCACACATGAGATTCAATATACAAATATACACCATAAAATGCTATAAAAATATGATAGACAACTTCAAGCTTAATAGTAAATTATATTATATATTTTATGATTAATGAAACTATTAGACCTATTAAATACTAAAATCAAGAGTTATCAGCAATATCATCAAAAACTTTTTGGAGTTATGATATTTTTTTAACCCAAAATGCCCAAATAGTTTGCATTTGAATCCTTATTAAATACTTCATATATCAGTATATGATATCAACAACCAACTAGGTGCAAGTTTTTACTATTTCTCACTCACTTTCTTTTTTTGAAATGATGTTACAAAAAAATATAAGAAATTTATAACTAATAGGGAGTACTATCAAATTTTAACTCTGCATATAATATTGACTTCATAAGTCGCCCACAAAGGTTAGTATAACTCTTATTTAACTTGTAAAATATGCATTCAACAAAAACAATTTTTTTTTCTAATTTTGATCTAAGTCATTAATATCTCAATTTTTTAGCTTGAAGTTTAGTGGACTTCAAGTAGAAAATTGAGGATTGACTTTAAGATTGAATTTTTTGAAAATTCACTAAGTAAGCTGAATTGTTGAGTTAAATCTTTTGAATATATCAAAATCTTCGAGATGAGTCACTCCAATATGGCAAATTATCAAAAAATTTAATGTAAGTTTCGGTGTGTTTTGAATTGATAAAATTATTGTGATGAATTGCTTAAGTATAGCAAATTGTTGAATTTTTTTGGGGATTAAATTCCCTAGTGACTAGTTTCTTGAGCTTCATTTAGACATAATAGATTGTGTGAGCTTTTATATTAAAAGTTCTTGCAATTATGGTATTCTTATTTAAGAAAGCAAAAAAATAAATTAGGTTTTTTTTTTTAAATTTAATTTATTGAAAGTATAGTTTGTAAAATCTTTAGAGCAATTTACTTTCAAGGATAATATATGTTCAAGTCATCTCTTCTTTGAGTTTTTAGAAGGTCCTTCTCGGTGAAGGCTAGAAGTTGATATGCTTGAAGGTTGATTTAATGAATGTGTTCCGTGAAGCTTAGGGTTTTGCTCAATCTAGCAACACTTATAAGTTGCCAAATTTCTTTTTTCTTATCCATGTGGAGCTTTGTGGGAAAAAGAGGAAGGTCATCGAGACTTAGGGGTTGTTTGGAAATGGGATTTATGTCCGATTTGAGCGGGATTTATGCTGAATCCTGCCAAACAGGATTTATGGCACCGTTGGAAGTTACGGCGAAATAAATCTTCTATCTCATTGTTTTTTACGATAAATCCAAGATATACTAAATCTTGTAGCTTGACAGATTTAAGATTCCTGGGCATGGGAGAGGGGGAGAGCAGATAGTGGAACCTGACTTCCAGTGCCGATTACATTGCCGAACAACTCTATAGGATTTAACCCTTATGTTATCAAACAATTTTCATGATTTACTAAATTCAGATTTACATGATTTAGTAAATCCTACTTGTTTCCAAACAACCCCATATTCAAAGTTTAGGATAGCATATAATGAATTGGATGAAATGGGATGAAATGGGCATATAAGAGGAGGGAAATCAAATTCTCTCTCATTTTAATATTTTTCATTAACTACACTCATTGAGATTGATCATGGATCTAGAGAATAAGGTACGGAGCTAGCTAAGAGGCTCTGGCATGGGCTTGAGATAGATATAATGGATTTTGATAGTTATCTAATAGGATTTATAATAAATGCCCTTTGAGCACCTTGGCATTCTTTGGTTTGCTCCCATGAGTGGTAAACTAGTCTAACATGGCTAATATGGGCTATATTAGATCCAAAGTAAGTTAAAGTGATAAGTATTGACATCTATTTGGAGCCCAGGCAAAAAAAAAGAAAAAAGAAAAAGAGATGCATTAAACTCAATTGGATCAAATATGGGATTTGGTTCAAGTTTAGTTTAATCAAATTATGGTGATTCCATTTTACCTAAGAAATGGTATGATGTACTTTTAAATAATTAGGCTAAGGCCACTTTTTGCTCTCTTTGGCCATGTAAGTCCAAGTGGCCCAAAAGGGTCACAATGGGTCAACTTGTGTTCACTTGGACTAAGTGCATTAATGGATCCAACTGAGGCTTGATCTATGCTTTTTATGGCTAATAGAGATTCAATATAATGGAGCTTAGGTGTCAAGTTAATTTTAATGATCTTAATCGCTCTCAATTATTTTAAATATATTGTTTCAAAGTTAGACCCAAGAAACCATGTGATTAATATAAAGCTTTGTTTCTACTCATATGGCTATTAAATTAGGGATCAAATATAAGTAATTTGATAGCCAATTTGGTTTAATAAGTCCAATTGTGCCTAAATGGGTCAATTAGTCAACTAGGTTTAGTTGGGTAAACTACGAGGCTAGTTTAGGGTAATGGTTAATTTGCATGGATTTGGCTAAATCATGATTTAAGGGAGAATCTAAATCAACTAGGAAGAAAAAGTGGGCCAATTCACTCAAGGGTTAATCCTCTAACTTGGTCCATTTAAAATTTAAGCTAGTTGAATTTGGCTTGATTCTAGTTCTAGTGCTAGCTTTGGGTCATAATATTGAAGAGGGGTAATTTGGGCTAAATCCGACTTATAAGGTTCAATGGTAGGTTAGAAGCTAACATACTTTAAAAAGGAGATGATCAATAATAGGAATCAAATTCTTACATCTTGAATCTCATAATCAACTAAGCCTCCGTAATTTGGATGGAGAAAACATTTATTGTATGAGGTTGATGCTTTACAATATGGTGAGAGAGAATAGTTTGAACGATACTCCTCTTGAGCAGAGAAGGCTCGTCATCTCAGGTAAAGCTAGAGTGGTAGCTCTTGGTGTTAGGTGGCATTGACATATATGAGAGATATGTGATTTTAGTTATTGAGGGAAGTGGGGAATAAAAGTAACTTAAGAAATGTGCTAAGTGTCACAACCCAATCCTATATAACTCATAGATAGAATATGTTATATCATGTTGGATGGTGATAGATCAAACCCAATATCTAATTTGGATGAACTTTCAAATTTCTTTAATTATTAACAAACAACATAGCTACTACTGAACTTCCAATAAATAAAAAATATACTTGTCCACAATTTTCCTTTCATTCATTTTTAAAATGTATTCATAATAAAATCTCTAAAATCCTGTTGAAGGCTACAAATATAAGCAAAACAGAACAAAAATAATCATGACTATATAAAATTGATAAACCAGTAGATATATCTATATAGACTCAGATAAATAGATTGTAACATATTTTCTATCTTCTTAGTTATCACTAGAGCTACTAACTATCCATTAATTTTAATAATTCTAACAAAACCCACTGCAACTTAATTTCATCAAAATATTTCTATATTCATTCTTTTAAAATTCAATTTACAATAGTCAGGAGATCATTCAATATATTTATTTAGCTTTTAGCTCCTAACTACAAAAATTAAAATAAAATACATAATAAAATAAAACATGAAAAATTCATGTTATGATCAACCTCATCCTTGCCTCGACTTGAAAATAAATTAAATCAACATGAAAAATGCAGGCTCTGATCATCTTTCGCCGCCGACTTGCACCTCGCCGCCGTGGATTGCCCTAATACGATACGAAGACGTTTCCGGTGGAAGGTTTGCGCCGACATTTCTGGCTGATATTACGAAGTATAGATCATTGGTGACAGGTCGGCAAATTTATACGGCGGATTATCCGATGGTATTGTTGGCATATATTTCCTCCGGAAATGCCGGCAGACTATATGTCAGAATTCGAAACCAAAAACAACATCGTTTTCCTCAATTTTTTCGCCGGAACACCCCCCGAAACATTTTTCGATGAAAATATTTCATCGGTTTAGTGTTTTCCGATTGCGTGAATTAGCGTCGAATCATTTTGCACCGAAAATATGCCGGAAAGTATATATTTCCGACGTATTTGCATTGTTACCAACAGATTTTGTCCGCCGGTAACAAAGCATTTTCATGTAGTGTGAAATTTATTTAGATGAGCATGTCAATAAGTTTTTTTTTTCATTATCATAGAATTTATCTTCTTATAATTAAAAATAAGAATAAAAAAATTAAAACCTATAATGCCAATTTCAAGCTAAAATGAAAAAGCTTGAGGGTATTTTTAAAGTCAATATTTTGTGCCACAGCATATAAAAAATCCTGGTTCCACTATTGCTTGCACACGAAATCCCTTTGGGTCCCTCCAGAACAAATCACACGCACGTTGAGATATTCGAAACACATACATAATATGTTCAGAATGAATAACATGCATATGAATTCATACAACTCACCTGAATGGATTAGACAGATTAGAACTCTCAAACAATAGATAATACACAAAGATTCCCAAATTAGGTTCTTGTAATGTCTTGATTAATTTGATCTAGTTCAATACATGTACAAATTATACACATGACATCGATCATTTTTATCTAAGATGATCAAATATCTCTCTCTTCTTATTCAACCTACATGTCTTTGCTTAATACAAAATATATAGTAAACTATTAAATTGTTCTCAATTTTTATAAAATAACACTTTCATATGTGTGAGTGTTATTATCATCCTCACCAATTTACAACAAGTCTTGTTTCAGCCTTTGATTTGACAAACTATGTAGGTGAACTTCTTACAACACTTTCATATGTCATAGTTATGGCAATGGATAAATATATAATGCATTGAATTCATACAAATAATTTTAAAAATGTTCACAATATCTATATTCAGTTATAAAAAAATGTCTTTGTTTATGTCACAAAATAATTCAAATAATATTTGAGTTCTCATAATGAACCCCACATTATGAGTGTCATGCCAATAGAGGCCACCAACACCCTATAAATTGATTGCATATGAGGAGTCTCCTGTGACGGAATAATTATTAGGTCCGGACATCGGACGTAGCTCTAGATCCGGACGTCAATAACATATCGCCACGTGTTCTTACTCTTTATCGCGCGGCCCGACGACTCGGACCCGGTATTGTTATGTATTGGTTGATTTGTGCAGACCGGGGTATTGCTCGATATTGCTCGGCAATAACGAGAAATACCAATCTGTCGAGACCAATACCTAGCAATACTGAGAAATACCCTGATATTGCTAGATGTTGCTTGGTATTGCTCAGTATTGCTAGGTATTGCTCTTGATAGATTGGTATTTCTCGTTATTGCCGAGCAATACTGAGCATACCTATCAATACCGAGCAATATCTAGCAATACCCGAACATAACAATACCGGGTTCCGGCCTGGGTCGGGTCGTCGGGCCGCGCGATAAAGAGTAAGAGCACGTGACGACATGTTATTGGCGTCCGGATGTAGAGCTACGTCAGGTGTCCGAACCTAATTATTCCTTGTGATGGGAAGAGTTGAGATATTTATTTTTTTAAAACCCCTTACAAGTGGCAAACATCGACACAACATAAACGCTAGGAAGTTCTAGCTTAGAATTGGAGAAATTATTTTGTATGGTTATCGAACAATATTTAGAGGCGAATCAGGAACGTCATGTTATTTTTTATGTACCGGTGCTGTGTATTGAGTGACATGACGCATTCTGATTCGTCTCTGATATATTCGCTGATCACACATAATAATTTTTTCTAAAATTGAGTGGTGCAAACACCTATAAAATAATCATAAAAAAAATTAAGAATGACACAAGTTGAAATAAATTTTTTTTTTCTTGATTTATCATACGGAAGCACACAAGTAGACAAGTTTATACGGTGAAGACTGAAGACACGTATTTTTTGATATACTTTTTTTTTGGGAATTATATATTTGGATATTGAAGAACCCATGACCTAGAAAGGCCACCGGCGTCTCCCGGTGCATAACCATCAAGCTAGTTCAGACGGTGTCATGTAACCGGAAACAGCGGGTGAATCGCCTTGAAGCCTTCACAGTTCCGACTATACAATTTGCGTCATGAGTCCATCTCTCTGCTACTACTACCCCGTCGCTGCCCACGGTTCTCTGCCTCTTCCCTTCTCATCTAGGATAGCGGAGTTCTGCACAGAGCGTGCTCGGCTTCTACTGCTTTGGTCTTCTTCGTCGAATCGCCATTTCCAGATCAATCAGGTTTTGACTTCCCGCTTACAGATTGGCCTTTCTGCATCTTTTCCTTGATTTAAACGGGAACTTGGTTTTCCCTTGTTCAAATCACCATCTCCCGATCAGTCTAAGGTTCTAAATTTTCCACTACGGATCCGGCTTCCTGCTTCTTTTACTTCATTTAAGCTTTACTCGTTAGTCTACAATCAGTTCACAGTTAGATCTTGATCTAGCACTGGTTAAGCTTCATCCAGGCATTTGGACTTTGCGGTTCGATGTCTAGAGCAGAGGTTCGTGTAAGAATGCTTGGCTTTTTATCGAAGTGCAAAGTTGGGGTTCTGGTGGTTATCTTCCTTCTGGTCGGATTCACTGCACTGTATGAGTTGCTGAAGCCGGTCCCTAATGGCTGCATCATGACATACATGTATCCGACTTACATACCGATCTCGACGCCGGCTAATGAATCTTCGGACAAGTACGGGCTCTTCCTGTATCATGAAGGGTGGAAGAAAATAGACTTTATCGAGCATATTAAGAAGCTTGATGGAGCCCCGGTTCTGTTCATTCCTGGAAATGGCGGTAGCTACAAGCAGGCAAGGCCATTGCTTTCATTTCGTATTTTACTCATTCTCTTCCTTATATGTCTAAATATGAACTTTATTATTTCTTTGATGCTTTCTTGGGTGGAAAGGCTCAGTTGATTTATAGTGTTGGCCTGTTGGGTAATACAATGGGTGAGGTAGGCAGCATATGAGGAAGAAAGAAAACAGAATACAGTAGGATCTCAGTGGTTTAGGGATTGTGTTGAGTGTTGTACTGTGGCATTGTAGTGAGGGGATTGGTCTTTAGAGGAGTGTTTTGTATGGAGGGTGGAAAGCGAGATGGATACGGAGAATCTCAAAACCGGGATTGCTACTTAATCACTTGTGCTCACACAGTATAAACCTGCTCAATATAGTTGGAACCCTGCTTTAGAAATAAGAGGAAATCTCATTGCAACAAACTCAATATAGTTGGAACCCTGCTTTAGAAATAAGAGGAAACCTCATTGCAACAAATTCTTAGCCCGCAAAAAAGATTTCATTCATCAAAATTAAAGTTCCAAATGACATTAGGCTAGTTATAATAATAGCTTTATGAAAAAGTAGTCCCTAATGGCATGAGAAGGCTATTTATAATAAAAACGTAATACAAAAGTGCCTTTTAAGATACATGTAATAAAAATTCAATTGATGTAAAAATATATTAGCTAAATTAAAATTGCAATAAAAAGACTCATTAAACTACTGAATTGATGTGGAATATCAACTCTCTTTGATTTGGAATTTTTTTAGTTGCAATCCAATGGAGTAAAATTGGACATCATTTCCTATTTCCTTGTTGGCTTGTTCAAACTGTTGACCTACTAATATTTTCTGGAAGTGGCTATGGATCTCCATTGATGATGGTGAGCTTGGTTTGGCAGAGATTGGAGGTCATAGGTGAAGGAAGTTGTGGCTCGATGGTTGGAAAGGAAGGATCTTGGGTGGCATTGGCCGGTTACCTTGAAGAGTGAAAAAGTCTTGTGTAGGCTAGTAGGAGGTCGGAGGGGATCCAAATGTTGAAAGTTGGGAAGCTGGGGATTTGATTTAAAAACTGTGAGGGTGGGTTGAGAAGAAGTAAACGATAGAGACAAAGTAGGGAGCAACAATATATTTCTTTGTATCATCATATTTATCTATCTATATTGAAGGAGAATTTTTATAAATGAAATAATAAAAAGATCAATAGTTCCCAAGAACATGAAAGAACAAAAAGTTTGTCATACTATAGGGGCAGCTATGGAGTACTTGGGGCTTGTGAGTTAATGGAATGGATGGAGCTTGTTGGAATATAAGGTTTAGTAGACATTATGATGTAATCAAAAAAATAGGAAAGAGCCCCTAATTTTTGATTACCAGAACAAAACCTTACTAATCTTTAAAAACATACATGGGATAAGAAAATACAACAAAGAAGAGACAACTTAGAAACTTTAAAACAAACTCTTACATTTCAAAACATATAAAAAGAACACATACAAACATAACGACACACTTACAACCTTCAAGACCAAATTTAAAACAACCTAAAGATGCTTTTCTTTCATCTAGAAGAAGGATACAAGTGGAAGGAATACTTGTGGATAGAAGAAGGGATTAGAAGCCAAGATGAAGGATAGGAGTAACTCGCAAGTTATCCCAAGATAGAGAAGAAGAAGTGGACAAAGCTCTCAAATTTTTCCAAAAAAAACCTATCAGGTTTTTATCCAAAAATTATCATCATCACAACTCTTTTATCATCTCAAACATCTCCTATTTATAGGACCAAAGAGGGCAGCCAAACAACCCTCTTATATTCATTAAATCCCATTAAAGTATTTCCAAAAATCTGTCTAGAAATTAGCCCAGATTTAATCCCAAAATAGCACTTGAAAAGCCACCAAAAAGGGGAAGCATTCACTCCTAAAACAGCCATCGAACAGCCACTAAAACATTAATTAAAACCTATTAGATTTAGGGAAATGAAAGACCAACAACCATAACACATCAGAACCCAAACGACACCAGCAAAACAGAGAAGAGGGATTACGGGAACCAAGCAGAAAAGCCACGGAACCAAGAAGCCATCCACGGAACCAAGTAGCCAGCGACAGAACCAAGCAGCCAGCGGCAGAACCAAAGGGGCAAAGGCACGGGAAATTCACCCAAAATAGGAAACAAAGGGCCACAACACATGAACAACAAAAGCCCAAGAGAAATCGAGGAGATAAGGAGGAAAACGAGAAGGTAGTATGGGGAAGGGAAAGGGCCAATTCCACATAATAATGAGCTATTATTTTAGTTCAATAAATGAACTAAAAAACAGCTCATAATGAGCTAAATTTCAGCTCAAAGAATTAATGAGCTAGCAAGTCCAAGAGTAGTCAAAACCCAAAATTTAGGATTTAATTTGACCTCTTCCCTTGCCTACATCAGACTCCCCTACTTGAAAAACTCATGTCCCGATGAGTTGTCTTTAGATCTGATCTGAGGAGACGGTGGAAGGGCATCAAGCTCTTGAATTTTTACTTCATACCTTTTTAGAATTTCATCTCGTTCTTGCATAAACTAAGCTTGCAACAATTGCTTTTTTTCATGCACTTCTCCGTACACATATGCATCTTCAATTGTAGTTTGTATAATTCATTTTGAATCGGATTGGTTGAACTCTCTTTTGACAGCATCCATCTGTCCATTGGACTTTGAATTTCAGAATCTTCTGGGTTGCTTTCTTCTTTGACTGAATCGATTTTTTTGTGATTTCCATTTTTTTTATAAAAACTCAAAAAGAAACTTAGACTCAAAGAAAGAAAGACTCAACCTAAAGAAACCTAGACTCACACAACAACTGTTATGACTCACCAAGACACACAACTTGCTCTGATACTAAATTGATGTAATAAAAAATTAGGAAAGACCCCATAATTTTTTATTACCAAAATAAAACCTTACTAATCTTTAAAAACATACATGGGATAAGAAAATACAACGAAGAAGAGACAACTTAGAAACTTTAAAACAAACTCTTACATTTCAAAACATATAAAAAGAACACATACAAACATAATGACACACTTACAACCTTCAAGACCAAATTTAAAACAACCTAAAGATGCTTTTCTTTCATTTAGAAGAAGGATACAAGTGGAAGGGATACTTGTGGATAGAAGAAGGGATTAGAAGTTAAGACGAAGGATAGAAGTAACTCGCAAGTTATCTCAAGATAGAGAAGAAGAAGTGGACAAAGCTCTCAAGCTTTTCCAAAAAAAATCTCTCAGGTTTTTATCCAAAAATTATCATCATCACAACTCTTTTATCATCTCAAACATCTCCTATTTATAGGACCAAAGGGCAGCCAAACAACTCTCTTATCTTCATTAAATCCCATTAAAGTATTTCCAAAAATCTGTCTACAAATTATCCCAGATTTAATCCCAAAATAGCACTTGAAAATCCACTAAAAAGGGGCAACATTCACTCCTAAAACAGCCACTGAACAACCACTAAAGCATTAATTAAAACCTATTAGATTTAGGGAAATGAAAGACCAACAGCCATAACACATCAGACCCCAACGACACAGCAAAACAGAGAAGAGGGATTACGGGAACCAAGCAGAAAAGCCATGAAACCAAGTAGAAAATCCACGGAATCAAGCAGCCAGCCGCGGAACCAAGCAGCCATCCGCGGAACCAAGCAGCCAGCGGCAGAACCAAAGGGGCAAAGGCACGGGAAATTCACCCAGCACAGGAAACAAAGGGCCACAACACAGGAACAACAAAAGCCCAAGAGAAACCGAGGAGACAAGGAGGAAAATGAGAAGGTAGTATGGGGAAGGGAAAGGGCCAATTCCACATAATAATGAGCTATTATTTTAGTTCAATAAATGAACTAAAAAACAGCTCATAATGAGCTAAATTTCAGCTCAAAGAATTAATGAGCTAGCAAGTCCAAGAGTAGTCAAAACCCAAAATTTAGGATTTGATTTGACTCCCTCCCTTGCCTACATCACATTAGGAAGGGGTTGCTCCATTTGTTTGACCAAACTATTGATGTAGGCAACCGGGGGGGGGGGGGGGGTCTAAACATCTTGGGTTCTTTTGGTCTTTGGGTTGCTGGTTGCCTCTCGGGTTGGGTCATGGCTGCTTTGGTTTTGAGCTAAATTCTTGGGAGCTACTTAGTTCTAGCTCATTATTGCTTGAGCTAAAGTTTAGCTTATTAATATGAAAAGATATTCTTTATGTTAGCTCATTATGTGGAGTTGGTTCCTTGCATTTTCTCCTTCTTTGTGTCTCCTCAGTTTCTTCATGTGCTGTTTCCCGTGGCTGCTTTTTCTCCCTTGCTGGATGCTGGTTCCGGTCGCCTTTGTGCCCCTTCGATTTCTCCCCTGGCTGCTATCCAGGTTCCTTTTGATGCCCCTTCGGTTCCTCCTTTGGCTGGCTGTCCCGTGACTGTTTTTCTCTGGTTTCTTTGTGACTGTTCAGGTGCTATTTTGGAATAATTCTTGCCTATTTTTGGGCTGTTTTGCTGCTGTTTTTGGACAGCCAGCTGGTCCTCCTTGGTGGCTTTTTGGGGTGCTATTCCTAACAGTCTTTTGGCCTTCTATATCCCCCATTTTAATGAGTTTAATTAATGATTATAGTGGCTGTTTGGATGCCCCTTTTATCTTATATATATGTGATGTTTAGAGAGTTTTTTAGTGTGTTATGTGTGTTGATTTTTGGAATTAAACATGCGGGTTTCTAGGATAGCTTTCGAGCTATGCCTTTTCTCTCCTTTTTCTTTTAGGAAAGCTTGCGAGCTTGTCCTCCTTCATCTCGGCTTCTTATCTCCTTCTTCTCTCCACAAGTATCGATGCCACTTGTATCCTTCTTCTCAATCCAAGAAAGTAAGTTTAGGTGTTTGTTTTATTTAAAAGTTTGTAAGCATCAAGAGTTGTAAGTGTCTTTCTATTATAAAAGTGAAGTTGTTTTTGGTTTAATTGCTATATTTTATCTATTTTGGGGTATTTTATGTAATTTCTTTTTATCCTAGGAAGAGTTTCTTTTGCTTGCAAAAATTAGGGGCTTTTCCTAATTTTTGTTTGCATCAATTTGGTATCAGAGCATGATTGTCGTATGTGTCATGTATGTGAGTGTCATATGAGTTTTATTTTTGAGTCATAGTCTATGCAATCAGCATTCGGAAGCCTCATGTCAAGATTCGAAAGAGTCCCAAGGAGAATTTGACCCTGCCAAATTTACAAATGAACCAACTATTCAGGATGTTAAGATTCCAACTGTAGAAGGGGTTCCACCTCAGGGAGATTCAACAGACCCGATTCAAAATGAACTTTTCAAGATAGAAAGATCGATATACTTATGTAACGAGAAATTCGAGAAGAGCAAGCAACGACTTCAAGAACAAATTCTTCATGAAAAAGAATTGATTGAAAGGAAATATAAAGCTAAGATTAAAGAATTGGATTTGGCATATTCTACACAAATGAAAAGTTAAAAGCAGCCTCATCGGGAGATGAGCTTCTTCAACTGGAGGAGAATTGATGTAGGCAAAGGGGGGGTCAAAACATCTTGAGTTCTTTTGGTCTTTTGGCTGCTGGTTGTCTCTCGGGTTGGGCCTTGACTGCTTTGGTTTTGAGCTAAATTCTTAGGAGTTACTTAGTTCTAGCTCATTTTTGCTTGAGCTTAAGTTTAGCTCATTAATATGAAAAGATATTCTTTATGTTAGCTCATTATGTGGATTTTGTTCCTTGCCTTTTCCCCTTCTTTGTGTCTCGGTTTCTTCCTGTGCTATTTCTCGTGGATGCATTTTCTCTCTTGCTGGGTGCTGGTTCTGGTCCCCTTTGTGCCCCTTTGGTTTCTCCCCTGGTTGCTGTCCAGGTTCCTTGTGTTGCCCATTCGGTTCCTCCCTTGGCTGGCTTTCCGTGGCTGCTTTTCTCTGGTTTCTGTGTGACTGTTCAGGTGCTGTTTTGGAATAATTCTGGCATTTTTGGGCGGTTTGGCTGCTGTTTTTGGACAGCCAGCTAGCTCTCCTTGGTGGCTTTTTGGGGTGCTGTTCCTAACAGTCTTTTGGCCTTATATATCCCCCATTTTAATGGGTTTAATTAATGATTATAGTGGCTGTTTGGCTGCCCCTTTTATCCTATATATATGTGATGTTCAGAGAGTTTTTAGTGAGTTATGTGATTGATTTTTGGAGCCTAAACCTGCGGGTTTCTTTATGGAAAAGCTTGCGAGCTTGTTCCATTCCTCTCTTATTCTAGAAAAGCTTGCGAGCTTCTCCTCCTTAGTCTCAGCTTCTTATCTCTTTCGTCTCTTCGTAAGTTCCCTTCCACTTGTATCATTCTTCTCAAAGCGACGGATGAAATGCAGTTTTAGGAAGTTGTAAGTGTCATTTTTATATGTTATAAACTTGTTGTTTTTGTTATTTCAAAAGTGTCTTTATACATTTTTATTGTCCTAGGAAGAGTTTTCTTTTGCTTGCAAAAATTAGGGGCTTTTCCTAATTTTTGCTTGCATCAATTTGGTATTAGAGCAAGGTTAGTATATCATAGGTTTATGAGTTGTGTTGTCATTTGAGTCTTGGTATCGAGTGAGTTTAAGTTTTGTTGAGTCTTCTTTTCTTTGTTTTCAAAAATTGGAAAAATATAAAAACAGTGATCCAATGGAAGAATGCAAGCCAGAAAATATTGAGGTGCCAATGGACAGATGGATTCCATCAGAAGGAGATTCAACAGATCCTCTTCAAAACAAATTATACTGACTAGAGATGAAAATACACTTGTGCACGGAGCAGTAGTTGAAAAAGAAGCGACTTCTACAAGATCAATTCAAATAAGAACGAGAAGAAATCCTGAAAAAGTACGAGGCCAAAATTCAAGAGCTAGATGCGCTTCCTTCGACTCCTCGGAATAAAACTAAAACAACCTCATTGGGAGATGAGTTCTTTCAATCGGAGGAGAATTGATGTAGGCAAAGGGGGGTCTAAACATCTTGGGTTCTTTTGGTCTTTGGGCTGCTGGTTGCCTCTTGAGTTGGGCCATGGTTGCTTTGATTTTGAGCTAAATTCTTGGGAGCTACTTAGTTCTAGCTCATTATTGCTTGAGCTAAAGTTTAGCTCATTTATATGAAGATATATTCTTTATGTTAGCTTATTATGTGGAGTTGGTTCCTTGCCTTTTCCCCTTCTTTGTGTCTCCTCGGTTTCTTCCCGTGCTGTTTCACGTGGCTGCTTTTTCTCCCTTGCTGGGTGCTGGTTCCGGTCCCCTTTGTGCCCCTTCGGTTTCTCCCTTGGCTGCTGTCTAGGTTCTCTGTGTTGCCCCTTCGGTTCCTCTCTTGGCTGGTTGTCCCGTGGCTACTTTTCTCTAGTTTCTGTGTGACTGTTTAGGTGCTGTTTTGGAATAATTCTTGCCTATTTTTGGGCTGTGAGGCTGCTGTTTTTGGACAACCAGCTGGCCCTCCTTGGTGGCTTTTCGGGGTGCTGTTCCTAACAGTCTTTTGGTCTTCTATATCCCCCATTTTAATGGGTTTAATTAATGATTATAGTGGATGTTTGGCTGCCTCTTTTATCCTATATATATGTGATGTTTAGAGAGTTTTTAGTGAGTTATGTGATTGATTTTTGGAGTCTAAACCTGCGGGTTTCTTCGTGGAAAAGCTTGCGAGCTTGTTCCATTCCTCTCTTCTTCTAGGAAAGCTTGCAAGCTTCTCCTCCGTCTCAGCTTCTTATCTCTTTTGTCTCTCCACAAGTTCCCTTCCACTTGTATCCTTCTTCTCAAAGCGACGGATGAAATGCAGTTTTTTGAAGTTGTAAGTGTCCTTTTTATATGTTATAAACTTGTTTTTGTTATTTCAAGAGTGTCTTTGTATCCTTTTTATTGTCCTAGGAAGAGTTTTCTTCTGCTTGCAAAAATTAGGGGTTGTCTTAATTTTTGCTTGCATCAACTATCCAACTTATTGAGCCATCAAACCCAGCACCCACTTTCAAAGTTAAGTGATCATGGTATCTATATATACATTAAAAGGGGATGAGTAATGACAACTTTGCTAGGATTGATCAACTTAAGATTATCTAAATATTTTTCATGTGATGGTGAAATAATTGATAATCATGCACATAATCATGATATGGTCTATACGTTGAGTTACTATGTAAATTTTTATATATACAACTATAAATGTAGTATGAAATAGAGTATAATTTAAAGTGCCTTGAGTGATGTTAGGTTCAATAGTCCACTAATTTGATGTGGTAGATCTAACCATTTAGAGTAACACATTGAATGGGTGTTATAATAGTTATTATTAGTCACAAGAGTTTTTTATACCAATAAAATTGTTCCATTTGGTGTTTAGGTTGCATTTGAATGAGCATTCATGGATGTAGGATTTTGCCATTGGAGTGGTGAGGGAACTTAAAATTCCTTTCCTATGATGGGAGAGGCAATTGTTGTCAAGTGCACAATGTATTTGGTATGTGTATTGTAGAATAGTTCTAGATATAGATGTGCATGTGGTTGGGCACACTGTAATGCACAAAAAAGTACATACAAGATAGCTGAATTGTAGTTGTGTAACACAATAATTTTAGCTGGGTGCATGTGCGCAAGTAATAGTTAGCATGTGGGTGCTGAAGGATCATAATAAGGAGATGGTTTGTGTGATGTGGATTGCACGATGGGTAACACCCAAAAGGGGCATCTGGTAGGTTGTTTTTTAACAGGTGGGTGCGCAACATTGACTACAGGACACTAGGCACATAATTAGCGCTCAATTATTGCATAGGGTAGAAGCACACTAGAGAGTGTGGGGTTGTGCAGGATTGCATGGACATGACAGCAAGCACTCAATGAGCCATGCAATTGTAATAGGACATGGGTGCACCGTGCTTGTGTAAGATTGTTGGGATTTGACATTGGGCGTGGGTAGTATGTAATATGCTTGGGCAAAGCAGCTGGTCACAAAAGATGGATATGACAAATGTGAGATGCTTGTCATGAAAATTATGTTTAGGCATATATATAAGCATTGGTGTAGGCAAGGAACCAAGGCCATATTAGTACATCAAAATTCCAACGTCATGATGTTGGTGTAGGCAGGCATAGAAAACGATATATGGGATCAATAATGTTGGGAGCAATCATGACAATTAAGTTGTTAGCTTGTTTTTGGCAAAAGAATAGAGGACTCATTGGCTAGCAGGACAATATTAGCTTTGGAGCTATAAAGCAATGAAACAATCAAACAATGAATTGATCAAACAATGAATCGACACAACAAATACAACAAAAAGAGATACGAGATGGTCATTTTGTTGAACATGAAAGTGGTGGTTGAGTGATCAAAACAACAGTGAAGAAAAGTGAAGGAAGAAGGGCTTAAAGGAGAAGGGATGTTGAAGACTAAATGTCTTTATTCTTAAGTCAATTATGTAGTTGCAATCCCATGAGGATGAAATTGGCTAACAAGTTGCTTTGAATTTGGATTTCTTTTCTCCTGTATAACTAATAAATTTAATTTATATGAAAAAATATGCTTTGTGCTTCTCCATCTTGCTTGTGTATATTTTCCAATTATGTCATGAACAAGTTGGAAAATCTATTGAGCAACTTATATTTCTATATGGAAGTATGATGATTTCATTCAAATAATATAATAAAGCACAATCATCAACTCAATTGAACAATAAAGTCTTCATCTTCCACGTCCTTGCTTTAGCTTTGGACCTTAAATAGATAGGTTGGTCACCATGGATAATGGGTGAGCTTGGTTTGGCAGGAATTGGAATGGAAGGAGCTTGGGTGCTGGTTGTTGCTTATCTTGAAGATGGCATGAAGCTCGGGCATGATATTTGGAAGGAGGAGGGGAGATGGTGGAAGAGGATCTATTGGATTTAGGAGGGGAATAGGGAAGGGAGGAGTATATTTTGAGAGGAAAATGATAGGTTTGATAGGCGCATGTAGGGTGGGTGTGGCTGGTTGGTCCAAGTTAGATTTAATTTAATCCCTTTTATTATCTAATATATTTTGAGATGCCCTTTATCTTGAAGGCGCATTTTATCAGGAGTTTAAAATATTTGAAGTAATTAAAAGACTACTTGTCCTAAGTATATGCCATAGGAGAAATGATATTCTTTTCTTATTAGGGAAGGGTTGATGACTTTTGATGATCTTCTATTATAGAAGACTATTTCTAATAATAGCCTTACAAGCTATTCATCATAATCTCTCTTTTGTTACTTTATATAAAAGTGCATAAAAATAACCTAAAAAACATTCAGTAGAAGTGCAATTTCATGAAAACGAATTGACTCATTAAGCTAATTAATTGATAAGATCAATCAAGAGGATGGAGACCTTCAATTATCTCTAGCGGAAAGAACTAACCACCTGAAAAAAATAGGCAGAGTAGCTAATTTGATGATGAAATAAGCAGCTAGTGAGCTAACATTTCAACTGTAGGAGCACTAGTGGAAGCATCTGAAAATCAAATGATGTCCTTGTATGATACAAATTATTCTAGATCACCCAGCTGAATAAGATGGAAAATAAGTATATCAAAAACAGTAAGTTTGTATAGCTAGATGAATGATAGGAATAAACTAAAAGTGGAAAATGTGAAAGAAAGAGAAAAATATGAATTTAAGAGCTTTATATGGATTTATGCGGAAGTAAGTTGCATTAGTGAGGAACGAGTGGGGTTGGAAGCTCTTTTCATGGACTATGATTTGGTATTCATGCTATGCGACTTGATTTGCTGTAGGATTCTTTGAAGCTCCTTTTCCTAAATGATTCAACGAGGAAGGAGTTCAAAGTAGTTTCCTTGGTATTGATATGGCTGGTTATATCAGTGGCAGGAATATTCTTTTGATTTTCTTTGGATGATTTCAGATGGACAACAACATATGCTGAATGGTAGTAGAAGTCAATAACAGAAGAAAGGAAAATTTAGTAGCTTTTGTATAGATATTTCAACAAAATGATGGAGGGAGGGTCTAACCAATTCTAATGTAGGAAATCATATTCGACAAAACATGGTTTAACTGTTTTGTTATTAGCTTCGTCTAAAGTGGTTTGTAATAGTTTTAGAGTTGGTTTTGATTTGGATGAGGCGAGATTACAGTGGGGTTAGGATTGTAATTAGTGTAGATTTGACTTTGAATTGGTAAAGATAAGGTTATGTTTTTCTCGAAGCGGTTAAGGAGTTGCCTTGGATTAGTTTGATTCTGTTTTTGATTCTTAGGTTGTTTTGGTGGTTAACTAGGGTGGTTTGGTGATACATGTTGTTGTGATTGCCATGTAATGTTTGCTTGCGATGGTGCTATCTTAGCAACCAAAAATTCAACATTCGTGAAATAAATTAAATAATATAGAAAGCGGAATAAACAGTAGTGGTTCATTGGTGGAATTGCTGTTTGACATAAAGAATTAGGTGAAAAAATTGCTATGATATCCAATGATGCAAGCATTTTATTCAGGAAGAAAGAAAACATATTTTACATGTAAAATGATTATAATGTGGTAAATATGGTGTGGAACTGTGGATGGTGGCCAGGGGGTTGTGGAGAGGGAGAGGGCAAGTGGAAGCGTGGTGGGATAAGGAGAAAATAAGTGTAAGGTTGATTCACTTGACATGAGTCACTGGCGGCTTACTTTGACAATGCATTGCTTTGTGTAATGGATACCCTGCTTCATACAGAAAAAAAATAAATCCATATGAAATTCTTTGACAACAAAATATATGTCATTCATTAACAAATAGTTGAGTTGTGGCTCCATGCCACTTTTCTCTATTTGAATTGATAACCTGAATCGTTCTTTAAATTGAGGGAAGATATTGATATATGAAACTTGTAGGATCAGATGAGTTCTTGAAGGAACATATTTTTTATTAACTTTTTGATGTACTTGTAAGTTGTAACATAAATATTTTATCAAAAAAAAAAAAAAAAAGCCCAAATCAAATCACTGGTATATCTAGATAGGTTTTCAACCTAGTTGAAAAAAATCACCACCATCATCATCGACATTTTGCTTATCTCCACATTAACTACACTTCCAAGAGTGTTTGATCAAAAGGCCCAGCCTTGTCTAGATTGAACCTGGGCTGCTCGGTTGAAGCTGACTATTTTCTGGGCCAATTTAGCTTGGGCATTCCAGGATGCCCAAGGTCTGCTTAGGCTACTGGAACACAGCTGCTGCAAGAGATGTCAGAAAGTTGCAATGAGATTTTGAGGAGGCTTTACATTGCCCTTACTAGAGGAGAATGGATAGCAAATGGATTGGAGAAGAGTGATAAAAAAACTGATTTGGGGCATCTTGTAGCTTTGATGATGAAATTGGCAATATCATACCACACAGGTGGAACAGTGATACCGTCCATTGTGTTGACTAAACAACATCGAAGTGTGTGATGATAGTGTATCATCAGATGAGCGAGAAAATAATGGTGACCCTTGGTGTGCTACTTCTACCATCGAAGAATATGTTGTATCCCTTTCAAGGCCGTTGAGGAAGATGATGCTTGAAGATAAGTCATCTAGGTTGCTAGTGGAAGAAAGATTGAGCAGTGGTACCTAGGGCTTGCACCAATTGTAATAGGTGGGATGTAGTTTATGGGGATTCTTCAGAGGCCTTGGATTTGATGACCATCATTTTGCAAATCTAGTTCTGTTCAAGGCATTTAAATTCATGCAGGCTCCAATTTTGCCTTGCTACTTGATCCATGCTCATTGCTAGATTGGTGCAGATTCTTCTATCCATGCCAGTGGTAAATGCAATTTCAGCTTTTCTTTGGATGGGTTAAATTTAATATTTTTCTTAGTTGTATTTTATCTGTGAATAATAAGTGCATTAAAGGTTTCTGTTTGGTGATCACTTAAGTATAATCAAATTGATATTCAAAGCTTCTTGCCTCTCCTTGACATATATCTACTTTGCTTCATCCGCGTAAAATAGTCTTGAGAATTGGCTTCATGAATTACAAGTATGATGCATTATGAACAAAACTTAATGCTCTTAATTAGTAGCTGCCAATACTTCTAAGCCTCAAAATTTTTTGTATGTTATTATTTTATATGAATCTTTATTTCCATATCACTTTTTTTTCCAGGTTCGTTCCTTAGCTGCAGAATCTTCTAGAGCGTATGAAGGAGGACCACTTGAGGAAAATTTTTATCAAGAAGCATCATTTCTAAATGTTGACATTTCTAATTCTTTCAAGTACCCTACCAAATATAAACGTATGTTGGATTGGTTTGCCGTGGATCTTGAGGGGGAGCATTCTGCAATGGATGGACGAATACTCAAAGAGCATACTGAATATGTTGTATATTCTATCCATAGGGTAACTATTTTAATGTTAATTTTGTTTCTCTCAGAAATGCCATGATTTAGAAGTTAGATTGGATTGGAAAAAAGGGCTTGTGATCAATTTATCTAATGGAAGGATACAAAAGTAATAGCTGGAGGTGCAAAAAAAAAAAAAACAACCGTTTGATGAAGTTGAAAATGGTTTAAAAACATAAAACTAAGGACAAGATTATGTAATATGGAATTCACTTGACAGCTGTTTATTCTCTGCAATATGTTTTGAGTTCTTTGCTCGGAAGCTTATGACTCTTTATGAGGAAATAAATATTCCTTTTTCTGCCATTTTTTTGAAGATTTTAAACACCCAAATAATGTGGATATTCCATGCTTGTCCTGATCATTCGGATATTATGTAATTTGTAGATATTGGATTTGTATAAAGATTCTCGTGAAACAAGATCTCAAGAAGGAGCTGATGCCTCTGGAAGCTTGCCCAATAGTGTAATATTGGTCGGCCATTCTATGGGTGGATTTGTTGCTAGAGCTGCAGCAATTCACCCAGGCCTCCGAAAGTCAGCTATTGAGACTATTTTAACACTCTCCAGCCCTCACCAGTATGTTTCGCTTTATCTACTAGTGAATCCTTATTTTGTATTCTGAAATATCACTTAGTGTATAAATACTTCACGTTGCTTATCCAGGGCCCTCCTGTTGCATTGCAGCCATCGTTGGGTCATTATTTTTCACAAGTTAATCATGAATGGAAAAAGGGGTTCATTCCGCAAGCCGTCATGCTGGTCATACTTTATATGGCTCTAAACTCTCCCATGTTCTTGTTATATCTGTATCTGGTGGATTTTACGATTACCAGGTTTGAACGTTCATATTGAACTCTTGTCTCTTATTTGTTTGATTTTGTAGTATTACCCCATATTTAATTCACATTCTTCTTTTTTTAACCATTGGTTTTACATTGTATTTTTTGATTATTATACTTGAATTGCCGGGCAAGATTTTATAATTTATAAGGTTGTCTTTTTGGCACACAAATAATGCATATAGAAATGCTTGATTTTAATGGACTGTAATTTATTATGTGGAGTGAGAGATGTGTTTTGTCTACTAAAAATGCTAAGAGAAAAAAAGTGTTGAGGGTGAAGAGTATTGGCCTACCTTGTGGAGTACCACATCTCAGCATTGCATAGAGGATGCATCGAAATTAAGATGACATCCCATGGAGAGAGGTTGTGACAAAGGATTGAATAGGAATTTGAAAAGGGCCATATTAAAGAGGGGTGAAGAGGGGGTTGATAATATCGCCATTGTGGATGGGTTTAATGGGAGTAGCTAGTTAGAACGAAATTCCTATGACTATCTTCGGAAGAGGTCCTATAGACATATGGAAATAGTGTGAAGAAGAAGAGAGTGGTATTCAAGGCAAGTATGTGATTCTAGTTTTATAAACTATTTTCAATGTGTCATGTGGTAGTATCCGCTACAATAATTGCAAAGTGTGCAAGGTACTAAGAAGGTTCACTGGCCAAAACCAACAAGGATTGTTGACCACTAGGAACTTTGAATCCGATTGCTTGAGAAATCAGCAATAACTTTGGGTGGTGATCTCTGAATGTTGTCCTAGGCAAAAGATCTTGAGAGTAAGGGGGCAGTAATATGTTTGGAGTCAGCTGGGGCCAATTCGATAGATTCAATTGGCTCAAGGAATTGATTTGGAGGCTGCCCTATGACTCTGATTTTGACAATAGTTATCATATGTGCTCTCTAGAATTGTGGTACAAAAAGCAGTATTTATGGATAATGATCCTTTTCTTGTTTGAATCGTGATCTAGACTTAAAATAAGATTAAAAAAAATCATTATTGTAAGCCTAGATAAAAGGATTGTTAAGGTTTATGAAACTCCTTAACTTAATTTTCAACAATAAATCTAAAAAGATATTTAATGTTGTTTTGGGAACTAGGTTTATATTAGAGAGAATAAGCACCAAATTTCTTCTTTTACGCCCTTAGTAAAAGTGAAAGCTGCAATTTCGAGATCAGATCTTCCATCGAATCAAATTTCTTGCTTACTCTTGTTTAAATCAAATGATGGAGAATGTGAACTTCGAAAATCAATAAAATTTTTCGTTTTATAAACTAATAATTGGATGATGATGTTGCATGTTTTGGCTTAGGCCGTTGAAAAACACTGTCATTTGTCTTTGGCAAAGTTAGCTTGATTGGTTCTAAGTTTTCACTGCGATTGCCTTCTATTTCTTCCTTTTGTTCCCTTTTTTTATTTGTCCTTTACTCCTCTATAATACTCCTATCTACACTATATAGTACTCATAGTAATGCTTTCTACTTGAATTGCACAACACAGAGTTGGATTTGTAACACAAGATGACGTGCTCTTCCCCAGTCTAACAGTGGAGGAAACCCTAGTATTTGCTGCGTTTCTGAGGCTCCCAAAGAACATGACAAGGCAGCACAAGTACTCAAAGGCAGATGCCATCATCAAGCAACTTAGCTTGGAGAGGTGATCGTAACCTTTTTATATTCTTTCATCTAAGTTCAGGATTGTATGAACATTGGATCTTCACTTAGGAAATGAATGGAACGGAAACTTGATAACCAATTCTAGGAGATGCCAAACTTATAGGTTATATACAGTAACCTCGAAATGAAGCAATATTGGTTGCTTATTACATATAATAATCTTTTATATAATTTTTTAAGTAAAATTTATTTGAATGGTTTAATATGGAATAATAAATAGAAAAATAAACACCAATCTTAACTGCATGAAAAAACATATTTTGATCGAAGTTAGAATGTCTGACTAAGAGAGACTAGGAATCAGGAATAACACAAAAATTCCTAATGCGAAAAATAGAGGCAACAAAAGGCTAAGATCAGCCGAAGAAGCTAAAATCTTTGGAGATATCCGAAAGAACTCAGTGATAATATATTGGAGATTATCAAAAGAATTCTACTTATGTTAGACTGCTAAACAAATTAGCTACAATTACATTCTGGAGAAATTAACGTGTATCATTTCATTCATCTCATTTGATCTCACACAAAGGTCTCAATACCTGTCAACCAGACTCCTCCCCTCACCAAGTATGATATCATACTTGATTTGACTGCTTGCTCTCACACATAGATTTTCATCATCATAATAATAATTAACACAGCTTCGTTTGGGAAGCTTTCTTACTGCTTCTTTAAAGCAGTTTTTTTAGCACAAAAATTTCCCTAATAAAGGAATAATTTAAGTAATTTCAGCAATCAAATCTAGACTAACTGAGAATCTATAATTATATTCCTAAAGTACAAATATTTACAAAACTATACTGCTTAATCACATATTAGAGCTTTATGAATATACGTTATTACGTTAGCTGACACACAAAATGAACAGAGACTTTATGCGCTCTATGTCTCGACAGAAGGATTATTGTGTCTATATTATATTAGATGTTCTTGTCCATGATAATATACAAAAGTACATAGACAAAACACGCATAACTCTTGTGTAGTCTTGCACAGGTGTCGTCATACTAAAGTTGGGGGAACATTTGTTAGAGGAATATCAGTGGAGAAGAGAAAACGAACTAGCAATTGGTATGAAATCCTTGTGATCCCTCCCTCTTATTCTTAGATGAACAACCTCAGGCCTTGATTCCGCTTCTGCAAATAAGCTCCTTCGAGTTCTTCAGAGCCTTGCCAAGTAAGTTCAAAATAAAAAATGAAGGTTTTGCATTCTTTGTTTCTTTGAATTTCAGTACTTATGCGCAAACAAATGTCTGACAATTAATTTGCTTTGAAAAAACTGCTTTTTGAATGAGTTTTGCAACTACTTCTAAAACGGCTTATCTGATACAGCTTCTCAACCTGTTCTTTTACAAAAAAGGAAAAAATTCAATCAACCATTAAACTACAAAATGTATAAATATCGTAAATTTTACTCAATTGAATTGCTAGGCGTGTAGAACAATCATTACTACACATTTAATAGCCTTCAAGCCGATATTTTACATATCGACAAACTTTTGCTTATATCAGATGGATACCCTATATACCATGGCAGGCAGTGACTCTGTGTGGTACTTCTCTCACTAGGATTTGTACCTAAGATTGCCATTGAACCCTGCAGAGTTCTTTATTAGATCTTGCAAACTGGTCAAGTTAACGATCAACAAGATAACCTGAAGATCTTAGAAAATCGCTGAATCCACAAGATTTTGAGACGGAAGTCATTAAGGGGACAATCTACCTTGATAAGTCGTATAATCTCCTCTTTTTTTTTTTTGGAAAAAAGAAATTATTAGAAAATTTTTATCTTATTCTATAACAATGATACTAACTCTGGATATGTTGGAGTTTATTAAAAATCTTGGTATTGCTTACCAATTTTGTTGTAAATTTCCGTACTATATACCAGACCATTTATGAACACTGGCACACAATTGGTTTTTACTCTAATGATAATTCTAAGTTTCACATTAAAGCAATCTTTATTTATAAAATAAGTTAAACTACTTGGAATTCGAGAATGAAAATTCTCTTAAGATGGGCAGATTGTAACTCCCTGGGTGCTCTTGAAATTACTATTCCTTTTTGGGAAGAGATTAAACATGGTTAATTTTATGCAATTCTCCCATCTACATTTACTACTGTTAGGCAGGAATCAAATCTAAAGTTGATTTTTTTTCAAGATTAAAGCTAACGTTTTGTTTTGATGAATGAAAACAGTTTCGCAATTAAAGTATAAATCAGATATAGAAACCAGCAAGAGAGAGGAGAGTCATCAGTAACAGCACCATACCAAAGCAGCTGAGTATGGCAATTTTAGTAAGAAGGATTGGACATAGGATGGATTGAGCATTCTTGATAATATCCAAGAGAACATTCAGGAAAAGAAGCATGGACTATTGGACCAAGTTGAGACTTTTACAGACAGTTGGAGTTGCAGTTCTTCTTGGCCTTCTATGGTGGAAATCTAAAATAGGAAGTGAGGCGCAACTCTAGAGATCAGTATCATATACTCTGCTGGGTAACTTATATGAAGTAAAATGTATATATGCATAGCAACCTTTTGTGCCTGGATTTGTGGTGGCAACCGACCAAATTTTTTATTTTGAGTAAAATTAATCATTCTCTACTCATACATGAAATAAATTTCGTCATGGCTTAGAATCAGTTTAACTTATGTTGGAATGTTTAATACATAATTTTTGCACATGGTATTATTTCCACAAATTTTTGCCGGTTAGAACTTGCTTGAAAGTAAATAGCATATAAAAATGTGATTACATCTGATTTTTCACATAAAAAAGAGAACAAAATATACTAAATAAAAAAACAACATTGAAATGTGTTTAATAAAACATATTATATATAGTCATATAGTTATATATTTGTTTAGTTATTCAAATTAAATTTTCAGAAATCCAACCTAGGTCTAAATAGGCAAAAAAAATTGAGCCAAAATCCGGCTCATGTCTGCAACTCACTATGAAAAAAATGACTCAAATTTTGAGCGAGTTTGAACTAATTTGCACCCTGATCTGGCTCAAGGTAAAACTGATTTAGAACTTGAGCTATTGTTTGACACTGCATCAACATTCAAATCTTTATCCCACTACGGGGGTCGGCTACATGAATGCTTTTTCATCATTTGTCCTTTAAAAGTCAAATTCTCATTTAAATCTAATAAAAAGATTCATTTCTATATTTTATTAACCAAGTCTTTTTAGGTATTACTTTACCTTTTCTTTACATAAGTCAATCTAATACCTCAACTTTCCTAACCGGATCGGAAGGCCTGTATTTGTTTGACACTTCATTGTGTTGTTTGCTTTCTAACCCTGCATTCATTGTGCATTACTAATTGAATTTTACTAAATGCTGCAACTAGAAACTTGCACAAGAGTGGATATTGAGCAAAGAATTTTTTTTTTAATTTTTGTAGGTTGGGCTAATGTTCTCATACCTATGCATATTTTGGACATCTTCTGCTTTATTTGGTAGCAGTATATGTATTTCCTTTGAGAAGGCTTATTTGGTGAAGGAAAAAAAGCAGATATGTATAAACTAAGTGTGTACTATGTTTCCAGCACTCTCTGCGACATGATAGCCCATATTTTCTATCCTACCTTTATTCTTCTCATTTTGTACTTCATGGTGGTATTGAGAAGATCAGCATCTCATTTTTTCCTGACGCTGTTTGCTATATTGTTAATGTTGTGTCACAAGCCAGGTAAATTGCGAGTATACTTTTGCCTCTTCTTACTATTTAGATTGTTAAGGAATAATTAAAGAATCATTTTAATAATAAAAATAATGAATTTCTTATTGATGTGTAACTTGGAAAAAAATAACTTAAATGTTTTAATATATTTTATTTTAAGCGGAAAATGGAACCAAAATTCTCCAATATTTTTATATTTGCCTGTCTTTAGGGAACAGGAGAACTATTCGGAGCAGCTACTCTAAATGTAAAAAGAAGGATTATATGGCCTCTTTGGTGCTAATGTTGTTTCTGCTACCTGGAGCTATTATGTTCAGGTATTGATAATTGCATTTCTGCTTTCTTTTTGTAACTAGAAGCAATATATAGGCAATTTCTTGTGTTTCTTTATTCATTATATTACAAAGATGCATTTTTTATTTACTAGACTTAACTAGATAATTAGGTGATGCAAAGGTTAAAGTTTTTTTCATCAGTAGCCTATATTCCAAATATTTGGGACCTGCTTTTGATTCATTTCATTCTCTCTTATGTCATAGCAAAATGTTCCATGAGACGCTAAATCAAATTTATATGATTTTTTTCACAACCTAATGTTAGTTTTATATTTGATCTACTTTATTTCTTTATAAACCTTCACATTAGCTCAAGACTACTTGATATATTAGTTCATTTCTCTCTCTCTCATTATACATATCCGATTATTAAGACTTCGTTTGGTTGACTTTTTTACTACTTTCTAAAGCAGTTTTCTAGTACAAAGTTTTAAATTAAAATTTTTGCACTTAAAATGCTGCTTTAAGAAGAGTAAGAAAGTAATCTCAAATGAAGCTTAATTTCAATAGATATTATTTGAACCGCCTCTATTATAACTATTTCTTAATTAATTTTCTTAAATTTCCTTAATCATTTAAAGCTACTCATTATTGTCATACTCAATTGTTCAATCAATGACATCTTTATGTCTAATGTGTTCATACAACAAAGCTGATTATATTTTTATATTTCTTTTCTTCTTTAGTCTCAATAACATACTTATTTACATAATATCAGAAAAATATACAGTCTAACTCTAAAATTATAATCTTCATCTATATCCCTTTTCTGCAATTAATAACTTCATTATGCAATAAGTCATGATTAAAAACTTACACTTTCACTTGATTGTTTTGGAAGAACTTATCAAGTACTATTTTCATGATAAGAAAAAGTAGTTGAGGAAAAATAATGGTCTATTTGTAGGACATTTTTTCATCGTCTTTTTTAATTTTTACCTTTAAAAGCTATTTATGAATAAGCGTTTTTTGAAACTATGATTAGGGCTTCGTTTGAGATAGTTTCTACTACGTCTTAAAGCAAGTTTCTAGTACAATATAGTTTATTTTGTACTAGAAAATTATTTTAAGAAACAATAAAAAACACTCCCAACAAGCTCTAAGAAAATAGTTTTCTAAAAGCAAAAACATAAAAATAAGCTTGTTTGTGACAGCTTTTTTATTGCTTCGCTTGAAACAGCTTTTCAGTACAAAAATTTAATTTTTTAACTAAAAAGCTGCTTCAAGAACAGTAAAAAAGCCATCCAAACGAAGCCTTAGCTTCTTCGTTTGGGACAACTTTCTTAATGCTTTCAAACGCAACTTTTTATATAATATAAAAATTCTCTAGCACAAGAAATTTTTGCACTAAAAAGCAAATTTTGGCCCAAATAAACTCTTAATGTGTTTATTGAATGATTTGAAACACATAATTAAAATCTCATACATCTGTAAAATTTTTTTGAACAGCACTACCCAGATCATGAGGTGGATGAAGCAGGTGTCTTTCATGCATCAGGATTCAGACTTCTTCTGAAAGTACAGTATCAGGAAATCTCCTCTATGATTGCACAAGCAGAGGTGGATGCCGAAGTCTTCAAAGTCACCATCATTCGACACAATAAAATCTGTACAGTCAATGGAAGAAATATGGATCTTGCAGCTATGGCTCTGATTTATAGATTATTAGCAAATTTTTGTCTTCGTGGAGAATTAATGCTTCTTCAATCTGATGATGTTGAAATATGACTGTTTTGTATGAAAATGGTATATGTTGTCATCTATTGCATTTTATTGGTGGGAATGGAAATATATTTTATTTTATATGTTTTATATTATGGGGTTGTATGTCCCAACTAAGGCTTCGTTTGGGACGGCTTTCCTCTTGCTTTCTAAAACAATTTTTTAGTACAAAAATTTCTTGAATTTGAATTTTTTGTACTAAAAAAACCGTTTAAGCAGCCAATATAAAGTTGTCCCAACGAAGCCTAAGTATGTCAATAAATGACACGATCCATCAATATGGGTTCGATTTGATAAAATCAGGATTTGGGTAACCAGTTTAATAAATGAGCTGGATTTCAGAATTAAGACTTGTTTATTAAACTGGTGGGATTGTGTTGACCGTGACCCAATGTGGCCTAAAAGTGTCATGATTTAATATTATTTTCTCCTAATTTTTTGCTTGTTGGTAATTGGTATAATCTTACTTATATTTTTATCAATTAACTGAAAATCTATAGTTGATAAAGTAAAATAATGATATCTTTTTAATCAAAAATGGAGTTATCGAGTAGTTATTAAGGTGCTAGCGGTTTAGGTTCACTTTTATACTCGCATAATTAAAATGGTTGGGTATGATTTTGATAAGATTCGAGTAGGGTCAATTTTGGTGACCTGTTAACATGTTTTAAAAACCTAATCTAATTTAATTGATAAATAATTTTCTTAACAATCCTAATAAAAAAATAAGAAATTTTTTTATTTGGTTACCTTGTGATTCACATGCCTCTAAAGGGAAATAAAAATTTATTTTTTTCGATTTATGAGAGAAAAAAATGATTTATTTTCTTGTCAACTAAATAAATGGATAAACTCAATTTCATTTTTTTTTTTTCCTTTTTCTCTCATTTCCTCCCTTCATATCCTCAAATCAAACAAAGCCAAGACTTTAATTGATTTTAAGAAGGGATAAAATAAGGAGAAAATGATAAAAAAACTTTAAAGAAATAGAATTCAAACATCTACTTATTCATTAGCATGCTATTTGTGAAATTTTTTTATTAATTGGAGTAAATTAAAATTATAAAGAATATTTTAAAGGTTATTTTTCTAAATAAAATATTATAGGGATGTTAAGTTCATAATCACACATTAAAGGGATAAAATATTAAAAAAAAATCAATTTTATTCTCAAAGAACTTTGCTAAACAAAAAGAAATGTGACTATTTGTGGGCCACATTCTACATCATTTTATGAATAAAAAGTTTCATTTATAAAATTAAAGCATCTTAAGCTAAAAGAAGACTTCAATAATAATTTGCCTCAGGAGAAGATATTTGATCTTGACAGCTTCCTACCAAATAAAATAAATAAATGCTCAAGGTAAAGATTGCACCTCTCCTATAAATGTAATAAATGTGAACTTTAATAGTTTTTTTTTTTTTTAGAGAATTTTATTTTCTAATAAATAAACTTATAAACAATTAGATACGGAAGACTCAAACCCAAAATCTCTGAGTTGATAATCAAAGCTCCCAACCAACAAATCAATGTGAGCTGCATAATGTGGCTATATGTGACTCAAACAATTTAGATGTAAGGAATCCAAATAAAAAATATTTCATTTGTAAAATCATCAAGTAAAAGATAGCAAACAACAGTTACAATTTGTGTTGCTTCTAATGATTTGCAAATGTCAAATTATTCTGGTCATCAAACTATAAAAATTATCGATATTTTGATGGTTAAATGACAACTTATCTGTGTATATTTGATTGATAATATGAAAACTATCTTTAACGAAGAGAAATTTGAATTTATATGTCCGTAATAACTAATACTTACAATTGGAAAAAAAGAGAATGTTATTATTAATTAGATATATAAAACTAAACTCGTAAGGCATAATCCTAATGAAATGCAAATATTTGACTAAGTAAATTGGGTTCATTTGGGATGGCTTATTACTACTTCTTAAAGTAGTTTTTTATTGAAAAATTAAAAATTTTGTACTGAAAAGTTGCTTTAAAAACTGTAAAAAAAATGATCTCAAATGAAACTTAAATTTCTCCTTACTAAGTGCATCATCATCCTCCAATCAACATCTCTTTTGAGAATTTGGCTTCGACTGATCCCTCACCTAATAAAGCTTGAATTGAGATTCATCTCACCTTTCAAAAAGGTTTGCTCCTTTGGAGAGTGACTGACCTAAGTCATGATATAAAAGGGCCAAAAAAAAAAAGATCCTATTAAATAAATAAATAATGTCCAATTATTGGCTTTAAACATGAGAGCAAAAGTAGGTTTGAAGAATGATAAAAAAAGATGCATATCTATAATATAAATTTTAAAATTTATTCAAATTTTTATGACATGATTGTAACACTGTTAAGTAATTTTATTAGATGTAAAAGCATCTAAGTTTGTAAAAATATTAATGATTCAAATAATTTTGTTGATGCAACAATGTTATCTGATCATTATATTTCATGTAACTCTTAGAGTGTTAAAGGATTCATGCCATGTTATTTGCCAAATGTATAACTTTTGGCGACTACTTAACGCCAAGCCCTACTTTTCTCACATATCTTTTGTTGAATGTAATGTTACTCAAGGATCAACCTTAAGCCATATCTTTTGCTTTAGTCATGCATGATGTTCTTAACTAGACATTTGCAGAGAGGTTGACCGTGGTGCATGCTTTTTTGCTGATGATATTCTTCTTGTTGATAAGACAAGAGAGGGAGTGAAGGTAAACTTGCGTTAGGAAGGTCAACCTTGAGTCTAAAGCTTTCGTTTAAGTAGATCTAAAATTGAATATATGGAGTGTAATTTTAGTAATAATAAATATAGAGGGGTGATTGTGACTTTTGAAGATCAAGTCATTAATAAGAGTATACGTTTTTGATATTTTGGGCCTATTGTCTGTTTGGTCCATAATAACGACGATCTTACGATGACCCCGGTTAGGAAAGCAGATGCATTAGATTTGATTATTATTAAGAAAGGTAGAGATAGACCTAAAAGATTTAGTTAGAAATATTAGAAATGACATTTCAATTATTAGATTAAATGAGAATTAACTCTTAACTTGACATAATAGAGAAAAATGACTCATGTACCAATCCCCACATAGTAGGATAAAGACTTGTTGTTGTTTGTCGTCTTAGGTAATGTTGTTAAGTGCACTAATTCTTAGAGTAATGTAGGTAAAAGTTCTATTAATTCTTGGAGAACATCATTAAGAATTATAGTGGCAAATTATTATATTTATGTAATGCTTGTCACATTAATGGTGGTGCAGCATATGTTAAATACTAATGATTCAAATTCTTTGAAACATGTCAACTATATGAGTTTTCGTTTTTTTTAACAAGGTTTGAATATGGTTCGATCATAAATAATAATCTCGTTAAACAAATTTAAACCCTATTTGATCGTTCGAATCATGTATGAACACTTGTTTTGAACTTATTTGAACTCCATTTGAAACTATGTTGATTCTCAATTGAACATTTTTCATAGTGATATGGATTATTTCATTTGAATTATTTTGTTATGCATAATAAAAATTCAAATGAGTTATAAAAAGTCACCACATTAGAGAATAACTACCGAAAGCATGCAAAAAAATTGATAGTATATTTCATGATACTTAAGGTTATTAAATCTACATCAAAATTTAGTACACAATTTGCACACATGAGATTCAATATACAAATATACACCATAAAATGCTATAAAATAATGATAGACAACTTCAAGCTTAATAGTTAAAATTATTTATATTTTATGATTATGAAACTTTAGACCTATTAAATACTAAAATCAAGAGTTATCAGCAATATCATCAAAAACTTTTTGGAGTTATGATTTTTTTAACCCAAAATGCCAAATAGTTTGCATTTGAATCCTTATTAAATACTTCATATATATCAGTATATGATATCAACAACCAACTAGGTGCAAGTTTTTACTATTTCTCACTCACTTTCTTTTTTTGAAATGATGTACAACAAAATATAAGAAATTTATAACTAATAGGGAGTACTATCAAATTTTAATCTGCATATAATATTGACTTCATAAGTCGCCCACAAAGGTTAGTAATAACTCTTATTTAACTTGTAAAATATGCATCAACAAAAACAATTTTTTTTTCTAATTTTGATCTAAGTCATTAATATCTCAATTTTTTAGCTTGAAGTTTAGTGGACTTCAAGTAGAAATTGAGGATTGACTTTAAGATTGAATTTTTTTGAAAATTCACTAAGTAAGCTGAATTGTTGAGTTAAATCTTTTGAATATATCAAAATCCTTCGAGATGAGTCACCTCCAATATGGCAAATTATCAAAAATTTAATGTAAGTTCTGTGTGTTTTGAATTGATAAATTATTGTGATGAATTGCTTAAGTATAGCAAATTGTTGAATTTTTTTGGGGATTAATTCCCTAGTGACTAGTTCTTGAGCTTCATTAGACATAATAGATTGTGTGAGCTTTTATATATTAAAAGTTCTGCAATTATGGTATTCTTATTTAAGAAACAAAAAAATATATTAGGTTTTTTTTTTAATTTAATTTATTAGAAAGTATAGTTTGTAAATCTTAGAGCAATTTACTTTCAAGATAATATATGTTCAAGTCATCTCTTCTTTGTTTTAGAAAGGTCCTTCTCGGTGAAGGCAAGAAGTTGATATGCTTGAAGGTTGATTTAATGAATGTGTTCCGTGAAGCTTAGGGTTTTTGCTCAATCTAGCAACACTTATAAGTTGCCAAATTTCTTTTTCTTATCCATGTGGAGCTTTGTGGAAAAAGAGGAGGTCATCGAGAACTTAGGGTTTGTTTGGAAATGGGATTTATGTCCGATTGAGCGGGATTTATGCTGATCCTGCCAAACAGGATTTATGGCACCGTTGGAAGTTACGCGAAATATAATCTTCTATCTCATTGTTTTTTACGTAAATCCAAGATATACTAAATCTTGTAGCTTTGACAGATTTAAGATTCCTGGGCATGGGAGAGGGGGAGAGCAGATAGTGGAACCTGACTTCCAGTGCCGATTACATTTGCCGACAACTCTTTGGATGTTAACCCTTTTGTTATCAAACAATTTTCATGATTTACTAAATTCAGATTTACATGATTTAGTAAATCCTACTTGTTTCCAACCAACCCCATATTCAAAGTTTAGGATAGCATATAGATAAATTGGATGAAATGGGATGAAAGGCTATATAAGAGAGGGAAATCAAATTCTCTCTCATTTTAATATTTTTCAATTAACTACACTCATTGAGGATTGATCATGGATCTAGAGAATAAGGTACGGAGCTAGCTAAGAGGCTCTGGCATGGGCTTCTGAGATAGATATAATGGATTTGATTTATCTAATAGGATTTATAATAAATGCCCTTGAGCACCTTGGCATTCTTGGTTGCTCCCATGGTTGGTAAACTAGTCTAACATGGTCTAATATGGCTATATTAGATCCAAAGTAAGTTAAAGTGATAATATTGACATCTATTTGGAGCCCAGGCAAAAAAAAAGAAAAAAGAAAAAGAGATGCATTAAACTCAATTAATCAAATATGGGATTTGGTTCAAGTTTAGTTTAATCAAATTTGGTGATTCCATTTTACCTAAGAAATGGTATGATGTCCATTTAAATAATTAGGCTAAGGCCACTTTTTGCTCTCTTTGGCCATGTAAGTCCAAGTGGCCCAAAAGGGTCACAATGGTCAACTTGTGTTCACTTGGACTAAGTGCATTAATGGATCCAACTGAGGCTTGATCTATGCTTTTTATGGCTAAAAGAGATTCAATATAATGGAGCTTAGGTGTTCAAGTTAATTTTAATGATCTTAATCGCTCTCAATTATTTTAAATAATTGTTTCAAAGTTAGACCCAAGAAACCATGTGATTAATATAAAGCTTTGTTTCTACTCATATGGCTATTAAAATTAGGGATAAATATAAGTAATTTGATAGCCAATATGGTTTAATAAGTCCAATTGTGCCTAAATGGGTCAATTAGTCAACTAGGTTTTAGTTGGGTAAACTACAGGCTAGTTTAGGGTAATGGTTAATTTGCATGGATTTGGCTAAATCATGATTTAAGGAGAATCTAAATCAACTAGATGAAAAAAGTGGGCCAATTCACTCAAGGGTTAATCCTCTAACTTGGTCCATTTAAAATTTAAGCTAGTTGAATTGGCTTGATTCTGTTCTAGTGCTAGCTTTGGGTCATAATATTGAAGAGGGGTAATTTGGGCTAAATCCGACTTATAAGGTTCAATGGTAGTTAGAAGCTACATACTTTAAAAAGGAGATGATCAATAATAGGAATCAAATTCTACTATCTTGAATCTCATAATCAACTAAGCCTCCGTAATTTGGATGGAGAAAACATTTATTGTATGAGGTTGATGCTTTACATATGGTGAGAGAGAATTAGTTGAACGATACTCCTCTTGAGCAGAGAAGGCTCGTCACTCAGGTAAAGCTAGAGTGGTAGAACTCTTGGTGTTAGTGGCATTGACATATATGAGAGATATTGATTTTAGTTATTGTAGGGAAGTGGGGAATAAAAGTAACTTAAGAAATGTGCTAAGTGTCACAACCCAATCCTATAACTCATAGATAGAATATGTTATATCTGTTGATGGTGATAGATCAAACCCAATATCTAATTTGGATGAACTTTCAAATTTCTTTAATTATTAACAAAAACATAGCTACTACGAACTTCCAATAAATAAAAAATTACTTGTCCACAATTTTCCTTACATTATTTTTAAAATGTATTCATAATAAAATCTCTAAAATCCAGTTTGAAGGCTACAAATATAAGCAAAACAAACAAAAGAATAATCATGACTATATAAAATTGATAAACCAGTAATATATCTATATAGACTCAGATAAAATAGATTGTAACATATTTTCTATCTTCTTGTTATCACTAAACTACTAACTATCCATTAATTTTAATAATTCTAACAAAACCCACTGCACTTAATTTCATCAAATATTTCTATATTCATCTTTTAAAATTCAATTTACAATAGTCAGGAGATAATCAATATATTTTATTTGCTTTTAGCTCCTAACTACAAAAATTAAAATAAAATACATAATAAAATAAAACATGAAAAATTACATGTTATGATCATCCTCATCCTTGCTCGACTTGAATAAATTAAATCAACATGAAAAATGCAGGCTCTGATCATCTTTTCGCCGCCGACTTGCACCTCGCCGCCGTGGATTGCCCTAATACGATACGAAAGACGTTTCCCGGTGGAAGGTTTGCGCCGACATTTCGGCTGATATTACAAGTATAATCATTGGTGACAGGTCGGCTAAATTTATACGGCGGATTATCCGATGGTATTGTTGGCATATATTTTCCTCCGGAAATGCCGGCAGACTATATGTCAGAATTCGAACCAAAACAACATCGTTTTCCTCAATTTTTTCGCCGGAACACCCCCCGAAACATTTTTCGATGAAAATATTTCATCGGTTAGTTTTTCCGTTGCGTGAATTAGCGTCGAATCATTTAGCACCGAAAATATGCCGGAAAGTATATATTTCCGACGTATTTGCATAGTTTACCAACAGATTTGTCCGCCGGTAACAAAGCATTTTCATGTAGTGTGAAGGATATTTAGATGAGCAGTCAATAAGTTTTTTTTTTCATATCATAGTTTATCTTCTTAACATATAAAATATGATTAAAAAAATAAAACCTATATTGCCAATTTCAAGCAAAAATGAAAAAGCTTGAGGGTATTTTTAAAGTCAATATTTTGTGCCACAGCATATAAAAAATCAGGTTACCACTATTGCTTGCACACGAAATCCCTTTGGGTCCCTCCAGAACAAATCACACGCACGTTGAGATATTCGAACACATACATATAATGTTCAGAATGAATAACAGCTATGTAATTCATACAACTCACCTGAATGGATTAGACAGATTAGACCTCTAACAATATGATAATACACAAAGATTCCCAAATTAGGTTCTTGTAATGTCTTGATTAATTTGGTATCTAGTCAATACATGTACAAATTATACACATGACATCGATCATTTTATCTAAGATGATCAAATATCTCCTCTCTCTTATTCAACCTACATGTCTTTGCTTAATACAAAATATATAGTAAACTATTAATTGTTCTCATTTTTATAAAATAACATTTCATATGTGTGAGTGTTATTTATCATCCTCACCAATTTACAACAAGTCTTGTTTCAGCTTTGATTTGACAAACTATGTAGGTGAACTTCTTACAACACTTTCATATGTCATAGTTATGGCAAGTAATATATAATGCATTGAATTCATACAAATAATTTTAAAAATGTTCACAATATCTATATTCTGTTATAAAAAAATGTCTTTGTTTATGTCACAAAATAATTCAAATAATATTTGAGTTCTCATAATGAACCCCACATTATGAGTGTCATGCCAATAGAGGCCACAACACCCTATAAATTGTTGCATATGAGGAGTCTCCTGTGACGGAATAATTATTAGGTCCGGACATCGACGTAGCTCTAGTCCGGACGTCATAACATATGCCAGTGTTTTACTCTTTATCGCGGGCCCGACGACTCGGACCCGGTATTGTTATGTATTGGTTGTTTGTGCAGACCGGGTATTGCTCGATATTGCTCGCGCAATAACGAGAAATACCAATCTGTCGAGACCAATACCTAGCAATACTGAGAAATACCCTAGATATTGCTAGATGTTTGCTGGTATTGCTCAGTTATTGCTAGGTATTGCTCTTGATAGATTGGTATTTCTCGTTATTGCCGAGCATATACTGAGCATACCTATCAATACCGAGCGAATATCTAGCAATACCCGACACATAACAATACCGGGTTCGCCTGGGTCGGGTCGTCGGCCGCGCGATAAAGAGTAAGAGCACGTGACGTACATGTTATGAGCGTCGGATGTAAGAGCTACGTCAGAGTGTCCGAACCTAATATATTCCTTGTGTATGGGAAGAGTTGAGATATTTATTTTTTAAACACCCTTACAAGTGGCAAACATCGACACAACATAAACGCTAGGAAGTTCTAGCTTAGAATTGGAGAAATTATTTTGATTGGTTTATCGAACAATATTTAGAGGCGAATCAGGAACGTCATGTTATTTTTTATGTACCGTGCTGTGTATTGAGTGACATGACGCATTCTGATTCGTCTCTGATAATTTCGCTGATCACACATATAATTTTTTTCTAAAATTGAGTGGTGCAAACACCTATAAATAATCATAAAAAAAATTAAGAATGACACAGTTGAATAAATTTTTTTTTTCTTGATTATATACGGAAGCACACAAGTAGACAGTTTTATACGGTGAAGACTGAAGAACACTTATTTTTTTTGATATACTTTTTTTTTGGGAATTATATATTTGGATATTAGAAACCCTGACCTAGAAAGGCCACCGGCGTCTCCCGGTGCATAACCATCAAGCTATTCAGACGGTGTCATGTAACCGGAAACAGCGGGTGAATCGCCTTGAAGCTTCACAGTTCCGACTATACAATGCGTCATGAGTCCCATCTCTCTGCTACTACTACCCCGCGCTTGCCCACGGTCTCTGCCTCTTCCCTTCTCATCTAGATACGGAGTTCTGCACAGAGCGTGCTCGGCTTCTACTGCTTTGGTCTTCTTCGTCGAATCGCCATTTCAGATCAATCAGTTTTGACTACCCGCTTACAGATTGGCCTTCTGCATCTTTTCCTTGATTAAACGGGAACTTGGTTTTTCCCTTGTTCAAATCACCATCTCCGATCAGTCTAAGGTTCTAAATTTTCCACTACGGATCCGCTTCTGCTTCTTTTACTTCATTTAAGCTTTACTCGTTAGTCTACAATCAGTTCACAGTTAGATCTTGATCTAGCACTGGTTAAGCTCATCCAGGCATTTGGACTTTGCGGTTCGAGTCTAGAGCAGAGGTTCGTGGTAAGAATGCTTGGCTTTTTATCGAAGTGCAAAGTTGGGTTCTGGTGGTTCTTCCTTCTGGTCGGATTCACTGCACTGTATGAGTTGCTGAAGCCGGTCCCTAATGCTGCATCATGACATACTGTATCCGACTACATACCGATCTCGACGCCGGCTAATGAATCTCGGACAAGTACGGGCTCTCTGTATCATGAGGGTGGAAGAAAATAGACTTTATCGAGCATATTAAGAAGCTTGATGGAGCCCCGGTTCTGTTCATTCCTGGAAATGGCGGTAGCCTACAAGCGGCAAGGCCATTGCTTTCATTTCGTATTTACTCATTCTCTTCTTATATGTCTAAAATATGAACTTTATTATTTCTTTGTATGCTTTCTTGGGTGGAAAAGGCTCAGTTGTTTATGTGTGGCCTGTTGGGTAATACAATGGGTGAGGTAGGCAGCATATGAGGAAGAAAGAAAACAGATACAGTAGGATACTTGGTTTAGGGATTGTGTTGAGTGTTGTACGTGGCATTGTAGTGAGGGGATTGGTCTTTAGAGGGTGTTGTTTGGTGGGGGTGGAAGCGAGATGGATACGGAGAATACTCAAAAACCGGCATGTGACTACTTAATCCACTTGGTGCATCCATACAGTATAAACACTGTCATAAGTGTGGAACCCGGCTGAGAAATAGAGGGAAACTCATTGCATATAAACTCATTGTTGGAACAGACTAGAATGAGGCCTCATTGGCAACAAATTCTTAGCCCGCAAAAAAGATTCATTCATCAAAATAAAGTTCCAAATGACATTAGGCTAGTTATAATATAGCTTTATGAAAAAGTAGTCCCTTGGCATGGAAGGGCTATTTATAATAAAAACGTAATACAAAAGTGCCTTTAAGATACATGAATAAAAATTCAATTGATGTAAAATAAATATAGCTAAATAAAATTGCAATAAAAGACTCATTAAACTACTGAATTGAGTGGAATATCAAACTCTCTTTGATTTGGAATTTTTTAGTTGCAATCCAATGGAGTAAAATTGGACACTTTCCTATTTCCTTGTTGGCTTGTTCAAACTGTTGACCTACTAATATTTTCTGGAAAGTGGCTATGGATCTCCATGATGATGGTGAGCTTGGTTGGCAGAGATTGGAGGTCATAGGTGAAGGAGTTGTGGCTCGATGGTTGGAAAGGAAGGATCTTGGGTGGCATTGGCCGGTTACCTGAAGAGTGAAAAGTCTTGTGTAGGCTAGTAGGAGGTCGGAGGGGATCCAAATGTTGAAAGATGGGAAGCGGGATTTGATTTAAAAACTGTGAGGGTGGTGAGAAGAAGTAAAACGATAGAGACCAAGTAGGGAGCAACAAATTATTCTTTGTATCATCATTATTAATCTATCTATATTGAAGGAGAATTTTTATAAATGAAATAATAAAAAGATCAATAGTTTCCCAAGAACATGAAAGAACAAAAAGTTTTGTCATACTATAGGGCAGACTATGGGTACTTGGGGCTTGTGAGTTAATGGAATGGATGGAGCTTGTTGAAATAAGTGTTTAGTAGACATTATGATGTAATCAAAAAAAAATAGGAAAGAGCCCCTAATTTTTGATTACCGAACAAAACCTTACAATCTTTAAAAACATACATGGGATAAGAAATACAACAAAGAAGAGACAACTTAGAAACTTAAAACAAACTCTTACATTTCAAACATATAAAAAGAAACATACAAACATAACGACACACTTACAACCTTCAAGACCAAATTTAAAACAACCTAAAGAGCTTTTCTTTCATCTAGAAAAGGTACAAGTGGAAGGAATACTTGGGATAAAGAGGGATTAAAGCCAAGATGAAGGATAGGAGTAACTCGCAAGTTATCCCAAGATAGAGAAGAAGAAGTGGACAAAGCTCTCAAATTTTTCCAAAAAAACCTTCAGGTTTTTATCCAAATTAATCATCATCACAACTCTTATCATCTCAAACATCTCCTATTTATAGGACCAAGAGGGCAGCCAAAAACCCTCTTATATTCATTAAATCCATTAAAGTATTTCCAAAAATCTGTCTAGAAATTAGCCCAGATTTAATCCAAAAATAGCCACTTGAAAAGCCACCAATAAGGGAAGCATTCACTCCTAAAACAGCCATTCGAACAGCCACTAAAACATTAATAAAACCATTGATTTAGGGAAAGAAAGGCCAACAACCATAACACATCGAACCCAAACGACACCAGCAAAACAGAGAAGAGGGATTACGGGAACCAAGCAGAAAAGCCACGGAACCAAGAAGCCATCCACGGAACCAAGTAGCCAGCGACAGAAACCAAGCAGCCAGCGGCAGAACCAAGGGGCAAAGCACGGGAAATTCACCCAAAATAGGAAACAAAGGCCACAACACATGAACAACAAAAGCCCAAATAGAGAAATCGAGGAGATAAGGAGAGGAAAACGGAAGTGTAGTATGGGAAGGGAAGGCCATTCCACATAATAATGAGCTATTATTTTAGTTCAATAAATGAACAAAAACAGCTCTAAATGAGCTAAATTTCAGCTCAAAGAATTATGAGCTAGCAAGTCCAAGAGTAGTCAAAACCCAAAATTTAGATTTAATTTGACACTCTTCCCTTGCTACATCAGACTCCCCTACTTGAAAAACCATGTCGGATGAGTTGTCTTTTAGATCTGATCTGAGGAGACGGTGGAAGGGCATCAAGCTCTTGATTTTTTACTTCATACCTTTTAGAATTTCATCTCGTTCTTGCATAAACTAAGCTTGCAAAAATTGCTTTTTTTCATGCACTTCTTCCGTACACATATGCATCTTCAATTGTTAGTTTGTATAATTCATTTTGAATCGGATTGTTTGAACTCTCTTTTGACAGCATTCCATCTGTCCATTGGACTTGAATTTCAGAATCTTCTGGGTTGCTTCTTCTTTGACTGAATCGTTTTTTTGTGATTTCCATTTTTTTTTATAAAAAACTCAAAAAGAAACTTAGATCAAAGAAAGAAAGACTCAACCTAAAGAAACCTAGACTCACACAACAACTGTTATGACTACCAAGACACACAACTTGCTCTGATACTAAATTGATGTAATAAAAAATTAGAAAGACCCCATAATTTTTTATTACCAAATAAAACCTTACTAATCTTTAAAACATACATGGGAAAGAAAATACAACGAAGAAGAGACAACTTAGAAACTTTAAAACAAACCTTACATTTCAAAACATATAAAAGAACACATACAAACATTAATGACACACTTACAACCTTCAAGACCAAATTTAAAACAACCTAAAGATGCTTTTCTTTCATTTAGAAGAAGGATACAAGGGAAGGGATACTTGTGGATAGAAGAAGGATAGAAGTTAAGACGAAGGATAGAAGTAACTCGCAAGTTATCTCAAAGATAGAGAGAAGAAGTGGACAAAGCTCTCAAGCTTTTCCAAAAAAAATCTCTCAGGTTTTTATCCAAAATTATCATCATCACAACTCTTTTATAATCTCAAACATCTCTATTTATAGGACCAAAGGGCAGCCAAACAACTCTCTTATCTTCATTAAATCCCATTAAAGTATTTCCAAAATCTGTCTACAAATTATCCCAGATGATTAATCCCAAAATAGCACTTGAAAATCCACTAAAAGGGCAACATTCACTCCTAAAACAGCCACTGAACAACCACTAAAGCATTAATAAAACCTATTAGATTTAGGGAAATGAAAGACCAACAGCCATAACACATCAGACCCCAACACACAGCAAAACAAGAAGAGGGATTACGGGAACCAAGCAGAAAAGCCATGAAACCAAGTAGAAAATCCACGTGGAATACAAGCAGCCAGCCGCGGAACCAAGCAGCCATCCGCGAACCAAGCAGCCAGCGGCAGAACCAAAGGGCAAAGGCACGGGAAATTCACCCAGCACAGGAAACAAAGGGCCACAACACGGAACAACAAAAGCCCAGAGAAAACCGAGAGACAAGGGAGGAGAATATGAGAAGGTATTTGGGGAAGGGAAAGGCCGAATTCCACATAATAATGAGGCTATATTATTTTGTTCATAGAATGAACTAAAAAAACTGCTCATAATGAGCTAAATTTGCTCAAAGAATTAATGAGCTAGCAAGTCCAAGAGTAGTCAAAACCCAAAATTTAGGATTTGATTTGACTCCTCCCTTGCCTACATCACATTAGGAAGGGGTTGCTCCATTTGTTTGACCAAACTATTGATGTAGGCACCGGGGGGGGGGGGGGGGGGTCTAAACATCTTGGGTTCTTTTGGTCTTGGGTTGCTGGTTGCCTCTCGGTTGGGTCTGGCTGCTTTGGTTTTGAGCTAAATTCTTGGAGCTACTTAGTTCTAGCTCATTATTGCTTGAGCTCAAAGTTTAGCTTATTAATATGAAAAGAGATATTCTTTATGTTAGCTCATTATGTGGAGTTGGTTCTTGCATTTTCTCCTTCTTTGTGTCTCCTCAGTTTCTCATGTGCTGTTTCCCGTGGCTGCTTTTTCTCCCTTGCTGGATGCTGGTTGGTCGCCTTTGTGCCCCTTCGATTTCTCCCCTGGCTGCTATCCAGGTTTCCTTTTGATGCCCCTTCGTTCCTCCTTTGGCTGGCTGTCCCGTGACTGTTTTTCTCTGGTTTCTTTGTGACTGTTCAGGTGCTATTTTGGATAATTCTTGCTATTTTTGGCTGTTGCTTGCTGTTTTTGGACAGCCAGCGGTCCTCCTTGGTGGCTTTTTGGGGTGCTATTACCTAACAGTCTTGGCCTTCTATATCCCCATTTTAATGAGTTTAATTAATGATTATAGTGGCTGTTTGGATGCCCCTTTTATCTTAATATATGTGATGTATAGAGAGTTTTTAGTGTGTTATGTGTGTTGATTTTTGGAATTAAACATGCGGGTTTCTAGGATAGCTTTCGAGCTATGCCTTTTCTCTCCTTTTTCTTTTAGAAGCTTGCGTGCTTGTCCTCCTTCATCTCGGCTTCTTATCTCCTTCTCTCTCCACAATATCGATGCCACTTGTATCCTTCTTCTCAATCCAAGAAAGTAAGTTTAAGGTGTTTGTTTTATTAAAAGTTTGTAAGCATCAAGAGTTAGTAAGTGTCTTTCTATTATAAAAGTGAAGTTGTTTTTGGTTTAAATTGCTATATTTTATCTTTTTTGGGGTATTTTATGTAATTTCTTTTTATCCTATGAAGAGTTTCTTTTGCTTGCAAAATTTAGGGGCTTTCCTAATTTTTGCTTGCATCAATTTGGTATCAGAGCATGATTGTCGTATGTGTCATGTATGTGAGTGTCATAAATGAGTTTTTTTTTGAGTCTAGTCTATGCAATCAGCATTCGGAAGCCTCATGCAAGTTCGAAAGAGTCCCAAGAGAGATTTGACCCTGCCAAATTTACAAATGAACCAACTATTCAGGATGTTAAGATTCCAACTGTAAAAGGGTTCCACCTCAGGGAGATTCAACAGACCGATTCAAAGGAACTTTTCAAGATAGAAAGATCGATATACTTATGTAACGAGAATTCGAGAAGAGCAAGCAACGACTTCAAGAAACAAATTCTTCATGAAAAGAATTGATTGAAAGGAAATATAAAGCTAAGATTAAAGATTGGATTTTGGCATATTCTACACAAATGAAAAGTTAAAAGCAGCCTCATCGGGAGATGAGCTTCTTCAACTGGAGGAGAATTGATGTAGGCAAAGGGGTGGTCAAAACATCTTGAGTTCTTTTGGTTTTTGGCTGCTGGTTGTCTCTCGGTTGGGCCTTGCAGCTTTGGTTTTTGAGCTAAATTCTTAGGAGTTACTTAGTTCTAGCTCATTTTTGCTTGAGCTTAAGTTTAGCTCATTAATATGAAAAGATATTCTTTATGTTAGCTCATTATGTGATTTTGTTCCTTGCCTTTTTCCCTTCTTTGTGTTCGGTTTCTTCCTTGCTATTTCTCGTGGATGCATTTCTCTCTTGCTGGTGCTGGTTCTGGTCCCCTTTGTGCCCCTTTGGTTTCTCCCCTGTTGCTGTCCAGGTTCCTTGTGTTGCCCATTCGGTTCCTCCCTTGCTGGCTTTCCGTGGCTGCTTTTCTCGGTTTCTGTGTGACTGTTCACGGCTGTTTTGGAATAATTCTGGCACTTTTTTTGGCGTTTGGCTGTGCTTTTTTGGACAGCCAGCTAGCTCTCCTTGGTGGCTTTTTGGTGCTGTTCCTAACAGTCTTTTGGCCTTATATATCCCCCATTTTATGGGTTTAATTAATGATTATAGTGGCTTTGGTGCCCCTTTTATCCTATATATATGTGATGTTCAGAGGTTTTTAGTGAGTTATGTGATTGATTTTGAGCCTAAAAACCTGCGTGTTTTTTATGGAAAAGCTTGCGGCTTGTTCCATTCCTCTCCTTATTCTAGAAAAGCTTGCGAGCTTCTCCTCCTTAGTCTCAGCTTCTTATCTCTTTTCGTACTCTTCGTAAGTTCCCTTCCACTTGTATCATTCTTCTCAAAGCGACGGATGAAATGCATTTTTAGGAAGTTGTAAGTGTCATTTTTAATGTTATAAACTTGTTGTTTTTGTTATTTCAAAAGTGTCTTTATACATTTTATGTCCTAGGAGAGTTTTTCTTTTGCTTGCAAAAATTAGGGGCTTTTCCTAAATTTTGCTTGCATCAATTTGTATTAGAGCAAGGTAGTATATCATAGTTTATGAGTTGTGTTGTCATTTGAGTCTTGGTATCGAGTGAGTTAAGTTTTGTTGAGTCTTCTTTTCTGTTTTTCAAAATTGGAAAATAATAAAACAAGTGATCCAATGGAAGAATGCAAGACCAGAAAATATTGAGGTGCCAATGGACAGATGGTTCCATCAGAAGGGATTCACAGATCCTCTTCAAAACAAATTATACTGACTAAGAGATGAAAATACACTTGTGCAGGAGCAGTAGTTGAAAAAGAAGCGACTTCTACAAGATCAATTCAAATAAGAACGAGAAGAAATCCTGAAAAAGTACGAGGCCAAAATTCAAGAGCTGATGCGCTTCCTTCGACTCCTCGAATAAAACTAAAACAACCTCATGGAGATGAGTTCTTTCAATCGGAGGAGAATTGATGTAGGCAAGGGGGGTTAAACATCTTGGGTTCTTTTGGTCTTGGGTGGCTGGTTGCCTCTTGAGTTGGGCCATGGTTGCTTGATTTTGAGCTAAATTCTTGGGAGCTACTAGTTCTAGCTCATTATTGCTTGAGCTAAAGTTTAGCTCATTTATATGAAGATATATTCTTTATGTTAGCTTATTATGTGGGGTTTTCCTTGCCTTTTTCCCCTTCTCTTTGTGTCTCCTCGGTTCTTCCCGTGCTGTTTCACGTGGTGCTTTTTCTCCACTTGCTGGGTGCTGGTTCGCGGTCCCCTTGTGCCCTTCGAGTTCTCCTCTGGCTGCTGTCTAGGTCTCTGTGTTGCCCCTTCGGTTCCTCTCTTGCTGGTTGTCCCTGGCTACTTTTCTCTAGTTTCTGTGTGACTGTTTAGGTGCTGTTTTGGAATAATTCTTGCCTATTTTTGGGCTGTGAGGCTGCTGTTTTTGGACAACCAGCTGCCCTCCTTGGTGGCTTTTCGGGGTGCTGTTCTAACAGTCTTTTGGTCTTCTTATCCCCCATTTAATGGGTTAATTAATGATTATAGTGGGTGTTTGCTGCCTCTTTTATCCTATATATATGTGATGTTTAGAGTGTTTTTAGTGAGTTATGTGATTGATTTTTGGAGTCTAAACCTGCGGGTTTCTTCGTGGAAAAGCTTCGAGCTTGTTCCATTCCTCTCTTCTTCTAGGAAAGCTTGCAAGCTTTCTCCTCCGTCTCAGCTTCTTATCTCTTTTGTCTCTCACAATTTCCCTTCCACTTGTATCTTCTCTCAAAGCGACGGTGAAATGCAGTTTTTGAAGTTGTAAGTGTCCTTTTTATATGTTATAAAACTTGTTTTTGTTATTTCAAGAGTGTCTTTGTATCCTTTTTATTGTCCTAGGAAGTATTTCTTCTGCTTGCAAAAATTAGGGGTTGTCTTATTTTGCTTGCTACAACTATCAACTTATTGACCATCAAACCCAGCACCCACTTTCAAAGTTAAGTGATCATGGTACTATATATACATTAAAAGGGGATGAGTAATGACAACTTGCTAGGATTGATCAACTTAAGATTATCTAAATATTTTTCATGTGATGGTGAAATAATTGTTAAATCATGCACATAATCATGATATGGTCATACGTTGAGTTTACTATGTAAATTTTTATATATACACTATAAATGTAGTATGAAATAGAGTATAATTTAAAGTGCCTTGAGTGATGTTAGGTTTCATAGCCACTAATTTGATGTGGTAGATCTAACCATTTAGAGTAACACATTGAATGGGTGTTATAATAGTTTTATTAGTCACAAGAGTTTTTTTATACCAATAAAATTGTTCCATTGGTGTTTAGGTTGCATTTGAATGAGCATTCATGGATGTAGGATTTTGCCTTGGAGTGGTGAGGGAACTTAAAATTCCTTTCCTATGATGGGAGAGGCAATTGTTGTCAAGTGCACAATGTATTTGGTATGTGTATTGTAGAATAGTTCTAGATATAGATGTGCATGTGGTTGGGCACACTGTAATGCACAAAAAAGTACATACAAGATAGCTGGAATTGTAGTTGTGTAACACAATAATTTTAGCTGGGTGCATGTGCGCAAGTAATAGTTACATGTGGGTGCTGAAGGATCATAATAAGGAGATGGTTTGTGTGATGTAGGATTGCACGATGGTAACACCCAAAAGGGGCATCTGGTAGGTTTTTTTTTACAGGTGGGTGCGCAACATTGACTACAGACACTAGGCACATAATTAGCGCTCAAATTATTGCATAGGTAGAAGACACACTAGAGATGTGGGGTTGTGCAGATTGCTGGACATGACAGCAAGCACTCAATGAGCCATGCAATTGTAATAGGACATGGTGCAGCCGTGCTGTGTAGATTTGTTGGATTTGACACATTGGGCGTGGGTAGTAGTAATATGCTTGGGCAAAGCGCTGGTCACAAAAGATGGATATACAAAGTGAGATGCTTGTCATGAAAATTATGTTTTAGGCATATATATAAGCATTGGTAGGCAAGGAACCAAGGCATATTAGTACATCAAAATTCCAACGTCATGATGTTGGTTGTAGCAGCATAGAAAACGATATATGGGATCAATAATGTTGGGAGCAATCATGAACAATTAAGTTGTTAGCTTGTTTTTGGCAAAAGAATAGAGGACTCATTGGCTACAGGACAATATTAGCTTTGGAGCTATAAAGCAATGAATACAATCAACAATAATTGATCAAACAATGAATCGACACAACAAATACAACAAAAGAGATACGAGATGGTCATTTGTTGAACATGAAAGTGGTGGTTGAGTGATCAAAACAACAGTAAAAAAGTGAAGGAAGAAGGGCTTAAAGGGAAAGGGATGTTGAAGACTAAATGTCTTTATTCTTAAGTCATTATGTAGTTGCAATCCCATGAGGATGAAATTGGCTAACAATTGCTTTGATTTGGATTATTTCTCTCCTGTATAACTAAATAAATTTAATTTATATGAAAAAATATGCTTTGTGCTTCTCCATCTTGCTTGTGTATAACATTTTCCAATTATGTCATGAACAAGTTGGAAAATCTATTGAGCAACTTATATTCTATATGGAAGTATGATGATTTCATTCAAATAATATAATAAAGCACAATCATCAACTCAATTGAACAATAAGTCTTCATCTCACGTCCTTGCTTTAGCTTTGGACCTTAATATAGATAGGTTGGTCACCATGGATAATGGGTGACTGTGTTTGGCAGAATTGGAATGGAAGGAGCTTGGTGCTGGTGTTGCTTATCTTGAAGATGGCATGAAGCTCGGGCAGATATTTGGAAGGAGGAGGGGAGATGTTGGAAGAGGATCTATTGGATTTAGGAGGGGAATAGGAAGGAGGAGTATATTTTGAAGAGGAAAAATGATAGGTTTGATAGGCGCAGTAGGGTGGGTGGCTGTTGTCCAAGTTAGATTTAATTTAATCCCTTTTATTATCTAATATATTTTGAGATGCCCTTTATCTTGAAGGCGCATTTTATCAGGAGTTTAAAATATTTGAAGTAATTAAAAGACTACTTGTCCTAAGTATATGCCATAGGAGAAATGATATTCTTTTCTTATTAGGAAGGGTTGATGACTTTTGAGATTCTTCTATTATAGAAGACATTTCTAATAATAGCCTTACAAGCTATTCTATCATAATCTCTCTTTTGTTACTTTATATAAAAGTGCATAAAAAAATAACCTAAAAAACATTCAGTAGAAGTGCAATTTCATGAAAACGAATTGACTCATTAAGCTAATTAATTGATAAGATCAATCAAGAGATGAGGACCTCAATTATCTCTAGCGGAAAGAACTAACCACTGAAAAAAATAGCAGAGTAGCTAATTTGATGATGAAATAATAACAGTAGTGAGCTAACATTTCAACTGTAGAGCACTAGTGAAGCCATCTGAAAATCAAATGATGTCCTTGTATGATACAAATTATTCTAGATCACCCAGCTGAATAAGATGGAAAATAAGTATATCAAAAACAGTAAGTGTATAGCTAGATGAATGTAGGAATAAACTAAAGTGGAATAATGTGAAAGAAAGAGAAAAATATGAATTTAAGAGCTTTATATGTTTATGCGGAAGTAAGTTGCATTAGTGAGGAACGAGTGGGTTGGAAGCTCTTTCATGGACTATGATTTGGATTCATGCTATGCGACTTGATTTGCTGTAGGATTCTTTGAAGCTCCTTTTCCTAAATGATTCAACGAGGAGAGAGTTCAAAGTAGTTTCCTTGGTATTGATATGGCTGGTTATATCAGTGCAGGAATATTCTTTTGATTTTTCTTTGGTGATTTCAGATGACAACAACATATGCTGAATGGTAGTAAAGTCAATAACAGAGAAAGGAAAATTGTAGCTTTTGTATAGATATTCAACAAAATGAGGAGGGGGGTCTAACCAATTCTATGTAGGAAATCATATTCGACAAACATGGTTTAACTGTTTTGTTATTAGCTTCGTCTAAAGTGTTGTAATAGTTTAGAGTTGGTTTGATTTGGATGAGGCGAGATTACAGCTGGGGTTAGGATTGTTAATTAGTGTAGATTTGACTTTGAATGGTTAAAATAAGTTATGTTTTTCTCGAAGCGGTTAAGGATTGCCTTGGATTAGTTTTGAATTCTGTTTTTGATTCTTAGGTTGTTTTGGTGGTTAACTAGGGTGGTTTGGTGATACATGTTGTTGTGATTGCCATGTAATGTTTGCTTGCGATGTGCTACTTAGCAACCAAAAATTCAACATCGTGAAATAATTAAATAATATAGAAAGCGGAATAAACAGTAGTTTCATGGGGAAATTGCTGTTTGACATAAAAATTAGGTGAAAAAATTGCTATATATCCAATGTGCAAGCATTTTATTCAGGAAGAAGAAAAACATATTTACATGTAAAATGATTATAATGTGGTAAATATGGTGTGGAACTGTGAATGTGGCCGGGGGTTGGGAGAGAGGGGGCAAGTGGAAGCGTGTGGGATAAGGAGAAAATAAGTGTAGGTTGATTCACTTGACATGAGTCACGGCGGCTTACTTTGACAATGCATTGCTTTGTGTAATGGAATACCCTGCTTCATACAGAAAAAAAATAAATCATATGAATTCTTTGACAACAAAATAATATGTCATTCATTACAAATAGTTGAGTTGTGGCTCCATGCCATTTTCTCATTTGAATTGATAACCTGAATCGTTCTTTAAAATGAGGGAAGATATTGAATATATGAAACTTGAAATGGAAGATCAAGGTTCAGGTCAAATCATTTAAGATTCATGTCATGCTTAGGTTAGCTTATGTAACTAAAAAAAATTAAGTTGGTTTTAGGTTAACCCAAAAATGTTACCTTAACTATTTGATTATTTGTCATGAAAAACTTATTAATATTGTTATTTATGTTAAATCGTTGTGTCCAAATTGGGTAATCATGCCCATTTTGGTCAAGTAAATACTAACCTCTAAAAAATTTAATATTTTTTCATATTATATTGAATTGGGTTTGTGTTCGATTGTTTGAGTGTGGGGTGAGATTTTTTACCAGTTTAATAAATGAGTTGGGTTTGGCTTAGTTATATTTTATGTTGGGTCATTTTCAAGTTGGACCCAAACAACCCAAATTGACACCATACTAAACAAGAATGCATGAAATATGATTATTGGGTCATAGATGGTACTTTTGTTGTTGTTTACATTGATGGTGATGATATTGTTGATATAGGAAAAAATGACTCACACCTTCAAGATAAAGAATGTTAATTTAATTGGTTTTATCAGGTCCATCTACTACAGCATATGCATTGTCATACAAGTATTGATATAGTGACATTTTTTTTTATGTTAGGATCACAAATTAGTCATTTCATTAAAATTTTACTCATAAATTATCATTTGTTATTTTTATATTATTAAGGTGTGATGTTGATGATTGCAAAACCAAACTTTAGAAGTAATTATATATATACATATTTAAGTTATGATTTAACATTAATTGTGCATGAGCTTGTTAGTGCAGCTTTGTAGCACTTTCTTTCAACAAAAACAACAACAACCACCACCCTTTATCCCGCTATGTGAGGTCAGAGACATTTAATCACTTTTACCCATCGTGTTTGATTAAGTGTCAAATTAAATTTGATAAAAATATGTCAGCTCTAATATATATACTCTCATAATAGGTCATTCGAAGTCTTTTTAGGTCTACATCCACCTTTCTTAACATAGGTCAACTCTAATACATCTAATGTCCTACTAGGGTCATCGGAAGGCCGTGTATTATGTGACCAAACTATTGAAGGTGACTCTCTCTAATCTTATCTGCCATTGAAGCTACTCTAACCTTTCCACGTATATCCTTGTTTCACATTATGTCTCTAAGCGTAAAGCCACTCATCTACACATTCATAAACCAAACAAATAAATACCACTTTTCTCTTGCATTAAGTATATTGCACAATGAAAACAAAAAATTCACTTAAAAGTAATGGGTTTCATGTAGAAATTAGAGCTTTAAGCTAAAAAATAACTTCAACCAAATCATAGAGAATTCATTTGTAATACATATTTCACCGATGTGATTTGGCAAAGCTTTAATTTTTTGGGTAAAATATATTCTTTTGTTGTGGGATCTCATTTTCAATGAAGAGGATGATGAGATTTGAATGTAAAAGATGAGGATTCATGCCAAAAAAAAGCTTTTTCAAACTAGCTGATTTCCCCCATCTACAAAAAACTTTATGGATATTAATTTAGATATAACTTTATTTTAAATATTGTTGACATTAATTCCAAAACACTGGCATAAGTCAAGGTTTGAGGTCTTTGGCCTAATCTATAATCTATAGATCTATAAAGGGTTTGTATCAATTCACCTTAGAATGGCTATGGGCCAATAATTTATTGAATAAGCTAATAACCCCTTAGTGTCATCAAATGGAAAAACATCTAACTCCTTAATAAAAATCCCTTAAGTCTGTTGCTTATAGCCAAGCATAGTCACGCATGGTGTCACAAATATCCATACATGTTCATATGATTGGGGCTGCCAAAATAAAATAAAAGTCAACATCCACCAGAATTTATTCTATACCCTCTAGTCTCATATCATTAAGAAGACTAAAGGGGAGAGGTAGTATTTTAATGGCTATAAAGGGAGTAGGAAAGTGAGAAAGAAACTTGTATAAAGCTTACAATTTAATCATCCTAGAAGGATAATCAGATAAATTGAGATAGTGCATCTCATCTTCACACATTTGAGCCTTGGTGTTGTCTGGCTCATGAGTTTGCATTTTATTCCCCTACAGAGCTAAGACCTATAGAAACTACCCACTTATGTACATATTTTATAGCACTGTGGTGAGGCACTCAATCTTTTTATCTTAGTAATTTTATTTTACAAGCACTTTCTCACAAGACCAAGGCACGTACTTTTTAGCATGATGGGGAGATTATGTCTCTACATTCGTGAAGCCCTCATGCACATCCTTCATGGATATGGGGCTCACTTTGTTCGCAGTGTCTAATGCATAGCTTTGTACAAACCTTTTTTGCTTGATGAGTTCTCGTCAACCCTCTCATAAAGGTGATGCAAAAGTCCTTCAAAAATTTTTCTTATGAAATATAGAGTTGGACAAAAGTCACCTAACTCATCGACACATTGCTGAAATGTTATTGAGATGAACATTGGTTGATGTGGATGTCAGTATAAATGAGCAAATTCATAAATGAACACAAATAATGCATATAAGAATGCATTGTTTAATGGACTGTAATTTATTATGTGGAGTCGAGAGATGTGATTTGTCTACTAAAAATGCTAAGAGAAAAAAAGTGTAGAGGGTGAAGAGTATTGGCCTACCTTGTGGAGAGACCACATCTCAGCATTGCATAGAGGATGCATCGAAATTAAGATGACATCCCATGGAGAGAGGTTAGTGACAAAGGATTGAATAGGAATTTGAAAAGGGCCATATTAAAGAGGGTGAAGAGGGGTTGATAATATCGCCATTGTGGATGGGTTAATGGGAGGAGCTAGTTAGAAGAAATTCCTATGACTAGTCTTCGTGAAGAAGGTCCTATAGACACTAGGAAAATAGTGTGAAGAAGAAGAGAGTGGTATTCAAAGGCCAAGTGTATGTGATTCAAGTTTATAAACTATTTTCAATGTGTCATGTGGTAGGTATCCGCTACAATAATTGCAAAGTGTGCAAGGTACTAAGAAGGTTCACTGGCCAAAACCAACAAGGATTGTTGACCACTAGGATACATTGAATCCGATTGGCTTGAGGATATCAGGCAATAACTTTGGGTGGTGATCTCTGAATGTTGTCCTAGGCAAAAGATCCTTAAGAGTAAGGCAGTAATATGTTTGGAGTCAGCCTTGGGCCAATTCGATAGATTCAATTGGTCTCAAGGAATTGATTTGGAGGCTGCCCCTATGACTCTGATTTTGACAATAGTTTATCATATGTGCTCTCTAATTTGGGTACAAAAAGCAAGTATTTAGGATCAATGATCCTTTTCTTGGTTAGAATCGGGTGATCTAGACTTAAAATAAGATTAAAAAAATCATTATTTAAGCCTAGATAAAAGGATTGTTAAGGTTTATGGAAACTCCTTAACTTAATTTTCAACAATTAAATCTAAAAAGATATTTTAATGTGTTTTGGCTGAACTAGGTTAATTTAGAGAGAATAAGACCAAATTTCTTCTTTTTACCGCCCTTAGTAAAATGAAAGCTTGCAATTTCGAATAGATCTTCCATCGAATCATCTTGCTTACTCTTGTTTAAATCAAATGATGGAGAATTGAACTTCGTAAATCAATAAAATTTTTGGTTAAAACTAATAATAGTGATGATGATGTTGCATGTTTTGGCTTAGGCCGTGAAAACACTGTCATTTGTCTTTGGCCAAAGTTAGCTTGATTGGTTCTAAGTTTTTCACTGCGATTTGCCTTCTATTTCTTCCTTTTGTTCCCTTTTTTATTTGTCCTTTACTCCTCTATAATACTCTTATCTACACTATATATGTACTCATAGGTAATGCTTTCTACTTGAATTGCACAACACAGGATTGGATTTGTAACACAAGATGACGTGCTCTTTCCCCAGCTAACAGTGGAGGAAACCCTAGTATTTGCTGCTTTCTTGAGGCTCCCAAAGAACATGACAAGGCAGCACAAGTACTCAAAGGCAGATGCCATCATCAAGCAACTTAGCTTGGAGAGGTGATCGTAACCTTTTTATTTTCTTACATCAAGTTCAGGATTGGTATGAACATTGGATCTTCACTTAGGAAATGAATGGAACGGGAAACTTGTAACCAAATTCTAGGGAGATGCCAAACTTATAGGTTAATACACAGTAACCTCGAAATGTAAGCAATATTGGTTGCTTTACATATAATAATCTTTTTATATAATTTTTTAAGTAAAATTTATTTTGAATGGTTAATATGGAAATAAATAAAAAGAATAAACACCGTAATCTTAACTGCATGAAAAAAGATATTTTGTCGAAGTTAGAATGTCTGACTAAGAGAGACTAGGAATCAGAGAATAACAAAAAAATTCTCTAATGCGAAAAATAGAGGCAACAAAAGGCTAAGATCAGCCGAAGAAGCTAAAATCTTTGGAGATATCCGAAAGAACTCAGTGATAATATATTTGGAGATTATCAAAAGAATTCTACTTATGTAGACTGCTAAACAAATTAGCTACAATTACATTCTGGAGAAATTAACGTGTATCATTTCATTCAGTCTCTTTGATCTCACACAAAAGGTTCTAATACCATGTCAACCAGACTCCTTCCCCTCACACAAGGATATGATATCATATTGATTTGACTGCTTGCTCTCACACATAGATTTTTCATCATCATAGAAAAAATAATAAACACATGCTTCGTTTGGGACAGCTTTCTTACTGCTTCTTAAAATAGTTTTTTAGCACAAAAATTTTCATAATAAAAGATAATATTTAAGTAATTTCAGCAATCAAATCTAGACTAACTGAGAATCTATAATTATATTCCTAAAGTACAAATATTTACAACTATACTGGTTAATCACATATTATAGAGCCTTTATGAATATAACGGTTATTACGTTAGCTGACACACAAAATGAACAGAGACTTTTATGGCTCTATGTCTTCGACAGATGGATTATTGTGTCAATTTCTATTATTTCTATTAGATGTTCTGTCCATGATAATATACAAAAGTACATAGACAAAACACGCATAACTCTTGTGTAGTCTTGCCACAGGTGTCGTCATACTAAAGTTGGGGGAACATTTGTTAGAGGAATATCAGGTGGAGAGAGAAAACGAACTAGCATTGGGTATGAAATCCTTGTTGATCCCTCCCTCTTATTCTTAGATGAACCAACCTCAGGCCTTGATTCCGCTTCTGCAAATAAGCTCCTTCGAGTTCTACAGAGCCTTGCCAAAGTAAGTTCAAAATATTGCAACTTTTTTTTCTTTTTGATTTCAAGTATTTTGCGCAAACAAATGTCTGACAATTAATTTGCTTTGAAAAAACTGCTTTTAGAATGAGTTTTTGCAACTACATAAAATGGCTTTCTGAATACAGCATCTCAACCTGTCTTTTACAAAAAGGAAAAAATTCAATCAAACCCTTAAACTACAAATGTATTGTTAATCGAAATTTTACTCGAATTGAATTGCAGGCTGGTAGAACAATCATTACTACCATTCATCAGCCTTCAAGCCGGATATTTTACATGTTCGACAAACTTTTGCTTATATCAGATGGATACCCTATATACCATGGCAAGGCATGTGACTCTGTGTGGTACTTCTCTTCACTAGGATTTGTACCTGAGATTGCCATGAACCCTGCAGAGTTCTTATTAGATCTTGCAACTGGTCAAGTTAACGATATCAAGATACCTGAAGATCTTAGAAAATCGCTGAATCCACAAGATTTTGAGACGGAAGTCATTAAGGTGACAAATCTACCTTGAGAAAATTATAGCTAACTCTGGATATGTTGGAGTTTATTAAAAATCTTGTTATTGCTACCAAATTTTGTTGTAAATTTCCGTACTATTACCAGACCTTTTATGAAACACTAGCACACAAATTGGTTATTACTCTAATGATAATTCTAAGGTTGCACATTAAAGCAATCTTTATTTATAAAATAAGTAAACTACTTAGGAATTTCGAGAATGAAAATTCTCTTAAGATGGGCAGATTGTAACTCCCTGGGTGCTCTTGAAATTACTATTTCTTTTTGGAAAGAGATTAAACTATGGGTAATTTTATGCAATTCTCCCATCTACATTTACTACTGTTAGGCAGGAATCAAATCAAAGTTGATTTTTTTACAAGTTAAAGCTAACATTTTGTTTTGATGAATGAAACAGTTTCTGCAATTAAAGTATAAATCAGATATAGAAACCAGCAAGAGAGAAGAGAGTCATCAGAACAGCACCATACCAAAGCAGCTGAGTATGGCAATTTTAGTAAAGAAGGATTGGACAATAGGATGGATTGAGCAGTTCTTGATAATATCCAAGAGAACATTCAGGAAAAGAAGCATGGACTATTTGGACAAGTTGAGACTTTTACAGACAGTTGGAGTTGCAGTTCTTCTTGGCCTTCTATGGTGGAAATCTAAAATAGGAAGTGAGGCGCAACTCAGAGATCAGGTATCATATACTCTGCTGGGAACTTTATATGAAGTAAAATGTATATATGCATAGCAACCTTTTTGTGCCTGGATTTGTGGTGGCACCGACCAAATTTATTCATTTTGAGTAAAATTTATTCATTCTCTACTCATAATGAATAAATTTCGTCATGGCTTAGAATCAGTTTAACTTATGTTGGAATGTTTAATACATAATGCACATGGTATTATTTCCACAAATTTTTGCCGGTTAGAACTTGCTTGAAAGTAAATAGCATATTATAAATGTGATTACATCTGATTTTTCACATAAAAAAGAGAACAAATATGACTAAATAAAAAACAACATTGAAATGTGTTTAATAAAACATATTATATATAGTCATATAGTTATATATTTGTTTTAGCTTATTCAAATTAAATTTTCAGAAATCCAACCTAGGTCTAAATAGGCAAAAAAAAATTGAGCCAAAATCCGGCTCATGTCTCAACTCACTTATGAAAAAAATGACTCAAATTTTGAGCGAGTTTGAACTAAATTTGCACCCCTGATCTGGCTCAAGGTAAAACTGATTTAGAATTGCTGCATTTGTTTGACACAGCATCAACATCAAATCTTTATCCCACTACGTGGGGTCGGCTACATGTATCCTTTTTCATCATTTTGTCTTATTAAAAGTCAAATTCTGATTTAAATCTAATAAAGAAAGACCATTTCTAATATTTTATAACCAAGTCTTTTTAGGTCTACCTTTACCTTTCTTTACATAAGTCAAATCTAATACCTCAACTTTCCTAACCGGGTCATCGGAAGGCCTGTATTTGTTTGACACTTCATTGTGTTGTTTGCTATTCTAACCCTGCATTCATTGTGCATTACTAATTGAATTTTTACTAAATGCTGCAACTAGAAACTTGCACAAGAGTGGGATTTGAGCAGAAGATTTTTTTTTTAATTTTTGTAGGTTGGGCTAATGTTCTACCTATGCATATTTTGGACATCTTCTGCTTTATTTGGAGCAGTATATGTATTTCCATTTGAGAAGGCTTATTTGGTGAAGGAAAAAAAAGCAGATATGTATAAACTAAGTGTGTACTATGTTTCCAGCACTCTCTGCGACATGATAGCCCATATTTTCTATCCTACCATTTTTCTTCTCATTTTGTACTTCATGGTGGATTTGAGAAGATCAGCATCTCATTTTTTCCTGACGCTGTTTGCTATATTGTTAATTGTTGTCACAAGCCAGGTAAATTGCGAGTATCCTTTTGCCTTCTTCTTACTATTTAGATTGTTAAGGAATAATTAAAGAATCATTTTAATAATTAAAAAATATATGAATTTCTTATGATGTGTAACTTGGAAAAAAATAACTTAAATGTTTTAAATATATTTTATTTTAAGCGGAAAATGGAACCAAAATTCTCAAATTTTTTATATTTGCCTGTCTTTAGGGAACAGGAGAACTATTCGGAGCAGCTACTCTAAATGTAAAAAGAGCAGGATTTATGGCCTCTTTGGTGCTAATGTTGTTTCTGCTCACTGGAGGCTATTATGTTCAGGTATTGATAATTGCATTTCTGCTTTCTTTTTGTAACTAGAAGCAATATATAGGCAATTGTCTTGTGTTTCTTTATTTCTTATATTACAAAGAGGCATTTTTTAATTACTAGACTTAACTAGATAATTAGGTGATGCAAAGGGTTAAGAGTTTATTCTCATCAGTAGCCATATTCCAAATATTTGGGACCTGCTTTTGATTCATTTTCATTCTCTCTTATGTCATAGCAAAATGTTCCATGAGACGCTAAATCAAATTTATATGATTTTTTTCACAACCTATATGTTAGTTATATTTGATCTATTTATTTCTTTATAAACCTTCAACATTAGCTCAAGCTACTTGATTTATTAGTTCATTTTCTCTCTCTCTCATTATACATATCCGATTATTAAGACTTCGTTTGGGTTGACTTTTTTACTACTTTCTAAAGCAGTTTTCTAGTACAAAAGTTTTAAATTAAAATTTTTGCACTTAAAATGCTGCTTTAAGAAGCAGTAAGAAAGTAATCTCAAATGAAGCTATAATTTCAATAGATATTATTTGAACCGCCTCTATTATAACTATTTCTTAATTAATTTTCTTAAATTTTCCTTAATCATTTTAAAGCTCTCATTATTGTCATACTCAATTGTTCAATCAATGACATCTTTATTGTCTAATGTGATTCATACAACAAAGCTGATTATATTTTTATATTTTCTTTCTTTCTTTAGTCTCAATAACATACTTATTTTACATAATATCAGAAAAATATACAGTCTTAACTCTTAAAATTATATCTTCATCTATATCCCTTTTCTGCAATTTAATAACTTCATTATGCATAAGTCATGATTAAAACTTACACTTTCACTTGATTGTTTGGAAGAACTTTATCAAGTACTATTTTCATGATAAGAAAAGTAGTTGAGGAAAAATAATGTCTATTTGTAGGACATTTTTTCATCGTCTTTTTTAATTTTTACCTTTAAAAAGCTATTTATGAATAAGCGTTTTTGAAACTATGATTAGGGCTTCGTTTGAGATAGTTTTCTTACTACGTCTTAAAGCAAGTTTCTAGTACAAAAATTTTAATTTTTGTACTAGAAAATTATTTTAAGAAACAATAAAAAAACCATCCCAAACGAAGCCTAAGAAAATAGTTTTCTAAAAGCAAAAACATAAAAACTTAAGCTTTGTTTGTGACAGCTTTTTTATTGCTTCTTGAAACAGCTTTTCAGTACAAAAAATTTAATTTTTTAACTAAAAAGCTGCTTCAAGAAACAGTAAAAAAGCCATCCCAAACGAAGCCTTAGGCTTCTTCGTTTGGGACAACTTTCTTAATGCTTTCAAAAGCAACTTTTTAATATAAAAATTTCTAGCACAAGAAATTTTTGCACTAAAAAGCAAATTTTGGCCCAAATAAACTCTTAATGTGTTTATTGAATGATTTGAAACACTTAATTAAAATCTCATACATCTGTAAAATTTTTTTTGAACAGCACTTACCCAGATTCATGAGGTGGATGAAGCAGGTATCTTTCATGCATCATGGATTCAGACTTCTTCTGAAAGTACAGTATTCAGGAAATCTCCTCTATGATTGCCAAAGCAGAGGAGGATGCCGAAGTCTTCAAAGTTCACCATCATTCGACACAATAAATCTGTACAGTCAATGGAATGAAATATGGATTCTTGCAGCTATGGCTCTGATTTATAGATTATTAGCATATTTTTGTCTTCGTTGGAGAATTAATGCTTCTTCAATCTGATGATTGTTGAAATATGACTGTTTTGATATGAAAATGGTATATGTTGTCATCATTTGCATTTTATTGGTGGGAATGGAAATATATTTTATTTTATTGTTTTATATTATGGGTTTGAGTCCCAACTAAGGCTTCGTTTGGGACGGCTTTCCTCTTGCTTTCTAAAACAATTTTTTAGTACAAAAATTTCTTGAATTTGAATTTTTTGTACTAAAAAACCGTTTTAGCAAGCAATATGAAAGTTGTCCCAACGAAGCCTAAGTATGTCAATAAATGACACGATCCATCAATATGGGTTCGATTTGAAAAATCAGGATTTGGGTTAACCAGTTTAATAAATGAGCTGGATTTCAGAATTAAGACTTGTTTATTAAACTGGTTGGGATTTGAGTTGACCCGTGAACCCAATGTGGCCTAAAAGTGTCATGTTTAATATTATTTTCCTCAAAATTTTTTTGCTTGTTGGTAATTGGTATAATCTTCTTATATTTTTATCAATTAACTGAAAATCTATAGTTGATAAGTAAAATAATGATAATCTTTTTTAATCAAAATGGGTTATCGAGTTATTAAGGTGCTAGCGGTTTAGGTTCACTTTTTATACTCGCTAATTAAAATGGTTGGGTATGATTTGATAAGATTCGAGTAGGGTCAATTTTGGGTGACCTGTTAACATGTTTTAAAAACCTAATCCTAATTTAATTGATAAATAATTTTCTTAACAATCCTAATAAAAAAATAAGAAATTTTTTTATTTGGTTACCTTTGTGATTCACATGCCTCTAAAGAGGAAATAAAAATTTATTTTTTTCGATTATGAGGAAAAAATGATTTATTTTCTTGTCAACTAAATAAATGGATAAAACTCAATTTCATTTTTTTTTTTCCTTTTTCTCTCATTTCCTCCCTTCATATCCTCAAATCAAACAAAGCCAAGACTTTAATTGATTTTAAGAAGGGATAAAATAAGGAGAAAATGATACAAAAACTTATAAAGAAATAGAATTCAAACATCTACTTATTCATTAGCATGCTATTTGGAATTTTTTTTATTTAATTTGGAGTAAATTAAAATTATAAAGAATATTTTAAAGGTTTTTTGTCTAAATAAAAATATTATAGGGATGTTAGTTCATAATCACACATTAAGAGGGATAAAATATTAAAAAAAAAATCAATTTATTTCAAAGAACTTTGCTTAAACAAAAAGAAATGTGACTATTTGTGGGCCACATTCTACATCATTTTATGAATAAAAAGTTTCATTTATAAAATAAAGCATTGCTTAAGCTAAAAGAAGACTTCAATAATAATTTGCCTCAGGAGAAGATATTTGATCTTGACAGCTTCCTACCAAATAAAATAAATAAATGCTCAAGGTAAAGAATGCACCTCTCCTATAAATGTAATAAATGTGAACTATTAATAGTTTTTTTTTTTTTTAGAGATTTTTTTTCTAATTAAAATAAACTTATAAACAAATTAGATACGGAAGACTCAAACCCAAAATCTCTGGGTTGATAATCAAAGCTCCCAACCAACAAATCAATGTGAGCTGCATAATGTGGCTATTTGTGACTCAAACAATTTTAGATGTAAGGAATCCAAATAAAAAATATTTCATTTGTAAAATCATCAAGTAAAAGATATGCAAACAAAGTTACAATTTGTGTTGCTTCTAATGAGTTTGCAAATTGTCAAATTATTCTGAGTCATCAAACTATAAAAATTATCGATATTTTGATGGTTAATGACAACTTTTCTGTGTATATTTGATTGATTAATATGAAAACTATCTTTAACGAAGAGAAATTTGATTTTATATGTCTCGTAATACACTAATACTTACAATTGGAAAAAAAGAGAATGTTATATATTTATTTGGAGATATATAAACTAAACTCGTAAGGCATAATCCTAATGATAATGCAAATATTTGACTAAGTAAATTGGGGTTCATTTGGGATGGCTTACTTACTACTTCTTAAAGTAGTTTTTTAGTTGAAAAATTAAAAATTTTGTACTGAAAAGTTGCTTTAAAAAGCTGTAAAAAAAATGATCTCAAATGAAACTTAAATATCTCCCTTATAAGTGGCATCATCATCCTCCAATCAACATCTCTTTTTGAGAATTTGGCTTCGACTGATCCCTCAGCTATAAAGCTTGAATTGAGATTCATCTCACCTTTCAAAAAGGTTTGCTCCTTTGGAGAGTGACTGACCTAAGTCATGATATAAAAAAGGCCAAAAAAAAAAAGAATCCTATGTAAATAAATAAATAATGTCCAATTATTGGCTTTAAACATGAGAGCAAAAGTAGGTTTGAAGAATGATAAAAAAAAGATGCATATCTATAATATAAATTTTAAAATTTATTCAAATTTTTATGAACATGATTGTAACACTGTTTAATGTAATTTTATTAGATGTAAAAGCATCTAAGTTTGTAATAATATGTCAAATAATTTTGTTGAATGCAATGTTACTGATTCATTATATTTCATGTAACTCTTAGAGTGTTAAAGGATTCATGCCATGATTATTTGACAAATGTTATACTTGTTGGCGACTACTTAACGCAAGCCTCTACTTTTCTCACATATCTTTTGTTGAATGTAATGTTACTCAAGGATCAACCTTAAGCCATATCTTTTTGCTTTAGTCATGCATGGATGTTCTTACTAGACATTTGCAAGAGGTTGTACCGTGGTGCATGTCTTTTTTGCTGATGATATTCTTCTTGTTGATAAGACAAGAGAGGGAGTTGAAGGTAAACTTGCGTTATGAAGGTCAACCTTGGAGTCTAAAGGCTTTCGTTTAAGTAGATCTAAAATTGAATATATGGAGTGTAATTTTAGTAATAATAAATATAGAGGGGGGATTGTGACTTTTGAAGATCAAGTCATTAATAAGAGTATACGTTTTTGATATTTTGGGCCTATTGTTCTGTTTGGTCACATAAAACGACGATCTTACGATGACCCGGTTAGGAAAGCAGATGCATTAGATTTGACTTATATTAAGAAAGGTAGAGATAGACCTAAAAAGATTTAGTTAGAAAATATTAGAAATGACATTTCATTATTAGATTTAAATGAGAATTTAACTCTTAACATGACATAATAGAGAAAAATGACTCATGTACCAATCCCCACATAGTAGGATAAAGACTTGTTGTTGTTGTCGTCTTAGAGTAATGTTGTTAAGTGCTACTAATTCTTAGAGTAATGTAGGTAAAAGTTCTATTAATTCTTGGAGGAACATCATTAAGAATTATAGTGGCAAATTATTTATTTTATGTAATGCTTGTCACTTTGATGGTTGGCAGCATATGTTAAATACTAAATGATTCAAATTCTTTGAAACATGTCAACTATATGAGTTTCGTTTTTTTAACAAGGTTTGAATATGGTTCGATCATAATATAATCTCGTTAAACAAATTTAAACCCTATTTGATCGTTCGAATCATGATTGAACACTTGTTTGAACTTATTTGAACTCCATTTGAACTATGTTGATTCTCATTTGAACATTTTTCAATAGTGATATGGAATTATTTCATTTGAATTATTTTGTTATGCATAATAAAAATTCAAATGAGTTATAAAAAGTCCACCACATTAGAGAATAACTACCGAAAGCATTGCAAAAAAATTGATAATGTATATTTCATGATTACTTAAGGTTATTAAATCTACATCAAAATTTAGTACACATTTGCACACATGAGATTCAATATACAAATATACACCATAAAATGCTATAAAAATATGATAGACAACTTCAAGCTTAATAGTAAATTATATTATATATTTTATGATTAATGAAACTATTAGACCTATTAAATACTAAAATCAAGAGTTATCAGCAATATCATCAAAAACTTTTTGGAGTTATGATATTTTTTTAACCCAAAATGCCCAAATAGTTTGCATTTGAATCCTTATTAAATACTTCATATATCAGTATATGATATCAACAACCAACTAGGTGCAAGTTTTTACTATTTCTCACTCACTTTCTTTTTTTGAAATGATGTTACAAAAAAATATAAGAAATTTATAACTAATAGGGAGTACTATCAAATTTTAACTCTGCATATAATATTGACTTCATAAGTCGCCCACAAAGGTTAGTATAACTCTTATTTAACTTGTAAAATATGCATTCAACAAAAACAATTTTTTTTTCTAATTTTGATCTAAGTCATTAATATCTCAATTTTTTAGCTTGAAGTTTAGTGGACTTCAAGTAGAAAATTGAGGATTGACTTTAAGATTGAATTTTTTGAAAATTCACTAAGTAAGCTGAATTGTTGAGTTAAATCTTTTGAATATATCAAAATCTTCGAGATGAGTCACTCCAATATGGCAAATTATCAAAAAATTTAATGTAAGTTTCGGTGTGTTTTGAATTGATAAAATTATTGTGATGAATTGCTTAAGTATAGCAAATTGTTGAATTTTTTTGGGGATTAAATTCCCTAGTGACTAGTTTCTTGAGCTTCATTTAGACATAATAGATTGTGTGAGCTTTTATATTAAAAGTTCTTGCAATTATGGTATTCTTATTTAAGAAAGCAAAAAAATAAATTAGGTTTTTTTTTTTAAATTTAATTTATTGAAAGTATAGTTTGTAAAATCTTTAGAGCAATTTACTTTCAAGGATAATATATGTTCAAGTCATCTCTTCTTTGAGTTTTTAGAAGGTCCTTCTCGGTGAAGGCTAGAAGTTGATATGCTTGAAGGTTGATTTAATGAATGTGTTCCGTGAAGCTTAGGGTTTTGCTCAATCTAGCAACACTTATAAGTTGCCAAATTTCTTTTTTCTTATCCATGTGGAGCTTTGTGGGAAAAAGAGGAAGGTCATCGAGACTTAGGGGTTGTTTGGAAATGGGATTTATGTCCGATTTGAGCGGGATTTATGCTGAATCCTGCCAAACAGGATTTATGGCACCGTTGGAAGTTACGGCGAAATAAATCTTCTATCTCATTGTTTTTTACGATAAATCCAAGATATACTAAATCTTGTAGCTTGACAGATTTAAGATTCCTGGGCATGGGAGAGGGGGAGAGCAGATAGTGGAACCTGACTTCCAGTGCCGATTACATTGCCGAACAACTCTATAGGATTTAACCCTTATGTTATCAAACAATTTTCATGATTTACTAAATTCAGATTTACATGATTTAGTAAATCCTACTTGTTTCCAAACAACCCCATATTCAAAGTTTAGGATAGCATATAATGAATTGGATGAAATGGGATGAAATGGGCATATAAGAGGAGGGAAATCAAATTCTCTCTCATTTTAATATTTTTCATTAACTACACTCATTGAGATTGATCATGGATCTAGAGAATAAGGTACGGAGCTAGCTAAGAGGCTCTGGCATGGGCTTGAGATAGATATAATGGATTTTGATAGTTATCTAATAGGATTTATAATAAATGCCCTTTGAGCACCTTGGCATTCTTTGGTTTGCTCCCATGAGTGGTAAACTAGTCTAACATGGCTAATATGGGCTATATTAGATCCAAAGTAAGTTAAAGTGATAAGTATTGACATCTATTTGGAGCCCAGGCAAAAAAAAAAGAAAAAAGAAAAAGAGATGCATTAAACTCAATTGGATCAAATATGGGATTTGGTTCAAGTTTAGTTTAATCAAATTATGGTGATTCCATTTTACCTAAGAAATGGTATGATGTACTTTTAAATAATTAGGCTAAGGCCACTTTTTGCTCTCTTTGGCCATGTAAGTCCAAGTGGCCCAAAAGGGTCACAATGGGTCAACTTGTGTTCACTTGGACTAAGTGCATTAATGGATCCAACTGAGGCTTGATCTATGCTTTTTATGGCTAATAGAGATTCAATATAATGGAGCTTAGGTGTCAAGTTAATTTTAATGATCTTAATCGCTCTCAATTATTTTAAATATATTGTTTCAAAGTTAGACCCAAGAAACCATGTGATTAATATAAAGCTTTGTTTCTACTCATATGGCTATTAAATTAGGGATCAAATATAAGTAATTTGATAGCCAATTTGGTTTAATAAGTCCAATTGTGCCTAAATGGGTCAATTAGTCAACTAGGTTTAGTTGGGTAAACTACGAGGCTAGTTTAGGGTAATGGTTAATTTGCATGGATTTGGCTAAATCATGATTTAAGGGAGAATCTAAATCAACTAGGAAGAAAAAGTGGGCCAATTCACTCAAGGGTTAATCCTCTAACTTGGTCCATTTAAAATTTAAGCTAGTTGAATTTGGCTTGATTCTAGTTCTAGTGCTAGCTTTGGGTCATAATATTGAAGAGGGGTAATTTGGGCTAAATCCGACTTATAAGGTTCAATGGTAGGTTAGAAGCTAACATACTTTAAAAAGGAGATGATCAATAATAGGAATCAAATTCTTACATCTTGAATCTCATAATCAACTAAGCCTCCGTAATTTGGATGGAGAAAACATTTATTGTATGAGGTTGATGCTTTACAATATGGTGAGAGAGAATAGTTTGAACGATACTCCTCTTGAGCAGAGAAGGCTCGTCATCTCAGGTAAAGCTAGAGTGGTAGCTCTTGGTGTTAGGTGGCATTGACATATATGAGAGATATGTGATTTTAGTTATTGAGGGAAGTGGGGAATAAAAGTAACTTAAGAAATGTGCTAAGTGTCACAACCCAATCCTATATAACTCATAGATAGAATATGTTATATCATGTTGGATGGTGATAGATCAAACCCAATATCTAATTTGGATGAACTTTCAAATTTCTTTAATTATTAACAAACAACATAGCTACTACTGAACTTCCAATAAATAAAAAATATACTTGTCCACAATTTTCCTTTCATTCATTTTTAAAATGTATTCATAATAAAATCTCTAAAATCCTGTTGAAGGCTACAAATATAAGCAAAACAGAACAAAAATAATCATGACTATATAAAATTGATAAACCAGTAGATATATCTATATAGACTCAGATAAATAGATTGTAACATATTTTCTATCTTCTTAGTTATCACTAGAGCTACTAACTATCCATTAATTTTAATAATTCTAACAAAACCCACTGCAACTTAATTTCATCAAAATATTTCTATATTCATTCTTTTAAAATTCAATTTACAATAGTCAGGAGATCATTCAATATATTTATTTAGCTTTTAGCTCCTAACTACAAAAATTAAAATAAAATACATAATAAAATAAAACATGAAAAATTCATGTTATGATCAACCTCATCCTTGCCTCGACTTGAAAATAAATTAAATCAACATGAAAAATGCAGGCTCTGATCATCTTTCGCCGCCGACTTGCACCTCGCCGCCGTGGATTGCCCTAATACGATACGAAGACGTTTCCGGTGGAAGGTTTGCGCCGACATTTCTGGCTGATATTACGAAGTATAGATCATTGGTGACAGGTCGGCAAATTTATACGGCGGATTATCCGATGGTATTGTTGGCATATATTTCCTCCGGAAATGCCGGCAGACTATATGTCAGAATTCGAAACCAAAAACAACATCGTTTTCCTCAATTTTTTCGCCGGAACACCCCCCGAAACATTTTTCGATGAAAATATTTCATCGGTTTAGTGTTTTCCGATTGCGTGAATTAGCGTCGAATCATTTTGCACCGAAAATATGCCGGAAAGTATATATTTCCGACGTATTTGCATTGTTACCAACAGATTTTGTCCGCCGGTAACAAAGCATTTTCATGTAGTGTGAAATTTATTTAGATGAGCATGTCAATAAGTTTTTTTTTTCATTATCATAGAATTTATCTTCTTATAATTAAAAATAAGAATAAAAAAATTAAAACCTATAATGCCAATTTCAAGCTAAAATGAAAAAGCTTGAGGGTATTTTTAAAGTCAATATTTTGTGCCACAGCATATAAAAAATCCTGGTTCCACTATTGCTTGCACACGAAATCCCTTTGGGTCCCTCCAGAACAAATCACACGCACGTTGAGATATTCGAAACACATACATAATATGTTCAGAATGAATAACATGCATATGAATTCATACAACTCACCTGAATGGATTAGACAGATTAGAACTCTCAAACAATAGATAATACACAAAGATTCCCAAATTAGGTTCTTGTAATGTCTTGATTAATTTGATCTAGTTCAATACATGTACAAATTATACACATGACATCGATCATTTTTATCTAAGATGATCAAATATCTCTCTCTTCTTATTCAACCTACATGTCTTTGCTTAATACAAAATATATAGTAAACTATTAAATTGTTCTCAATTTTTATAAAATAACACTTTCATATGTGTGAGTGTTATTATCATCCTCACCAATTTACAACAAGTCTTGTTTCAGCCTTTGATTTGACAAACTATGTAGGTGAACTTCTTACAACACTTTCATATGTCATAGTTATGGCAATGGATAAATATATAATGCATTGAATTCATACAAATAATTTTAAAAATGTTCACAATATCTATATTCAGTTATAAAAAAATGTCTTTGTTTATGTCACAAAATAATTCAAATAATATTTGAGTTCTCATAATGAACCCCACATTATGAGTGTCATGCCAATAGAGGCCACCAACACCCTATAAATTGATTGCATATGAGGAGTCTCCTGTGACGGAATAATTATTAGGTCCGGACATCGGACGTAGCTCTAGATCCGGACGTCAATAACATATCGCCACGTGTTCTTACTCTTTATCGCGCGGCCCGACGACTCGGACCCGGTATTGTTATGTATTGGTTGATTTGTGCAGACCGGGGTATTGCTCGATATTGCTCGGCAATAACGAGAAATACCAATCTGTCGAGACCAATACCTAGCAATACTGAGAAATACCCTGATATTGCTAGATGTTGCTTGGTATTGCTCAGTATTGCTAGGTATTGCTCTTGATAGATTGGTATTTCTCGTTATTGCCGAGCAATACTGAGCATACCTATCAATACCGAGCAATATCTAGCAATACCCGAACATAACAATACCGGGTTCCGGCCTGGGTCGGGTCGTCGGGCCGCGCGATAAAGAGTAAGAGCACGTGACGACATGTTATTGGCGTCCGGATGTAGAGCTACGTCAGGTGTCCGAACCTAATTATTCCTTGTGATGGGAAGAGTTGAGATATTTATTTTTTTAAAACCCCTTACAAGTGGCAAACATCGACACAACATAAACGCTAGGAAGTTCTAGCTTAGAATTGGAGAAATTATTTTGTATGGTTATCGAACAATATTTAGAGGCGAATCAGGAACGTCATGTTATTTTTTATGTACCGGTGCTGTGTATTGAGTGACATGACGCATTCTGATTCGTCTCTGATATATTCGCTGATCACACATAATAATTTTTTCTAAAATTGAGTGGTGCAAACACCTATAAAATAATCATAAAAAAAATTAAGAATGACACAAGTTGAAATAAATTTTTTTTTTCTTGATTTATCATACGGAAGCACACAAGTAGACAAGTTTATACGGTGAAGACTGAAGACACGTATTTTTTGATATACTTTTTTTTTGGGAATTATATATTTGGATATTGAAGAACCCATGACCTAGAAAGGCCACCGGCGTCTCCCGGTGCATAACCATCAAGCTAGTTCAGACGGTGTCATGTAACCGGAAACAGCGGGTGAATCGCCTTGAAGCCTTCACAGTTCCGACTATACAATTTGCGTCATGAGTCCATCTCTCTGCTACTACTACCCCGTCGCTGCCCACGGTTCTCTGCCTCTTCCCTTCTCATCTAGGATAGCGGAGTTCTGCACAGAGCGTGCTCGGCTTCTACTGCTTTGGTCTTCTTCGTCGAATCGCCATTTCCAGATCAATCAGGTTTTGACTTCCCGCTTACAGATTGGCCTTTCTGCATCTTTTCCTTGATTTAAACGGGAACTTGGTTTTCCCTTGTTCAAATCACCATCTCCCGATCAGTCTAAGGTTCTAAATTTTCCACTACGGATCCGGCTTCCTGCTTCTTTTACTTCATTTAAGCTTTACTCGTTAGTCTACAATCAGTTCACAGTTAGATCTTGATCTAGCACTGGTTAAGCTTCATCCAGGCATTTGGACTTTGCGGTTCGATGTCTAGAGCAGAGGTTCGTGTAAGAATGCTTGGCTTTTTATCGAAGTGCAAAGTTGGGGTTCTGGTGGTTATCTTCCTTCTGGTCGGATTCACTGCACTGTATGAGTTGCTGAAGCCGGTCCCTAATGGCTGCATCATGACATACATGTATCCGACTTACATACCGATCTCGACGCCGGCTAATGAATCTTCGGACAAGTACGGGCTCTTCCTGTATCATGAAGGGTGGAAGAAAATAGACTTTATCGAGCATATTAAGAAGCTTGATGGAGCCCCGGTTCTGTTCATTCCTGGAAATGGCGGTAGCTACAAGCAGGCAAGGCCATTGCTTTCATTTCGTATTTTACTCATTCTCTTCCTTATATGTCTAAATATGAACTTTATTATTTCTTTGATGCTTTCTTGGGTGGAAAGGCTCAGTTGATTTATAGTGTTGGCCTGTTGGGTAATACAATGGGTGAGGTAGGCAGCATATGAGGAAGAAAGAAAACAGAATACAGTAGGATCTCAGTGGTTTAGGGATTGTGTTGAGTGTTGTACTGTGGCATTGTAGTGAGGGGATTGGTCTTTAGAGGAGTGTTTTGTATGGAGGGTGGAAAGCGAGATGGATACGGAGAATCTCAAAACCGGGATTGCTACTTAATCACTTGTGCTCACACAGTATAAACCTGCTCAATATAGTTGGAACCCTGCTTTAGAAATAAGAGGAAATCTCATTGCAACAAACTCAATATAGTTGGAACCCTGCTTTAGAAATAAGAGGAAACCTCATTGCAACAAATTCTTAGCCCGCAAAAAAGATTTCATTCATCAAAATTAAAGTTCCAAATGACATTAGGCTAGTTATAATAATAGCTTTATGAAAAAGTAGTCCCTAATGGCATGAGAAGGCTATTTATAATAAAAACGTAATACAAAAGTGCCTTTTAAGATACATGTAATAAAAATTCAATTGATGTAAAAATATATTAGCTAAATTAAAATTGCAATAAAAAGACTCATTAAACTACTGAATTGATGTGGAATATCAACTCTCTTTGATTTGGAATTTTTTTAGTTGCAATCCAATGGAGTAAAATTGGACATCATTTCCTATTTCCTTGTTGGCTTGTTCAAACTGTTGACCTACTAATATTTTCTGGAAGTGGCTATGGATCTCCATTGATGATGGTGAGCTTGGTTTGGCAGAGATTGGAGGTCATAGGTGAAGGAAGTTGTGGCTCGATGGTTGGAAAGGAAGGATCTTGGGTGGCATTGGCCGGTTACCTTGAAGAGTGAAAAAGTCTTGTGTAGGCTAGTAGGAGGTCGGAGGGGATCCAAATGTTGAAAGTTGGGAAGCTGGGGATTTGATTTAAAAACTGTGAGGGTGGGTTGAGAAGAAGTAAACGATAGAGACAAAGTAGGGAGCAACAATATATTTCTTTGTATCATCATATTTATCTATCTATATTGAAGGAGAATTTTTATAAATGAAATAATAAAAAGATCAATAGTTCCCAAGAACATGAAAGAACAAAAAGTTTGTCATACTATAGGGGCAGCTATGGAGTACTTGGGGCTTGTGAGTTAATGGAATGGATGGAGCTTGTTGGAATATAAGGTTTAGTAGACATTATGATGTAATCAAAAAAATAGGAAAGAGCCCCTAATTTTTGATTACCAGAACAAAACCTTACTAATCTTTAAAAACATACATGGGATAAGAAAATACAACAAAGAAGAGACAACTTAGAAACTTTAAAACAAACTCTTACATTTCAAAACATATAAAAAGAACACATACAAACATAACGACACACTTACAACCTTCAAGACCAAATTTAAAACAACCTAAAGATGCTTTTCTTTCATCTAGAAGAAGGATACAAGTGGAAGGAATACTTGTGGATAGAAGAAGGGATTAGAAGCCAAGATGAAGGATAGGAGTAACTCGCAAGTTATCCCAAGATAGAGAAGAAGAAGTGGACAAAGCTCTCAAATTTTTCCAAAAAAAACCTATCAGGTTTTTATCCAAAAATTATCATCATCACAACTCTTTTATCATCTCAAACATCTCCTATTTATAGGACCAAAGAGGGCAGCCAAACAACCCTCTTATATTCATTAAATCCCATTAAAGTATTTCCAAAAATCTGTCTAGAAATTAGCCCAGATTTAATCCCAAAATAGCACTTGAAAAGCCACCAAAAAGGGGAAGCATTCACTCCTAAAACAGCCATCGAACAGCCACTAAAACATTAATTAAAACCTATTAGATTTAGGGAAATGAAAGACCAACAACCATAACACATCAGAACCCAAACGACACCAGCAAAACAGAGAAGAGGGATTACGGGAACCAAGCAGAAAAGCCACGGAACCAAGAAGCCATCCACGGAACCAAGTAGCCAGCGACAGAACCAAGCAGCCAGCGGCAGAACCAAAGGGGCAAAGGCACGGGAAATTCACCCAAAATAGGAAACAAAGGGCCACAACACATGAACAACAAAAGCCCAAGAGAAATCGAGGAGATAAGGAGGAAAACGAGAAGGTAGTATGGGGAAGGGAAAGGGCCAATTCCACATAATAATGAGCTATTATTTTAGTTCAATAAATGAACTAAAAAACAGCTCATAATGAGCTAAATTTCAGCTCAAAGAATTAATGAGCTAGCAAGTCCAAGAGTAGTCAAAACCCAAAATTTAGGATTTAATTTGACCTCTTCCCTTGCCTACATCAGACTCCCCTACTTGAAAAACTCATGTCCCGATGAGTTGTCTTTAGATCTGATCTGAGGAGACGGTGGAAGGGCATCAAGCTCTTGAATTTTTACTTCATACCTTTTTAGAATTTCATCTCGTTCTTGCATAAACTAAGCTTGCAACAATTGCTTTTTTTCATGCACTTCTCCGTACACATATGCATCTTCAATTGTAGTTTGTATAATTCATTTTGAATCGGATTGGTTGAACTCTCTTTTGACAGCATCCATCTGTCCATTGGACTTTGAATTTCAGAATCTTCTGGGTTGCTTTCTTCTTTGACTGAATCGATTTTTTTGTGATTTCCATTTTTTTTATAAAAACTCAAAAAGAAACTTAGACTCAAAGAAAGAAAGACTCAACCTAAAGAAACCTAGACTCACACAACAACTGTTATGACTCACCAAGACACACAACTTGCTCTGATACTAAATTGATGTAATAAAAAATTAGGAAAGACCCCATAATTTTTTATTACCAAAATAAAACCTTACTAATCTTTAAAAACATACATGGGATAAGAAAATACAACGAAGAAGAGACAACTTAGAAACTTTAAAACAAACTCTTACATTTCAAAACATATAAAAAGAACACATACAAACATAATGACACACTTACAACCTTCAAGACCAAATTTAAAACAACCTAAAGATGCTTTTCTTTCATTTAGAAGAAGGATACAAGTGGAAGGGATACTTGTGGATAGAAGAAGGGATTAGAAGTTAAGACGAAGGATAGAAGTAACTCGCAAGTTATCTCAAGATAGAGAAGAAGAAGTGGACAAAGCTCTCAAGCTTTTCCAAAAAAAATCTCTCAGGTTTTTATCCAAAAATTATCATCATCACAACTCTTTTATCATCTCAAACATCTCCTATTTATAGGACCAAAGGGCAGCCAAACAACTCTCTTATCTTCATTAAATCCCATTAAAGTATTTCCAAAAATCTGTCTACAAATTATCCCAGATTTAATCCCAAAATAGCACTTGAAAATCCACTAAAAAGGGGCAACATTCACTCCTAAAACAGCCACTGAACAACCACTAAAGCATTAATTAAAACCTATTAGATTTAGGGAAATGAAAGACCAACAGCCATAACACATCAGACCCCAACGACACAGCAAAACAGAGAAGAGGGATTACGGGAACCAAGCAGAAAAGCCATGAAACCAAGTAGAAAATCCACGGAATCAAGCAGCCAGCCGCGGAACCAAGCAGCCATCCGCGGAACCAAGCAGCCAGCGGCAGAACCAAAGGGGCAAAGGCACGGGAAATTCACCCAGCACAGGAAACAAAGGGCCACAACACAGGAACAACAAAAGCCCAAGAGAAACCGAGGAGACAAGGAGGAAAATGAGAAGGTAGTATGGGGAAGGGAAAGGGCCAATTCCACATAATAATGAGCTATTATTTTAGTTCAATAAATGAACTAAAAAACAGCTCATAATGAGCTAAATTTCAGCTCAAAGAATTAATGAGCTAGCAAGTCCAAGAGTAGTCAAAACCCAAAATTTAGGATTTGATTTGACTCCCTCCCTTGCCTACATCACATTAGGAAGGGGTTGCTCCATTTGTTTGACCAAACTATTGATGTAGGCAACCGGGGGGGGGGGGGGGGTCTAAACATCTTGGGTTCTTTTGGTCTTTGGGTTGCTGGTTGCCTCTCGGGTTGGGTCATGGCTGCTTTGGTTTTGAGCTAAATTCTTGGGAGCTACTTAGTTCTAGCTCATTATTGCTTGAGCTAAAGTTTAGCTTATTAATATGAAAAGATATTCTTTATGTTAGCTCATTATGTGGAGTTGGTTCCTTGCATTTTCTCCTTCTTTGTGTCTCCTCAGTTTCTTCATGTGCTGTTTCCCGTGGCTGCTTTTTCTCCCTTGCTGGATGCTGGTTCCGGTCGCCTTTGTGCCCCTTCGATTTCTCCCCTGGCTGCTATCCAGGTTCCTTTTGATGCCCCTTCGGTTCCTCCTTTGGCTGGCTGTCCCGTGACTGTTTTTCTCTGGTTTCTTTGTGACTGTTCAGGTGCTATTTTGGAATAATTCTTGCCTATTTTTGGGCTGTTTTGCTGCTGTTTTTGGACAGCCAGCTGGTCCTCCTTGGTGGCTTTTTGGGGTGCTATTCCTAACAGTCTTTTGGCCTTCTATATCCCCCATTTTAATGAGTTTAATTAATGATTATAGTGGCTGTTTGGATGCCCCTTTTATCTTATATATATGTGATGTTTAGAGAGTTTTTTAGTGTGTTATGTGTGTTGATTTTTGGAATTAAACATGCGGGTTTCTAGGATAGCTTTCGAGCTATGCCTTTTCTCTCCTTTTTCTTTTAGGAAAGCTTGCGAGCTTGTCCTCCTTCATCTCGGCTTCTTATCTCCTTCTTCTCTCCACAAGTATCGATGCCACTTGTATCCTTCTTCTCAATCCAAGAAAGTAAGTTTAGGTGTTTGTTTTATTTAAAAGTTTGTAAGCATCAAGAGTTGTAAGTGTCTTTCTATTATAAAAGTGAAGTTGTTTTTGGTTTAATTGCTATATTTTATCTATTTTGGGGTATTTTATGTAATTTCTTTTTATCCTAGGAAGAGTTTCTTTTGCTTGCAAAAATTAGGGGCTTTTCCTAATTTTTGTTTGCATCAATTTGGTATCAGAGCATGATTGTCGTATGTGTCATGTATGTGAGTGTCATATGAGTTTTATTTTTGAGTCATAGTCTATGCAATCAGCATTCGGAAGCCTCATGTCAAGATTCGAAAGAGTCCCAAGGAGAATTTGACCCTGCCAAATTTACAAATGAACCAACTATTCAGGATGTTAAGATTCCAACTGTAGAAGGGGTTCCACCTCAGGGAGATTCAACAGACCCGATTCAAAATGAACTTTTCAAGATAGAAAGATCGATATACTTATGTAACGAGAAATTCGAGAAGAGCAAGCAACGACTTCAAGAACAAATTCTTCATGAAAAAGAATTGATTGAAAGGAAATATAAAGCTAAGATTAAAGAATTGGATTTGGCATATTCTACACAAATGAAAAGTTAAAAGCAGCCTCATCGGGAGATGAGCTTCTTCAACTGGAGGAGAATTGATGTAGGCAAAGGGGGGGTCAAAACATCTTGAGTTCTTTTGGTCTTTTGGCTGCTGGTTGTCTCTCGGGTTGGGCCTTGACTGCTTTGGTTTTGAGCTAAATTCTTAGGAGTTACTTAGTTCTAGCTCATTTTTGCTTGAGCTTAAGTTTAGCTCATTAATATGAAAAGATATTCTTTATGTTAGCTCATTATGTGGATTTTGTTCCTTGCCTTTTCCCCTTCTTTGTGTCTCGGTTTCTTCCTGTGCTATTTCTCGTGGATGCATTTTCTCTCTTGCTGGGTGCTGGTTCTGGTCCCCTTTGTGCCCCTTTGGTTTCTCCCCTGGTTGCTGTCCAGGTTCCTTGTGTTGCCCATTCGGTTCCTCCCTTGGCTGGCTTTCCGTGGCTGCTTTTCTCTGGTTTCTGTGTGACTGTTCAGGTGCTGTTTTGGAATAATTCTGGCATTTTTGGGCGGTTTGGCTGCTGTTTTTGGACAGCCAGCTAGCTCTCCTTGGTGGCTTTTTGGGGTGCTGTTCCTAACAGTCTTTTGGCCTTATATATCCCCCATTTTAATGGGTTTAATTAATGATTATAGTGGCTGTTTGGCTGCCCCTTTTATCCTATATATATGTGATGTTCAGAGAGTTTTTAGTGAGTTATGTGATTGATTTTTGGAGCCTAAACCTGCGGGTTTCTTTATGGAAAAGCTTGCGAGCTTGTTCCATTCCTCTCTTATTCTAGAAAAGCTTGCGAGCTTCTCCTCCTTAGTCTCAGCTTCTTATCTCTTTCGTCTCTTCGTAAGTTCCCTTCCACTTGTATCATTCTTCTCAAAGCGACGGATGAAATGCAGTTTTAGGAAGTTGTAAGTGTCATTTTTATATGTTATAAACTTGTTGTTTTTGTTATTTCAAAAGTGTCTTTATACATTTTTATTGTCCTAGGAAGAGTTTTCTTTTGCTTGCAAAAATTAGGGGCTTTTCCTAATTTTTGCTTGCATCAATTTGGTATTAGAGCAAGGTTAGTATATCATAGGTTTATGAGTTGTGTTGTCATTTGAGTCTTGGTATCGAGTGAGTTTAAGTTTTGTTGAGTCTTCTTTTCTTTGTTTTCAAAAATTGGAAAAATATAAAAACAGTGATCCAATGGAAGAATGCAAGCCAGAAAATATTGAGGTGCCAATGGACAGATGGATTCCATCAGAAGGAGATTCAACAGATCCTCTTCAAAACAAATTATACTGACTAGAGATGAAAATACACTTGTGCACGGAGCAGTAGTTGAAAAAGAAGCGACTTCTACAAGATCAATTCAAATAAGAACGAGAAGAAATCCTGAAAAAGTACGAGGCCAAAATTCAAGAGCTAGATGCGCTTCCTTCGACTCCTCGGAATAAAACTAAAACAACCTCATTGGGAGATGAGTTCTTTCAATCGGAGGAGAATTGATGTAGGCAAAGGGGGGTCTAAACATCTTGGGTTCTTTTGGTCTTTGGGCTGCTGGTTGCCTCTTGAGTTGGGCCATGGTTGCTTTGATTTTGAGCTAAATTCTTGGGAGCTACTTAGTTCTAGCTCATTATTGCTTGAGCTAAAGTTTAGCTCATTTATATGAAGATATATTCTTTATGTTAGCTTATTATGTGGAGTTGGTTCCTTGCCTTTTCCCCTTCTTTGTGTCTCCTCGGTTTCTTCCCGTGCTGTTTCACGTGGCTGCTTTTTCTCCCTTGCTGGGTGCTGGTTCCGGTCCCCTTTGTGCCCCTTCGGTTTCTCCCTTGGCTGCTGTCTAGGTTCTCTGTGTTGCCCCTTCGGTTCCTCTCTTGGCTGGTTGTCCCGTGGCTACTTTTCTCTAGTTTCTGTGTGACTGTTTAGGTGCTGTTTTGGAATAATTCTTGCCTATTTTTGGGCTGTGAGGCTGCTGTTTTTGGACAACCAGCTGGCCCTCCTTGGTGGCTTTTCGGGGTGCTGTTCCTAACAGTCTTTTGGTCTTCTATATCCCCCATTTTAATGGGTTTAATTAATGATTATAGTGGATGTTTGGCTGCCTCTTTTATCCTATATATATGTGATGTTTAGAGAGTTTTTAGTGAGTTATGTGATTGATTTTTGGAGTCTAAACCTGCGGGTTTCTTCGTGGAAAAGCTTGCGAGCTTGTTCCATTCCTCTCTTCTTCTAGGAAAGCTTGCAAGCTTCTCCTCCGTCTCAGCTTCTTATCTCTTTTGTCTCTCCACAAGTTCCCTTCCACTTGTATCCTTCTTCTCAAAGCGACGGATGAAATGCAGTTTTTTGAAGTTGTAAGTGTCCTTTTTATATGTTATAAACTTGTTTTTGTTATTTCAAGAGTGTCTTTGTATCCTTTTTATTGTCCTAGGAAGAGTTTTCTTCTGCTTGCAAAAATTAGGGGTTGTCTTAATTTTTGCTTGCATCAACTATCCAACTTATTGAGCCATCAAACCCAGCACCCACTTTCAAAGTTAAGTGATCATGGTATCTATATATACATTAAAAGGGGATGAGTAATGACAACTTTGCTAGGATTGATCAACTTAAGATTATCTAAATATTTTTCATGTGATGGTGAAATAATTGATAATCATGCACATAATCATGATATGGTCTATACGTTGAGTTACTATGTAAATTTTTATATATACAACTATAAATGTAGTATGAAATAGAGTATAATTTAAAGTGCCTTGAGTGATGTTAGGTTCAATAGTCCACTAATTTGATGTGGTAGATCTAACCATTTAGAGTAACACATTGAATGGGTGTTATAATAGTTATTATTAGTCACAAGAGTTTTTTATACCAATAAAATTGTTCCATTTGGTGTTTAGGTTGCATTTGAATGAGCATTCATGGATGTAGGATTTTGCCATTGGAGTGGTGAGGGAACTTAAAATTCCTTTCCTATGATGGGAGAGGCAATTGTTGTCAAGTGCACAATGTATTTGGTATGTGTATTGTAGAATAGTTCTAGATATAGATGTGCATGTGGTTGGGCACACTGTAATGCACAAAAAAGTACATACAAGATAGCTGAATTGTAGTTGTGTAACACAATAATTTTAGCTGGGTGCATGTGCGCAAGTAATAGTTAGCATGTGGGTGCTGAAGGATCATAATAAGGAGATGGTTTGTGTGATGTGGATTGCACGATGGGTAACACCCAAAAGGGGCATCTGGTAGGTTGTTTTTTAACAGGTGGGTGCGCAACATTGACTACAGGACACTAGGCACATAATTAGCGCTCAATTATTGCATAGGGTAGAAGCACACTAGAGAGTGTGGGGTTGTGCAGGATTGCATGGACATGACAGCAAGCACTCAATGAGCCATGCAATTGTAATAGGACATGGGTGCACCGTGCTTGTGTAAGATTGTTGGGATTTGACATTGGGCGTGGGTAGTATGTAATATGCTTGGGCAAAGCAGCTGGTCACAAAAGATGGATATGACAAATGTGAGATGCTTGTCATGAAAATTATGTTTAGGCATATATATAAGCATTGGTGTAGGCAAGGAACCAAGGCCATATTAGTACATCAAAATTCCAACGTCATGATGTTGGTGTAGGCAGGCATAGAAAACGATATATGGGATCAATAATGTTGGGAGCAATCATGACAATTAAGTTGTTAGCTTGTTTTTGGCAAAAGAATAGAGGACTCATTGGCTAGCAGGACAATATTAGCTTTGGAGCTATAAAGCAATGAAACAATCAAACAATGAATTGATCAAACAATGAATCGACACAACAAATACAACAAAAAGAGATACGAGATGGTCATTTTGTTGAACATGAAAGTGGTGGTTGAGTGATCAAAACAACAGTGAAGAAAAGTGAAGGAAGAAGGGCTTAAAGGAGAAGGGATGTTGAAGACTAAATGTCTTTATTCTTAAGTCAATTATGTAGTTGCAATCCCATGAGGATGAAATTGGCTAACAAGTTGCTTTGAATTTGGATTTCTTTTCTCCTGTATAACTAATAAATTTAATTTATATGAAAAAATATGCTTTGTGCTTCTCCATCTTGCTTGTGTATATTTTCCAATTATGTCATGAACAAGTTGGAAAATCTATTGAGCAACTTATATTTCTATATGGAAGTATGATGATTTCATTCAAATAATATAATAAAGCACAATCATCAACTCAATTGAACAATAAAGTCTTCATCTTCCACGTCCTTGCTTTAGCTTTGGACCTTAAATAGATAGGTTGGTCACCATGGATAATGGGTGAGCTTGGTTTGGCAGGAATTGGAATGGAAGGAGCTTGGGTGCTGGTTGTTGCTTATCTTGAAGATGGCATGAAGCTCGGGCATGATATTTGGAAGGAGGAGGGGAGATGGTGGAAGAGGATCTATTGGATTTAGGAGGGGAATAGGGAAGGGAGGAGTATATTTTGAGAGGAAAATGATAGGTTTGATAGGCGCATGTAGGGTGGGTGTGGCTGGTTGGTCCAAGTTAGATTTAATTTAATCCCTTTTATTATCTAATATATTTTGAGATGCCCTTTATCTTGAAGGCGCATTTTATCAGGAGTTTAAAATATTTGAAGTAATTAAAAGACTACTTGTCCTAAGTATATGCCATAGGAGAAATGATATTCTTTTCTTATTAGGGAAGGGTTGATGACTTTTGATGATCTTCTATTATAGAAGACTATTTCTAATAATAGCCTTACAAGCTATTCATCATAATCTCTCTTTTGTTACTTTATATAAAAGTGCATAAAAATAACCTAAAAAACATTCAGTAGAAGTGCAATTTCATGAAAACGAATTGACTCATTAAGCTAATTAATTGATAAGATCAATCAAGAGGATGGAGACCTTCAATTATCTCTAGCGGAAAGAACTAACCACCTGAAAAAAATAGGCAGAGTAGCTAATTTGATGATGAAATAAGCAGCTAGTGAGCTAACATTTCAACTGTAGGAGCACTAGTGGAAGCATCTGAAAATCAAATGATGTCCTTGTATGATACAAATTATTCTAGATCACCCAGCTGAATAAGATGGAAAATAAGTATATCAAAAACAGTAAGTTTGTATAGCTAGATGAATGATAGGAATAAACTAAAAGTGGAAAATGTGAAAGAAAGAGAAAAATATGAATTTAAGAGCTTTATATGGATTTATGCGGAAGTAAGTTGCATTAGTGAGGAACGAGTGGGGTTGGAAGCTCTTTTCATGGACTATGATTTGGTATTCATGCTATGCGACTTGATTTGCTGTAGGATTCTTTGAAGCTCCTTTTCCTAAATGATTCAACGAGGAAGGAGTTCAAAGTAGTTTCCTTGGTATTGATATGGCTGGTTATATCAGTGGCAGGAATATTCTTTTGATTTTCTTTGGATGATTTCAGATGGACAACAACATATGCTGAATGGTAGTAGAAGTCAATAACAGAAGAAAGGAAAATTTAGTAGCTTTTGTATAGATATTTCAACAAAATGATGGAGGGAGGGTCTAACCAATTCTAATGTAGGAAATCATATTCGACAAAACATGGTTTAACTGTTTTGTTATTAGCTTCGTCTAAAGTGGTTTGTAATAGTTTTAGAGTTGGTTTTGATTTGGATGAGGCGAGATTACAGTGGGGTTAGGATTGTAATTAGTGTAGATTTGACTTTGAATTGGTAAAGATAAGGTTATGTTTTTCTCGAAGCGGTTAAGGAGTTGCCTTGGATTAGTTTGATTCTGTTTTTGATTCTTAGGTTGTTTTGGTGGTTAACTAGGGTGGTTTGGTGATACATGTTGTTGTGATTGCCATGTAATGTTTGCTTGCGATGGTGCTATCTTAGCAACCAAAAATTCAACATTCGTGAAATAAATTAAATAATATAGAAAGCGGAATAAACAGTAGTGGTTCATTGGTGGAATTGCTGTTTGACATAAAGAATTAGGTGAAAAAATTGCTATGATATCCAATGATGCAAGCATTTTATTCAGGAAGAAAGAAAACATATTTTACATGTAAAATGATTATAATGTGGTAAATATGGTGTGGAACTGTGGATGGTGGCCAGGGGGTTGTGGAGAGGGAGAGGGCAAGTGGAAGCGTGGTGGGATAAGGAGAAAATAAGTGTAAGGTTGATTCACTTGACATGAGTCACTGGCGGCTTACTTTGACAATGCATTGCTTTGTGTAATGGATACCCTGCTTCATACAGAAAAAAAATAAATCCATATGAAATTCTTTGACAACAAAATATATGTCATTCATTAACAAATAGTTGAGTTGTGGCTCCATGCCACTTTTCTCTATTTGAATTGATAACCTGAATCGTTCTTTAAATTGAGGGAAGATATTGATATATGAAACTTGTAGGATCAGATGAGTTCTTGAAGGAACATATTTTTTATTAACTTTTTGATGTACTTGTAAGTTGTAACATAAATATTTTATCAAAAAAAAAAAAAAAAAGCCCAAATCAAATCACTGGTATATCTAGATAGGTTTTCAACCTAGTTGAAAAAAATCACCACCATCATCATCGACATTTTGCTTATCTCCACATTAACTACACTTCCAAGAGTGTTTGATCAAAAGGCCCAGCCTTGTCTAGATTGAACCTGGGCTGCTCGGTTGAAGCTGACTATTTTCTGGGCCAATTTAGCTTGGGCATTCCAGGATGCCCAAGGTCTGCTTAGGCTACTGGAACACAGCTGCTGCAAGAGATGTCAGAAAGTTGCAATGAGATTTTGAGGAGGCTTTACATTGCCCTTACTAGAGGAGAATGGATAGCAAATGGATTGGAGAAGAGTGATAAAAAAACTGATTTGGGGCATCTTGTAGCTTTGATGATGAAATTGGCAATATCATACCACACAGGTGGAACAGTGATACCGTCCATTGTGTTGACTAAACAACATCGAAGTGTGTGATGATAGTGTATCATCAGATGAGCGAGAAAATAATGGTGACCCTTGGTGTGCTACTTCTACCATCGAAGAATATGTTGTATCCCTTTCAAGGCCGTTGAGGAAGATGATGCTTGAAGATAAGTCATCTAGGTTGCTAGTGGAAGAAAGATTGAGCAGTGGTACCTAGGGCTTGCACCAATTGTAATAGGTGGGATGTAGTTTATGGGGATTCTTCAGAGGCCTTGGATTTGATGACCATCATTTTGCAAATCTAGTTCTGTTCAAGGCATTTAAATTCATGCAGGCTCCAATTTTGCCTTGCTACTTGATCCATGCTCATTGCTAGATTGGTGCAGATTCTTCTATCCATGCCAGTGGTAAATGCAATTTCAGCTTTTCTTTGGATGGGTTAAATTTAATATTTTTCTTAGTTGTATTTTATCTGTGAATAATAAGTGCATTAAAGGTTTCTGTTTGGTGATCACTTAAGTATAATCAAATTGATATTCAAAGCTTCTTGCCTCTCCTTGACATATATCTACTTTGCTTCATCCGCGTAAAATAGTCTTGAGAATTGGCTTCATGAATTACAAGTATGATGCATTATGAACAAAACTTAATGCTCTTAATTAGTAGCTGCCAATACTTCTAAGCCTCAAAATTTTTTGTATGTTATTATTTTATATGAATCTTTATTTCCATATCACTTTTTTTTCCAGGTTCGTTCCTTAGCTGCAGAATCTTCTAGAGCGTATGAAGGAGGACCACTTGAGGAAAATTTTTATCAAGAAGCATCATTTCTAAATGTTGACATTTCTAATTCTTTCAAGTACCCTACCAAATATAAACGTATGTTGGATTGGTTTGCCGTGGATCTTGAGGGGGAGCATTCTGCAATGGATGGACGAATACTCAAAGAGCATACTGAATATGTTGTATATTCTATCCATAGGGTAACTATTTTAATGTTAATTTTGTTTCTCTCAGAAATGCCATGATTTAGAAGTTAGATTGGATTGGAAAAAAGGGCTTGTGATCAATTTATCTAATGGAAGGATACAAAAGTAATAGCTGGAGGTGCAAAAAAAAAAAAAAACAACCGTTTGATGAAGTTGAAAATGGTTTAAAAACATAAAACTAAGGACAAGATTATGTAATATGGAATTCACTTGACAGCTGTTTATTCTCTGCAATATGTTTTGAGTTCTTTGCTCGGAAGCTTATGACTCTTTATGAGGAAATAAATATTCCTTTTTCTGCCATTTTTTTGAAGATTTTAAACACCCAAATAATGTGGATATTCCATGCTTGTCCTGATCATTCGGATATTATGTAATTTGTAGATATTGGATTTGTATAAAGATTCTCGTGAAACAAGATCTCAAGAAGGAGCTGATGCCTCTGGAAGCTTGCCCAATAGTGTAATATTGGTCGGCCATTCTATGGGTGGATTTGTTGCTAGAGCTGCAGCAATTCACCCAGGCCTCCGAAAGTCAGCTATTGAGACTATTTTAACACTCTCCAGCCCTCACCAGTATGTTTCGCTTTATCTACTAGTGAATCCTTATTTTGTATTCTGAAATATCACTTAGTGTATAAATACTTCACGTTGCTTATCCAGGGCCCCTCCTGTTGCATTGCAGCCATCGTTGGGTCATTATTTTTCACAAGTTAATCATGAATGGAAAAAGGGGTTCATTCCGCAAGCCGGTCATGCTGGTCATACTTTATATGGCTCTAAACTCTCCCATGTTCTTGTTATATCTGTATCTGGTGGATTTTACGATTACCAGGTTTGAACGTTCATATTGAACTCTTGTCTCTTATTTGTTTGATTTTGTAGTATTACCCCATATTTAATTCACATTCTTCTTTTTTTAACCATTGGTTTTACATTGTATTTTTTTGATTATTTATACTTGAATTGCCGGGCAAGATTTTATAATTTATAAGGTTGTCTTTTTGGATTTGCCTCGATATTCATTGTGCCATCAATTTTTTTTTGTTACTATGGCACCTTATATGGGCTTGCAGGTCCTCATTCCTTTGGCAGGCTTGTAACTCATGGCATTAATAATAGATTTATTATCGCATAATATTTTTTTAATGATATTTGTTTGAATTTAATAAAGTCTTTATCATTTTGTTTTTTGCCTCAAAATATCTAATTGATGTGAATCTACTGGTTTATGTCTTTCTTAGGTTCGGTCAAAGTTGGCTTCTTTGGATGGGATTGTTCCATCCACGAATGGCTTTATGATTAGTAGTTCAAGCATGAAGAACGTATGGCGTTCAATGGAGCACCAGACTATTCTGTGGTGCAATCAATTGGTCATCCAGGTTCGGCACACTATAATACTAGCGTGAGGGCCTTTTTTCTATTTATTTTTCGGTGGCTTGTTTTATGTTCTAAACATTTTGATGCTTTTTACAGCTATCACATACGCTTCTGACTCTGATAAATCCTGAAAATGGACAACCATTTACAAGTTTGGAGAAAAGGCTTCTTGTTTTTACTAGAATGCTACAAAGTGGTTTACCTCAGAGTTTGGGATTGATTAAGCTTGGAGAGTCATCATCAGCTTCTCAAAACCTTCCCATTGATCGTGTGAAGGATGCTAGTCATACTTCAGGTATATGATTATTTTGTTTGATTTAAGTCCAAGGATTTTTTTCCAAGTCTTACCATAACTTGTCATGTCTAATTAAATTGTATCCAACGCATGGAACACAATTCCTGTCTTTGTTTTCCTCATATGTTATGTAAAAAAAAAGAGGATATGTCACTTATAATCCTAAATGTATGTTGCATCTACACCTCCATGTCGGGCAATGATCTATGGACACATAATTACCTAGCGTATAGTAGCAACGATTTTATGGTTTGAATTTGGTTTTGAATTTTGAAATTCAAGATTTGAAATTTATCACCGTGTACTTAAAACAAGTGATGGGGGAATGAAAACGAGCCCAATCAAGATCCCATGGTTCCTTCATTTTAGGCTGTCATGGTCCCTGGTCTACTTATTCAAAGGAGGTAGTCAACCCGACCTGATAAAAGGAACCTTGTCGGTAGCCATGTGTTATTTCATCCAAGAATACCTTGTAGACTTGGGATGAATATTTGCCTAAGGTGGTGAATTTAAGTCAACCTTAGCTAACAGAGGGCTTTATATTTTATAGTGTACCTTATAATTCATTACTCAAGGGGCTTTTAACCATTAGGAAACATATGGACTTTGGCCGTGATCGTAATTTAGTGGTGCCATTTTGCAACAAAACCACTCGTCAGAGGGCACGTGCCACATTCCTGCTTGCGATAAATCAAATGAGCACGAATTGTAGTAATACATTTGATGCTATCAAGAAATTCTGTACTTTTATTTTATTTGAACAATAGTGTATTTTGTTTTCTTTTCTTTTTTAGCTATCCAATGATGGGAAAGCATCCAATGATCATGGTAGGTAGTGCATATGGCTTGGTAGACCTTTGGTTTGCTGGCTCGATTGGTCCCTGGCTGCTGATGGTTCACGGGTTGGCTGTTTTGGAGCATTCGATTTTGAGCTGAGCTGAAGTTTAGTAGCTCATTATTATCCAAAAAGGTATCTCATTATGAAGCTTACTTTTGGAGTGGCCTTGTCCCTTCCCCTTCCCCTTTTCTTCTTGTCTCTTGGGATTCTGTGGCTTGTATTTAATGGGGGCTGAGTTCTATGCTGTGAATTCATTGGGAAGTTATTGATTTTAATGCTTTACCTTTGGGAATTCAGCCAGCCTTTGTTTTCCCGATCTGTGCTGCTTTTCCCGTTGCTGTGATGCTTTGAAATTTCCGCCTGCTTGCTGGTTCCTTGGTTCCGTGAGTTGCTGGGTTGTTTTTCCGAAAAAGGCTCTTGGAAATCCTATGGAAAATAATGCTTGGGATGATGAGTGCATTCATAAAGGTGGCTTTTGGCATTCCTTTTCTTTGCCTATAAAAATGAGATGATGTTGTGAAGAAAAGGCAGTTGATATTTGTGAGCATATTTGCTATTAACCTACGGGTTTATTCGGAAATCCTGCGGGCTCTTTCCAACTTTCTTTTCTCATCCCCTCCGGAAATCCTGCGGGCTCTTTCCACCCTTTCTTCTCGGGCTTCTAACCTCTTCGTCTCTCCGCAAGTGCCACTCCATCTGTATCCTTCTTCTCAACAGTGAAGCAACTTTAGGGTGTCTTGTCTTGGTTGATTTGGAAGCATTTGGGACAGTCTTGCAGTGGTGGACCATCGGTTTGCTAGTCTTATGCACTTCTTTATTTAATCTACTATTCGATGAATGTGAGGAACCCGCTCTGACGGTTGTCTGAGGATAGCGTTTTTTTTTTATTTCTCTAAATCTCCTAGTAGTTCTTGTTGTGTTTGTCCAGTTTTAGTTGTCTGCTTTTATTTTAATAAAGTTTGTTTTAAGTTCTACTCATTGTGTCAGTTTTCCTCTTGTTTGTCTACATCAACATTCCACAAGACATTTGCTTGTAAGCTAAAGTTATTTTTCAATTCATCATCCTTTTCAAATCGTTGTGAAGTATGAATGGATTTTAGTTTTAAGTTTTTGATGATTAAATTTCCCTTTAAATGTTTATAATTTGATAGATATTAGATTTTGAAATTTTAATAGGCTTTCAAAATTGATCCCTCCGGTTGAAATTACATTCAATGCGGCTATCATCGGGGTGATATTAAAGTCACTTTTAAAATATTTGCATTTTTGTAAGAATTTAGATAGCATTTAAAAATATGTAGTCCCCTTCGATTGAGATTCACTTTCAACACGGTCATCATTAGGGTGATTTTGCAATCACTTGGAAATATTTGTATTTTATAGGAATTTGGAGTCATTTGAAAGGCATGGTTCCATCATGTTGAGATTTTCTATCAACACCGCTATCATCGGGGTAATTTTGCATTTTCAGCGAATCCATGAAGCATTCTCAAATCTTACATTTAGGAGTTTTACCTAAAGATCGGAGCATTTTCGGAATTTATTTTTGCATATTTAGGTATCCATTATTGTCATCATTAACAATTTAGATTTGATCTTTCAAACATGGATGGAAGGATAGAAGGCATACTCATCTAAGGTTATTAAAATCATTTGGCATTCTTTTGTAAAGTAAATCAATAAGGCAGCCCTATGAATTGCTTAAATTCTTCCCTGTCATTATTTATGCTGTCTTCTTAAGGTCTATTATATGTTGTATTTTATGTATCTCCAAGTAGTATGTCCATAAGACCTAGACTACTTGATGCAATAAATAAAATCAATAAATAAATTTGAGGGGCCCAATTCACTATTTCATTGGCCTTATAGATCGGCATAACCCCTTCTGTCATGCCAAAACAAGCATCATCAATTATCCAAAGTCCTCCTTTCAAAGAAGCTATGATGTATTTTATACTCAGAAAGGCAATACCCATGATCAATGGGGATTGACACAATTCACCCTTTTTCTCCCTCTTTGCAAAACAAAATATTTCCATCATGCATATTTGCATTAGCCAATCTTATATCTAATGTAGTGATCTTATGAATCTCCTCCACAGGAAATGCTCTTGGACTCATATCCTCATAACTCCTTCAATTTTCACACACATCTATATTCAGCCAACATTGAAATCTATCACAGCACGATCAAATTGTTTCAAATAATTAAAATTATCACTCAGGCAATGTTAAATTGGTTGGTCAAGTTAAGGCGATTTTTGGTCGAGTTTAGTTTGGGTCAAATATTTTTGCCTATATAATAAACATATCAGATTTAAGTTAAGCTGATTTGGGTCGGGTCAAATTAATGATGATTATATTCTTGCCATAAATGAATGATGAGATAATATGCATGATTTTTTTCATATTTGCATCATGAATATCAACTTCTTATGTGATGATGACTCCACTCGTAATGTACCTCAAAATTTTATCAAACTAATAAGTTTATTCTTTACCTATAAATATCTGAATTTTGTTGCAGCCTTCTTATTCTGCATCAAATATCATTGTTAAAATTGCTTTATTTTATGAATTGAAGTTATCTTTCATGGATAAAAACCGTTGTATCATCAACGGCGAAGTTTGAAGGTGAAATCCCACCCAGCTGATCCATTTCTCTCTTGTAATTTCATCAACCCATTCTCTCTTCCATCCAACTTCGCAGGTTTATTTTTTAATTTTGATCTCAGTTTTGGATATGTGATATAAATTTCATAAATAAAGTTACAGTTGAAGATTTTAACCTGTCACCAGCTATAGAAAACCACGAACAATATAATATTATCTCTTGTGGATTCAATGACATTAAGGTTTAGGTTTACTTCGCCACCCAATGTCTTGATCCATGCTTTTTCTTGTGCTCATATGATGTAGATTTATAGTTGGATTTGCTTCCTCAATTATTTTCCTGTATGAATTACATTTTACATATCATATTATAAACCCAAATAAATCATCTAATGATTGAATTATTTTTTGCATTTTATTTACGTGTCAGTAAGTTTTATGGTTTTGCTTTACACCCTGCATTAGATATCTATACCATCTTATACCACAAAGATTTAATATACCACTTGAAACTACATAATATTTCTAGCAATTACTTTTTCAATAATTTTACTATATATATTATATTGAACAATGTCTTGATTATTTTTCTTTCCTTGTGACTTATCTGATTATCTATACATGAAATAATGTAATCATAATATGTTAACCTGGCTGCAGGATTGCAAATTGATGGATTTTCTTTTTGCCCGCCATCTTTTCACTGGAGAGGTGATGTTCTTGAGAAAGATCTCTCCATTCACTCAACTTCTGTCACGGTGTTGGCCATGGATGGGAGAAGGCGGTGGTTGGACATAAGAAATCAGGTTTGGCTAACTTGATCTCCTGAGTAATCTTTGGCATGTGACTCTTGGTTTCTCTTGCATGAATTGAATGGACTTATATGCACGGTATTGCTTTTATATGTCACATTTCTTTTTCTTAACTACTACAATGCTTTCATTTAAGTGATATCGTTGCTCTCACTGTATTGTATGCTGCATTTCTGTTGCCACCATACGAAAACTATGGCCTTCTGGTTAGGACTTATCAAATCATTTCTTTTCTACAGAGTTCAAATGGCAAAGACCACTTCATATTTGTAACAAATCTTGCTCCGTGTTCTGGGGTTAGGCTTCACCTTTGGCCAGAGAAGCGTAGGTCGTTGACGGGAGATAAACTGTCAATTGAAAAAGGAGTCCTGGAGGTGACTTCAAAAATGGCCTACATTCCAACTGGACCTGCTCCAAGGCAGGTACAAGCTCTGGCTTTATTGCTTCTGTTTTTTTGGGTTTCTTGAATGTGCTAAGTGAATAAGTTTTTGTCAATTATAGTTTCTAATTCTCTGCTTAGGTTCATCCCTATAGGATTTTTAGTTCAGAGTTATTTACTTTTAGTTTTTAAAGATTTATATAATAGATTATATTATAAGGAGAGCAAAAGATGTATATATAAGTTAGTCAAATTAAGAGATACGAGAAGTAAATATTTAGTTCAAATGAAATGCATTAAGGGTAAATATGAAAAAGTGTTTTTATTAGAAGAGGATATTCAACTTTTTTTTGGATATTCAACATAGGTGGATGAGATATTTCGATAAGCTTTTCAATGAATATTGTGAAACATCGATTGACTTTAGTGACCTTAACACCCTAAATGAAAATAAAGATTTTTATATTTATCCTCATATTAGTAAAACCGAAGTTAGAGAGGCTTTAAAGAAAATGAAGTGTAGAAAAGCTATTGGACTTGATGATATTCCAATAGAGGTGTGGAAATGCTTAGGAGATGAATGAACTTTTTAGCTTACTAAACTTTTTAATATAATTTTGAAGACTGAAAAGATACAAATGAGTGGAGTGTGTTGATTCCAATTTTTAAGAATAAATGTGATGCACAAAAGTGTGAATTATAGATGAATTAAGTTGATGCGACATTCATTAAAACTATAGGAGAGTTATTGTCTTATTGAGCATAGGTTACGATGTGATACTAATTTTTCTCAAAATTAATTTGGATTTATGTCAGGTAGGTCTATTATGGAAGCTATACATTTATTTATAAGTTTGATGGAGAAGTATAGAGAGAATAAAGATGATCTATATATGATATTTATTGATTTAGAGAAAGCATATAATAAAGGTCCAACAAAAGTGCTCTAGAGAGTTCTAGAAAAGAAAATAGTTAATAATGTTTATATTCAAGTTATTAAGGACATGTATGCAGGAGTAGCTATTTGTGTTCGAACACAAGTTGTTTTGGCCAAGCATTTTTCTTTTTCAGTTGGATTACATCAATGATCAACTTTGAGCCCATATATTTTTGCTTTAGTCATGAATGTTTTTACTAGACATTTGCAAGAGGATGTACCTTGGTGTATGTTTTTTGCTGATGATGTTCTTCATGTTGATAAAACTAGAGAGGGAATTGAAGGAAAACCTAAATTATGGAGGTCAACCTTAGAGTCCAAAGGTTTTCATTTGAGTAGAACCTAATCCATGGAGTGTAATTTTTGTAGTAATAGATCTAGTGGGGGGATTGTGACTTTGGACGATCAATTATTTTTTCATTAAAAGAATACACGTTTTTTATATCTCAGGTTTATTGTTCAAAATGGTAGTGAAATAGATGGGGATATTATTAATAGAATTCAAGCTGATGGTTGAAGTGGAGGAATGCATCAGGCCTGCTGTGTGATAGAAAGTATCCCTCACACTTAAGGGAAAATTCTATAAAATGGTGGTGAGACCTGCAATGCTTTATGGTGCAGAATGTTGGCTATTAAAGAGAAGTATAAAATTAAGTGTTGTAGAGATGAGGATGCTCTGGTGGATGAGTGGCTTTACTATTAGAGATAAAATGCGAAATGAGTATATGTGAAAGGTTGGAGTAGCTCCAGTGACAAATAAGATTAGATAGTGTCGCCTTAAATGGTTTGGTCACATAAAACGTTGGCCTTCCAATGCCCGGTTAGGGGAATAGATGTATTAGATTTGACCTATGTTAAGAAAGTAAAGGTAGACCTAAAAAAATTTAGTTATAAAGTATGAGAAATGACATTTTTTTTATTAAATTTAAATGAGAATTTGACTCTTAATATGACACAATGGAGAAAAATGATTCATGTAGCTGACCCAACATAGTGGGATAAAGGCTTGAATGCTTGATGATGTTGTTGTTGCTTGTTAGTTACTTATTCATTTTATGAGGTGCAAATTGAATGGGATGGTATGCCAGTGATCCAATAATCTTCTATTTTTTATCAGATTGAACCAGGAAGCCAGACTGAGCAAGCACCTCCATCTTCTATTCTGATATTAACATCTGAAGAAATGCAAGAATATCAGTTCCTAACTATTTCTGTTGCTCCACGGCTGGTACTATTTTATTTTTGTCAATAAGATCCATGCTCCCTACTTACCTTTTAAATTTGATTTGCTTGGAATCTGTTACATAGACATACTATAGAATTTTATGGTGGAAACTCTACTCAATTACACTGAATTGTGAGTGTTGTTCAGAATTTTGACAACTATAATTTGATGTATGAGTTGTCTGGTCGAATATTCTAGAAATGGATTCTGTTGGTATAACTTCATCATTGTCCTTCTCCAGACTGTTTCAGGCCGCCCTCCTCCAGCTGTATCTATGGCAGTTGGACAATTCTTCAATCCAAAGGATGGAGAGAGGGAATTCTCTCCCAGCTTGCTGCTCCGCACTACCTACTCTGAGGAGGTACGCCCTTGTGATTATAATTGAAGGATATTTGTAAAATTTTATGTCTTTATACTGATTTATTGCTCTTTATCTACAAACAAACCGAAAATATTTTGTTTAATTTCACGAAATCATTATTGAGCAGCCTGTGGTATCTATTGGCATGCAGGAAATGCTTTTGAAGGAGGATCATAATCTTGCTTTGAATTTCTCATTCTCTGTAAGCCTAGGTATTTTGCCTGTGACTGTATCATTGCAAACAGAAGGCTGTGGATTGAAAGACTCTGCTGATCATGTGGATCAAAGCAGTAAGCTTTGCTGACGTTCATTTTTTAACCTATCTTAATTTCTGGTTATTGTGAGCTTTAACGTTTTATATGGATCCGTTAAAAGTCTGTTCTCACCATCTACAGTAGTTTAGTACTATTAGGAGAACTTGATAAGTCAGGTGAGTACAGAGCATCCCGAGCTGAGGACCTACTCCAAGTTGGTTTTAGCCCGCCATGGATTAAATTATTTGAATGGTAGTGGAGTTTAAACTAAACAACTGGGAAACATCTTCTCCATTATTTAGTAAAACAAACAAAGAAGTCAAGCCATTTGCTAGCTTGTGTGAATTAATCACATATTGACAATATAATTCAATTTAAGTGGCCTCTTACTGACGTATCTCCTTCAGAATTTATCATCTTCAATAAATCCTTTTGGTCTCTTATTCATTAAAATACATTTATTTGCAGATGAAAGCATGTAAAAAACTATCATAAAATAAATGGTTAGGGAATTACCTTCTCAAAATTTATTTAGGCTATTGCTTTCTCCTTCGTGCTTTGCTTCATAAAACATTAGAAGCAATTTTATGGTGTTTTGTGTAATCAAGAGATGATTACTCTAGAGGAAATGGAGTGAAATCTTTTGAATATAATGTTACTAAAAATAGATTCAAGTGGTTTGGACTAGTGCAACAATGTGTAGAAATGTACATGTTATGTGAGTTGATTAAATCAATATCGAATGATTCATAGGAAAGTGGGCAGGCCTAATATCACATGAATATAATTGTTTAAAATGATTTTCAAATAGTAGGTTTAATATCTAAACAATATTCAACAAGAATTTATGAAAAATGAGAATTAACAATGCGAACCTCAAATAGTTGGGATAAGGCAAATGATGATGGTGATGATGATTCACCTGCTTTACTCGGCAACATAACACAACAAAAGATGACAATGCCAAGCAAAGCCTTAGTTTGGCAAGCCACCTAGCACATTTCAGTTCTTTTCTTGCGTTTGGGTGAATTGTACATGTTGTATTTCTTGAACATTATCCTTTCATATGACCCATGATGGTCAGGTTTAGTGCAACTTCTTCTTGTGATGAAACTATAGTTAAATTACCTAGTTAACTACATTTAAAATGCCTACTTATTTGATGCAGGCAAAAAAATAAAATAAATTTTTTCAAATGGGCATTTATTGGTAGGCTGTTTTGTCACCTATTGGGCTTGGCCCATTATCCCTTTGCTGTTTTGTGTTTGGAGTTCTCAGCCTTGGGATTTTTGTGGGGCTGCCGTGCCTCCTTGGTGGCTATTTTAGCTGCTGGATGCGTGGGATTTTGGGCTGGCCAAGCCTTTTTCTTGGTGTTTGTTCTGTTCGGTTTGTGGTGTTGCCGTGCCTTTTCTCTTGGGTTTTCCTCTGTTCTGGTTGGCTGTTTTGGGCGGCTGTTTTGGGTGTCTTTTGGGTTCCTTTTTCTATTTATATGGATTACTTTGCTGCCATTTAGAGAATGGAAATGTAATAATTTTTGGAAAGAAAACCTGACGGTTTTGTAATAGCTTACGAGCTATTGTCTTCTACCTCCCTCTCTCTTAAACTTCGTCTTGGACTTCTAACCTCTTTCTTCTCTCCACGGTTTCCACTCCACAAGTATCATTCTTCTCAAACTTTTATAAGTTGTGGTGTGTCTAGAGTTCTATTACAAGTTGTAAGTTGTTTTTTTTTTTATTTGAAGTTGAAAGTAGTTTGTTTGTTTCTTTGTTATGTGTCTTTGAAAGTTTCTTGTTTGTGTTTCTTTTTGTTCCCATCATTATTGTTGAACATGCCTTCACTTTTGCAGCTATGCTTAATAATTTCCTTTGAGCATTGATATATTTTAAGTTTTGTACACAAATAAACATTCAAGCTAGATGAATAAAAGAGTGAATATAATAAAATCTTAATTAAAAAGAAACATTAGATATACATTAAAATGCTATTTAGAAAATTATTTAAGGGGACTTTTCGGGAGTGAATTTCTTTATGAAAGCAAAAAGAACCTGATGCAAGCAAAACTAGAAAAGAGAGACAAATTGGAGAACACCAGGACAAGACTTAAACCAAACTCAATTCATATAAAGCTTGCAAACATCCAAACAAACTTAAGAGGAATAAAGCCAAATCGAAGAAAACAAAATAAGAAAATAAAAACGCTATCCTCAGTAAAACCGTCTAGCGGTCTCCTCACATGCAACGAAAGTAGGAATTTTAAGAAAATTGTGCTTAGGCTTGCAAACCAAGGGTCCGCCACTGCAAAAGAGTCCAACGTCCTTTCCGAACTCCTCTGGCAAATGTCTCGAAACTTCAGTCAACATACACTTCCAAAGATCAAGAAGAAGGATACAAGTGGAGTGGAACTTGCGTAGAGAAGAAGGGGTTAGAAGCCAGGACGAAATAGAGAAGAGAAGAATGGGATGAAATAAGCTCTCAAGCTTTTCCAAGAAAAAACCCTCAGGTTTTTGTAGAGTTTTTAAGAAAATTGTGCTTAGGCTTGCAAACCAAGGGTCCACCACTGCAAAAGAGTCCAACGTCCTTTCCGAACTCCTCCGGCAAATGTCTCCAAACTTCAGTCAACATACACTTCCAAAACTCAAGAAGAAGGATACAAGTGGAGTGGAACTTGCGTAGAGAAGAAGGGGTTAGAAGCCAAGACGAAATAGAGAAGAGAAGAAGGGATGAAACAAGCTCTCAAGCTTTTCCAAGAAGAAACCCTCAGGTTTTTGTAGAGTTTTTACTCACAATTTCAACAACCTATTCCATGCCAAAACATCTTCATTTTATAGGCAAAAGAGAGGAACCAAACATCCATAACACCTCCAACCAAACCAATTAGATTTAGGGAAATGAAAGGCCAAAAGTCGCAACACAGCAGCCCCATTCGGTACAGGAAACGGAGAAGAGAAGGCCACGGGAAACCAAGCAGGCAACCACGAGAAACCTAGCCATCAAGGGAACCGAGGAGCCAGCACAGAGAATGGAACATCAGCACGGGAAAACAGCCAGGGGCCACGGGAACAGAAAAGGCCAAGAGGAAACCGAAGAGACTAAGGGAGAAGAAGGGGCAAAGTCCACTCCAACAGGAATCCAAGATTTAATAGCAAACCTTTTTGAATTAATGAGCTAGGAAGTGCAATAAATCTTCCAATCATTGAGCTAAACTTTAGCTCAACATTAATGAGCTAGCACCAAGTAGAACCCATCACTTTTTTTTGAGCTCAACACCAAGTAACCAAGGCCATACCCGAGAGCAGCCACCACACCAAAACTGAAATCAGCAAGTATCCCAATGACGAAGTGGACCCAAAAGCAAGCAAACCCATGGTTCGCCATGCCAAGCACCTTCCTACCATGACATTGGAAGCCCAACCATCATAGGATAGCAAAATAAAAATAAAACACAACTAATATTGTTCAAAATACAATAAAACATAAATAAACAAAAAATAACTGAATGCATCATAATTGAATCGGGAAATGCATTATAAATTCACAAAAAATTGTAACTGAATTTGCATTCAGGAAGAGGAATTAAGGTAAAGTTTCAGGCATTGTTGGTATATCTGTTCATATTAAGAGTTATGAGATTCGAGGGAGTAGTTTATTAAACAAATCTTTTTAGTAAACCCCTAAAGTTAGGAAATGCTGAGTGGTAGAGGAGCTTCATTTTTTTTACCAATGTTAAGAACAAAGTAGATTTTTCAGGAGTGTGATGATATAGAGAATAAAATTTTTGAGTTATGTTATAATGTTATGAGGAATGGTTTATGCACGTTGTCTTATAAAATTCTCCTTGATATTAGAGAATCAATTTGGTTTCATGCTAGGAAGATTTTTCATGAAGGTGATTTTTAGTAAAGTAATTAGTGAAAACATATGAAGATCACATATAAAGCACAATAAAATGATCTTCATATGTTTTCGTGGTCTTGAAAATTTCTATCAATCAGTGCCCAAGATTGACTTGATTAATATTAACAAGAAAATATATGCGATAGTCATGTTCAAATTCTTAAATGCATGTTTGGTGGAGTACTTGCGAAGTAATTTGGAGTGATAAAATGTGGTTTAGCTATAGAAGGCTTACATCAATGATCGATTTTAACTTTTATATTTTCCGTGTGTTTGTTACGAGAACGTTTACTAAACATATTTATAGTTGGTTTCTTGGCTACTTTTTTTTTAAAGCAATATTGATATGTGAAGCCTCCTAGAGCGAAAAGTTGGAATATAGTGGAAATTTTTTAAGATAACCGAATTTAAGTACATTATATGCATTTTTAGTGGTGAAGTTGATAATTATTAAAAAATATTCTTGTAACATCAAATGATACCTAGGATTGATTGGTTTAAGTATCATGGTCCTATTATACAAAAGAAAGGGGATACAGTTGAGGGCATATTTTTGAGAGTTATAGACTTATAGTGTGGTGGTTTAAAGGAATATTTTATAAAAGTGCAAATAAGCTGACTGTGCTATTTGAGTAACAAGTTTTGGGCAAGAAAACCGCCCTGCCAATCTGAATGCATTTCAGTTAGGCTTTTGTCTTCCCTTCTAATTGCAAAGAAATGCTGCATTTTTCCAATGTTAACTGTTCCACAGCCTAAACCTCTTTATTTGATCTTCTTGAATACAACTTTCTTAAGTAGCAAACCTTTATTATTTTTGGATGGTCCGTAAGCTTGTAGATCTGATTTATAAATCTTTCTGTTCAAATAAACATAACTTACTATCCATTAAACAGATTATTAGTAGGAAAACAATGGTAGCCCACCGCCAGCATAAAAGAAATAGCATGCCACTTTTTCGTCCTTTTTTGGCACTCTTCCCTTTACTTGGAGGATAAGAAGGATGCCACATTGATGATGTTAATGATTATGACGTTACACAACCAGTTCAGTGAATACGAAATTTTCATGTTGCATATAAATGCTATTATCAAAACTTATTTACATCTCTCTAGAATTTTGAGGATTGTTTACTACGAAGTTCATCATTAGAAAATTATATTAACGTATATCATTGTTTGATATTTTATTATCATCTTCATTAGCCTTTTGTAAAATATTTATGTTTTTAGAACAAAATTACTCTTTTTATATGTTTTTTTTAAAAGGCTGCGTTGATTATTTTTAGGCATTGCATCATTGATAGGTTACTTCAATAAATCAAAAAACTATGGCACAAGGCAATGCAGTTAAAAAGTTTTCTACTGGATAAGCAAGTTTGAGTTGACTGCTCTAATGCAACTATGATGTGTTTCTTTTTTTTCTTTCCGTTAGTATCCTAAAAATTTTTCACAAGTTTTCCAATTTTGGAAGGTTAGAGAAATTTTGATGTGTACGGACTAAAATGGTCGAATATTATCACATCTGAAAAAAATTGACCTAATTTTGGATGCTTTTATTTTGTTCATTTCAAGTGGATCATCTTATTCTTCCATTTCTGTCATTATAGACATTTTGTGTGGAAAATTTGTGCTGGTATTTTTGAGGTAATTTTATATTGCAACAGGCTTGTGCAGGTTACGTTGTTTCCCGACTGTAGGTCTTGCATGGGATTCTGTTTCTGGCCTACATGTTATTCCTAACATCAACTCTGAGACTATAATTGTTGATTCTTCACCTGCAATGTGGGATTCCGGTCAAGGTTCTGATAGAACTATTGTATTTCTGTTGGTAAGGAATCAATTATATTTCTGAGAAAAAAATTGATGTGATTGCTTGTAAAGTCTTATTACCTTTGATTTGTAACCTTCAACTCAGCTCTTATCTGTATCAGATCTGCTCTCTTGTTCCACTATTAATTGAATTTGATATCTCATTGGGTGTCCTATGAAGTTCTTTAATATTTCACACTCGCTCGCTGTACCTGAACATTTTTATGAAATTGAGAGAAGTTGCTAAATATATTAATCACAAAAATTGGGTTCCAAAGGAACTGCATAGCTTAAAATAACCAAAACTTATAAGAATAACTATGAAAGAAAAGAACCCAAACGGGAAAAAGGGAGTAGGCGTTATGACCCACTGGGCCAAATAATGCCAAATATCAAGATATGAGTAGTCATGGTCCTCAAGGAGTCCCAAGATAAAATCTGATAAGTTGCACCTTTTCGAGATCAGAAGTGACAATTGAAGCTTACTGGTGCTGTCTCGACCAAAGCAAACTTGGTGATCCAATCATTATACCCCCAAAAAGTAGGGTTGGCATGAAAAAAAAAGAAAAGGAAATAGCATCGATGTCTTAGGTTAGAGCCAAAAAAAAAAAAAGCTAACCTATGAAGTACGAACACTTCTAAATGCCCTCCAAGTCTGTTTAGAAGACATGTTAGACTCAGACTTAGCTTTAACATTCCTCAATGCACCCCGACACATGTGTGGAAGATCCCAAAATGTGGGTTCCTTTTAAGAGTAAACTTTTCTTTGGATCCGTGCCCAACATATGAGGGACATTGAGGAATACACCTTGACACGCACATATATGGGATAAAAAAATTAAAGATTTGCACCAAAGTTGATGCAACCATTTCCATTTACTTTTCAATTTAATATGCATTTGCATTCCCAGCTAGTATCATAAGGGGTGAACTCCTATATGCATGCACATTTTCCTTTTTCAATTTAACTTTTCATTTACATAGGGTAGATTTGTTATTCGTTTCATTTGTCTTTATATGACTTTGAAAGAATATATACATTTTTAAATTTACTTTCTTTTCTTTTACATTTAATTTAAATCAACATATGTACATTATATATATATATATATATATATATATATATATATATATATATATGCATTTTACATTATTACTTTAATGGCTAGCAGCTTTCATCATTATGAACATAATAACCTTCAAATAATTTAATTAAATAAATAGCCATGAAACTATATGTAACAAAAATAGAATTATGTAATGGCTATAAAATAGCAGTAATTGCCCACTTGGTTATTTTCGTGTTTCAATTTCCTTCCAATCTCAAGCCTAATATATACTTCCAATACTCGTTTTAGTATAGAAATCTTCCACCATTAACAATACAACATAATATCTTAATTAATACTAAAATCTAATTTAGATGCCTCAAATATCATCAAAAGCAAACATAAAATTTCCTCCACAGTTTATTACAATATCTATCTTTATAATTTAAAATTAACCCACAAAAATCTTTCCTTCAAAATAAACTTTTTCTTCCTTCACTGTCGAATTTAGGCTTGCTTCACTTGGATTCTTCCTATTGGAAATAATATTTTACTTCTTCAGTGAAAAAATGACAATATAAGAATAACAAAAACATCGATAATTTAAGTACTTAAACACCCAAATTCTTCACCTTCCTCTTTCAAATTTCTTCCTGTGGCTTTAATTAAGCATTTTTCGCTGCTTAGATTAAACATCACGGAAAGATTTGTACAAAAGAAAAAAAAATGACTACTAACCTTCCTTCTTCTTTCTCCTTCCCGATTTTCTCTTGTCTCTTGCTTTCACGTTCGTTTGATTCCACAGGAGCGAGTGAAATGAACATATCTCGCATGAGGAGTCATTTGTTTTCACCTTCGTATGCAATCCTTTGCTCAAAAACACCATCTGAACCCTCCAGTCTCGGTCCGACCCGCATTCGGTTCGCCCTAGTTCGGTTATTTGTCACCTGCTCGTGCGGGTTATTATATAGGATGGAGGCCGATTCTTACATGGGGCCTAAAAGTCAAGGCTATTAATCCTAGGCAAGTGAAGCACGGAGTAGAGAGAGTTTAGCCAATAAGTTCACTTAAGGTCATAGAAGCAAAGATCATTTTTGCTAGAGTTAAAGGATTTCTTAATAGTCAAATTTACATGAAAGTAATTAGGAGAGGAGGTAGAAAATGAATCTCCCAAATTTTCATTAACAAAAATAGCATTATTGGATGTGTTTCTATTATATGGATAAAACCATCTTGGGCTTCAATGGTGATATGAGGCATGATCATCTTAAGCCACATCATAGGTGGAAAGAAAATATGTCTAGCGAAGCCTTCTTGATTAAACTGGGGAATTAGTTCTCAAATTCGGACAAGTGAAATATAATCCAGAGAAGGTCAAATCCATGAGGCCATCCTAAATGAAGCTGATGAGGACATCGTCAGCGATTTCGACACGTGTACCACCGGAGACACCGGAGATCGACGGCCACGATCAGGAGTTTTATTTTGAGTCATTTTTTTGTAGTAGTTTATTTTATTTTTCAGTTTTACGGTTTTACCCTTATGGGTGGTCATTTGATATTGTAGCCTCGAGGGCATTTATGTCTTTTATTTTTGTTTCATTTTGGCCTATTTATATGAGGCCTCATGAATTGTATGAGGGATGATGATTATTGTTAACGAAAATTCTTCTCTTTGTGTTCTCTTTGTGAGTTCATATTTTCTTGATCTCTTGGTGAGTTCAATTCTCCTAGATCTCTGTGTGAGTTCTATGGAAAGCCCAAGGTGAGGGCAAAAGCAATACCCGCCAGTCGGTGGAAGCGTCCTCGACTCGTAGTTTATCTTATCTTATTGTTTTCTTCTCCAACTCTTGTTTTCCTCCTCCCCACGCCAAGCCCTACCCGAGATCCAATCATCCACCGCTTTACCCGCTAGCTTCCTCCACTACACCCGAGCTCCATCAAGAAATCCCCAAACCCGACGGCAAGCCCCCTCTTCCTCCTTTGGCCGCCGGCCACCACCTTGCCCCAAGCCATGATGAAGATGTCAATCATCATAATGGCTCCTTGATTGTGGCCTAGCAATAAATAAAGGAGTTACCGATTTTTGAATTTCAAAAACTTTCTAAATTTACAAAATTCCTAAAAAGGAAAGTTTTGAATTTGATCCATTCCAAATATCATGACATGTGGAATTATTATTTTTTATCCTATGTGGCATCAACATGATAGGAAGGTAAATGACCAATCCCTAATCCCCCTCCTCCCCTCTCTCCATGTCGCTGGCTTCACCTTGAATGGAGCTCCATTGAAGCCACCAATTAATGCCTTGATTACACATGGATTTGAAATCAATTTCAAATTAATCTCTCCCCTATTTCATTCAAAACCTAAAATTAATTTCAGGTTTTGAAATAACCCCCTCCCTCCCTCTCTCTCTATTGGACCCGCCGCCCCCCCCCTCTTGATGGGCTCCATTAAATGCCCATTAATCCTCCTTAATTTTATTTGAAATTTGAAATCAATTTCAAATTGTTTCCCTCCAAATTTACTCAAAATCTGAAATTAATTTCAGATTTGAGTAAACCTCATTTTCCCCTCATCTAACCTAAATCCCTTCACCCAAGCCACCCCCCCCCCCCAACCCTCTCTCTACCTTGGCCGCCCCTCTCATTTCTCCCTCCCTTGTGAATTTGGAAGCCAAGAGAAGAAGAAGACGACGCCCTTCCACCTCCTTTCCCCTTGGTTACTCCTTCAACCCTTGGCGAGAATGCATGGCGGAGCCTGAATGGAACTTTGGATTTGTGCATGACGATCGAGATCAAGTCGACATCATCCAATCACCATTCTTTGACGTGGGCTTTGATTTCGACAACACCATTGAAGAATACTTCGACCGTATCCATTACACCTTAGTTGACGTGATCGACAAGCAAAGGTCAAAGGGACGTTGGATCACCATTGGACGACAATCATCCTCCACCACCCCGACCACTTATCCAAGAACGACGATCCTAGGTTCCTTCTTCCTCGGAGTGACCTCGATTCTAATGTGGATAATCTTCTCTCGCCAAAGCCTTGTGTAGTTGAGTGATCAATCCCCGAGGTGAAACTCTCATTATTAAATTGTGGATTGTTAGTTAATAGCTCTTCGTATTGCTACTATTTTTGTTTATCTACAAGATTTGGTTAATCTACATGTGCTCCTTCGCCTAAGCAAGTGGAAAACTAAGGTTCTTTATTGAATTTTCTTGTGATTGCAATAAGCTATTGAGTGGAATTACATTGCCAATTTATTCTTAAATTCCTTAATGAGCTCTTGCGCATGTTGGTTTCACATCAGAAGCATTCATCGAAGTTTTTAAGTTTGTTAGAGAAAAAAAAAACAATAAAAAAAGGTTGTTAGAAGAGCAGGGTTGCCACCAACTTTTTTCTAAAATATGCAACAATTAAAATAACCAACAACAAGCCAAGACCTATCAAAGTAAGTGGAAAATTTCATTAAGGACCAGAGCTCCACTCTTTCATGTTGGGAATTAGTAGCATAGATGATTGATAGTCAGAACTGAGTGTTGGGACCACAGAGCACAATGCCATGGATGACCTATTTATCATAGCCTCTGGCTAAAAGAAGAGCCTCAAACTGTTCCATTTAATCCAGATTCTATCAGAATCATATATGGAGAAGTTGTTACACTCTTCTTTGGAAGAGAAAAAATGATGGAAAGAGATGAAAAATGGTTTAGAGAGAAGGGATGTGTTGACCCTTACTTCAAGAACACAAAAAAGATCTATATTCAAGGAAGAGAAGGTTTTTATAATGAAAAACTCTCTTTATGCCATGAAAACCACGAATATTCCACATTACTATGGAAGGATAAAACAGAGGTTTACTTTTTTGGAGGGGCTTGGGGACTGAGAGGAGAAGGTGCTAGGAGGTAGACAGAGAGAGGTGGTGGATCTAGAAGAGGTTTAATTGAGACTTCTGAGGATGGCAGCAGGAATATATTTCAGCTGGTTAGATATAGGAGAAGGTTCAACATTTGGGTCTTGTGGGGGTCAAGGGTAATTGGGAACTTGCGAAGGAGAAGGTTTGAGGTGTGTTTTAAGGCAAGAGGGCAGTGTTGGGATGACATTTAGCATTGTAGCTTATACCAGTCGCGAGGAGGAAAGTTGGAGTTTCGACATGGGAGGGATTAGAAGGACTTAAGTCTAGAGCATGGGTGAAAGAACCACAGCGTGGGCATGCTATTGACTTTTAGCATTAAGAACTTTGAGGAATTATTCTTTCCCATTGAGGATGATGCTAATTTTATCTGGCAAAATTTAACCATTGGTAACCTGGATGCATACTTTGATAAATGTGAGATGCAATTTTTTTAGTATTAAGGCGGTAATATCAGCAAAATACCAATTTTACTTGACATTTTAGAGTATCTAGATAATTTCCAACAACAAAGAGGGAGATCCTGGATGTTAATTCATAGGGAATAGAATAGATCTTTTTGGATTGGTCTGAACTTTGGTGAACATTTTTTTCATAATAGAAGGCTTACCAAAAAAGAACCTAGATCCTCATGCAGGCCAGATCCATGTCTTCTCGATAAGGAACTTAAAGTGAAAAAATTCCATTTTTTAATAATAATAATTGTATGTTACCATTCAATGCCTAAATCATTTTGATAGAGTGAAGTAGAGCTCTATAAAAAGGACACTTATTCAGTGAATATCCGACCAGAGAAAGCTCCCATTTTTTCGAACCGTCACCATATTCCTCCATCAAATAAAGGTGGCAACTACATCTTGGCTTTGAACATAGCTAAGGGGGAAATCTTTGGATGTGGAGTTTTGGGAAGTGAGCGGACCTTCCAGTTTTGTGGGGAAAAAGAAATTGGTGTTACAGGAGGGGGCTGTCTACAAGAAGAGGAAGAGGCAAGTGAGGGTGAAGGCTTCACAATATTGGTTAGCCCGGAGGTTAGGAGGTACTCCAAGAAGTCATGTTGATGCAAGCAAAAAAAAATAGAGAGCCTATACCCTTCGCCCACAAAAGACACGACGGACTTCTAACGACGAAAATGACTAGAAGACGAGAAAAGAGGGACGAACAAAATAGGGAAGAACAAACTCTTATATTTCAAATAAAACTAAATAAAAAAAACTTAGACAACGACTTGCAAACAACACGACAGACACCCTAAAGTTGCTGCACTTAGAGAAGAAGGATACAGGTGGAGTGGCACTTGCGGAGAGACGAAAGAGGTTAGAAGCCCGAGAAGAAAGGGTGGAAAGAGCCCGCAGGATTTCCGGAGGGGATGAGAAAGAAGGGTGGAAAGAGCCCGCAGGATTTCCAAAGCAAACCCGCAGGTTAAAGCTTCCAAAAATAACTTATCATTCACTTCATTCTTTCAAACATTACATAGCCCCCCATATATATAGGTATGAAAGGGGTAGACCAAAAGACACCTTACATTAAATTCAAAATATTAAAAAGCATAGAAATCTCCCCCCCTAGCTCTCGGTTTACACCCAAACCAGGAACCAAGGAGACGGCCACGGGAGACGAAGGGAACCGCACGGACCGAGAGCCACAGCCTCGGGAAACGAAGGAACCACACGGAAAAAGGAGCCAGCCGTGAGTTCCCAAGAGGCATACACAAAAAAACAAAAAGCCATGGTGGAATTCTAGGAGCCACACATGGGAAGACTAAACAACTACCTTGGATTCCCAAAAGCCATATTTTGGAAATCCAAGAGACACTTTTTTTAAGATATTTAAAACTATAATAAAAATGCATTTAAATAAAGATAAATATGAACTAAAATTGTTAGCTCATAATGAGCTAACCCTTAGTTCAATAAATGAACTAAAGTTCAGCTCATAAATGAACTAAAAGTTTAGCTCAAATATGAAAAACTATTAGACTCAAGGGAAGCCAAAATGTGATTTATTTTGGACTAGTGTTGACCCCCCTTTTGTCTACATCAGACTCCCCTTCTTGCGAATTCAGCTCCTGATGAATTATCTGTTGTTGATTTCCTTGAGGCGGTGCATACTGATCATCAAGCTCCTTTAGTTTTTCTCCAAACCTTTTCAGAATTTCCTCTTGCTCTTTTTCAAATTGCTGTTGCAGATACCTTTTGTATTTTTCAAACTTTTGATCACATAGGAACATGTGATATTGCAATTTGTAGAGTCTATCTTGAAGTGGATCCGTTGAGTCTCCTTCTGTAGGAATCCACCTGTCCAACGGGAGTGGGACATTAGGATCATGTTGCTCGCTTTCCTCCACGAATGATGCCATATTTTTTGGATTTTCCATTTTTGACTCAATAAAAAAATTACAAGACTCAAAATATTCGATCTAAAGAAAACTCTAGACTCACAATTTCTTGACTTGACAAACACTGATTTGACAACAAAACTAAACTTTTACAACTCACAAACCTAGGACTTCCTAACTTGCTCTGATACCAAATGATGCAAGCAAAAAAAAATAGAGAGCCTATACCCTTCGCCCACAAAAGACACGACGGACTTCTAACGACGAAAATGACTAGAAGACGAGAAAAGAGGGACGAACAAAATAGGGAAGAACAAACTCTTATATTTCAAATAAAACTAAATAAAAAAAACTTAGACAACGACTTGCAAACAACACGACAGACACCCTAAAGTTGCTGCACTTAGAGAAGAAGGATACAGGTGGAGTGGCACTTGCGGAGAGACGAAAGAGGTTAAAAGCCCGAGAAGAAAGGGTGGAAAGAGCCCGCAGGATTTCCGGAGGTGTGGGCTCCAAAAATTCGGCCCCGGCCTCCGCTCACCGCGCGATTTCTTTTTTATATTCCGTTGTATTCTTTCGGCGAGAGAGTTTTAACGAACTAAGTTCCGGGGTAAATTTTGGAAGGCAGATGGGTTTGTAGATAAGACACTACCCAGAGATTTCGCCCTCATTTTGCGAGGACTTTATGATCTGAGTTCTGGTTTCCTATAGGCGCAAGCCCCTATAGTTAATTACCCCTCTCGATCACGAGAGAGAACTTTCGATTAAGGCTAGTCGTCGATCAGATACGTATAGAGATACGTGTATCTGGCATATAGTAGCAGCAATGGATTTTGGGATTGGATATTTTGAAGATTTTGGATTTTGGAAGATTTGAGAAAATTTGGAGAGTTTGAAAATTTGGGCAGATTTGATATTTAAAATAGAAATTGCACCATCTTGCACTTAAAGCGGATGGTGGGGGAATGGATGATGGGCCCGATCAAGATCCCATGGTTCCGTCGTCCCGGGCCATCATGGTCCCTGGTCTACTTAGTCAGAGGAGGTAGTCGACCCAACCTGACAGAAGGATCCTTGTCGGCAGCCATGGGTTGCTTCGTCCAAGGGGACCTTGTAGACCTGGGTTGGATGTTTGTCTAAGGGGACAAATTTGAATCCACCTTAGCTGACAGAGAGCTTTGTGCCCTATCGATTATATCCTATTGATTCATATCTCAAGGATTTGATGCCAATAAGAAACGTATTGGCTCTGGCCATAACCGGTATTTCGTGGTGCCATTTGGCGGCAAAACCACTCGGTTCAGAGGGCCCCGGGTCGTCGTAACCGTTTATCCTGCGGTGGCCATTTAGCGGCAGACCGCCGGTTAGAGGACACGTACCACGTCCTTACTGGCAGGAGATTATTTGAGAATGGATCCTAGTGATATTTTCGACTAGGCATTTGGCTCTTTGTGAGCTAGAGTTTATTTGAATTTGTCCACCTCGGCAAACTGTTGCGGAGGGTGGATGGATTTTGCTTTAAGTTTTTGATGGATTTATTTCATTTTTAAATATCTAGATTTTGGAATTTATTGGATTTTGGCATTGTGGATAGAGCTTGGAAGACATTTGGATATTTGGGGGACATTGGAAAATATTTGGAAACCCCTCCGGTTGAGATTAGCGTTCAACACGGCCATCATCGGGATGTTTGGGGTCATTTCCATTTGTTGATTAAACCTTGTCGACTCGGCCGAGCTGTCGACCGAGGATCGAGTTTCTTGTAGGCTTTGTGCCTTTTATTTAATGAATTCTTTTGATTGTAGGCCTTGAAGGCCTAATATGAATGTATTGAAACAAATACACTGATCGCCACAACCGTGTATTCGTTTAAAGGTTCGAACCCTGTCGACTTCTATTGATCCGTGTAGAAGGATCGGGTTTGAACTAGAATTCACTTATCGACCCGCGCAGCATCCCTAGGCGTCACGTGTGTACCAATAACACGCTCGCCGGGGCCCATGCGGGTGTTTGATTGTATACCCCTTTAGTGTACCTATGTGTATACAATTTATAGTGCACGTGCAGGGGTATTTTGAAATAACTGTAGTTGTGCAGGTATCTGTCATTTGAATGCACAACATTTGATTTCAGAGCTTATACACGCCTTCTGTCCGCTTGTACGAGTGTTGCGGATCCGGTGGCGTCGTTATTTGGATGTCATGAGGTATTTTCTCGTCTTGACATTGACTCCCCTTTCTCAATCACCGGGGAAGATTTTCTAGATTTTGAAATTTATTGATCTGTAAAGAAATGTTGGGATTGTTTTCTTCTCGAGTATAGAACTAAGAAGGGACTTTGCAACACCAGGAAGTTTGGTTCTAATTTGTTCAAACTTCCTTTCTGATTCTGCAAGGGAATGTATTTTTCGTACATCGGGCTGCCTTTGTAGCCGGAATATTCGAATATCTTGATCACCAATGTCTTAGGTGATATCTATACTTGTGCCCACAGCGGTTCGCTGTACCTACGATATACTCACTGTTGTTATCCACAAGTGACTTGTATATTTTTGCGGAGACCTGTTGTATCCACTACGAGCTCCTGGAACTGTTCGTAGGAGACCCATTGTTTCCTACATCATGCCCACCTGTCACCAATCTCAGGTGATTTTTGATTGTACTTGTGCCCACAGTGGCTCATTGTGTCTACGAGGTACCCACTGTTGTTATCCACAAGTATCCATTTGCAGGGGACCGCTGTATCCACTACGACCTCCCGAAAATGTTTGTAGAAAACCCTGTTGACATCAGTATTGTGTCCACCTTTCACCAATCTCAGGTGGGTGTTTTGATGTATTTGCTTGTAGGGAGGCGGATCCTCCATCATTAGTCTCCTGTATCGCCGTCTCAATCAACAGGCGTTTGTAGGGATTGTCGTAAGAGTTCGTGCATCGAGGTCTTATAATGTACCCTGAGTCACTATCGACTGTACGAATATTATTGTAATTTGAACTCGCTCGCACATGATTCAAGCTTTTCCTTTGTTTATGTTCGAGTTCGAATTAAGTTTCATTTAGACTTGAATTCATCAAGTTCACAAGTCCCCACTTGATGTCGTATAGCCTGAGTTCAAGTGCGAGTTCAACTGCTTTATTCGGATCCGGATCCAGTCCAAATCAAAGTCTTTGTTTGATGTTCTAGTCTTGTTCAAGTCCCCTGCAGTCCTTTGAATTCAATTGCATGCTCACATTTTGTTCAAAGTCTTCTGGGATCTTTTGAAGTCCTTGCAAGTTCAGTTTCGTGTTCAAATTGATTTGAATTGAGCTTCAGCTTGATTTTATTTTATTTGAATTTTGGTCTTTAGAAATCATTTGAATTTGTTCAAGTGCAATTCCACAATTCATCTGCTCTTCGTACAGGTCCTCTGCTCATTTAGTTCAAGTTCTGTGTATTTCTATTCAAGTACAGGTCTTCTGCATTGTTGCCCGACCAGGTCTTCAAATTGTTCAAGTATTTGTATATTTCAGTGAAAATTTCGGCAGCACCCCGGCATATCCCCCGTTTGGGGGAAAATAGGGGAACTGGGCCTTCCCACCACGCTACTAGAGCGTGTATGGTAGGTGTCCTTGGACACCGCGGCCGTACAAAATTTCATCCCACCACGCTACAAGAGCGTGTATGGGGCCTTCAGCAGTACCCGTACCAGAACAGCAGTGACTCCCCACCACGCTACAAGAGCGTGTATAGGGCTCTCCCACCTCGTCGTATGCGTCGCACCGGGCTCCCTCCTACCGTGCTACAAGAGCGCGTATAGGTGGTTCTCCGGTCCGCTGCAAACGTCGAGGACGAGAGTAGAGTTAGAAATTTATACCTTGAAGTCCGGCGGAGGTGGAAGAGGCTCGAGGACAAGATTTGGAACCGAGGGTCACTCGCAGACCGCCGACTCGACACGCGGGACGAGGTAAGAGATAGAGCCAAGGTTTCAAAACTTATACCTTGAAGTCCGGCGGAGGTGGGCACGGAAATCGAGGCAAGATCCGAAACCAAAGGTCGCTCGCCTACCTTGTCGTAGGTGTCGCGCCGGTTGCCCCTCCCACCACGCTACAAGAGCGTGTATAGGCAGACCGCCGACTCGACACGCGGGACGAGGTAAGAGATAGAGCCAAGGTTTCAAAACTTATACCTTGAAGTCCGGCGGAGGTGGGCACGGAAATCGAGGCAAGATCCGAAACCAAAGGTCGCTCGCCTACCTTGTCGTAGGTGTCGCGCCGGTTGCCCCTCCCACCACGCTACAAGAGCGTGTATAGGCAGACCGCCGACTCGACACGCGGGACGAGGTAAGAGATAGAGCCAAGGTTTCAAAGCTTATACCTTGAAGTCCGGCGGAGGTGGGCACGGAAATCGAGGCAAGATCCGAAACCAAAGGTCGCTCGCCTACCTTGTCGTAGGTGTCGCGCCGGTTGCCCCTCCCACCACGCTACAAGAGCGTGTATAGGCAGACCGCCGACTCGACACACAGGACGAGGTAAGAGATAGAGCCAAGGTTTCAAAACTTATACCTTGAAGTCCGGCGGGGGTTGTCGGCGACTCTGGCGGTGGCTCGTGGATCGAGGCAAGGGAAGAAGGCTTGCATTATTTTTATTATTATTATTATAAAAAAGTAATTTTTAATTAATTATAATTAATTACTTTTTTAATAATTAATTATAATTATTATAATTAATTATAATTAAAATGATTAATTATACTTAATTTTAATTAATAATAACCAATTAAAATTAAAATAATAAATTTTAATTAATTTTAACTGATTATAGTTAATTATTAATCATAATAATTAACCATAATTAGAATAATTAATTAAAATTAATTAAATTAATTTTAAATAATTATTATTAAGAATAATTAAATATAATTAAAATATTTAACTATAATTACTTTTAAATAATCATAATTAATAATTATTAAAACTAATTAACTATAATTAAAAGAAATTAATTTTAATTAATAATAATATAATAATAATAATAAAAAAAATCTCTCCCTCTCTCTCTCAGATTCGACGGATTCAGAGGATTTGGCCGGAGATTACAGCGGGTATTAAGTCGGATTTATGCTAAATCCAGCCGAACGGTTTTTGGTGCACGCGTTAAATCCCAGAGATGGGTAAATCTCGGATTTAAGGATTTACGGCTTAAATCCAGAATTTACCAAATCCCTTGGTTCGGCTGATTTCCGGGATTTGGCTAAAGAAGAACGCGAAAGGTAGAAAGTTACCTTCACTTCCAGCGGGCTCCCGTTGATGCTTCCGATCGAAATGTAGTAACTTCCGATCCAAACAGAAGGGAAGGTCGTCGATGGGAGTGAAGCCGCACAGCCACGGGGAGTCGAAGAAGCACGCGGTAGGGAGAAAGTTATCTCGCAGCCAGCGAGCGCCCGTAGTTGCTTCCGAACAAAATGCCGTAACTTCAATCCGACGGGCAGGGAGAGTCGTCGAAGGGGGAGGTCGCACAGCCACGAAGGACCGAAGAAGCGTGCGAATGGGAGGGAGTAACCTCACAGCCGGTGAGCTCTGTTCTTGCGCTCGATCAAAATGTCGTAGCTTTCGATCCGACCTGGAAGGGAACTCGTCGGGAGAGAGAGTGAGAGCGAGAGAGAAAATGAGAGACCGAGAGAGGGAGGAGTTGACGCGAGAGAGTGATCGGGAGCCGTTTTTGCCTCTTCTCCTTTTCATTTTAACGACACAGGATCGTGGGATTAATGTCGAAGACGTGCGAACGACGTGCGGCCGACTTCCTGGACGTGCGGCTCTCAGGTACGAAATACTTTTTTTTCTCTTTTTTTTTTTGTATTAGATACGGGTCAACAGGAGGGGATGAGAAAGAAGGGTGGAAAGAGCCCGCAGGATTTCCAAAGCAAACCCGTAGGTTAAAGCTTCCAAAAATAACTTATCATTCACTTCATTCTTTCAAACATTACATAGCCCCCCATATATATAGGTATGAAAGGGGTAGACCAAAAGACACCTTACATTAAATTCAAAATATTAAAAAGCATAGAAATCTCCCCCCCTAGCTCTCGGTTTACACCCAAACCAGGAACCAAGGAGACGGCCACGGGAGACGAAGGGAACCGCACGGACCGAGAGCCACAGCCGCGGGAAACGAAGGAACCACACGGAAAAAGGAGCCAGCCGTGAGTTCCCAAGAGGCATACACAAAAAAACAAAAAGCCATGGTGGAATTCTAGGAGCCACACATGGGAAGACTAAACAACTACCTTGGATTCCCAAAAGCCATATTTTGGAAATCCAAGAGACACTTTTTTTAAGATATTTAAAACTATAATAAAAATGCATTTAAATAAAGATAAATATGAACTAAAATTGTTAGCTCATAATGAGCTAACCCTTAGTTCAATAAATGAACTAAAGTTCAGCTCATAAATGAACTAAAAGTTTAGCTCAAATATGAAAAACTATTAGACTCAAGGGAAGCCAAAATGTGATTTATTTTGGACTAGTGTTGACCCCCCTTTTGTCTACATCACATGTCAGGGAGAACCTTGTTGAAGGGGCTAGCCCAGGGGGGTGGAGAAAGAGATTTCATTGAGAGGGGTGACCTTTGGTCTAGGGCGTAGGGTGGAGTTATGAGAAGTGGCGAAACCCTAGCAGACCAAAGTTTTTTTTTTTCCAATTTTTTTAACATGCTAGTACCTCAGCATTTTTCACTTCCTTATTTCTAACATATACACTGTGTCTAGTCTTTCATATATCTTCACACCATTTGCTATGCTGATTGAGCTAGTTTCCATCTTATTTTGATTTTTGTTATCTGAATGTTTGTCAATTCTTCCAGCGTATGCTTTCAATTTGAAGCGATAAATTCTAACTTTATTTTTGTTAATTTTATAGGTGGATCCTCATTGTTCTTATAAAATCAGTGTTGGTGTTTCTCTGGCAGCTGCCGCAAGCAGATTCTGTCTTCTTTATTCTTCGCAAGTATCTTTCTGGTGTTTGAATTTTCGTTACTGTTTTACCTATATTTGTGATTTTTTAACTGTGGAAGCTTTAGCCAAATAGATTCAGGATTATGATTCTTTATGCTTATCTTTACTATTGTCGATTTTTTTAGGTGTTGCGTAGTTTTTAATGGCCATCAAAATGCTTCTCTTTGTTTTTCTCTCGCTCTCTCTCTATACCGACTCTCTCCCTCCCTCTCTACAGTGCTGGTTTTAATGAATTTTTTTTTTCAATTAAGCTCTATTTTGTCTCAATAAATAGCAGGCCTAGTGAATTTATTTCAGTTAAATTATAATATTAGGCTGGACAAGGCCAATTTGCTGAATGCATAATTGAGTTCTGTTGGTAAAAGGAAATTGGTTTGGTTGGGTCGAGCCTGATCTTTGTGAATGTTTGTCATGAATTAACCTAACGGGGACTACCAATTGCTACGATTTCTACTTGTTCATGTGCTAAATGCTATCATTCCAGGTACAACTGTGGAATTTGAACCTTAAAAAAGTAAAGATTTGATCTGCTTTTATTTCTACCATTGGTATATACGTTAATTAAAATTGGAGAAGTTGACTTTTGTTGTATTATTTCATAGCTAAATATTTAAAATCTGATCCATGATACTATGGTAATGCCGCAGATTATGGGTTTCATGGTAACTGGGGTGCTTTTTGGTCTAATGCGACAAGCTCATGCCTGGGAACTGGATTTGTCGTTTCCATCCATTTTGGAAGCTGTGGAGTTAAATTTGAGAATGCCACGGTCTTTCTTGCTACTTGCCGTGTTACCTATTTTTGCTTCTTTAGTCATGTCATTGTATACCGGACATGACCTTCCAGTTGTGAGCTATGTCAGCATATCGATGGTCTGCTATTTAATTGCAAATGGATCTTTGTTCATTTTGATCTTCAGTTCTCAGTTAATGTTCTACATGGTCGCTATTCTGCATGTTTTCATCAAAAGAAGGTTAGTACATTTTTCTAATGTATTGCTACCAAATTTATGGAAGAAAACTTGGCTCTTGAAAATTTGAAATGTGGAAATGTTATTTTTTCTTAAAATAAACTTTGAGGCTTAGTTTGGTATTTTTGTGCTATTCCTGTTCTGTTCTACTATGTCAAAAGTTAATTCCTTGTTTCCCTCTTAAAGAGAGAAAAAATCCTTTGCAGCTGTTTTGCCCCATGATCCTGAGGAATGGAGACTGACATTGTAGAGTCATCTTTTAAAAAAATCAAAATTGTAACATGCTAGTTTTACAATCCAAAAGAGAGACGTTACCAAACAAAACATCAATTATTTCAAACTATACCCTGGTAAAGTCATCCCTTCAATGAGCATCCTTGACGGCTAATCTATGATAGATTGAGTTTATTTAACTAATATTAATGACCACTGAAGAAAAGTTTTCCCTTTCTTTGGAGTCTTCTTCTATGTTTAAGATAAACTCATGAGTAGTTTCTTTTGTAAATTAGATTTGTTTTAACTATATTTTCTCAGATGCTGTTTTCTTTTTGTGGCTGGGGTGGGGCGCACAAGCCGCTATAGTTGATTACCTCTTCTGCTTATAGGAGAACACTCAATTAAGCACTAGATTTGTTGTTTATATTTGAAGTAAACTGATGGGAAATGGCTGGGGTTGATGCAGATAAACCCAGTCAAAATCTCATAGTCCATCAATTCGGATGCACCAGTTGATCCCATTTGCCAATGTTGGAGAGCTTAAGTTGTAACATCCATGTAGCCTGATTCATGGTTTAAAATTGTGCAATATGAGGCTCGCCTTGAGGCCCGTCTTTGCGCAATTCTAGTAAAAAACGCCTCGATGCTTACGCCTCGAGTTTCTTTTATGAGGCTTGCGCCTCAACTTGGTTGAGGCCCGCCTCGCCTCACTGGCATGAGGCTTACGCCTCACGCTATATATATTAAAACTTACATAAATCTTGAAGTAAATGTCTGACATTGGACTCTATAGGAGAGGAGGAAGGGGAGAGAGCAGTTCACCATAATGATGATTCAAATGAAGAATCCCTTAGTGATGACAGTGTTGATGACTTATGAGTTCTTATGTGACATGTCATTGCTATTTATTTTTGGAAATTGGAATTATATGTTAATGAAAAGAATACTAGGATTTGGGAAAGATATAATTTTGAGTTGAACTATATTTCATGTTGTCTTATTATTGAGATATTTTAATTTCACTTCGTATCTTATGTTTTTTTATGTTTTATATTATTCACTCGTTAGTATATAAAAAATTTATCATTTTATGTTTACGCAATCTTTTGATTTTGAGGCTTACGCTTCAAAACTCCTTGAGGCTTACGCCTCGCCTCACGAATGAAAAACGCCTCAATACCCGAATACGCAATTTTAAACATTGGCCTGATTAGCTATAATGGGTTGCCTCTTATCATGTATCATAAACAAATCAGGCTGAAATATATGTATGTTGAAGGCGTGCTTTCAAGATTTACGTTTACTTATTTACTGGCAGTGGCCTGTTCATAGAAATTTTGCTATATAGTTTAGAAGCAAAAAGAATCACTGCTTGCGATTTAGATGTACTGGACATGATCATCAATAATCCACAAGTTTTAGCTTGACTCAAAGAAGCATGTCTAATAATTTACGAATTTGACAGGCTTCTTTGAGTCAAGCTTGACACATGAGATTTGATTGGTGGCTTTATGTGTTTTTAATTTACGAATTTTATTCTAACTGATGGGGTTGTTAGCATGGTAGTTGACCTGAGTTTATGTCGTGATGGAGGCTTACATCTATTGGGATGCTTATAAGTGGAACTTATAGCCTTGAGGACAAAGAAAGCCTAATGGGTTTTGTGGCTTTAACATGTTTGTTTGGAGGTTCGTGTGGTTTAATTTGATGGGCTTGTTGTTGGTGGGCTATTAATTGAGTTGAACTTACATCATTTGAAGATCTAAGTTAATTGGGATGGACCTTACATACATTGGAAGACTATAAGTAGGAATTACAACCCCAAGGGCTAGCATAACCCAATAATAGGTCTTACGGGCTTACATCATAGGTGATGTGGCCCGTTTGGTTTAATTTGATGAGCTTGATAGCTTTATGCTGGCCCTTTTAATTAGGATTAGGTTTAAATTGATTGGAATGCTCAAATTAATTGGAGTAGTACTTACATCCATTTGAAGGTCCTTAACGGGACTTACAATTGCAAGGCTTAATAAAGCTTGTTCATGATTTTATGACCTTATCCGATTGGTTGGTGACTCATTGGTTTAATTTGATGAGCTTGCTAGCTTTGTGCTGACTCTTCAATTGGGATGGGCTTGTCTATTGGATGGTCCAAGTAGAGAATTTATCTTGATTTATTATTCTAAATTATTATAGGAACATTCTGACTTACTATGCTTCTTACAGTAGCCTAATAAACTTATACTTACAGCATTAGGTTTAAGGTGGTTCGATGTATATGTCTTATTATTTTGAACATAGAATGACCTATAAGGAGAGGTCTTATAATTTCGTGATTTGGACAAGATGACCCAAGTGGTATTGACTTACTAAAACTTGTAGATAAATTGAGAATCCATAAGATCAGGCTTGGATCCTATGTTTATCCGCCTAATCAATCTGGTTAACACTACATGCATTTTAATTGAAATTCAAGGGGTGTTAATATGTTTTACATTTTTTGATACATTTGGCATATGCATTTATGCATTAACATGATTAAAAGTTATAATGTGATATTTATGAACATGTGGATTTTTACAGAAATGCCCTGACATATTGGCACATTTTCAAAGCATGTTCAATTGCATGATGCACTTGTGCATTTTAGGAAATTTTCATTTAAGTCAATTTAAAGGTGAGAATTTTGTAAAATTTTATTATTTATGTGTTGTACATAGAGGATTTCGTGAATGATGATAGCGACTTACATAAATTTATTTCTCTTGCTATTAAACTAATGACTTTTCCTAGCATTGGATGACATGTTGCTAAGCCCAATACTACACATTCAATTGCTGAAAAAAAGCTTAAAATAGTCCTTTGACTATTCCTATGTTGTCAATTTAGTCCTAAAGTGTCACATTTCTCCAATTTAGTCCCCCATCTATATAAAATTGATCGCAATTGGCCCCTCGGGTAAAAATTGATGGAAATTGGGTTTAAAATTTAAACCCAATTCAGTTCAGACTATACAAAATTGATCAAAATTTAGTCCCCATAGGATAATTTGGGATAAAGTTTATTTTGTCAAGAGACTAAATTGGAGAGATATAGTATTTTGGTATTAAATTGATTATATATGAATAATCAAGGGAATTTTTTGACTTTTTCACTCCAGTTGCTACACACATGCAAGCATTCGTTACCTTCAATATATTTGTGACGTGCGATACATTAGTTAAAGTGTTATATTTCCTGATTCTAACTTAGATGCAAGTTTGATGTTGCATTCTATGTTCAGATCATTATTTTTAATCCTATCTAGTCTTGTGGGTCAAATACATGTCGGCATAACATCTTCATTTTATTCTCAACGAAGGGACTCAAAAGTTGTCAACAAATCTTAGTTCATCTCTAATAATTGAAATGACAGCTTATGCAAGCCATTGACATTAAGGGATTATTTGGCTGGCTGAAAAGGAATATAATGTATTTGAAATATTTTAGAGTTGTTTGGATAAGTGTAAAATAAATGTGGTGAATTACTTTTTTTGTTTAGTTTGAAGTAAAATGAATGCAGTATAAAGCATGGCTTTGAAAACCGGACTGGACCGGCCGGTTCGACCGGTTTTACCGTGAACCGATCCTAAGGCCGGTTCGACCGGTTTTACCGTGAACCGGTCCTAAGGCTGGTTCGGTCCTCTTAAGAAATCGGTCTAGCATCAAACCAGTGAAAACCGGTTTGAACCGCCGATTGAACCGGCCGACCGGTGAATCGGTCGGGTTCTTAAGAACCGCCAGGTTCAATTATAATATATTTAATTAATTTACTTTAAAATAAAATATTTTTTAAATATTAAATTAACTTAAATGTGATATATAATTCCAATTTTTTTTTAATATTATATAAATTATTAAATACAAATGTATCATAACAACATGATTCTTTCACCCCATGAGGGCTCTTAATCAATGCATACAAGAAAATGTATATAACCAATAAAACATAAAGCTCCTAAGTGATGTGGGACTAAACATCTTGTATTTTCTAATTCCAACAATGTATGCATGATGAATACTTCTTCTATGAGAATTTGTTGGAAAAAAAATTGTATAAAATATTCAAATAAAAAATAACCATAATAATTTTCAAAATTCTTAAATATATAATAAAAAATAATTACTTATAATTTTTAAAATTCTAAAAATTTTATCTAAATGTGAAATTAAATGATATTTAGAAGAATAAAAAATCTAAAAAAATAATATTATATGACTTTATAAATATAGTTTTATAATGTGAAATATATATATATATATATATATATATATATATATATATATATATAATTTATAGATGTTCAATTTTTTTGTATATATTTATAAATAATTGTGTCATTATTATAATATTTAAATATAATAAATATTTATTACGTCATCCGGTTCGACCCCGGTCGAACCATCGAATCGCTAACCTCTTCTTCTTCCGGTTCATTGATCGGTCCGGTTTTCAAAGCCTTGGTATAAAGTATGACCGGTAGCTGTTGACAGTGGTGGTGGCCGACAGAGGTGGTAGTAGCGACGCTGGGCTGCATCGCTCGCCGCAGGCGGCCAGTGGTGGTGGCGCCGAGGGTGGTAGCAGGCTGTAAAGGTCGGCTGTGGCGGTGCTCGACGATGGGGGCGGCTGGTTGGCAATGAAGTTTCAGTGTATTTGAAAATTGCTCAGATCGGAGGAATTTCAAATGCACCAAAAAATGAACTAGAGGGTGAATTTCAAATGCACCAAAATTTTATATTGCATTTGATTTACTTCAAACCAAGCACTAATATTCTCCAAACTTCTGCATTTGGAATTGTTAACCTTCGTATAACACCCAAAAGAAGATGAAATCAACGACCAAAAAATATACCTCGTATCCCGTCGGATCCACGAACTCCGCTAAAAATCTCCCGTGAATCCTGCCGAGGTTACGCTGAGTCGGCGCCGCTCACGTCGTTTCTCCGCGATTTCTGCCCAAATCCCGCAGCCTCGATCGCACCCCATTCGCCTCTATAAAACTAAGCCGAACCCACACTACTTCCCCATTCGATCGCAGAACCTCCACAAGCCGTAAGCTTTCTCTCGTAGCTCCCCCACTCTCACGACCTCTCCTCGAGCCAACGACGACAACCCCGCGAAGGTACGGATTTTCTAAACTCAGATTTTCACTTCCGTTGTATGCGGCGGACCGGAAAACCGCCTATACACGCCTTTATTGCGCGTGGTGGGATGGAACCCCGCTCCGACGCCTACGACGAGGTGAAAATCGCCTAAACTCTACTTCGGCGTTCGTGGCGCACCGGAAAACCGCCTATACACGCCTTTATTGCGCGTGGTGGGAAGGGACCCCGGTGCGGCACCTACGGCGAGGCGGGGTCACTCATAAGTACCCCCGAGCGGGGGGAAAGCAAACTGTGCATCTTTAAACCGCCGCCATCGAAACCCGCAAAGGTACGAACTCTCTAAACTCAGATTTCTCGCATCGTTGTTTGTAGCAGACCGGAAAAACTCCTATACACGCCTTTATTGCGCGTGGTGGGATGGGACGCCGGTCTGATGCTTATGACGAAGCGAGCAATCGCCTAAACTCTACCTCGGTGTTCGTGGTGCACCGGAAAACCGCCTATACACGCTTTTATTGCGCGTGGTGGGAAGGGACCCCTGTGCGGCACCTACGGCGAGGCGGGGTCACTTATAAGTACCCCCGGGCGGGGGGAAAGCAAATTGTGTCTTTTAAACAGGTACCGTCAGAGCCCCATACACGCCTTTATTGCGCGTGGTGGGAAGAAATATCACGGCCGCGGTGTCCTCGTCAGAGGACACCTACCATACACGCCTTTATTGCGCGTGGTGGGAAAGACCCAGTTTTCTCGTAGTTTTCCCCTAAACGGGGGAGACGCCGGGAGGCTGCCGAAATTTCGGGTGAAATCGTACCTGAACTTAATTGAACTCAAAAGAACGATGGATGACATGTACTTGGACTCTTGAAACAAAATCTAAATGACTTAATAAAGAGTTGAACCCAAGTAAAATGGAGATGAACTTGAACTTGCAAGATCTCAAAGGACTTTGAATAATCATTTGAACATTCATTCATACTCAAATTCAAAAGAACTAGGTGTGGAGGACACTAAAATTGAACAAGGCTTGGACTACAATGAACATAGAACTTAAGCTCATATATTGAGCTTGTGGAATTGATAGAACGCCAACACAAACAAATACAAAGGACTACGACACGAATATAGCATCAACACTAAATTAAGCCTAATCAAAGGATGCTAAGATGGACCAAATATTTTGAGCTCGTATTCGAACTCGGGTCATACGACATTAAGCGAGGATTTGTAAATGTGATGAATTCAAGTTTGGATGAAATTGAACTTGGACTCAATACATGCAAAGGTCGAAATTTGGATCACACACGAGGAAACTCAAACTACAAGACCTCGATGAGCGAACTCCTACGACAATCCCTACAACGCCTGTAGATTGAAATGGCGAAACTGGCATTTGATAGTGGAAGATCCGCCTCTACAAACAAATATAATCAATGAACTCACCCGAGATAATGCAGAAGCAATGAGTCTTCTACAAACATTTTTAGGAGCTCGTAGCGGATACAATGGGTCCCTGTAAATAACTACAAGCCGCTTGTGGATAACAACAGTGGGTATATCGTAGGTACAATGAACCACTGTGGGCACGAGTTCAAGTATCACCTACGATAGCGGTGATCAAAATCTTCTCGATCCTGTATTCAGGAAGGGAAACAACTTTGCATCTACAAATACCAGAAACATCAAATCTACAACATTGAAGATCTTAAAAAGAGTCCATTTCAAAGCAATGTCCACGGACTTCAAGAAGAACCCTCCCCCGATGATTGAGAAAGGGGAGTCAATATCAAGACAAACTACAACACCACGCCACCGGATCTGCAACATTCGTACAAGCAGACAGAAGGCGTCTATTTAAAGAATACCCTTGCACGTGCACTATAAATTGTATACACATAGGTACACTAAAAGGGGTAAAAACTATTATAAAACCCGCATGGGCCCCGGCGAGCGTGTTATTGGTACACACGTGACGTCTAGGGATGCTGCGCGGGTTGACAAGTGAATTCAGGTTCGAACCCGATCCTCCTATACGGATTAATAGGAGTCGACAAGGTTCGAACCCACAAATAAATATGTGGCCGTGGCGACCAGAATATTTATTTTTATACATTCATATTAGGCCTTCAATGCCTAAAATCAAAAGAATTCACTTTCAAGGGTACAAAGCCTACAAAACCCAATCCTCTATCGACAGCCCGATAGAGTTGACAAGGTTCAATCCATAAAGAGAAATAACCCCAAACACCCCGATGATGGCCGTGTTGAATGCAGATCTCAACCGGAGGGGTTCCCAAATATTTTCAATTATCTCCCAAAAGTCCATTCCAAACACTTTCAAATTCCACCCAAATACCCAAAAACTCCACAAAAATCTCAAAAAAATCAAAATCCCAAAAATATTCAAAATTCCATATATTTAAAAATGAAATAAATCCATCAATGCACTTGAAGCAAAATCCATCCGCCATCCGCAACAGTTTGCCGAGGTGGACAAATTCAAATAAACTCTAGCTCACAAAGAGCCAAATGCCTAGTCGAAAATATCACTAGGATCCATTCTCAAACAATCTCTTGCCAGTAAGGACGTGGTACGTGTCCTCTAACCAGCAGTTTCGCCGCCAAATGGCACTGCAGGTAAACGGTTATGACCCGGGGCCCTCTGAACCGAGTGGTTTTGCCGCCAAATGGCACCACAGATAGCGGTTATGGCCAGAGCCAATACGCTCCTTAATGGCGTTAAATCCTTGAGATATGAATCAATAGGATATGATTGATAGGGCACAAAGCCCTCTGTAAGCTAAGGTGGATTCAAATTTGTCCCCTTAGACAAACATCCAACCCCGGTCTACAAGGTCCCCTTGGACGAAGCAACCCATGGCTGCCGACAAGGATCCTTCTGTCAGGTTGGGTCGACTACCTCCTCTGACTAAGTAGACCAGGGACCATGATGGCCCGGGATGACGGAACCATGGGATCTTGATCGGGTCCATCATCCATTCCCCCACCATCCGCTTTAAGTGTTAGATGGTGAAGTTTCTATTTTAAGTATCAAACTTTTCAAACCCTTTCCAAATTCCCAAATTCTCCAACTATTTCCAAACCCAATTCTCAAATTTCCAAATCCAAATTCATTGCTGCTACTATATGCCAGATAACACGTATCTCTATACGTATCTGATTGATGACTAGCCTTAATCGAAAGTTCTCTCTCGTTAGTGGGAGGGGTAATTAACTATAGGGGCTTGCGCCTATAGGAAACCAGAACTCAGATCATAAAGTCCTCGCAAAATGAGGGCGAAATCTCTGGGTAGTGTCTTATCTACAAACCCATCTGCCTTCCAAAATTTACCTCGGAACTTATTCAGTTAAAACTCCCTCGCCGAATAAGAAAAGCAAGCGGAGGCCGGGGCCAAATTTTCGGAGCCCACAGGAATACTTTACACTCCTTTTATTTCAAATCTAACAACCCTTAAAGTTACTTAGTGATTGCAAAACTTCCTTTGATGATAGCTTGAATGGTATCATCGAGATTCAACTTGATTTAATTTTTTGGAGAAAAAATTTGCTCCATGTATTTTGACCTAAGATTAATAGAGGGAGGATATATCTTATATAGGACCAAAGATCATTAACATGGGGTCTTTAGTTTAGCCAGACCTAAGATCGAAGTCTCTTCAATAATTGATTTGCATTATTCTAGGTTGTTTTGTAATGAGACTTTCATTATTATTTTATTTTTCTTCTTTTCTTTTAATTTTCTTATTTGTCTTATTAATGGTTAAGCGAAAGACATTGACATCCAATTTTTCTCCTATGAGTGGCCAAAGAGATCAATGCATTTCTAAGTTTAAATTCGCTTAATGACTGCAATGACAATCATTCTAGAGCGATTGAAGAATCACTATCCAAATATCGATTTTGCAATCACAAAAAATCACTCCCTTGAAAGATCAATGTAGAGAAGAAGGATCTCATGTCTGGTCAAAAGATAACTGATAGAGTGATACTTGAAGTTACATTGGACAAAAAATTTATGATGTGGGATCTTCAATAAATTAGGCCAAAGGTTAATAAATTTTCAATGTTAACCTGGTCGGTAGAAGATCAATGACAAATAGATTGAGTCTGTCAAATAGTTAGACCAAAGATCAATGATTGGCCCATAGATTGTAATGCAGGGGCTTCAATTTTACCTGACCAAAGATCAACAACAACAACAACAACATCAAGCCTTTATCCCAACAACAACACCAAAGATCAATGATTATTATTCACCTACACCTTGGCATGAGGGAATCATATGAGGAAATGCTATATTTATATTTATTTTTATACTTGAAGAAGTCACTAGACGCAATTTGAACAATAAGGTGTTGGATTGATGGGCTCCAGGAAGCCGAGCTCGGGAGAGTAAAAGCACTATTATTAGAGTGGTGTTGCACGATGTGGAGGGAGTAATATTGAAGAAATCCATTTCTAAAGGAGGCTTGCGTGTGGAAATGTGATAGAGATTTGGAAATCTTGGAATATGATGTTAGTGGTGTAGAAGAAAAGGAGAACACATACATGTTGCTGATAAGTCCAGTGTGCGAGAATGACACTCATGTGAAATTGTGGGGTTGTGCAGCGTTGGGTTGGTAGTACATGCATGTTGTTAGGCTACATAATGTGGAAGGGAGTAGTGCTGAAGAGATTGTTTTCTAGAGGAGGCTCATGTGTTGAGGCGTGATGGACTATGTATGGGTTAGGAAATATTTGAGCCTACAATTAGTGGTGTATGAGGCAAATGGAAGCACTTGCACATTGCTAATAGGTCTAGGGTGCTAAAGAGGAGCTACATGTGAGTTTGTGGGGGTATGCAGTGTGCTTGCTAAGGTGTGCATTTTGCTAGCTATTGGGTTGTGCTCGACATTGGGCTATATGGAGGTGAATGGTTGGGTAATAATGAGCTTCCGATGATCTAGTGAGTGGTGGGGATGAGGTGCTTGGAAACAAGAAGAATATATTGAATGCCTTGTGATCGTGGAGGAAGAGATGATGTGGGTAGGGAATAGGGAGGACCAATGTTGTGATTTTTGTTGGTAGTGTGGTAATTGGATCCCATGATGTTTACTTACGACTCTTCCCCCTCCCCTGTCTCCCTCCTCTCCTACTAAATTGATCTGGCATGCGACTATAATACATCACATTTGTTGCATCCCTCATGACTTATCCTTCCACTATAACATATGTCGAGGTGAACCTTGTAGCCTTATTGATATGGGAAAACTAACGAAATGCATAGGTAGATGTTTTTGTTCCACAAACTTTTCTAGTGCATTTACCTAGAATTACCATGTTGTACATCATGCAGCATCTATTTTGACATCTTTTGAGGTCAGCTTTGTAGCCTATATGTCATGTTCAAACTAACAAAATTCATGGGGAGCTATGATGCACCGTCACTTCTCCTCAAAGAGTCGTGCCTGTTCGACACGATACGCGTCTGACACTCCTCTGACACGTGTCGGACACGCCGAAAATGTGTCCGATTAAAAAAATTAAATATAAATTAGACACGCCAAAATATTCTTGTTAATTGAATTTTTATTTCTAAATTATTTTTAAAAGTATACTTATTTAATTTTTATACACTATTTTTAAAATATAAAAAACTATATTATCGTGTCCAGCCCGTATCCGTGTCCTTATATTTTTAATAATTGATGTGTCCCGTGTCCGTGTCGTGTTGTATCCGTCTCGCCGTGTCCGTGTCTATGCATCATAGAAGGGGAGATGTTTGTTTGTAGGTTTGAACACACCTCTCTTCTCTATAACATAATTCACGCCTAACCATGCCATGGCATTTGTCCAGGTGAACCTCTTCGCTATTATTTATGGGTGTAAAATGTTCCTTACCTTACTATGACATGTTGGTTGAGCCTCCTTTCCATCTTGACATGAGCGAACCAACAAAACTCATTAGACTATGTTCCTCATTTGCAATGTCGACTTTCCAAACATCTTTATAATAAATTCATAAGCTTATCTATTAAACAATGTAATCATAGACTCACGTGTATTTTGGACTCATTAAATAGGAATTTCAAACTTATTAAGCCCACAATTTATCTTGCTACTTAATTTTTCTCATTTTAATATTATGACGTGGCTTTACCAATCAGATTACTAGGCATGAAAAAGGCACTAAACTCCAAATGAATTTATGCAAAGGGTTTTTTCTCCATTATGTCCTATTAAAAGTCAAATTTTCGTTTAAATTTAATAAAGAAAGATCATTTCTAATATTTTCCAACCAAGTCTTTTTAGGTCTACCTCTACCTTTCTTAATATAGGTCAAATCTAATACCTCTACTTTTCTAACCAGGTCATCAGAAGGCCGTTGTTTTATGTGACCAAACCATCTAAGGCGACTCTCTCTATTCTTTTCTTCCACTGGAGCTACTCTAACCTTTTCACGTATATGCTCATTTCGTATCCTGTCTCTAAGGGTAAATCCACTCATTCACCTGAGCATCCTTGATGTAGGCAGAGGGGGAGGGGGGTCAAAACAACATGAGAATTTGTTTTGACCCTTGGGCTTCTGGTGTTCTCGGGTAAGCCTTGGTTGCTTGGTATTGAGCTCAAAATGCTGGAATTTTAATTAGTTCTAACTCATAAATGTTTGAGCTAAAGTTTAGCTCAATGATTGAGGGATTTATTGCACTTCCTAGCTCATTAATTTTGAGCTCTTGGTTAGCTCTTAATGAGCTGAAGTTTAGCTCATTTATGTAAGTTTAGTGGAAGCTCATTATGATGGATTTTGGCCATTTGGTTCCCGTGGATGGCTGATGGTTTTCCCGTGCTTTTGCCTCTTTGGTTCCCGTAGCTGCTTCTCAGTTCTGCAGCTGGCTGCTTGGTTCTGCGGCTGGCTGCTCGGTTCCGTGGCTTTTCTGCTTGGTTCCCGTGGGCTTTCTTCTCTGTTTTACTGTGTCATTTGGGGACTGAGGTTATGTGGCTGTTGGCCTTTTATTTCCCTAAATCTAATAGGTTTATTTACTGCTGTTTGGTGGCTATTTGAGGAACTTTTATTTGGTCTGGTGCAAGGACCTAGAGGAAGGTTCGGTTTTGCCTAAAAAAGTGCAAATACCGAGTTTTTTGAAAAAATACCGAGTTTTTCAAAAAACTCGGTATTTGCACTTTTTGACCTATTTTTGCCTAAAACCGAACCTTCCTCTACATCCAATGAAAGGACCTAATAATTGCTCCTATTTGAGGGGGAATTTCATGGGATTTTTCATGTTTTCTGTGTAGTTTTCCTGCAGTTGTTTGCAGTCTTTTGGCCTTCTATATTCCTTGAATTTAATGGGTTTAATGGGAGATATTTGGGCTGTTTGGCTGCCCTCTTTGTGCCTATAAATAGGGGCTGATTTGTATGTTTAGAGAATGGTTGAAAATGTGATTTTTGGAGTAAGAAAACCTGAGGGTTTTATTGGAAAAGCTTGAGAGCTTTGTCCACTTCTTCTTCTTCTCTATCTTGGGATACTTGCGAGTTACTCCTATTCTTCGTCTTGGCTTCTAATCTCTTTCTTCTCTACGCAAGTGCCACCTCACATGTATCCTTCTTCTCAATGATTAGCAAGCTCCTTTAGGTTTGTTGTGCCTAAGATTGTAAGGTGTTTGTGTCCAAGTTTGTAAGTGTTTGTATCCAAGTTTGTAAGTGTCTTTATATGATATAAAAGATGTCTTTTAGTATTTTGTATCTTTTTGTAGTATTTTGTGCATCTTCTAAGTTATAGGAAGTGTCTTCTTTTTGTAATAAAATATTTGAGGCCCTTGCCAAATTTTTGATTGCATCAATCCTCATCTCTGCAACACTTAATATTATGCTTCTCTTTTATTAGCCAAGATTCTGCACCATAAAACATTGCAGGTTTCACCACCATCTTATAGAATTTTCCCTTAAGTTTAAGGGAACTTTTCTATCACACAACAAGCCCGATGCATTCCTCCACTTCAACCATCCAACTTGAATTCTACTGATAATATCCCCATCTATTTCACCATCATTCTGAACAATAGATCCAAGATATCTAAAACGTGTACTCTTATTAATGACTTGATTGCTCAAAGTTACAATCCCCCATTAGTTCTATTACTACTAAAATTACACTCTATATATTCAATTTTAGATCTACTCAAGCGAAAACCTTTAGACTCTAAGGTTGACCTCCATAATTCAAGTTTACCTTCAACTCCCTCTCTAGTCTTATCAACAAGAAGAATATCATCTGCAAAAAGCATACACCAAGGTACATCCTCTTACAAATGTCTAGTGAGAACATCCATGACTAAAGCAAAAAGATATGAGCTTAAGACTGATCCTTGATGTAATCCAATTGAAATAGGAAAATACTTGGTTTTGAACACAAGTAATTGCTCCTGCATACATATCTTTAATGATTTGAATAGAAACATTACTAACTCCTTTCTTTTCAATATGTGAGTAATTTATGTTTGACCTATCTTTTGGTTACAAATGTAGGCAACATTTATTGGTGACATGATCTCTAATGCGACATTATTCCGCATTTTTTGGCCAAAAGATAGTCTCTTTCATATTTTTGCTTTAGAGAGGGAGGAAGGAAGACAATATATATATATATATATATATATATATAGAGAGAGAGAGAGAGAGAGAGAGAGAGAGAGAGAGAGAGAGAGAGAGAGAGAGAGAGAGAGTTCTACTCATTCTAAGACACAGGGAGAGGGATTAGGGGGTGGGGGGGGGGAGGGAGTTTTTTCTAAGAAGATGTTCTTTTTTCTTAGGTTTTCTTCTAAAGCATGTTTTAACTCTCGTTTTTTTTTTTCTCATTTTAGCAATATTTTTTTGAGTGATTTCTACCTCCAAGAACCTGATATAAAGATTACAAATATTTGGGTGTTGTGGTAGCAATTCATTTCTCAAAAGCTTACCTTGGCAGTACCATCGAAAGTGTATATTTAAAAGGATAATATGTTAACGTCATTTTTTTTCACTTTTACAACTATTTTTGACACACAATGATGTTTATATGCCAGAGAGTGAATGCATGTCAACAATATGATTGATTTAATTAAGATTTTTTATTTTTTGGTTGAAAAGATCACCCTTATCATTACCATCACCATCATCATCATAAACAGCCTTCTAAATATTATGAGTTTACTATATGAATTTTCTCTATATTCATTTTTATTGAGTGCTACGTGACATGTAATTCTTAATTAAGGTCAACGATTTTTCTTCAGTTCTTTCATATTTATCAATGTATCCGACTTGTTCGTCTTTTTTCCATCCATTGTATATGCTCAAACTACTTAAGTCTGCTTTCACTGTATTTAAATAGGTGTTAATTCTAATTTCTCTCTAATATAATTGTTTTCACTTTATCACATTTAAATTTGCCAAATAACCATCTAATATTCTCTCTTTTTTTTTCAAACTTAGCTTGATTATCCATGATTTCTTTCTTGCCTGACTATTGAATTTAGGTAGTATAGTCCTCTAATTGCAATGTTATAATTTATTTCCTTATGATTATAGAAGAAATTGCCTTTAGGCTTCTCCTTTCACCTTATTCTAACCGCTTATTATTTTTTCTATTTAAATGTTTCTTTTCGTTTTTTTTTTTTTCACTTTACACTGAGCAGTAACGTCATCATGCATTATTCCTTTTATAATTGGTGTGCTTTATGCATATTCAAAGACTTTATAACTTTCATAGTAATTATAATTTTTTTATTTGATAAAATTATAATAACTATGGCTATGGAATCTACTCCATTAAGCATTATATTTGCATTATATTGCTTTTCTGGCGAGTGATACATTTTAGAACTAAATTATAGAGCTCTAAAATTTAATGTTGAATATCTTTAAATGACATTATCTTAAGTTGCGTAAAATAACCTCCATATATTTTTTCTTAATATTTCAACATCTTTGAAAAATGCCAAGTGCCTTTCCTCTAACCTTTCAGCTCAGGCAATTAAGCCTCGACACTATGATCATGCATTCTGTTTGTGATGTGAAACATAATTGCATGGATGAATTGCTTTAAGGAATTTGCACACTTAATACTCCTAGAACAAATAATTATATCTTAATGGTGAATTTAAACGACGCAATAAAACACAAAGAGCGGTAAGACAAGCTTAGGCTAAATCACATGTATAGAAGTTAAGATCGAAAAATAGCCAACTTAATCTATGTTGTATGCATGAGTGGTTTCAACAAGAAATCCCTACACTAACAATAAGACTAGTCACTACAAGGAGATCCCTCACTCAACTTATCTAGTTAAGAGGGTTTAGCGGAGAGAGTGATGAGAATCTTCATGAATCATTTATAAACCGCAATTGAAAAGTGACTAAGAGATTTAATGATTTGGGGGAGAGTTTACCCAAATAATCAGAGAATACGAAGCTTCCGGTTTGATCACCAAGACACTGGATGAAGAGCAATCAGCAACGTCAAAGCTTAGACACATTTAGGAAGGTGATCATTGATTTCTTGGATAGCAGGGCAGCAAGAATAGGCCACCAAACTGAATGGGCAGCAGCTGGGAACTTGTGGACAGCAGCAAGTGATGGTTGGAACCCCTGTTTTGGCACACAAAGACTTCCAACAGCAACCTGGGCGATGGGATAATAGTTGGCTAAGTTGGAGTAGTCTTGGACAGCAGGAGTGGCCTCTTGGGAATCAGGACAGCAGGATTGGTCTGCTGTAGCATCTTGGACAGCCACCAGGAATCTCCAAAGAGACGGGATGTGGGGGGGCGGAGAGGCCTGGGAAGGGGGCGGCAATGGCTGCAGGAAAACTATGCTATTCCTGCCCAAACTCTTAATCAGGAATGGCTAGGCTGAATTCTAATCAATTAGGAATTTAATTGGATTCAAATTAAGGAGCTGATTGGGGATCATTATGGGAAAGAAATAAAGAAAAAGAGGGGTTTAATTCAAAATTGAAATTGATTTCAGATTTTGAGTAATTTTGGAGTGAACTAATTTGAAATTTGATTTCAAATTAATAGACAAATAATGCATTGATTGGAGAGTAATGGGGGTGAGCCCTAGTAGGGCCGGCGGCATGGGGAGAAAGGGAGGAGGGATTATGAGGGTTTCAATTCTTTCCAAACAAGCTCGGGTAATTTGGGGGGTAAAATAATGATTGCTCCTCAAATTAAATTTTGTTGGATTTCGAATTTGAAAACTTTCCTTTTTTTGATTTCGCAAATAAGGAAGGTTTTTGAATTTCAAAACTCGCTAATTCCTTCCTTTAATGCTAGATCTAAATTTAGGAGTCATTATGATGATTGAAATCATCATAACGGCTTGGATCATGAGGATGATCGGCGGCCAAAGGGAGGAGAAGGTTTTGCCGTCGGGTTGAGTTGGGCCTTGATGGTGGTTGGACTGGAAGTGGGGAAGCTAGTGGATGAAATGGTGTGAGGGATTAAGCCACGGGTGGGGATGGGCTTGGAAGGAGACGGTGGGTGGTGAGGGGAAAGGGGATGAGGGAAAAACAAAGATAGAAGAATAAATTACCACAAGCCGTGGACTCTTCCAATGACTGGTGGGCCTTGCGCTTGCTCACCTCGAGCTCTCTCTCCCTTCTCTCTAGCTCTCATGCAAGAAGAAGAAGAAGCAAATCAAAATTTTCATTAATCATTCATCATCCCAAAATACAAAACAACTAGTCTATAAATATGTCTCATGACAAGAAAAGAAATAAAAGACTAAAATGCCCTTCGGGCTACAACACTACATGACCACCCGTAAGGGTATAACGGGAAAAACAACAATATAAAATAAACTAGTACAAAAAACATATAAATAAATAACTCAAGATCGTAGTCGTTGATCTCCGATGTCCTCATCAGTTTGTGTGTTAATAAATTAGATATTCCTATAGATCCTAATTGCCACTGGTACTTGCATGTCTAACTTATCTGCACGGGCTCTAACAGATCACTACAATGATATGTTCCCTTCATGTTGTCCTCGATAGTTGGTCTGCTTCAATGTTTGACCTAGTTTTTTTTTTTCTAACTTTTTTTTTTTTTAATTTTTGTATTCACCAACACATTACCCTTCTTTCCAAGCCTTCAATTGATGTTGCATTTGTATCTTTGATAGTTCTTTTCATCTTTCTCAAAGAAAAATAGACAAATTTGCATTCATTAAAATAATTGCACCGAGCTAGTTGTTTGGCCTTTTGTAAAGCACTTGAATATTGATTTTTACAATCAAGCTGTCATGGTTATTTTTAACATTGATACTTACTGAGATATTTTCCGTCATTTCTAGACTAAACATTCCAAAAACCTGATTTCTCAAAATTGTTGAACACTTGAACTGAGATATGCTGTTTATTTCTCTACTAAACATTCCAACAACCTGATTTCTCTGAATATATAATGCTGGTTTTTGCAGCTGGCTGGCTTGGCAAGAAAATGTCTGTGCTTCTTTTCTTTATCAGATTATCGATTTTTCATCCATCGTTTGGTCATTAAAGGCAAGGTTCCATCTCGTGAGCAATGTCTTTTATGCATTAAAGTATTTGTCCCTTATATTGCTAGGTTATAAGCAAACAACTTTGCTAAATTTGCATATCTGACTGTTCTGAATAGGTTGTGCAGATTCTGAGATCGAATCCAAGTCTTGTTGCTGGATTTCTCTCAATTTCATTGGTATGCTTTGTTCATCCAGCGCTTGGGTTGATTGTGCTTGTCTTCTATCATTCTCTCCATTGTCATGCTGCTCTTTGCAGGTATGCTGTTGCGGCAATATTGAATTGATCCTCATACTTATATTGTTGGCTAATTAGCGTATCCAGTGCACGGTGTTTCTACCAATGAATGGTTTGAGTAGGGGTTGATGTTTATACTCTTTTTTTAATTGGCGTTTTATTAATTCTAATTAGCGTCTCAAATAGTAAACACCAACTAAAACCTTTTATCCACTAAATTATCAAATTAGATTGAATCGAGCTAGAATTATCATAAACTTTCACTTTAGAACAATTTATTGTAGCATTGGTGAATATAGCTATAGTATCAGATGGGGAAGAAATAGTATGTGTTGAATTCAGCGATTTGGAGAGGAAAAAGGCTTAATATTATTACACAAAACTATCTCTATACATGATATCTTAGTAAATAAACAAATAACTACAGAATCATGCATAATTGCCCTAATATAATCCTTCCCAAATCAACCGGCAAAATATGGAAGGAGATCGGCGTGATCTTGGTGAGCCTCCCACAGATCCCCTTCTTAGCTATGTGATCAAAATGTCAAGGGATGGCTGAGATTTTAACACACCTCCTCGAGTTGGGAAATACAGATCTGTCATTCCCAGTTTGGTAATTAATCTTAGAAAGGCAGAGTTATCAGGTCCCTTGGTAAAAATATCTTCAAGCTGATCTTTTCATGAGACATGGTTGATACATATAATACCACTGTCTAATTTCTCCTTTATAAAATTTATATCTACTTCTGTGTTTGATCTTGTCATGCTAAACCGGATTGGAAGCTATATATTGATTGCTTATTTGTTGTCACGGTGTAGTTTTATGGGTCCTTCCCACTTGATCCTTAGGTCTTCTAGAATCATCTTGATCCATAGTAGCTCATATATTCCCAAGGCAATAGATATGTATTCTTCTTCTGTACTAGACCTTACCACTACATTCTATTTCTTGCTTCTCTATATAACAAGGTTTCTTTTAAGGAATGTGTAGTATCCTGAGGTAGATCGTCTATCTACTATAGATCTTGTGTAATATGCATCAGTATATGCTTCTGGGGTTATTCCATTGTCTCTTTTGAAAAGAATCCCTTTTTTTGGGTTCCCTTTAAGGTAGTGCAATATTCTTTCTACTGTTTGCATGTGAGTCTGTTTTGAATTTTGCATGAACTGGCTGACCATGCTTATAACAAACGCTTTATCTGGTCAGGTGTGGGAAAGGTAGATCAATTTCCCACAAGTCTCTAGTAAGCTCCCTTATCCACATTTGGATCTTCTTTATCTTCTCCCAATTTGAGATTTGATTTTACTGGCGTTGATGCCGGTTTATAAGCTAGCTTACCTATTTCCTTAAGTAGATCATTAAATTTTTTTTTTATGAAATGAAAATTTCTTTGCTGGAGTGGGCTACTTCATTCCAAGGAAATATTTTAATCTACCAAGATCTTTGATCTCAAATTCCTTGGCAATTCATTCCCTTAGAATCACTTTTCCCTTTTCATCATTACCAGTCAAGATGATATCATCCACATAAATTAATAAAATTTTAACTTCCCCTGTGTCTGTGTCTGAGTGATTGAAGAATAATGTATGGTTCCCTTGGTTGTGTCGATAACCATTAAGTAGTAGCGTGACTTTTGAGAATCTTCCAAATCAAGCTCTAGATGGCTACTTTAGCCCATATAGAGCCTTTTTTAACCTACAAACTTTATCCCCCTCATATTTCTCCTTGAATCCTTGTGGAATCTCTATAAATATTTATGCCTCCAAGTCCCTGTGTAGTAATGCATTTTTGACATCTAGCTATTTGAGATGCTAGTTATAGTTAGCTTCTAGTGAGAGCAAGATCCTTATGGTGTTCTTTTTGGCCATAGGTGCAAAAATTTTCTGGTAGTCAATGTCGTATTGTTAAGTGTACCCTTTTGCCACTAGTCTTGTCTTACACCTTTCCAGTGTATCATCAGCCTTGTATTTCACAAAGAACACCCATTTGCAACTGAAAATTTTTTTTCTTACTGGTAGGTCAATGATCTCCCAAGTATTGTTCTTCTCTAGAACCTCCATTTCATCCTTCATGGCACTTTTTCAATTTTTATCAAATAAGACCTCAAAAATATTATTAGGAATATGAATATCATTTAGTGTAACTAGAGAGTTTGTGTGAAGGTGAGAAGTTTTGGAAGGATACAAAATTGGTTATGGGGTACAAGGGAGGTGTTTTTGGTGAACTTATGTTTATCTCAATTTTAGGAGACAGTTCAGATTCTTGGATATACTCTGGAGAATAGTTTGGATTTGTACGCATGGAATATACTTTCCCAAACCTTGTGGGATCCAAGGAAGCTATTATTCCTTATGTTAGGAGGAATCAAGTAGAAATTGTTTAATTGTTTAGGAATGTTTCCTAAATTATGTTTAATTTGTTTAGGAATGTTTCCTAAATTATGTTTAATTGTGTAGGAATATTTTCTAAATTATGTTGACTTTGTTTAGGAATGTTTTTTAAATATTGTTTAATTTATTTAGGAAGGTTTCTTAAATCATTTTTAATGGTTTAGGAAGGTTTTCTAAATTATATTTAAATTGTTTATGAATGTTCTATTTATGTTATTGTATTATATCTAGGGTTTTAGGATTATGCTATGACTGAGTTTTTGTTTTACTATAGTTCTTTTCTTTTGAGAGCTTCCTAGCGACGTCTAAGTTGATTGAGAGAGCTGATCTACATCTTGAATTGTAGATCTCATGTATCTTGTTTTCTCTTATTGAAGTATTAATACAACCGTTTTGATTTTTCTGCATTTTTTTATTTAATAGCTGAGTCAATGTTTTATTTTGGCCATTTAGCTTTATCGATTAGGACAATTAACTATTTCATCTTAAATGAGTCAATTTCATGTTATAGTGTTGTCAGTTAAATGATAGTTGTTGAGTATTGATTGCGCATGAGAGCTGGTTTACTCATAACTAACCTAAGTCTATTTGGGTTGACTTAACTTTGAATTTGAGCCACTTGAGCCAAAATTGAATAGACCGAAGCTATTTGAACAAAATTGTTTTCCAAGTATATTTAAACAAGCTTGAGCAAATTTGATTGCGCCATAATAACTTTTGTTGGGTTCAGTTATTATTTTGATAATAAAATCATAGTGTAACCAAAATGTATTATAATGTGTAGTAGGATTCTGTCATGTTAAGTTGGTTGGCTTACCTGGTTGACTTCTAACTAAGAGTAAATGAGCTAATAGAATGAGTTGGGTTTTGTTTATTACATTCTATTAGCTGCGTTAAGGATAAATTTGGGTTTGGCTTGTGTGGGGTCAATCACAAGCAAGCTGACAAGAAAGTTCATTGAATCTATTTTAAATTAACATGCGCTTAAGAGAAAATGAACTTAAATAGGTTTAAATGTGGGATAAGCTAACCATCTTAAGTGATCATAAAGACCTATCAACCCTTCTCAAGTGTAATTCAAACTTACTAGGTCTTGAGGGACTTAATTAGTAGGGGCATTGGGTTAGGTTAAGGCTCTTTAATCAAATTAGACCATACTTTTCTTAATGCTATGAGTGTCAATCCCATTCAAAGGACTATTTAGGTTTAATCGGCCAATTGTATTGAGCCAGCCCATCATGAATTTTATGTTGATCTATCTAGCAGTAGACATGCCACAAATTGGCAGCATGTGTTAGACTTATATTTGTTAGCCTTGACTCAATTAGAAATTTTACTTACATTGTGCTTGAGCTGTACACAATTGTCCAAGATTTGTTCTGAGCTGCCTAGGGACGGGATAAGTCACCTAAAGGCAGAGGGTAATTGGGCAACCTCGAGACTATCTTAGGGCTCCTGTAAGTCAACTAGGGCAGAATTTGGACCATGGGGATGGTTCATATTGATTTGACGCTATAATGGGACAATCAAGACAGCATTTGGTTCAATATAATGAAACTAGCGTATTTGGGATATGATTTCACTTGAACATTTTAGAGGTCAATATATGAATTCATATAGCATAGGTGATCTTCATGTCACATTGGGGCAGCCAACCCATTGAACCCAAAGCTGCTTTCTAATTGTTTCCTCCCATCATACGATTTGAGCATTATTTTTTTTTTTGCTAAAGTGAGGTGTCGGTCTTTTTAATTTAAAAACATAAACATTTCTCTTTGCGGTATATTGGCAGCTTTCAAATTGAAGAAACGTTTGTGATATGAAAGCCGCCCCTGGTAGCTGTTGAAATATTGGCTTTTACCTTGTGTGGGCTAGCTGAAAAACTTTTTTGACAGATTTTTGTGTTTCCATATTTTCTGTGCATTTTATTCATATTTAAGGCCCAATCAACCTCCTCTTTACAGGGCAAATAGTTTCATTTTATTTATATTTTTTAGATTTTCGAAAGAAAAGTATCTACATGTGCTGGTTTCATGAAATCAATAGTTTCACGCTGAATTGATAAATGTTGAATTACTAATGGGATGAATTAACTACTAATTTCCATGCAAAAAGGTCAACGCATCACGAATGAGTATTCTTGTGTGCATGTTGATGCCTTTTTAGGAAATAATTTAGGATTTATAGTTTTGTCATGTTGTCAGCTGTTGATGTTATCTTTTACCTCATGCTTTCTTCTCGGTTCCTGTAACAGTTTTTTGGCGGCTTCATTTCGCAGTAATGCTCGCAGGAGGGAGTTCAATGATCCCAATTCTTTGAGTTCATCCTTTCTATCTCAACCAAAATCTAATGATGCGCTTGATTCACTTCTTCCTATTGATGATAGCTACTCTAGTAGCCCAAACTCTGCTAAAGGTTTTGGGGAAAGTCAGTTAGAGATCTTTAACTACAAGCATGGCTTACTGATCTTGCATCTTATTGCAACTCTTATGTTCATTCCTTCTCTGGTTGCTTGGCTCCAGGTAATCAAAAGTTCATTTTCTCATGTTTTTTTATTGTCGATGGGATTGCTTGCTTTACAATTGATGCAATGCTGGATGAAATGGATCATGTTTGCAGACTATTTAAAATGAAGCCAATTTTCTTGCGGCAGAAAAGTTTTGATTTTTTATTATTCTCCGATTGCTGACTAATTACCATACCTGATTTCCTGCTTTGTGGCAATTTGCATGCTTGCGATAAATTTGACTGGCCATGCATGGTTCCTCTATCTATTCATTATTATCCTGATAATGGTATTATTTTAGATGGCTGGGTTATATGTAAATCATTTTCTGAATTGTTTTTTTATGAATTTATCAAATCCAATATAATGGAAAAGGGTGGTCCTGTTTTGTCCACAAATCAGTGATCCTGATTACTTTGTAATCATATGATTTTAGTTCTCTTTTTGTAGAAGGTTTGAATTATATACTAATGTAGTTTGAATTTACACTGATCAATTGATTTATTTTTTCTGCAAAAGGTATCAATGTTTCCTCATCTTATCACCTTGTAGCTTTCTATCACTTCACCTGTATGTGATTTAAGCTCACATTTTAATCGATAACATCACGACCTGAAACCTCATATGTTTAGATATTGTTCGCAGTGATTTCACATGCCACACAAGTTTGTCCTCCTATCAAGTTGGGAACAAGTGATCGGACGATAGTTTTTTTTTTTTTCAAATAAAATTTTAAATAATCATATCAAATATCTTACAAAATATATAAATTTCCACTAATTATCCAAAAGAACTTAAACTGTATATAATTTAAGTCTACTTTAAAGATTTAAAATCAATTGAGCTGGAAACAAATGCATAAAATCATCATTTATCTATTCTTATTCAATCATCTTCTTTTGTATATAAAGCTTTCCCAGTTAACTATTTAATTTATAAGAGCCATACCTGAAACATTTTATTTAATGGCTTGAGTTTCAAATAACAAATTCAGTGGCTAAGTACAATTATATAGTATAGTATTTTAAAAAGATAATAGAAAATTATATGCATATGAGCCATCTAAAGAAATAATTAAATATTTCATTAATGAGAATTTAAACATGTGTACTTCGTAAGATAAACACAATGTTATTTTATAAAAAATAGCATTTTAAGCTCTATTTTTTAAATCATATCTTTTAATATAACACCTATTTTATGAACACTAAAAAATTTGTACCAATTAAGACCCAATTATTTTTATTTCTATTTCCTTTTTCAACATTTTTCATTTCACATGCATGGGTATATGATGTCCCCAATCAGTGTTATAATGGGATGAACTCCTTTATTTAACATGCACATATATTTCCTTTCACATCATATTCCTTTCATTTGTCTTCTTATATTTACAATTTAGTCATACATGTATGAATTTCAATGAAACATCTTTATATTAATGATTATTTTAAAGAGAGTAGCTATGCAAATGAAAGAAAGAAGTCATGTAATTATTCCTTAGCATTAACATCATGTTCAAGTACACAAAATCTCATATCAGTCAATACATTAAATCATAGAAAGAGGTCAATACATTAAATCATAGAAAGAGTTGCAATTATTAGAATAAGCATATAATCATCCACCTCAACTCGAACAATTTACTTTTCTTCTTTATTCCTTGAATTCTATTTCCTAAATGCCTAAATTTATACAGAGACATAAAACAAATTCCTTTTCAATTTGATTTGATAAAGAAAATAAATTTCAAATTTATTTTATCTATTCCTCTTCTATTTATGCAAACAATGCATCTTACTTTATTCTTTTCTTATACTTCGAAGTTATGATACAATTGCTTTGTAATTAAACATCAATTTGAAACTTATATATTTTGAAAGATTTTAAATTGAATTTTTTAATGTCATAGATATAAAGAAAATTAAACGAATTTATAGTCAATATCTTGCTTAATATTTATGAAATAGCTATCTAATCCTTTATCTTCAATTCTTTTCAACTCAATCAAAATCAAAACCAAAACTTTCGCTCAATTCCTCCACTCTAACCTCCAGAAAGAAATCCCTTAAATACTTAAAAATTTTCAAATTTTGGTGTTATCAAATTATAATTGGAAATCTACATAAATCTTCCATCTGAGTTAAAAATGGATTTCTAGCCTCCATTTTGAATTCAGTGTTAAAGACATCAAATGCAACATCAAAGGCGTCAAACGGCGCTAGAGGTGAGCGGTTTTGTATATGCTCTCATTCTCGCTCCCTTCTTTCTTTCTCTCCACCTTCGTCTCTCTCCCTGCCTTCATGTCTCTGTGGATTGAGGAAAAATCATACGTCTCTCACTCCCTGCCTTGTTCTCTCTATGTTGAGTGGAAATCGCATGCCGCAACCGTCTCTCTCTTTCTCTTCCCTTATCTCAATGCGTTGAACGAGAGCTGCCTAGACCTCTCTTTCTTCCTCTTTGTTGTGACTTCTTATTCATGTCTACTCGGTTGGGTATGAAGGAATGAACCGTTATGTTATCTCATTTGAATTGGCATGATCGATTAAATTTTGCCATCACGATAACTTCAAAAGGAGATCACTAATCCTAGATGTGCTCCAGAATGATTACATTTAGAAATTTCTGAATGAACACTAGCCTTTCTTCAAAAGAAGTCTTGATATTCAAGAGTTCCACTTTGTTTATTTAAGAGATCTTACATTAAGTTGTGTATTGATGTACTATTGTTTTGTCACGACCCGGCCTGGAGATTTGAATTAACGAGGCGGGAACAAACGATCGAACGGTTGATTAAAATTTTCAATTAATCTAAAACTATATCAATAATATGAAAGAGCCACGAAAACCTCAAAATTTAAAACAAGTTAATTATTATAAATATATTTCTTCTGGTGTGCCACACCTACGATAAACATTATATTATCTTCTACTCTTTTTTACTAGGAATAATACCTATTCATTTATAAATTTAAGAGAGTCATAAAAAAACTCAGCGAGTAATTTATGCATCTAAAATTGCAGTAACACAAGATCTTTGAAACAATATGCTTGCTCATTTTCAAACATAAAATAATTTCATTTAAATTAATTTCAATCATTACCATCAATATTATACATGTCATATATTTATCTATATATTTATCCATAACATTATCATTTCTCATAAATAATACAACAATCACATGAGCTATCGTCTAAAATAGTACCAATGAATGTACTACATTTTTTTTTTCTTTTTCTATAACTTTTCTATTTACGTACACCGGTGCATTGCATCCCCAGCCAGTACCATAAGGGGGTATGGTCCCTCAGTCAATATACACATGCAAACATATCTATCTTAACCATATCATTCATATATCATTCATTTATTTCTATGAAAATATAAATCATAACATATTTATTTTTCTTTGGTTCAACATGATCAATTATTGGATATGAGAAGGATGAATCATAATCTAGCTTGCAATAAAGACTTAATAAAGTGGTCTTACTATCTTTCGATGTATTTAATTTAAGAGAAAAATAAAATCATTACTGTAATAAAAAAAGATATAAGTACTCACCTTAATTTAAATAACTTTTTCCCTTTTTGTCATTCTTGACTTCAATAAAATGACACCTATAATAATACATGATTTCATAAAATTATTTTAACTATATATATAGTTTTTATTTTTAAATAAGAGAATTTATTATCCTCATATTATCAGTTATGTATGGATCATGATTTAATTATCATTAATTTATAACATTTCCATATTTAATAACTTCCCATTTTAACTTAATTAAATATACTCTCTTTTAAAATTAATAATTTAATTGAATATAATCTCTCCTATGCTCTCTCTCTCTAATTACTTAGTTAATTCACTAATTAGAATTAACTTTTAAGATATTTATTCTCTCTCTATATATATATTTTAAACAATGTTTTCTTTATTATTAATATGTCATTTATCACTAAACATTCAATTCATTATTTGTATAATTAATTTTATTAATTAGCATTTTCAATTAAAATCCATATTTTTATTTAAATATCATAATCTCTCAAACATACTCTCTCTCTAATTAGTTGTTCTTAATCTTAAAATTAAATTTCATTATTATTATTTTCTAAATAATTTTCTTATATTAAGATATTTTAAATTTAATATATATCTAAATTTCCTCCTTTCAAAATACCTATATTCTCTCTTAAATGATCTATTATTGTTAGTTAGATTCATAATAATTAACGTATAAATATTAAATTTATTCATTTCTAAATATATACATATATTTAACATGAATCATTTTAATGTAATAAATCTAAATTATAATCTATGTTTAGATAAAATGTTAAAGAAATAAGGAAGCTTACCTCTTACTTGCGCTCAAGCCCCAGCCTGTTCGCTCACGACTCCCCCTCGGCAGTCTTGCTCGTAGGACTCGTCTTTCTTGCTCCCTCTCCTTTCCTTTCTATTTCTCTCTATTTCCTTCCTTTTTTTTCTACTTCCTCTTAGTCACAGTTTCTCTCAGCTGAATTTTCTCACGTGATTTGATCCCACATGAGTGAGGAAAACTGAGATATTTCGTATGAGTCGTTCTTCTTTACTCCCGTACGCATTCTTTCGTTCAACGGTTTGATCCGACTCCACTTGGGGAGTCTACGCACGCAGATGGTCACGGTTCGTCCGTGTTTCCCTCGGCCTGCTCCTGCGTTTTTTCATTTAGGGCTGGCCGGTTCAATTGAATTGGCCTGTTTAAACCGGATATTACATGTTTAGCTTGTATTGATGTACTACTGTTTAGCATAAGTTTTGTGTTTGATTATAGGCTTATAGCACGTTAGAAGCAACTCAGAACTCTACTATAAATTTTCCTTGCCATCTGAGGCATATGTTGTACATAGGATTTTTAATGCAACTAACTTAGTTCTATATTTTATAATATTTCTCATTAGCTTAAGCATGAAGACTGTTTAAGGTATCTTGTTCTTGCCAGGGGATGAAAGGACAAAAATCTACGTGGAATTTATTTTTTAAAACATCAGAAACCGTTTCTGATGCAGGACTACTTAGATGTGATGCTTATGAATTCATTTAGGCATTGCACAACTCGTAGATTAGAATAATTTTGGATTAAAATTATTAGCAATTCTCAAGTCGACTAAAACAAATGAAGAGATGCTTTGCGTAGGCTAAATCACATACTCCAAGCTTTGAAATTTTTCAAGATAAATAAGAAAATTGAAATAATGCAAAATAGTAGTCTTCAATTTAATCCCTAATCTAACAACGAGATTTAGGATGCAAAGAAAGTACACTCAATTCCTATGAATTACTAAGCTTAGCAAGAGCACTTGGAGGAGACTTTCGTGATTACAATCTAACCAATTGAGAACTCAGATTTAGAAGAATTTGAATGCAAGTAAAATTAAAGACCTTTGCTTAAGGAGACGTGGAGATCCTCCATTCGATGCCTTCAACGTCTTCGTCCATGGCTTTCGTCCAAGCAACTAAGGTATGTCTCTTGAATAGTCACAACGTGAAAGACGTTTCCCTTGATAGTGGAGAGAATGCAAGCTCCGCACTTTATCTTATAAAATCTGAGAAAACAATCTCAGATTTTCCTATAGAAAACCTGAGAGAAAATCTAGAGCAAGTATCAGAAGTTGGTAGGCTAGGATGAGGAGAGCATGGAGAAGTCTAGCCGTGAGAGGGGTAGGAGGCTGAATGTAATTTCCCTCACGTGCTCTGGACTTGGGGAGATCTTCTCAGGTAGGCAGGCAAGAGGAAGGGTGGTGACGGGAGAGCAGTTCACGGGATGGAGCGGGTGTGGCCTTTTTTTTCCTAAATCCTGTTTCTAGTTTTAGGAAATAATTTAGAGCTAGGCTATCATGAGAAATTCGGCTCAGGCAAAAGTCACGGGGCTTGAGGTTATTTCCAAAAGAAGGATCTGAGAGTTAGGAAATAATTACATAAAGATGGTTGAGATATTGAAGAGGGGCTAGCGGCAAAATCCAGGGGAAACAGGAAGAGATTTAGGGAGTTAATATAGCTTCCAAATTTGGATTTATGAAATTAGAAAGCTGTAATCAAATCCTCTCTCATTCAAAATTCAAATAGGATTGTATGAATGAACTTTCCTAAAATAGAAGTTGAAGATTAGGACAGTTTCGAATTTCAAATCAATTGAATTTGAATTTCAAAATTTATCCATCTTTGATCAATCTAAATTAGTAAATTTCTAGGAGGTAATGAAGTGGAGATGGCCGGTGGTCATTGGAATGGTGGCCGGCGGCTTTATGGAGGTTTGGGGAAAATTTGGCCGTGGGTGTGGGGAGGGGTGGAGGGGTCGGGTGACGAGGGGAAAATCGGCGGCTAGGTGAGAGGAAAGAAAGAAAGAAAAAAAAAAAAAAAAAAGAAAGAGCGAGGACAAAGGAAGGGGATACGAGAAGGAACCACGAACCCGACTTATCTAGGTTGGTGGGTATTACGCCAATCTTCTTCCTCTCCTAGGAAGCTCTCTCCATTAGAACTCTCAAGCTCTCAATGCTCATGCAAGAGGGAATTTTCATAATTAATCATTCATTCATTCATTAATTCTCAAAATAATACAAAGGGGGCTTTAAATAGCCTCATACAAAAAACTTCAAATAAAATGACACAAATGCCCTTAGGCTTACACATGACAACTCCCATAAAAAGGGGTACAACAGGAAATAATAAAACATGCATAAGCAAATAATAAAATGCATGAAAATAAAATACATCGACTCAAAAATATAAAGACTCGATCGTGGCCGTAGATCGGTGGCCACGTCGCTGGTAAACTTTCCATGATGATCTGATGTCCCCATCAGTTTCATTGAATGCTAACTAGTTTACAGTCTGTTAAAATTCTAGACTTTGTGAAGAAATGCGTATCTAACAATGATAACTATTGTGCAAAACTGTGGATCTGGCAATCATTTAAGCATTCTATGTGGAATGTTCCCTTTTAGGAAATTTGTCCACCAGTTTGAACTCCCCTTGCATTTTTGGCGCTTAATTTCATATATTTGTTTCTTTGTGCTAGTTAACAACTGCACTGCCGGATTGATCTCTTGGTTTGCACAAACCAGTGTAGCAAACTGTAGTTTTTCATTAACTGGTCTTTATACCAACTATTATGGATTTCCTTAGTTATTACAATATATGATTAGTTCTTTTTCATTGTTACAAAATCAGAAAAAAAGTGTACAAAGAAGTTTTTACAGAAACGTTACTTAATTTCATGAGAATTTGACAGCGAGTGGATATTCTCAGCACAATGGAAATCTTGCAATGATTCACTTATCTGAGAAAAAATAAATTATAATATGCTGCATATTCATTGTGATATTTGAACTTACTGTATCGGAAGATAACTTTTCTAACTTATGATCTGAATCCAATCCTTCGTGATAAATATCATCAAATGTTTTGATGTAAATAATGTTTTAGTTCAAATTGATCAAGAGTTATAAAAACTGTGTTGTATCAGTTCTCTGCAAGTATTTTCTTACTCCAAAACACACTTTTACTAATGACTAGTTTTAGCAAGATCTGTTGTGTACTAGTTCTAGGAATATTTATTTTTCTCGAACTGATAAGTTTACTTTAATTTCAGAGAATTGGGATGGGTTCAAGCTTCCCATGGTTCATTGACTCTGTTGTCTGTATTGGGATCATCCTTCATGGACTTTCTGGATCAAGGCCAGATACCTATTTTCTATCAATCCCCTTACCTTTTATTAGACGAACTCAAATCAGTCTGAGCTTAGTGTTCCTCTTGTCTGGATACTATTCCTTTCTATGTGCTCTTGCTGCTTCTCCTTACATGGCTCTCTACGCCATGGCAGCCATTGGAGCTATCTCCTTGGCTTTCAGGATTATTGATAATAGATACCGAGAGGTCGGGAGCAGCCCTCACAGAACTAATAGAAAGCATTCTCACAGACACTAGTTGATTGGAGAATTTAATGTTGGAGTAAAGAAGTTTTTCTTTCTCCAGTTTTCTGTCGCTTCCATTTTGTAACCCCATTTGGGGGAAATTGAGCAGCTTTAAGGTTTCGTTTGGTACGACATTTTTACCGCTTCTTAAAGCAGCTTTTTAGTAAAAAAATGTTAATTTTTGTACTAGAAAGCAGCTTTAAGAAGCAGCAAGAAAGCCGTCCCAAATAAAGCCTAAATGTTTTGCTTCCACTATTTTTTTTGGATCAGATTCTTCGTCCAGTATGATAGGTCTTCCAGAAGATCTTCTAATGTACCTTTTTCTACTTATTACATGAAGATTCTGAGGGTTATTGTCAAACTAAAGAATTAGTCTATTTTCTTATATGCAGACATTGTTTACTTACTCTTTTTTGCATCCATATTTTTGTTCAAAATGATTAGGATTCTATTGGATAGAATTTAAACATTTTATTTGAGATTGGCCAATCCGAGCCAACAATTCTGAGGTTTGAACTTTAAGTTAAAAACCATTATTGTCAGTAACTCTATATAGATATGCTGGTTTGTTTAAAGGTTCAATATTGTGCATGAGTTTCTTCTTACTTTCAACTTGCAGCAGCTTTTCAATTACACCAAGAGATGAATTACCATACAGATTTCTTGTGCTCAAGTGGCTAAGTTAGGAAAAATCATTGTGTGTGGAAGCCGAATCCCGTTCGGATACCTAAGCCCGCGGCTTGGTACCGCTTAGTAATGTGGTACCGCAGCTCGATATCGTTAATGTAGCTCATTCTGATTGGTATCTGGATGTAGAGCCGTGTTCGGCATTCACACAGAATAATCTCTTTAAAGTTAGAGATAGCACAACTGACTGCACTTTGAAGTACATTCCATGGCTAACATGTAGAACTCCACAAGGTTGGGGTGATTAACTTATGACAAAAATTATATTAAAAAGCTAGTTGTGATTCTTTATATTTTTTTTATTTTTGAGACATTTAGGCCGATTGAAGTAAACTTAAATATGAATTATATATGGAAGACTCGAACTCAAGATCTATTGGTTGACATCTGAATCTTTTAACCAATAGACTGAGGTGAGCGACGTTTAATAAATTTTGATTAAGATGTTTGGTTTGAAGTAAAAGGGGCATGAAAAATACTTCTAATGCAGTGTTTTAAAAATGTCGGTGTTTGATTTGAAATCAAAGAAATGTAGAGTGAAATTTTGGAATTCACGTTCCACTTCAATTTTGGTGTATTTTTAAATTTTGGTTGAATTTCAAATGCATTGTAAATTTTGCCATTGTCGTCGTCGCCGTCGCCACTTGTCTCCACGCTAACCATCAATAGTTATGATTGTCTGATTTTATACTATATTTATTTTATTCTAAATTAAATGAAAAAGTAATTATATGTGTTTATTTTATACTCATTTTATCAATTCAAAATATATCGAATATATTGCAATTTAAAAGGCTCCTAAGTGTAATCATGATGCTTCGTTAGGCCAATCTTGACAACAAATTTAGGGCTTATTTAGCAATGATTTTGTTAATTGATTTTTATAAGTTAATGGAATTTAGTTTTAGTTAATTGTAGTGGAAAAGTTTTTCTATATAAATAAAATTGGGGATTATTAAAACGTTAGGCTCGATTTTAAAAAATAACTTGCAATTTAGTCAAACAATTACTGAAAAATTCAAAGGAAAAACTCTTTCAATTTATTTTAATGTTGACATAAACAATTTGATTTCATGTTTTTATTTTTATTTATTTGCTTTAAATGATAGATTTTATTATTGTTTTCATTGACTTTTTTATTATTACATATAATTTTATTATTTTAATTTTGTTCATAGATGTTTAAAGGTAAATTTGATATAATATCCTTCATAATAGGGGCATTTGCATAAAAACTTGAAGAAGAATTTTAAAATTGAGAAGAAGATTTAGGGTTTAGCATTCACAATTTATAAGGTTTAAGATTTAGGGATTAACATTTTCAATTTATATGATTTTACAATAAATCATCATCATCATGCAAAAGAACATAAATTATTTCTAAGTTTATCAATATCATTGTTGCGTCCAGGAGTATTTGCGGCGGTGGAGAAATATAAAATTAACGTCTTGGCATTGAACGAAAATCCGACACGCAATCAGATAAGAGAGAGTGTAGCATTCTCTATGTGGAAAACCACTGAAAAGGGGGAAAAATCACGAGGCCTAGCCCAGTTTGAATGAATCCACTATTATTGTAGTTGATTACAAATGAAGTCCTTCCTTGGGGGAAGACCTTAGCTTGATGTACATCTTATGTAGTACATTACATTATGTTAATACAAAGAGTCATTGTTGACGTGTTCGTTTGGTCGGAAGGACCGTAGTCGACGGGTCACGGAGGTTGGAAGGCTTGTAGTCGATGGACGACGTAAGTCAGGAGGATCGTAGTCGGATGGCGACGGAGGTCGGAAGGACTATAGTCGGCGGGCGACATAAGTCAGGAGGACCGTAGTCGACGGGCGACGGATGTCGGAAAGACTGTAGTCGGCGGACGACATAAGTCAGGAGGACCGTAGTAGGCTGGCGACGGAGGTCGGAAGAACTGTTGTCTGACGACGAAGGTCAGAAGGACGGCGTCAGGTAGAAGTCCAACAATGGAAAGAAATCCATCTTCGCATAGATGTCCAGCGAAGTCCGATAACCGGTAGAAGTCCGGCGTTAGGTAGAAACTTGGCGAAGAGTGAAGGTCCAGTGTCAGGGAGAAGTTCGACGTTTGTTGGTGGACGAGGAGAACTCTGACATCACTTGGGTTCGTGCCCGATCAAGATAATTTTATGATGATGTATCAATCATCTACAAGTATAGAACATGAATTAAACTTTTCATTAACTTAAAAAATTCATGCTTTAGATTAATAATTTTAATTTTCAAAACATTTCTAGGTCTCTTCATATCTTTTAATTTCTTTTAAAGCTAATGTATTTCTTTTTAAATTAAAAAAAATAAAAATCTCAAATAATGCCTCTTTTAACTCATTATAAATAAGAGTACAAGAGACATAATGCATCATAAAAATAATACAAACAAATCACTATATATTATACACATCATAATATGAATAAGTAAAATTAAAGACATATACTTACAAGACTATGATGTGCATATAGAGGACAAGATAAGATAGTGCTAGCAAGTGAATGATCAAGTTGTAAGCACAATGATAAGATCACACATAATAATTCTTGCACATTAGTTAACCACCAAGTAACTCAATACACGTATTCACAAAATATATATGATGGAGAATGAAAGATAATCACTAGGGGTGTCAAAACTTGACACGACTTGAAACTCGACTTGAAAATTTCATATTCGGTTCAACCCGTTTGTCATACAGGTTAGGTTCGAGTTCGATAATCTGACACGATTATAAATCTCAGTGGGGTCCGGGTTAACCTGAAAACTAGAAGATGACTCGTAATGTTTGCTCACCCCATCGCCTGCTAGTTAACCCAGATGGTCTAATCGCAGTCGTCGTTGCCTTGCATGCCTTTGGCCCTAGTGCCTCACCTACTCTTTCGTCCCTCCATCCACTCTGCACCTCTATCGTGACTCGTGAGCTACAAAGTGCAAGCAACAAACTGGAAAAACCTTTGTCTCTATCACCTGTTGTGACAACGAAAGTGGGAAGCTGATGTCGTGATGCATATTTGACTGATGCGGTCGTCGTCGGCTTCCTAGGCATAAACGCGATGTCGCGGCCCTCACGGCTCAACTGTTCAATTGCTCGACCTTGCAACTCACCTTGTCACCTGTCGTTGCACTCTCCCTTTTTTGAATCAAAATGGGTCGCATGCCAAGTCAGGTTAAACCGTTAACCCACATAAGTTGGGTTCGAGTTGAAATACGTGACCCGCTTATAGAAATGGGTGAGGTTTGGGTTGACCCGTTGTAATATCTTAAATTTTGATTTTGCTAATTTTTTCCGAAGTCATTATAACTCCAAATCGTAAGCCGTCTTCATCATAATATTTTGATTGTAGTATTTTATTTACACAAATTTTTTCATAATTTTTGGACACCGGTGAAAATCATTAAGAAATTTATACATATCGGTACAAGTGAGGATTTTGGGACCTTCATGTGTCTATTTTGTAAACCAATTTCACCGATATTTTTTAAATATTATGATTTATTTTATGAATATTTTTCTGTAATTTTTTTAGTCCTGAAATGAATTATTGAATTTTTAAACTAAAAGACTTTATTTAAATTAATTTTTATAATATTATATTATTCTTTTAATCCAAAATATCTTAAAGCATTAAGAGTTTATAAAATCCATTTTTTTCCCTCATTACTTCGGCAACAGAGAGCATTTGAGAGGTTTTGTGAAAGAAAGAGAGGAGAGAGAAAGAAAAGGCTTAATATTTGGAGGTTACGGAGCTATATTCGTCTATCGACACAGTTGAGAGATTTGCTCGTCTCGTTTTAAGGAATTCAAATCATATTTCTGATTTTAAATATTTTGTGTTTTGGTATTTTTCCGCTCAAATTTATGTTTCCGTTACCGAAAAACATATATAATTTTGTATTGACAAAACTTCTACCGTGTAACTTTTTGTATATTATAGAGATCGTGATTATGATCATTTTTAGTATTTATTTGAGATTTTTTACCTGGTGATTTTGAAAATACAACAATTTTTATCTACTCCAAAATTTATTTTAACCTCTAAAAAATAGTAGCGTAGTAGAATAAAAGTCTTAAAATATCATTTTATACAATCCCTGATAATTTGGTAATATTTTGAAAATGTGCATTTTTATCTAATAGGATTCTTTGTTATATACCGTTATGATATTTTAGTATCTTTTTAATTAAGCTTAATTATACATTATTTATTGCAAAGTATTGAAAATGGATGTGGATATGTGCTTGAGTAATAGATGTCGCTATTATTATTATAGTATTATGATAATAATCTACATGTGTGAAACAAACAAGTAAAGACTAGTTGACCCGTTGGTTGGAGATTGATTGATTTGTACAGGATGGTGGGCCGACGGGCTTTCCTTTAAATACTCTGGTTTGATGTTATCCTCTACTAATTCATGTGATACACTGATTAGGAGTTATAAGGAGATTGTTACTATGCCGTCGGGCAAAGAGTGACGAGTCTGTTTACTGGGCCAACGATTTACTAACACTGATATTAACACTAAAAACACCATGATAACCATGGCTTATACTTGTTTAGTGTGACTACTAAAATGCATGTTTTGAAGCATTATTCTCATTATTGTACGCATTTTTGTTACTGCACGAATTTACTATCATTGCATTACTCTATTGCTCATTTCATTAGATTGTTATTGTTATTGATATAAATACTTATACTATTTAATACCACTAATTCACTGTACTAATATTAAGCATGTGATATACTGAGCATGTGATATACAAGATTTATTGACCATGTGATTGTGACATTGAGTTTGTGATTGAGATACTAATTTAATGCTGATATAGAATGCCTGGACAGCATGTGTACATATCGATATAATTTTATTCGTTGATTTGATTTTGATAGTCTTTACTAACATTTTGTTTTGATATTTATATGATTTCTGTAATTATTGATATTACTGATGTGACAATTATTTTATAGATTTGACACTTATACTGGTTTACAACTTTAATAGCTTCTATATCGTAGTGTTTTATTACTTATATATTATACTGTTATTATGTTTGAGTTTTATTATACTTACACTGATTCAATGATCATATGAATGCAACTGCTATGATTTGACTATTGACAAACATATTGCTCTTTTGTTGTGCTTTGAATTCAATTGTAGGTTTTGGTGACCTGCTAGGCTTTTTAAGCTCATTATATATGGTTTAAATGATTTCAGATAAAGAGTCTACCACGTGAAGCTTTATACTGATGCAAGTATAGTTTTTGTTAGATTTTAGTTCATGTATTTTGTAATAGTGTGGCTATTATATATATTCTTTTAGATGCTACTTGTGTATTGTAATTATGAACTATCGTAATGTGAATTGTGTTTTATATTTTATTTGTTTTCTTTAATGCAATTATTAACTCTGGATGTATGTATTGATCTGATTTAAAAAAAAATATGTTCTTTCACTTAGATCATGAGAAATTATAATTGATATCAGAGCAAATTTAGTGAAGGAATTTACTTATACCTAGAGCCACAATAATGATTGCATTAATTATTGATATATATTTAAAGATTTATTTTGTTTTGAAGAATTGATTTTGTAATTGTATTTATTTATTTTATTTAAATGAATAAATTTATATTTAATTTCTTTATTTATCAAGCAAATGGACCAAAAAGGAAAGAAATTTAAATTTGCTACTGAAGTGTTTTCGACATCATCTGAGAATATGGAAATGTTTGCTGACATTATCGCTCAAATGGTGAGCGATAAATTAGCAAAACGTTCTGGAGGTAGTTTTAAGAAAAGGGGTGAAAGTAGCATGAAAAGGACTGGTAATGTTGTTAGAGCACCCACAACTCTACAATACGTATGATGTGAGAGAAGACATGTGGGACAATGTTATTGTATAACATAACAATGCTTTCGATGTGGTGATTATGGACACCGAATGACAAAATGTCCATTTCCTGGACTTGGGCAAGGACCTGTTCAGACCAAAAACATGCAGTTGGAAACTCCTCAAGTGCTTGAAAATATGACTAGTATGATATATTTTATTTAAGTTATTGCTTACAACGAGATTTTCCAATGATTTCGAATTGATTTTTATGATTTATATTTGAGAGAGATTTTTGAGTTTTGATTTGATTTAATTTTGATCATACAAATTTACTTTAATTTTTTTTGTACCCAAATCATTAAGGGAAATGTCGTGGATGACATTCTTTAAGGTAGATAGATTGTAATATCTTGTATTTTGATTTTGTCAATTTTTTTTGAACTCATTATAACTCCAAATCGTAAACCGTCTTCGTCATGGTATTTTGATCGTAGTATTTTACTTACACTAATTTTTTTATAATTTTTGGGCACCGATGAAAATTCTTAAGGAATTTATACCTCTTGGTACAATTAAGGATTTCAGGACCTTCATGTGTTTGTTTTGTAAACTGATTTCACCAATATTTTTTAAATATTATGATTTATTTTATGAATATTTTTTTTGTAATTTTTTTAGTCCTGAAATAAATTAGTTGAATTTTATACTAAAAGAAATTATTTAAATTACTTTTTATAATATTATATTATTATTTTAATCCAAAATATCTTAAAGCATTAAGAAGCATTAAGAGTTTATAAAATCCATTTTCTTCCTTCATTACTTCGGTAATAGAAAGCATTTGAGAGGTTTTGTGAGAGAAAGAGAGAAGAGAGAAAGAAATGACTTGAGATTTGGAGGCCGCAGAGCAATTTTCATCCGTCGACGCAGTTGATAGATTTGTTCATCTCACTATAAAAAATTCATATCCTATTTGTAATTTCAAATATTTTGTGTTTTTGATACTTTTTCGCTCAAATTTATGTTTTTGTCATAAAAAAATGTGTATAACTTTGTATTGATAAAACTTTCACCACGTAATTTTTGTGTATGTTATAGAGATCATGATTATGAGCATTTTGAATATTTATTTGAGATTTTTTACCTGGTGATTTTGAAAATACATGAATTTGGGATTATGAGATTTCTTGATATGTACATGATGGTGGGCCGACATGCTTTCCTTTAAATACTCTGGTTTTGTATTGTCCTCTTCTAATTCATGTGATACACTGATTAGGAGTTATAAGGAGATCATTACTATGCCGACGAGTAAAGAGTAAGGACTCTATTTACTGAGCCAACGGTTTAGTAACACTGAAAAATACCGTAATAGCCTAGGCTTTTACTTGTTTAGTGTGACTACTAATATGCATGTTTTGACGCATTATTCTTATTATTGTATGAATTTGTGTTACTGCATGATTTTAATGTTATTGTACGGATTTACTATTATTGCATTAATCTATTTCTCCTTCCATTGGATTGTTACTATTACTGATATAGATACTTATACTACTTGATACCACTGATTCACTGTACTGATATTAAGCATGTGATATATTGAGCACATGATATACAAGATTTATTGAGCATATGATTGTGATATTGAGCTTGTGATTGAGATACTAATTTATTGCTGATATAAAATGTTTGGATAGCATGTGTATATATCAAAATGATTTTATTCGTTGATTTGATTTTGATAGACTTTACTGACATTTTGATTTGATATTTATATGATTTTTGTACTAATGTGGCAATTACTTTATAGATTTAATACTTGTACTGCTTTACAACTTTAATAGTTTTTATACTGTAGTGTTTTATTGCTTACAGATTATACTGCTATTGTGTTTGAGTTTTATTATTCTTGTGCTGATTCAATGATCATATGAATGCAACTGTTATTATTTGACTGTTGACTAACATATTGCTCCTTTGTCGTGCTTTGAATTCAGTTGTAGGTTGTAGTGACCTACTGAGATTTTTAAGCTCATTATATGTGATTTAAATGATTTCAGGTAAAGAGTCTGCCGCGTGGAGCTTTTAGTATAGGTTTTGTTAGCTTTTAATTCATGTATTTTGCAGCCAATGTGACTATTGTATATATTCTTTTGGATGCTACTTGTGGATTGTAATTATGAATTGTCGTAATGTGAATTGTGTTTTATATTTAATTTGTTTTCTTTAATGCAATTATCAACTCTGGATGTCTGTATTGATTTGGTAGAAAAAATGTTCTTTCACTTAGATCATGGGATATTATACCTATTTAGACCCGGGTCAACTCGGATTCGACCCGAACCCGACTAGTCGACCCATTTGTACACCCCTAATAATCACAATGCTATTAAAAGTGTATTAAATATCTTAGTTTTTAAGTGTAAAGATAACTTCATCTTATAAGTACAAAGACATCTAATGTATGAATCACAAAGTAACTATATACTGAAAGATCAATCTAATTAATTACATGAAAGCATGATGGAAATAATAATAATTTAATGAAAATTTATTTTTGCGATAAATAGATCATTATAATGACAACTTCATGACATGAATATGTGATCACATATATAATCATTCAATCATCGCATGCATATAAATTAAGTTAAGTGTAATATAGGGTGAATATAACTATGAAGAAATAGGTCACAATGATATATTATGCCATTCGACCCAATATGATTAACATTCATGCCTAAGCACCCCCTTGCAAAGGATTTTATTTTTGAAATCATTCATTTTCTTTCAAAAAAAGTTGGAAAAAATAACCACAACTTTTTCTTCATAGGGGAAGAACACCCTCAACTTCATTATAAACAATGGCACCACTCTAAGCTAGTTTTTAACAATAAATGAAATACCCTCTTTTAAGTTATGGGATTTTAATGATGAATAAAATTATCACAAAATAATTAGAAGAATATTATAATCTTTGGACTAAATGATTGTAAATGCAATAATTATTGCTTATAAAAATTTCCTAGAGATTGAAAAAAATAATATCATAAGTGGAGGAATCAAAGAGCTTTTCTTTTAGATAAACACATTAATTCTTCAAGCACAAACTGTTTTCCTAACTTTTCTCTTCATTTTTTTTTATTTTATTTTGAGTAAAGTGATCAATATTTAAGCTATTATATATATATATATATATATATATATATATATATATATATATATATATATATATATATATATATATATATATATGTGTGTGTGTGTGTGTGTGTGTGTGAAAGAAATATTTTATTTTATCTTCATATTTATCATCTTTAAATACCTTTTTAGTCATTTGGGACAATTTTCTTATTGATTTATTAAGCAGATTTCTAACACAAAAATTTCTATGTCAAAAACTTTTTGTACTAAGAAATTGCTTTAAAAAGCAGTGACATAATTGTCTCAAACGAAGCCTAAATCTACCTTGAATAAACCTTCCACTTAGTTTTCATGTATTACTCTGTTGAAGTTTATTCTCGATTGATCAAACCTTCAAACTAATTTGTATAAACACCATAATCATCATCATTGTCATTGTTAGTAAATGATTAACAAAATAGAGTCCTTAGCAAATTAATACATAATATCACATAATATTTATTATCATTAAATAGCTAATGAGTCAAACTTGCACTTAAGATATAATACTAAGACTCCTAATATGAACATAAATACACAAAATCAAATTTATTGTTCTTATTGTTCTTACGTTGAATGAGAGTTTTCAATAGCTTTATTAGAGACTATTATTTCATTTGGTACAGCTTTCTTATTGCTTCTTAAAACAACTTTTTTGTAAAAAATTAAATTTTTTTTTACTAAATATTGTTTTAAGAAACAGTAAGAAAGCCGTCTCAAACGAAGCCTACATCTGATGAAATATCATCAACTACAACAATAACAAGAATTATCGTAAAAATAATAGGTTATTAAGTGTTAAAGACTTTTGTGATTTCCATCCTTTTTTTTGTGATTTCCATCTAATAATCATAGAAAAATAAGATGATATTTTTTTATTTATTAATCAATAAAAGATAGAAATATTTAAGAAATTTGTACCAATGAAAAATGAAAGAATGAGAAGATAAAGAACAATAATAATTTTTGGGTAGCTTCCTCATTCTCGTAGTAATTATTATTATTATTATTATTTTAAATGGAGTTGAAATATCTTCTATTATAAATTTGGAAAAATAATTGATATGCAACATTTATATAATATATATGATAAAATAATATGGTTATGCTTTTTTAGCTAAATTCAAAAATAATTAATACATTTATTTTAAATTTATGATAAAATAATAAATATTTATATATAATTAATTGAATAAATATCATTAAGAAAATCAATACTACCATGACCCAAAATTTTCCCAAAGCCTAATCTTGGGCCTTAGGGGGCAATTTTTTTATGGGATTAAGGCCCATGTTATATAGCAAGCATGTTGACCCATTGGCTTACGGGCCCACCTTATCGTCTCCGCAAGCAAAGGCCACGCGCTGCCCATTGTCGCCTATCTTATCACAGACGAATGTAAATACAAGCGGGCGCGGCGCTCGCCAGTACTCGCCAGGGAGAAAGGCCGAGTTGAGCAGGAGGAGTCTGGTGAAGAATAGAGGGTATTTGGAGACGAATCTTGTGGGAGAAGACCCAGGTAGAAATTTAAAAAGTAGTGGCCATTGCTATTATTTGATCTCCTGCATGCGTTGTTAGAATTTGATGATTCCTTGTTACGAATAATTTCTCCAGGGCTGTTTGGTGACTTATTTTAGGAAGGATTTAAGCAAGATTTAGCTTACTCTATCAAATTTTGAGAATTTCAAATCTTAGTGCCGTTTCAACTTCCGGTTAAATTTAGGATTTTTTTAAACTATCATTCATACGATTTAACGAATTTAAGAATTTCTCCGTATATCTCCCATATTTTAAATTTTGAAACAAATAGCCTAGAATTTAATAAGATTTAACATTTGTCGTGCCAAACAATTTATCTCACGGTAAATCAAAGCCGCGGTTGATGGAAAATTCCCTCTTTTCGTGGTAAATCCCGGATTTACGAAATCCTTTGGTTCGGCGGATTTACGGGATTAGGCCGAAGAAGCGCGCGAAAGGGAGAAATTTACCTTCACTGCAAGAGAGCTCCCGTTGTTGGTTCCGATTAAAAGATGTCGTAACTTCCGATCCAACAGGTCGTCGAAGGAGCGATGTCGAACAGCGACGAAGAAGAACTGCAAAACTCTAGACTCATGCGAAGGAACGAAGCCGAACGAAATAGAGAAGGGAAAAGCAAAACCTAGACTCGTCGAAGTTATTGTTGGATAACTTAATTAATATAATTTAAAATATTAATAATTAAGTAAAACTTATTAAATAATAATTAATTAATTAATTAAATTATTAGTTAAATACTTATTTATTTCAAAATAATTAATAATATTAAATATGATAAAATATTATAAATAATAATTAAATAATTAATTAGTATTAAAATATTAATTAGTATGAACAAAGCTTTGCTATGTTTTATTTAAAATTCACTTGTTGTACTTTAATTATCATAGAAATAAATGTCAAATCTCTTAATTGTCTTAAATTTTGAATTGAATTATCAAACAGTTACATAGGATTTATAGTGAATGTTATCAAATAGTTTTCAGGATTTAACACCTCTAGGAATTTATAAATCCGGATTTAGAGGATTTACGAAATCCTACTTAAATTAAATTCTTGGTGCATCCAAACAACCCCTTAAAGATTTACTAGATTTGAATTTGCAGGATTTACTTAATCCTACTTGCAGCGATGAAGTCCCTTTACATGTGCGTGTTAGTGATTTTTTTATTAGAGAGTTTAGAAGAAGTGCCACTTGCTCATTTGTTGCAGTCAAGTTAGTGTCACGTTCTCTTTAGAGTATTACTTAGAATATATAGAGATTATGTGTTTAAGACCCTCCTAGAGGAATTTGGTTTCCCAATTACACAACCCATGGTTATAAACTGTAGCAATCATGTTGTCATCTACATCGTTAGTAATCACTTTTTTTCATGAAAGAGAGGAAAAAAATATATATTTAAGCTTCATTTGCGACGGTTTCTTATTGCTTCTTAAAGTAGTTTTTTAATACAAAAATTAAAAATTTGTACTAAAAAAATGCTTTAAGAAGCAGTAAGAAAGCCATCCCAAACATAGCCTTAGATTGATTGTCACTTAATTTGAGAATGTGGTGCTATCAAAGAAGATTGTTATTTATGTTTCAAGCTCAATAATTGGTAGATATATTTACCAAGGCTTTGGGTCTGCTTTGACTTTAGGGTTTATGTAGCAAACTGAGGCCAATTTAAAAATTTTGTTGGATACACAGTTTGAAATTGCATTTTATGGGTGCAATAATAAGTTAAATATTATATATTAATGCTTCTCTTGTTACTTGGTTCATGAGATGATTAATAGCTTTAGTGAATATACCCACAAAAAAAGGAAGCTTGGAAGATTTCGTCTATATAGGCTGAGAGATGTCTTCGCATCAATTTCTTCTTACATATCACTTATAAAACTTGTAATTAAAATTTTTTTCACCAAATTCTGTTAAATTGTTCAAGTTTTGTTTATCTAATTCCATTTATGAGATCATAATGGTGCTTTAATTTCTCTGCTGAAGCTCTGCAACCATGGAAGAACATGGTGTAAAGTTAATCAAGACTGCCACCCAAGATATAGGGGAGGCAAATGTGCAGCAGAAAGAATTGGTTCGTGATTGGCATTCCAAGGTAATAATCTATTATAGTAAAATTCTCGCAAGTTTTCAATGACTATTTTTTGAGGGCAGATGTCCTCTGCACATATATGAACGGCTGAAGCTACATCATGCTTATATAAAAAAAAAAATTCAGACTGTTGTGAACATGTTTGGTGCTGGCTGGCAGGCTTGTTAAAGATAGCTTTTCAACAGCCTATCAATGCATTAAATAGTCTTCCGTGGGATTTTGGAATGAGCAATTACGAGCCTTGATGATATTACTACAAAATAAATGCTATCTTACAGTTGGTAGGAATTGTGTTTACCTATTCTTTCTATTGCCAACATCCTTTTTGACCTGTTTTTGCTAACTCGTGGAGCTTAAGCCCTAAGAAATAAAAATTCCCCATGCAGACTTGGGGGCTGTTTGGTAGCAGGATTTAGGCCGGATTTGAGTGAAATCCAGACAAACGGCCTAAAATGCAAAACCAAATCTCACGGCAAATGAAAGCCGCCGTAGACGGAAAATTCCACCTTTTCGTGCAAAATTCTGAATTTCCGAAATCCTGCTTTTTACTGGATTTACGAAATCCATTGGCCGGAGAGGATGAATCCGCTCATTAAATATGTTTTATCGCCAAACAATCACACATGATTTAATAAGATTTATCATGAATGCTACCAAACAGTTTTCAAGATTTAGGCCCCTCAGATTTTCAAATTCTGGATTTGGCGGATTTACGATCCTACTTAAATCAAATCCTGAGTGCTACCAAACTGCCCCTTAGTTTGGCTCAGGCATAACTCTTCACAACCAATGAAATCTACAATGGGGCCAAAAAGTTATAACTATAAAATTGTAATCTTTAAATTATTTGTGCATTGATCCTCTTTGCTATTTTATGATCTTTTTCACTCTCCATAATTGAATTAAATTTCACATATTTTACAACAGGTTTCGCACAAGTCAGTTAACCATCCCGCGAGTAGATAATTTCCTTAGGTTTGGTTATACTTATAGACCTTAAGGAAGCGTCAAGCCTTTGTTTTATTTTCTAGAATTGGGAACCATCCTCCAATACATGGCCCTATACATTGTCGGTCTTTCGTTTCATTTTCTCTGATAATTGATATTCTCAGTAGATCATTTACCCCTTTATTTATTGAATTTTCCTCTTAGTCCTTTGAAGTGCCTAATGCTCATTACACCATAGCTCTCATATGGACAACCTAATTTATATTTTTTCTTAACTCTTTATTAGTGTTTTGGAAAATGAATTTTCTGTTCATTTTGTGGCTATTTATTTTATTGGATGCACCCAATTTGCTGAAATTTTTCTTTCTTGGTTTACAAGGAGTTCTCTACAAAATTAGAAATTCGAGGAAATGCTGCTTTTACTTCAGGTAGGAAACATGGCTGCCCAATCTGCTTAAGTGGGGAGAGTTGTCGGACAGTTCGATCCAGAACAAAGTTGATGGGAACTCTTATAGAAAAAAGGCATCCGCAAGAAGCTGAGTCTATATTTTATGGCTTAGTAGAAGAGCACAAGCCTTCTCTAGTTACATATACAACTCTGCTAACTGCTTTAACTGATCAGAAGAAGTTTGATTCCATTACAACATTAATTTCTGATGTGGAAAAGAATGAACTGAAACCAGATTCTATATTTTTTAATGCCGTCATTAATGCCTTCTGTGAAGCTGGAAAGGTTGATGAAGCCTTGAAAATCTTCCAACAGATGAAAAGAAGTGGATGTAGATTGACAACAAGTACCTTCAACACCCTCATAAAAGGATATGGTATTTCCCATAGGCCTGAAGAATCGCAGAAGCTCTTGGATATGATGTTTTATGAAACAGAAGCTAGCCCAAATAGGAAAACATACAATATACTCATCAAAGTTTGGTGTGACCATCAGAACCTTAGTGAAGCTTGGAATGTTGTGTATAAGATGCCTGCTTCTGGCATAGAACCTGATGTTGTCACCTACAACACCTTAGCAAGAGCTTATGCAAAAAATGGAGAAACAAATAGAGCTGAGGAGATTTTCTTGGAATTGCCGAACCAGATTCGTCCCAATGAACGCTCGCTTGCTATTATTGTCGGTGGCTATTGCAAAGAAGGAAATATGAAAGATGCACTGAGATGTCTGCATCAAATGAAGGGTCTTGGAGTTCAACCAAATGTTATTGTCTTCAACACTTTGATCAAGTCTCTCTTGGATGCAGATAACATGGAAGATGTTCATGAAGTAAGTATAACATTTATATTGCTTGTGTTTTTTTATACAGTAGCTTAAATTTTTTCTCCTTTTTCTTTAAGTGATTCTGTTTGCATGAAAGCAAGCCATGTTTGTACTGATATGATCTCTTCTTAAGTTTGGAGACCTATTGGTTGCTGCAGTCTTTGGTGAGCTTGAACTCAACTAAGTATTTGAAAGTTTTTGATGTTTTGTCAAATTAAGTTTACTCTTATCTGCCAAAATTCACTTCCAATAAGATTTGAATTAAAGTTGCACTATTCAGTTATATTTTGTCCATTTAATTTCCTTTGTTGAACTTTTCTCATAATTTCTTTCTTGAACTTTTCATGAGGGCCTAACCTAAAAAAACCTTTGCTTCATCTTCATTTTGGGCTTCTTCTACTAGCAAAATAACTTGATGATTGGAACAATAACTCGATCGAGCTGTAGAACCTAAAATATTTGATAAGCTAGGTCTTATTAATGGAGGTATTTTCTTTGTTGCGAAGGCAGCTTTGGACCGGTTAGATGAAACATTTTGGGTTGAAAAACAGTTCATTGCTTGTTAGGTTTTATTGCCGACTATGTGCAGTTCTTATATTAATCTCGGTGGGTGGCTCTTTGGAGTGTGTTCTTTTTTTGAAACTCTTAATGTTAGTTTGGTAACGCCAGAAAGCATCCAGGATTGTTGGAGCTGCATTACGTTGGTGATTGCTGGACGCAAATCACCTAGGAATTTGTTGTGGCGTGCTTTTCTTAATCGTTTAAATCACATTTTAATATAAGTTGTTCAAATTTAACAATATATTCTTCCACAAATAATCCCTTCTGTTGAAAATTATGGAGTTCGGTCCCATCTAATTTTTTTGCTTTTGCCTTCTCTAACTCAGTTTCTCGAGACCAAATGGAAGCACTCTTTTTCAACTTAGTTGCGACTAACTCTACTCATCAATTGGTGAGCAGTTTCTTATAATTAAACACTCTATCTACAGTATGACCAATAGATAAAATCATCTGGTTTCATTCCTCCTTCAAAATCCAGAATATTGACATTTACTCAAAAATCTTGATATCGTCTGTTTGGTTCTCTTCTTAGAAACCTTTGGTAAAGGGTTAAGGATTTACCCGGTGTGAGATATCACATTGTTCGAGGAACCCTAGATGCTGTCGGAGTAAAGGATTGCCAACAAGGGTGTTCTAGTGCGTTGTAGATTCATATCCGAGACTTGTATCATTTGATGATGCCGTGTGAATCGCTAGAAACATTTGAAGTTTATGGCTAACCCAATAACGAAAATTTCGGAAGGGGATTGGAGCAGGCTACCATGAGATATTGAAACTACTATATGTCGCTTGCAACTCCAAAAAATCGATGTGGAGGGAAAAAGAGATCATAACTTTATATTAGAGGAGTCTCAACTCATTTTTTCATTCCTATCCTAATGTCTCCAAATAGAAATTTTATTGAAAAAACTCAATAACCCTAAGTCTAACTCAAACTAACTATAACAAATATTTCTATTAACAACAATCTATTATAGATCCCTAACATTATATTTAAGGTGTCATCTACTTCAGTACTTCCTAATATCCTACATCCATAAGCTATCATCTGTCATCAATATCCTAAGCTCCACCATACAGAAGCGTAAATCACCACCCTGTTCCTTCGCTCAAGTTTGCAACACATTAGCATCCTTAACCTAAGGGTCTCAACCATTTTAGAATCAAGACAATACTTTTATTATTCAAGTTCATCATTCATGTTTGGTTGTGAATATGATTAGTGGTAGACAATCCGAATTAACCATCGTAGTCGGCCCAAGGACACAAACAATTGTGGGTGAAGGCTTCATGGGCTGACTTAACAGGTTGAATACGAATATGATAGTTTAGGGCTTCCCGAACTAACAGACTAAGTTTGCTCAAATTGGCTGCCTATGAATTTTGGTGGTTAGGCTACCCAAGTCATGTGTTCAAGTTCAGTGAACTTGGTTGTTACACCAACTTGTCAGTTGAAGTTATAGTTCAACATAAGAAATAACTGCTAAAAGAAGTCTAAATGTCCAAAAAAAAAAATTGAACAGCACTAAGTGGTTTTACCTTGTATCACTCTGAAGAAAAATCAAGCTTAACAATCCCAATGTGCTCGCATAATGATGACTAAAGCATAAAAAAGAAGTGTTTTTACTCATCAAAATCATCATTGGCGGATGTATTTGTATTCATATTTGGTACACTAGAGTACTGATAGGAAACACTTGAAGATCTCAAGTATTTCCTATCAATCTTCGGAAAATAGCTAGAATTCTTCACAAAAATCTGCACAAAACCACAAAAACAGTAGATAATTTGTATTATTTGATGAAAGGGAAACAGAAAATAGCAAGATATAATTGATCCTCTATTTGAGAGGAGGATCGATCTCTCCCAAATCTCTAGACGCCGCTAGAGCCCAAAGAAAACCTAAATCTAGGAGATCTCAAATTTCAGCCAAATTCAAGATCCTTAACCTTAGGAAAACAAACTATTTAATGCATATAATTCAAAAGGAAATCCCTAAAAAGTCCCTACATTCAAATTTCCCTCCCAATTCCCTAAAAAAAACACCTTCCAAAATAGCTCCCATGGATCTCACGGCATCTGCGACATGCGGAAGAGGCAGAGAAGTTCCGCCTCTGTTGCGCTTGGCTGGTCCCGTGTGGACCGGCTGGACCGATATAACAATACTCCCTTCCAAAGATTCACCTTATCCGCACGGTGGAAAGACGACATCCTTCTCCATTCCTTCTTCATCACAAACAGTAAGAACCTGAAGAGTTCGGTCCTTACACCTGTGCCCCGGTGTATACCTCTCGACACATTTGAAACAAAGTCCCTTCGCCCTCTTCTCATGTAATTCTGTCTCTGTGAGCTTCTTGAAGTTGTCCCAGGTCTTCCTCCTGCTGTCTTTTCCTTCGAAGTCCCCCAAAGAGCATCCAGTGTTAGCTCCTTGGATTTCAATAAGGTGGTGGTCATCCTATACGGGCCTCTTGAGCTGCCGCCTCTTGTCTCTCTCTCCTGGTGCCTCTGATTTTCTACCAATTGAGCTAGCTCCATAGCCTATCCTAAGTCACGAGGCCTCATCACTCTAACCGCTGCCCGGATCTCTGGTGTCAATCCCTTCATGAAGTTCCCCTCTAGCACTGTCTCAGAAAGGCGGTCCAATCGGCTAGCAAGGTACTCAAACCTCTCCCGGTACTCTATCACTGATCCATCCTGCATCAAGGTGAAGAACTGCTCGTAGAAGTCTCCTCTCCTGCCAATTTTGAAATGTTCTATCAAACAATCCTTGAACTCCTCCAACTCTCTACGGGTCGTCGCATGTCCCTCCATTGGTACCAAGCAAAAGCTTTTCCTTCCAAACATAAGCTTACTGCTGTCATCCTCTCCTCCTCCGTCAACCCATTGATGGTGAAATATCTTTCAACCTAGTAGATCCACCCATGCACATTCTCCCCCTCAAAGATTGGCATCTTCAATTTCCTCACCCTCGGAGCACCCTCGTTCCCTCTGTTCCCTCCATAATTTCCCATTCCCCAAGGGGATGGTTACCCCCAGTATCCCAATCATCCCTTCTACATTCATATCCTAGCCTTTCATCAAGTTTTCACATTCTCCTCTCAAATTCAGCACTCCTTGGATCATAACAAACCCTTCCCCTTTCAAATTCAGTCCCCCTTTGATCATAATTATCCATTTCCCTTTCCAATCTTGCCCCTCTCCTCCAAATCAGCACATCTTCGTTCTTGCCCTACCTCCTCATGCCTCTCCTCATACCCTCTGCATGGCTCCTCCCTAGGAATAGGTTCTAGTAGAGGTGTTCTCTGTTCTACCTTTCGAGTCACCACCTTCTGATCTCCCCTTTGTCTGATTGGCTTAGGCCTGGCTGTCGGCGCCTTTCTTCCCCTCCGACGGTGATATTTTGGTTTGGCTCTTGAGCACTTTCTTTAACATCTCCTTTAGGATGAAAAATTTTGAATCGAACTTATCATGGATGGCTGAAACATCCTTTTTTTAATCTGAAACTTGAGTTTGGAGATCTGAAATTCCATATTTCATTTGTCCAATCTCCACTTCGAGGCATTCATCCAACGCTTCCATTTTCTTGGCCGCCATTGATCCCCAGATTTTTGTAGAAATAAAAATTTGGGCTTTGACCTCCAAAAACAGCAACTTTTTTCTTTGAAATCCCAAGAACAGCCGTTGAAATTCACCAAAACAGCTCACCAAAGGTCCCAAAACTACTTTGATACAAATTTGATATGAAGCACTTGTAGACCACTATAAATCCAGAAAACTGATGGATTTAAAAAAAAAACAGCAGCTATAATGCTGATTTTGCGAAAACTGTAGGAAAATATGAGAAAATCACTTGAAATTCACTAAAGTATGAAGAAAAACAACAAGTACAATTGATCCTCTATTCGAGAGGAGGATCGATCTCTCCCAAATCTCTAGACACCGCTAGAGCTCAAAGAAAACCTAGATCTAAGTGATCTCAAATTTCAACCAAATTCAAGATGTCCTAATCCTAGGAAAACAAACTATTTAATGCATACAAATTAAAAGGAAACCCCTAAACAGTCCCTACATTCAAATTTCTCTCCCAATTCCCTCAAAAAACCATCCAAAATAGCTCCCATGGATCTCGTGGCATCCGCGGCATGCGCAGGAGACGGAGAAATTCTGCCTCTGTTGTGCTGGGGCAGTCCTGTGTGAACTGGCTGGACCGGTCTAACAAATACATACTATTTTAAACATTATTATATAAGATATTTGCTCGCTATTTTAAAACATTTCCAGATAGTTTATTAGCAGAACAATCAGATTGATAACCCACTAACGTGAATGGGTTAAGTGAATTGCATTCCAGGTTTTAAAATTTAGATATTTGCATAATTTGTATATTCTGCCAGGTTCTAACACTGATGGAAGCAGCTGGAGTGAAACCAGATGTTGTAACATACAGTCATCAGATGAATGCCTGGGGTGCAAAGGGTATCATGACTAAATGCATGGATATTTTTCATGAAATGTTGCAACTAGGAATTGCTCCTGATGCTCAGGTTTATAGCATTCTTGCTAAAGGATATGTTAGAGCAAGGGAACCTGATAAAGCAGAAGCCCTTCTAACAAAAATGGAAGAATTTGGAATTCAGCCCAATGTTATAACCTTCACAACAATCATCAGTGGTTGGTGTAGCGCCGCCAGAATGGATAATGCAATGCGAGTTTTTGCGAAAATGCGTGAGCACGGAGTCTCTCCTAACATCAAGACATTTGAAACTCTTATATGGGGTTATGGAGAGCTTAAGCAGCCATGGAAAGCAGAAGAAATGCTTCAGATGATGAGAGAAGTTGGAGTAAAGCCAAAAATTAACAGTGTTAGTCTTGTTGCAGAAGCCTGGAAGGCTGTTGGATTGCAAAATGAGGCAAGCAGAATATTGACATCCTTTGATGATCTTAGTTCCAGTCAAGAATTAAGATTTTCAATTGATAGTCTATCCAAGAACTCTGAAGTAGTTCATCAGAAACAGAGTTTGGGTACATTAAATGAAAGAGATGAGGGTACTGAAACATATGGTAGGAAAATTTCGATTAAAGATGGCATGAGAGGTACTATGCGGTCAGTTTGTCAAGCTCTTCCTCATAGAGCTAGATTTAAGGTTCCAGTTATTTGCAGAAAACAGTGTCAGATTCAGCTTGGGATTTATGGACCGTTGGTAAATTCCTGCAGACTGGTCTTCTTCAACTGAGTGAAGTGAATGCCATGCTTTTCAAGTGAACGTAGCAGAAAGGGTGTCCTTTTTTTTTTTACTTTAATTCCTTGTTCATCTATTTGCATATACGGTTGGCATTGTATTATATGAATGGGTTACATTATGAAGGAAAGATTATTCTGTGTACTTCACCATGTGAAGTGTTCAGATCACAAGTTGATTTTCCATGGAAAATATATAATTTGAGGAGCAAAACTAGATATAAATGTGTTTGAGAAAAATTATTATGAATGCTGAATCTGATGATCACTTTGATATATGCCTTAAGAATAAATTATTTTGATTTTTTATTGTATTTGGTCAAGATCTTTGCATCCTGAGTTGAGAAAATATGAAGAAGTTTCTGCAACACAAATTATTAAGGTGAAAGAGAATATAAAAGGGGAAGCCTAAGCCTTTGTTTGGGATGATTTATTTACTGCTTTGTAAAATTAAATTTTTAATACAATAATCTTTTAAAAGCATATAAAAAATAGTGGCCTAAAGCTGTTCCAAACGAAGTCTATGGTTTCATATGGAATGACTTTCTTAAAGCAATTTTTTAATACAAAATTTTTAATTTTTGTATGAAAAATTTGTTTTAAGAAGCGGTAAGAAAGTTGTCCCAAACAAAGCCTAAGTTTCATCCCTTGACTCATGAATATGCTTTGCCATTAATGCACTTGATGAATAGTTGGGTTATTTATATAAATAACTGTACAAGATTCAAGATTGAATAAAATTAGAAAAAGTTCACTATATAAATATTTATGTCTATTGAAATGTTCATCCATTTATATTCATAAACATTCTTATATGTTGTTTAACAAGTAGATCACTTAGAGCTTAGTTTTATGCTCATTTCATGATGACTTGATCATTATATGACTTGAAAATTTTAATATTTTATTTCTATTTTCTTGTATATTATTAGATATATAAATATAAATATGCTAAAAAGATTAGACAAATAGCTAGATATGTAAATTAAAATAATTTGTATTTACATATTATAAAATTCTTATAATTACATATATAATGCGTAAATCTTTATATTTACTTATATAACACTCAACTCTGTAGATCACATAAAAAGTACATTAATTTTAAATTATTCAAACACAAACATTTTTATGTATAACTTTGAAGTGATTTGGATACCAAAATGATATACAATTAAACATAAAAATTTTATTGTATATGTGTAACACTCCTAACTAATAAGGCTATGTTATATGATTAAATCATTAGCATCAAATATTTAATCATTTAGGCTGAATTAAATATCGATTATAACTCAAACTCAATAAGAAAACAAATAAAAAACCTAGAACGATACTTCAAAACAAGGATCATGTTCAAGCTTGAGTTGAACTTGATAAAAAAACAAATGAATGTGTTTGACAATATTTTTGTTGGGCTCAACTCGTTCACTTATAGCCCTACATGTGATCATAAATAATCCTACTTCATATGGTGTGTGCTTGTATATATATACACACACACGTCTGTATGTATGTATGTATGTAGAAATAGAGATCTTAGCGCTATTTCCCTCTGTCGCAGCGCCACTTCCAGGAGCCTCAATCCCACAGCACCCCCATCGTATATTGCCGCTACATTGAAAAATAGAGAGAGGAGCATCGTAGCACTGCTTTTACAATGTTGCTGTGCCCCCAAGGGCTTCTCAACATATAGAAAAAAAAAGTGTCTCCATTACAACATTGTTGCACTCTAAAGAAAATTTCTACTTAACTTGTTTTCACTTTTCTAATTCAGACCATAATCTCTTTTGATAGAATTTCAACATAAAAATTGATTCTAAAATCTTACATGAATTTGACAAGCATTCATTAAACTTGTAACTTCTTATTAAATTTAATTTGGGTCATCAGGTGACCTAATCACTATAGAATCAACTATTATAATCTCCCCTCTTTAGAAAAATATTGTTCTCAATATTTCAGCACAAGCTAGCAGTCAAAACATATTAAGAATAAAGCTGCCTCATCTCAGCTTATGTCTTCCAAATATTTGTGCTTCTATTGAACTTCCAATATAAGAATCTACCTATTCCTTAATTATGTCACATCATAAACTAGTGTGCAATCAACTTCTTCTTTATAAGTCAATTTAGAAACTAATTGTATTTCATATTTTAAAATTCTCGTCGCTTCAACTATTATCCCTCTCCTTAATGAGGATACTAACAATATATTATGAATATCAGTCATATGATTTGACAGTAACAATATATAAACAAATATTTCAATTATCTTTATTACGAACATTATCGTCCAATTCTGAACCTAAGAATCATTTCCTCATATAATTGAGTCATTAGTAACTCATAGTTACCTATAATTATTCTCTCTTCTTTTAAATTGAGCTATTTAATCAATTTCTTATTTTCTTCATAAATATCCTAAATCTCTTGAATCTTCTTAGATGAAGTTGATTAAACAATTATTTGAAGAAAATTTGCTCAAGTGCTCATGTCAAGTATTTTAAATATTTTCAAATTTAACACTTTCCATTTCAGAGATTAATACACTTTTAGTCTAAATCCTCAATTTTCCCGCTATTACAAAGAGTGTCAACTATAAAGTCAAATTCTCCGATCCAGGTCTCCAATATATTATTTACTGTCACAATGCACTATTGTGTATTGGATGACGTGACGCTTGGGGTGTTAATTTGGATCAACGGGTCGGTTTGGGTAGAACCTGACTTGGCCCGACCTTAAACAGGTCGACACTAACCTGATCTGGTTTTGCAAATGGGTCGGGATAATCTACCCGACCCGACCCACGTGGGAAGGATGGCTACAGTCTTCAGCTCGACAGCTCTGAGGCGGGACGGCGGTATCTCAAGTGGATTCAGGACGGTGGAAGAAATCCAACATCTTGTAGGCCGGTAGTGGCATCTCATGTGGGTTTGTGACTGCAGTAGGCCGACAGGCCAGCAGCGGCAACTCAAGTGAGACGGCAGCAAGACCCTGAGGCCTGAGCGACGCGGTGCGGCCTTGATGCCTGAGCGACGCGATCGACGCAACCCTGAGCGACTTAGAGACACGACCGAGCGACACGATCGACTCACGTGATATTAGAAACGGGTCAATTCGGGTCAACCTGCAATTTCCGGGTCAATCCGAACCCAACCCATTTTTCAAACGGGTTAGAAATTCGAACCTGGATTAAACCCGTTTCACAAACGGGTTGACCCAAACCCAAATTTTTCGAGTCGATTTCGGATTATATAAATTTCTGACATCTATATATAACACATTCTGAGTCAATCAGATGAACTCAGGTAATAATCTCTTTAAATATATTGTAAAAAGGAGAAAAAAAAATTCTTCGGTAAAAAAGCCGTTCAGGGGCTAACCTCGCAGCTACAAGGCATAGCTATCATATCGCTCCTGCTCTGCTGCTGCTGCTGGCCTCTACGAATCTCTCCCCCTACTCCATACTCACTGAATGGAAACCCTAGAATAGAAGTTATCTCGGACCTATTTTCGATTCCATTGCGAGGTATATGTTCTCAAATTCTCCGATTACTTGTCGCCTAAAATGGATCGGGTTAATCAGTTTGTTGGTTTCTTTGGATACCGCGAAAGTTTACGGTTGATTTCGTCCGTCGACTGTAGTTTCTGCTTCAATTCGGATTCTGATTGTAAACTTGGTTTTTAGGGAGTTTTAGGATTTTATGATTGGCAGGTGAACAATTGTAACGCTTTTGTTTCTTCTTGTAAGTGCCAATTTCCCAATTTGGATTTGATTCGTGAAATGGGGTTTTTTACAAAATACTGGGTCTTTTTTGTCTCTCTTAGTTTTATGCAAGCATTTCATATGCTCTTCTTTGCCTGAATTGGTTCTTTTTCTTTCTCATGATGCTTCTTCTTGAGTTCGAAATCAATGCAATTTTGTTTAATGATATAACTTTTTGAACCAAGTATATCTTTTTTTTTCCATTGTGCCTGAAGGTTTATCTTTCTGTTCCTTTGGAAGAAATGGTCTAGCCTGGCTTAGTTTCTCGGATGCTAAGTTTCCCTCAGGTTTGAAGAAGATAAGGAGATGTACAGAGGGGGTCTTGACAGATTTAAGAAGGCCCAGTCTCTGGAGCCATTCTCAGTGGCCCTCAATTCTACTCCTAGTACTGCATCTTCTAAATCAAACAATCAAGTTCTAGCGCAGCCTAACCATCATGAGAACTCACTCCAGCAGAACCAATTGCCTCATCAAAGACATGGTGCATTAAAGCCTGCGGCAGCTGAAGTTGCAGTTCCTGCTCAACCTGTTACTCAGGTTGGTGGAGGTCAGTCAACCTGGCAACCTCCAGATTGGGCAATAGAGCCCCGCTCAGGTTTTTATTACCTAGAAGTGATGAAAGATGGAGATGTCCTTGATCGAATCAATTTAGATAAGAAAAGACACATATTTGGGAGGCAGGTCCATACTTGTGACTTTGTGTTAGATCACCAATCGGTTTCTCGACAACATGCTGCTGTTATACCCCACAAGAATGGAAGGTTTGGTTCTTTTGAATCAGCACTTAAATATCACTGATAATTCTACTTTCACCCTCACCTCCACCCCCACACCAATGCCTATTTTGATCTTGTCTTATGTCAGTCGTAATTGTTGTCATGTTATTTCATCAAGAAAATTATCTATGATTATTTTTTTGGATAAGAGATTTGGTGCTTTGTGATAATCAAGTAGCACTTGCCCTCTTTTTAGCTGTCAAATGTATGTTTAAGAATTATTATTATTATTATTATTTTGCTTGATAGCTAGAGAATATTTTCTGCTCAACACAGAATTGCTTTTTTTAGAAATTCAAAATTCTAATGCATTGTTAAGTTATTAGCAGTTGTTAATTGCTTTGTCTGGTGACATCATTATATAAAATTTTTATAAATAAGCTTTAAGTTTTATTTTGATAACAACTAAACATCAGCAAAAAATTTTAACATTTATATGTCATGATTTCTAATTGATAAAATAAAGAAAAATCATTATTAATATTTATCATTCTAAATGAAATTAGATTGTTTAGTGTTGTTTTAAAACAAATACGCTGCATTTGATAGATAACATGGAGTTATTTAAATAGCACTATTAGTCATATGACATTGTTATCCATATAACATTGAAACAAACAAAGCCCCTAAGCTTCATCATTAGCAATAGACTCCATATTTGAGAGGTAGATCGACTCTCCATAAAGCTCAGGTGCCGCTAAGAACAATTCCAAAGAAAATTACTCCAAACACAAAATCACATAATTAAAATAAAACAACCTAATTAATCCTAAAAATCTTCATAATTCCCTCCTAAATCTAAATTTAAATTAGCCATCTTTCTCTAAATGAATCTTCCTAATTCCCTTCCAATTTCGATTTTCTATAGTAAGTAATTAAAGGTAGAATTAATCCCCTTTGAGCCCCCACTCTCCTTGCCCGTCGCTCACACTAGTGGGGCGCACAGGGCTCTTTTGCCCGCCAGCTAGCCCGGTGGCCCCCCTTGTACTCTCCTCCCAAAGATCCATCTTGTGTTCAAGGTGGAATGAAGGAAATTGTTGTTGAATCATCTGATACGGTTCCCATGTAGCTTCATAGTCAGGCATATCCTTCCACTTGATCAACACTTCTCTAGCTCCTCCGGCTATCGAGCAAACTCCTCTCACTTCCATTGGATTCAGAATCACCTCCATTTCTTCTGTCAAGGTCATCGACAACATCGCTAATGGACTGTGGTTGCTAATAACTTTCCTCAGCTGTGACACATGGAATACGGGTTGTATAATGGAAATAGGGGATAGCTGCAGACGATACACCTTGGCACCAATCTTCTCCACAACCTCATAAGGCCCATAGTACCGTGGAGATAACTTTTCATTTTTTTCTTCGAGCTAAGGTCTTCTATCTGTAGGGTCTAATCTTCAAATACACCTTATCACACACCTCAAACTGCACATCTCTTCTATGCCTGTTAGTTTGCTTCTTCATAATTTATGGTGCCCTTAGTAGGTGCCCCTTAGTTCTCCCAACATCCTATCTCATTCCTCCAATTGTTGTTCCACTGATGAAACTGGAGTGCTCTTGGTTACGTAGTATACCAGGTGAGGAGGGTCTTTGTCATAAAAGATTTTGAAGGGTGTAGCCTATGTTGCACTATAGTACGATGTATTATACCAGTACTTGGCCTAAGGTTATCAATTCACCCAGGTCTTAGGTGTTGTACTTCTTTTCAAAATGATCCCTTGCATCCCGAATAACTACTCCAGAAGTTGTTCAGGAACACCCTGTCTCTATATGACATTATGGGCTCCGGAATTTCATGTAGGTAGACCAATGTTTAAAATTGCGTATTCGGGTATTGAGGCGTTTTTCATTCGTGAGGCGAGGCGTAAGCCCCAAGGCGTTGTGAGGCGTAAGCCTCAAAATCAAAAGATTGCGTAAACATAAAATGATAATTTTTTTATATACTAATGAGTGAATAATATAAAACATAAAAAAACATAAGATATGAAGTGAAAACAAAATATCCCAATAATAAGACAACATGAAATATAGTTCAACTCAAAATTCTATATCTCCCAAATCCCAGTATTCTTTTCATTAACATATAATTCAAATTTCCAAAAATAAATAGCAATGACATATCACATAAGAACTCATAAGTCATCAGCACAATCATCACTAAGGGGTTATTCATTTGAATCATCATTATGATGAACTGCTCTCTCCCCTTCCTCCTCTCATATAGAGTCCAATGTCGGACATTTACTTCAAGATTTATGTAAGTTTTAATATATATAGCGTGAGGCGTAAGCCGTAAACCTTATGCCGGTGAGGCGTAAGCCTCATGCCGGTGAGTCGTAAGCCTCATGCCGGTGAGGCGAGGCGGGCCTCAACCAAGTTGAGGCGCAAGTCTCATAAAAAAAACTCGAGGCGTAAGCATCGAGGCATTTTTTACTGTAATTGCGCAAAGGCGGGCCTCAAGGCGAGCCTCATATTGCGCAATTTTAAACCATGAGGTAGACCACCTCTCGAATAAATGTTGCTTCTACTGAAAACGCCGTGTATAGGTGTCGCAGGGAAATGAAGTGAGCATGCTTGCTCATCCTATCACAAAATCACCTAAAACCCCTCCGATTTTGGCAGACCTTCAATGAAATCCATGGTTCTCTCTTCCCATGCCTTCTTGTGTAAAGCTAAAGGTTGCATAAGTCTTCTTAGAGCCATTGTCATATATTTGTGCCTTTGATAAATATCTTAGCTGGCCACCATCTCCTTCACATATTTTTGCATTCCAACCCAATAAAATTCTATTGCCTGCCTACGATAGATCTTCTGTACCCCCACGTGCCCTCTTATGACACTACTGTGAAACTCCCTTAGCAAGTGGGGTAAATATGGGGAGTCTCTGATCGACTAAGATATTTCCTGGATGGCTATCCTTGTTCTTCAATAAATCTCTCTTGATTTTCTCTAATTCTTCATCTTGATGACTTTCCCTTTTCAATGTCTCTCAATCCATAACTAAGGGAACAAACAATGCCATCATGTGGGGCTCCCACATAAACCTGGATGACCCATCTGGAGCCTTATTCTCTATCCTTGGTCGATATTCGATCTTGAAATCATAACCCAACAGTTTTGAAAGCCACCTCTAATGCTCCTCTGTTACCATCCTTTACCTTCAGAAGAAACTTTAAGCTTCTTTGATTAGTCTTGACAATAAAGTGTTGCCCCAAAAGGTAGGGTCGCCACTTCTTGATGGTCAACATAATTGCTATCAGCTCCCTCTCATAGACTGACTTGAGCCTCACCCTGACAAATAACACTTGACTAAAATAAGCCACTAGTCTCTGGTCTGTATAAGTACAGCTCCTAGCCCATACCCCGAAGCATCTGTCTCCACTACAAAAGGCTGGTCATCGCCTTCTTTAACTCAAAGGCTTTGGTAGTTGCTTCGCCCCAATTGAAATTATCCTTTTTTGATTTTCTGGTCAAAAGCTAGGCTATTGAACTGTATCCCTTCATGAACTTTCTGTAGTAGCTTATAAGTACTAAAAACCCTCTCAACTCCCTCAAGCTCTTGGGTATTGACCACCTCAGCATGGCGTTGATTTTACTCTAGTCAGCTACTACTCCTTATGATACCACATGCCCCCAAATACTCCTCTCTAGGCTAAGCGAATGAGCACCTCTTTAGATTGACAAATAAGTGGTGGTCCCGCATAATGGATAACACCAATCCCAAGTGTTCTAAGTGCTCCCCAGTCCTATTGTAAATCAAAATATCATCAAAGAAGATAGACAAAACTCCGCAAATATGGGTGAAATACCATGTTCATCAGGGATTGGAAAATAGATGGAGCATTAGTGAGGCCAAAAGACATCACTAAAAACTCATAGTGTCTCTCATGAGTCCTAAATGCCATCTTGGGAACATCCTCGGGTACCCCTAATATTTTCTAACCAAGTCTTTTTAGGTCTACCCCTACCTTTCTTAACATAAGTCAAATCTAATACCTCTACTCTCCTAACCGGGTCATCGGAAGGCCGCCATTTTATGTAACTAAACCATCTAAGGCGACTCTTTCTAATCTTATCTTCTACTGGAGCTACTCCAACCTTTTCACGTATATGCTTATTTCGTATCCTATCTCTAAGGGTAAAGCCACTCATCCACCTAAGCATCCTCATCTCTGCCACACTTAACTTAGTATTATGCTTCTCTTTTAAAGGTTGGAGTGCACTGAGTTTATACCGAGCTATAAAAATCATGTACCAAGCTTATACCGAGCTAGTTGAATGATCAATACCATGTAATGATCAGTACTAGCTTATACCGAGCGATACTTATCAACTGTAATGATCGGTTCTACTTCAACCAACGTTTGAGTTGCTCGAAACTTGTGTGCAAATAGTTCATACCGAGCAACACTGTCTAGTACCGATCAGTACCGAGGTATGTCAAACCCTGTACCGAGTAAATCTAATGGATTTTTATGATTCTTCTCGGTACAGAGTTTTACATTTTCTTCATATACGTTGATGCCCAGTTCTATCCGTAATGAAACAGGAAAAAAAATAATCAAACATTATAGATAAGGAATTACACTTATTAAATCAGAAAACGCTTGATCAAAATTCAACGTCGGAGTTTCTTCGAAATCTTCGAAGTCTTCCAAATCCAAAACTACATTCGTACCTTCCATTTTCTCAAACACTTCACAATTTCTTTACCTGCGGTATATGAACCCTAAAGACTGTATAACATCTTAGGTTTAATGCCGAAAAGGTTATTATACCTATGGTAAAAGCCGCGTACTTTTTTAGTTTTCGTGCCCAATTCATATTCAATGCGACGGGCCGACCCGAAATATTTTAAAAAACGTGCAAAAGCGTATGGGTTGCCGTCGGGTCATTACAGGTTTAACGGCTGCTACGTGGCGCGTTATTAAGCAGTACCGAATGTAGAGCTCCGTCAGGTTACCTGAGGCAATAAAAATTCGTCTGATCTTCCCCTTAACCTTCATGGTGTGTTTCGGTGTGAACCTGACCATTGAGTTAAAGGATACCTCTGCAACGTCTAAGTGCAAGTGATCTACCTCCTCCTCTGTTGCATCTTCCTCCTTATCACATATTGTTTTGACTTGTAATGAATGGTCCTTGCCATGGTGGCAGGGAGTGAACTTCTCATCACACCTAAAACATAAACCCTTGGCCCTCTTCTCCTGAATTTTGGACTCAGTCACCTCTTGAAGTTCCCCCCTGATTGTACTCCTTGACCTTTATCCCTTAGAACTTCCTTCTGAATAGGCATCGTCTGCACCTTTGGTGCTAGAAATATAGTGGTCGTACTCTAGGAGACTTCGAATTGTTGTTACAGCTACTCCTCTCTTAGGAGTTTTTATCCTCCACCAGATGGGCTAACTCCATAGCCTCCCCTAAGCTATGTGGTCTCAATGCTCGAACAACTACTCAAATATTGTGCTCCCGCTAACATAGTCTCTGACAATCTTCCCAATCAGCTTAAAAAGTACTCAAACTTCACTCGGTACTCTATCACAGTCCCATCCTGCATCAGAGCAAAGAATTGTTTATAAAAGTCTCCTTAATGACTGGTTCGAAAACGTTCTAATAGACAGTCTTTGAATTCCCTTCATGATTAGATCAGATCTCGCAAGTATCTCCACTGGTACTAGGACAGAGCCTTTCCCTCCATACATAGAGTGTTTGTGTTGAGTTTTTCATCTTTTTATCAAACCGAAAAATATCGCTCAACCCAATAAATCCACCCATGAGAATATTCTCCCTAAAAAGCCAGCATCTTAAACTTTCTCATCCTAGGATTGCCACCGCCCTAATTATTTCTTCCTCCTCCATTGTAGCCGTTTTTGTGATCCCTCCATATTTCTCTCTCCACCAAATTAGCTCTCTTATTTTCACCATCCCAATTTCTTCGTCGTCGTACCCTTCACTCGTACCCCTCCTTGGAAGTGGCTCCAAAGGTGGCATCTCCTCTTTTTCCCCAAAAATTTTCACCTCCTTATCCTCTCTCATCACCCCTATATTAGAATTTTCCCTACTTATTCCATCAACAGTGCCCTTGCCTCCATTGATGTTGTCTTTGCTTGAAACTCTAACATCCTTTTCATCATCTCTTCTAGATTTGAAAATCTGCCCTCAATTGCAAAAATTCACTCTCCGAATTCATATTTCAGATTTCCAACTTCCCTATGCAGCCTCTTCTTCAATGCATCAACCTTCTTAAGCCGCCATAAGTCCCAAAAAAAGGTTCTCTTATACCAATTTGAAAGATATCTGATCTCCACATAACAAAAAAAAAGCAATAACAAAGGGAAAATACAACATAAATTAGCGAGAAAGAATGAGATTATGGGCTATTTTTATTGATATTAACACAACAAACTAATATACAAGTTAATCTACTATTCGAGAGGTAAATCAACTTTCCACAAATCGTAGGTGCCACTAGGAACAGCTTCAAAGAAAATTATTCCAAAACACAAAATCACATAATGAAAATAAAATAACCTATTAAATCCTAAATAAACCTTCCTAACATCCTCCCAAATCTAAATTCAAATTAACCATTTTTCCCTAAATAAACCTTTCTAATTCCCTCCCAATTTTGATTTTCTATGGTAAGTAATTAAAATTAGAATTAATCACCTTTGAGCCCCCCTCTCACTTTGCCCGCCATCCACACTAATGGGACCCACAGGGCTCTTCCGCCCGCCAGCTAGACCGGCCCCCCTTGCTATGGTCGGGTTGATTGGCTGGATCAGCTCAGCCGGTCCATAAATTTTCTACTCATCATTATAAATAGTCAATCCACTTAAGCCTATTTTATGCTCACTTATCTTCAATTGATGTTGTGTTTATTGCTCTCTTTATGATAATGATTTCTTATTCTTAATTCATCTTAGTTTTTTTCACTCACCCATCTTAAGATTCTTATTTATTTCACACTCAATCTGTCTATCTTTGATATCCTTAATGCTCTATGCTCATATCTAGATACATAAATATAGTTTTATTTTAATTTTTCTAGTAAGTCTTCATGATATTCCTTTATCATGTGGTACTCTTAAGATATTTTTCTTTTTTAAACAATCAATCTTAACTCTAGAGGCTATAACCTTTTTTTTATCAATAAACTTCTATATAATAAGTCCAAGATGCTTATACTTATCACAACAATGTTGACTACTAATTAATAATTTCACTCACACTAAAAGTGCGTCATGTGAATAATCTTTGTTCTGTTAGTGCTGAGCCCTTTATCTTCTTAATATTTTATTATTATTTTAATTTTGTATATATTTAAACAAAAATATTGCTGATTAGAACTATCTCAACTACCAAGATCATACATCAAGTTAGATCCTTTGTAAACATCTTCAAAACAAATTCAAAAAATATTGGCCTAATGTGTTAATCTGTGATGTAACCTATCGTGGTTGGGAACTGTTGGTCGCTTGATAACTATATTTAACACTAGTCAATGATCTATTATGCATATCTTTGATAACTTCAAAATACCTTTAACAAATATCTTTTTTGTTTAATATCTTTCAAATCAATTCCTTTAGTATTTAATTATATGTTTTCTTTAGGTCAATAAAATTTTCTGAAAATCATTTGATGTAGAACTAAATGCTTTAAATGAATGAAATACGAGTTTTGCACGACTTCTTGATAAGAGCAAGTACGATTAAACTATTAGCAATTTTAAAATGACCAAATAAAATGAGAAAGGAGTGCCTATGCTTAGGCCAAACCACATGCCAAATGCTAGAATATCAAAATAACATAGAATATCAATACAATGCAAATCAAGTAGCTTTCAAACACAATCCCTACGCTAACAACGAGATTAGAAACATAGAGATCAACTCAAGTCCTATGTTTACTAAGCTTGACAGAAGTAGATGACCAAGATCTTCATGAATCTATTAAACCACAAGAACAAGTTAGGCAAGGAGAATACGAGAGAAGGAAGATTGGTAAACCTTTATCATGGTTGGGTTAAGATCCTCCACCGAACGGTGCTAAGTTGTTCTTCTATGGCCTCGACAAGAGTATTCAAGATGCGCTCCACGTATTCCTCACCAGTATTATCGATCCTCGAGTTGACGTCGAAGAAGGTTGAGCGGAGGATGTGAACGAAGCCTTGCTCTCGTCATAAACAATGCCGTAATCTCTTTCCGGGTCAGCCATCTATGTGAGAAGTCGCTGTTTTTTATTTTGTGAAGTGCTGGACGGCAAGGAGAAGCTTCTCCGATGTTGCTACAGTGACAGGAGCCAGCGGGAACTGATGGATAGCAAGCTGTCCTTTTAGGGCAGCAGTTTGTGAACCTTCAGGTTGATGGAAAACCAAGGACAGGTGCAGGAAATTCTGGCAGCAGACTTGGAGAGCAGGAAAGCATAAACCGGGTGGAGCTTAGGAGGAATTTGGAGAAGGTAGACCTGGCAAAGCTGCTAGGGAGGAGGCGGATAGGTATTGGCCAGGTTTTGGAATTATTTCCAACTTGAGGGGGCTGAATTTTGTCAACAGAAATTGAGGTGGGCCTTGGAGATTTCGGCCAAGAGAAGGGGGAAGGAATTTGAATTGTTTCCAAGAGAGGAGGTAGGCTTTAGGAAACAAATCCAATTCAAAGTCCTAAGGGGGGTCGGCGGCTTATAGCGGGAGGGAGGGATTTAATGGGGTAATTAATGCTTACTTAAATTATTAAATCAAGTTTGGAAAGAAATATCCCATCCTCTTTTAATTTAAAATTTAAATAGGAGTTGATTTAATAGGTTTCCTAAAATAAGACTTATAAATTAGGTAACTATTTCAAATTCAAACTGGTTTGAATTTAATCAATAAAAGGGTTACCAAATTTATGAGATCTAATTTAGGAAAGAGTTGATGGCAAGTGGGGATGGAGGGAGGGGCCAAGGGGAGGCTGCGGTGGGGATTGGCCGAGGAAGGGGTGGCGAGTTGGATTAAGGCGGCGGGTGGTGGTGGGGTTTAAATGGCTGGCGGTTAAGGGCTTGGGGGAAGGCCTTGGCCGGCGGCAAGGGAATGCAAGATGGAAGACAAGGGGATAGTAGAGAAGAACCACGAATCCGACTGTTTCCAAGGTTGGTGGGTGATCCAAATTCCCTCTCCTAGGGATCTCGCTCTCTCTCTAAGCACTCTCAAGATCTCTTAAGAACTCAAGCAATAGCACAAAATTTTTTAATAATTCCATTCATTAACATCAAAAGAGAGTAATGGGGCTATATACAGCCTTGTACAAAGACTCAAGAAAATAAAAAACAACAACGCCCACTGGGCTTACATATGACCTCTCTTAAGTAAGGGGTAAAAACGGAAAAACTAATAAAGCAAATACAGTATGACATAATAATAAAAATAAATAACACAACTCAGAAATACAATGACTCAATCATGGCCGTAGATCGACGACTACGTCTCTGATAGATTTTCCACGCTCTGATGTCCCCATCACATTTCTTTGTTCTATATTTTTTCATTAATTTTTTAGTGCAAAATTCATGGCTAGAGCTATGCTTTATTGCAAAAAAAAAAATCAAATTGCTGATATGATATTGGCATGATTTTTTAGAATCATTATTCCATTATCCTCTTCTGCAATTTTATTGTATGGCTTATGCATTTGATTATCATTAAATTATCATAATCCCAACTATATTCTTTATTCTTCATTATTAGTATCGGCATGTCATCCTCTTTTTATTTAAATTTTCATCAAAAGGATTTGTTTAATCAAACTACTTTAGTTTTATCCATATAATAGGCATCCCATTCAAAGCTTTGCCTTTATGCATCTTCTTTTGTGCCTTTTTTTCTTTTTTAGTGATAATTGATGCAGTTGTTAAAAAGATTATCGACTAATTATTCCATAGGCAAATCCAATTGAAAGGCTATAGGAAAAGGTGATGAGCATTTTCTAGCTATTTTCCGTTGTTCTGTAAAATGGAAAATTGCCTATTCAACACTTATTAACGGCTAGTTATATTATAATTGCGTGTATTATTTTCTTGAGAAGCTTGAAGGCCAGCTATAGAACATCTTGGTGAATCTTTTTCTTAGAGGCTTTGCCCTGGACATGCATCTAGAGGTTCCTTTCCTGCATATTATCACAGCTTACTTTCATTGCAGATACTTGCTAGTTTCATACTTTCACGTAGTGTTTAATGTATTCTTTTGGCGAATTGATTGCTTTAATAGTATTTATGTTTAGTGCTGTGAACTTTTAAATCTAAATGCTCTCAGACTGTCATCCAATTATTATTATTAAGAGTTTTTATTATAATTCTCTCTCTAAGTCTTTATTTGTTCCATTTCTTATTATTTACCCCTGCAGCACTTCAATTTTTTTAATGTTTTCAAACTTTCCACGCAGTTAAACTCTTATATTATTTACTACTTTGATTTAGCGTTGACTAAGTCCCAAATAAAAACTAGGTGTTGCATGGAATTTTAGATATTTTGCATGGAAAGTTTAAAAGTAAGGGAATTTAATTGTGCTATAAAGTATGATATAAATTGATCCAAATAATTGAAGTTGATTTGTTGTTGAACAAATTTATAAAGATAAAGAATCAGATTCATATGAGATAATCATTGAAGTTTGAAGAATTATAGAAGGGTTGGGAGTAGTTTGATTAATAAATATTTTATTTGAATTTTGAAAAAATCAGAGAATTCCAAATTATTGAAACTGAAACAATTTGATGCCAGTTTAAAGAAGTAAGAGATATTTCTAGGTGTTGCATGCATCCTCATCTTGGGACTTATTGGGCACCATTATCTGGCTTGTCATGAGACCCAACTTCTATTTGTTATTGTCATTGGCCCACCCATCGAGCTTGGAAGATATCAACAACAACCACTCGATAAATTTCCAAAAGATAATGAAAGACAGAGCAAATATCAAGAAAATATAAGTTTCTCTCCGACCTGATCCTTCTTGTGTCAAGTGTGAAGTTTACAAGTTTCGAACCTTAACTGAGATCCAAATTGTTAAAGAATAAAAAGAAAACCTTAATGTATCACTCTACCTATAGTTTAAAGTTGTTAAGTCCCAATCCACATCCATGTATCAAGGATGTAGTTTACTAGGCTTGTGCTTTGACAACTATATATGCGGCAAGAAATTATCATAAATCCTTCGCCCTAATTTAATTTAAGAATTTGTTTTATTTTGAACTAGGGATAAAGAATTTGGTTGCAATTCTCATCAAAATATTTACATAAGGTCTTTACGAAGAAAATTCATCAAGAAGTAAACTTTACGAACCATCAAGAAGTAAACTTTACGGACCACCTTTCTAATAAGACTAGTTTATAGGACCACCCTTCTAATAAGATTGGTTTATAGGACCTAATCTTTGAGTCTGATCCTCTAGATGCAGGAGTAGAGTTTTCAGAATCTAAAACCTAACTATATTCTAAACCTGATCCTATATATGCTAGAGTAGACTACAAAAGGTATACATATCGACAATTATACTAGTGACCAAATCACAAATACAAGAGCATGACTCTCTAAAACATAAAGCCTCAAGGCCTTTTTCAAAGAAAACTTTTTTAAAAAAGAAAACTTTGTCCCATCTTGTCTATATGGCAGGGTTCTACTAAATATATGCTCCGTACTATGAATCAAACAAAATGCCTTAAGTTATTTTATGATGATGGGTTTAGTTATTAGAATATTATAACCTTATGTAAATATTATAGAGAGCATAGAAAGAATTTTTAATGATTTCCATTGATCTTCAGAAGTAATTTGATCAAGTACTAAATAAATTAATTTGATGTCCATTAAAAATGAAAGATATGTATGAAAGATATGATGAAGTTATTATGGGTTGTTGACCTCATTTTTATATGAGGTCAATTTACCCAAACTCATCTCTAGTGCGTAAAACTTCCCATCCTAGTTTAGACATGTCCACTAGTAGGATTCCCCTTTGGTAGATATCTATTGATGTAGTACTGACTCAGCCTCTTAATTTGACCCAAATCATACCCAATTTAACCAAATCCAATTTAAGTCCAAGCAAGCTAGCTTAATTGAATCTCGCCGACTCGATTTGATTCGAATTGAACCCAAATTGAAATTGATATCTTTGATCGATGCCGGCCAAATCATCGCGAGATAATTTAAACAACTTGATGTTAACTAGAACAAATCAAACACTTATTGAACTCTTTTCGACCTTATCGACATCAAATAAATCAAAATTATCCAATTTTAACATAATTCAAAATAAATCGGCTCGTCTCAAAGCAATCAAAGTCAAATCTATATCGATTGAAGCACTTCGACATAAATTGACTCGATATTGAGTCAAATCCACTCGATTCGAGTTCAATTTAACATTGGAAGCTTCGGTTAACTCAAGTCGACTCGACCAATTAAACCCAAATCTAAATTTTATAAAATTTGGCTTGTTTTTGGCTAATTAATTTAGCCAATCAGCCCTCCAAATCCCCTCAAATTCTTCAATTTAATTTAGCCCTTAGATTTTAATCAAGAGAAGAGGGCATAATAGTAATTGTTCCTTAATTAGAATCATCTAGGGCTTCATAAACCGAACCGGGGGGCTGTTTTGGCTGGATTCATTCGGCCCCCTTCACTGTGCTTGTGCGTGCGAACTAGAGAGGCAGACAGTTCGTGAGACGTCAAGGGCGGTTTTGGCGTTGTTTCAAGCGAGATAAAGGGGTTCGGTTAGGGCAGTTCAAGAGGCACGATCTTCTCCTCCTCCCTCTCGATTCTTACATTTCATTCCCCCCTTTTCACGTGTGTGCATTTCCTTTGGCCTAACCAGAGAGAGAACGAGAGAGAGAGAGAGAGAGAGAGAGAGAGAGGCGAAGGCGGAGAGGAGATCGAAGGGAGGTGGTCTTGTTCGAGCTTCCTGCTTGTGCCAATATCTTTCTCTATATTTCTCTTATCTCTTTCTTAATCTACCATCATCTACATCTACTTCTCCATATTCTTCTTCACATCCACCCTCTTCTCCACCTCCATCCTCTTCTCCACCTCCATCTTCCCCGTTCTCACATTAACCATTAAAAAAAACCAATCAAGTAATTTCTTCAATTCTTCTAATGAAGAATGAAGTAACGGTAATAAATTTATAATATTCTCTTCAAAGAGATTTATATGAAATGAGATTTAATTGTCTGAAGGATTTTCTTGATTTGAATGAGTTGGACCTTTCGTTTCACATTAAACACAAGAAATATTCTTGTTCGGTTCCATCTTGCTCTCTTTAAGAATTTTTTTTAGAGACAATAAATTGGTGCAATGTTTTTAATCATGCCGTAAGATTGTATTCTTTATATGAAGTTTTAAGGTAAATATTTCAATATTTGAAAGGGTAGTTGCTCTCAAATTTTTGTCATTATTGTTGGCATGATTTAATGATTTTTTTTACTGTGGTGGATTTTTCTATCACCGATTGAGCTTGTGTCTTCATGCATTAATGAAGTAGTGAGGATTTAAGAGTGTCATTCTCCCATTCTTGAGATCTACTGATCTTCTTTGAAGTGTTGGTCTCTTCCTCTTGCTTTAGATGGCTATATGTCTTCATTGTTGCTTTGAGATCTTGGTGACAAAAGGACTAACGAGATTTCTTACTCATATATTGAAAGGCTAAAGTAATTTGCAATCCAACTATTCATTTTTTTGCCAAATTTCAAGAGGAGATAGCGTGGTTTATTTACCTAATAAAAAATCATGGCAAGTAAGAGTTACTGTAGACTTGGAATGAATTTTCATTTTGATCTTCTATTCCTTTCATGGATATAGCTTTTTTTTTTTAGGTTTCTTTATCTACAAAATGTATAGTTAGAGCTGTCCTTTTCATATAAAATTTTAGTGAATCTAATTTGTAATAATCCTGAAAGAGCTATTTCCTTGACTTTAGTAGAGAGCAAATAAAGAAGCCTATAAGAATTTTTTTTTAAGGGTAGATGATGACATGCATTATTTCATATTTTCATGTGAGGATGTGGGAGTGGAAAACAATGTGGTAACTGAGATTGGAAATGACATTGGATAAAACTATTATTGTTAACATAAGTTATATGTCTGATGACTTAGAGCTGCAATTTAAAATTGATATGAAATTCAAGTCATCGTATATAAGTGTTCCAAAATTCAGTATATATGTTCATGCTTTAAATGTTCATAAATATGATTTGCTAGTTTAAAAAGAAATGATTTGAATGATTAGTTTAAGTATTGTTATTTCTTTCTTGCTCATACACTCGTGGGTCTTAATATTGCATAGATGATTGATATTATATGATATGAAGTTTAATAATCATGATATACAATCTCATTTGTTTTATATCTCAATCATAGATATGCGTATTTCCAATATAAGGTTGTATGTTTTATGTTGGAAAGTTTCATGAGTTTTGGAAAGAAGTTTGTTGCAACTGTGTTGTTCTATTTAATCTTGCATAGGTATTTAGGTTGAGTCATGATTTAGGTGGAAGTGAATAAAGTGATTTGCATATTCGCATATGTTCATTAGGAAGAAAAATAATTAAGACTTTCGGAATGATATTTTTTATTTTATAAATCATATTAAAGGATTTTGTATATTTTGTTATACTCTTTCTTTGATATTTTTTTAAAGTAGAAAGAAGCAATGGTTGGTTTATTAAAAAAAAAAATTAGAAAGAAGCAAGTGGTTGTTAAGAGAACAGTGTGTGTTGGAAAGTAAAAAATGTTGAAAAGTGAAGTATGCAAAGAATTTTAAAAGGTGAAGTGTGTAAATGTTGGAAAGTGAAGTGTATGAATATTTAAAGGTGAAATGCATGAATGTTAAAAAGTGAAGTGTGTGAATATTAGAAAGTGAGTTATTTGGATGATTGTTAGAAACTAAAGTTTTGAAGAAAAACTTAATGTCATTAGTCGAGAGAGAAAGAGAGCTAAGCTTTTCTTTAAAATTTCACTTCTAACAATCATCCAAAGAACTTACTTTCCAACATTAATATACTTTACTTTTCAACATTCATATATTTCAATTTTCAATATTCATACAGTTTACTTTCAAATATTCACACTCTTCACCTTTCAAAATTCTTTACACAATTTTTTACTTTTCAACATGCATTTTTCTCTTAACAACAACTTTCTTCTTTCTATTTTAAAAAAATTCTATTTAAAAAAAAAACAAAGAAAGAGTACAACAAAATACACAAAATTCTTTAACATGATTTATAAAGCCAATGTCATTCCAAAAGTATTAATTACTTCTCTTCCTAACCACCATATGAGTATATGTAAGTCATTTTGTTCATCTCCACCTAAATCTTAACTCAATCTGAATACCTATATTAGATTGAATGGAATAACAAAAGTACAACAGACTTATTTCCAAAACTCATGAAATTTCCCAACATAAAGCACATAACATCATATTGAAAATACACATATCCATGATTGAGACATAAAGCAAATAAGTTTTTATATCATGATTACTGAACTTCATATCACATAATATCAATCATATATGTGATATTAAAACTCATGAGTATATGAGCAAGAAAGAAATACCAATGCTTAAACTAATCCTTCAAATAATCTCTTTTTAAACTAGAAACTCCTATTCATGAACATTCAAAGATTGAACACCTATACAGAATTTTGAAGCCCTTATATACGATAACTTGAATTTCATATCGATTTCAAATTGCAATTATGAGTCACAAGGCATAGAACTTATATCAACAACAATAGTTTTATCCAATGTCATTTACAATCCCATGTCATTTCCAATCTCTGTTACCACAAGTTGTTCTTTACTCCCACATCCTCACATGAAACAATGTATGTCATTATCATTACAAGTTTCAAACCTTAACTGAGATCCAAATTGTAAAGAATAAAAAGAAAATCTTAATGTATCACTCTGCCTATAGTTTAAAGTCGTAAGTCCCAATCCATGTCCATGTATCAAGGATGTAGTTGACTAGGCTTGTACTTTGGCAACTATATATGCGGCAAGAAATTATCATAAATCCTTCACTCTAATTTAATTGAAGAATTTTGTTTTATTCTGAACTAGGGATAAAAAATTTACTCGCAATTCTCATCAAAATATTTGATATAATATTTACATAAGGTCTTTATGAAGAAAATTCATCAAGAAGTAAACTTTACGAACCACCTTTTACTAAGACTAATTTATAGAATCACCCTTCTAATAAGATTGGTTTATAGGACCTAATCTTTGAGTCTGATCCTCTAGATACAGCAGTAGAGTTTTCAGGATCTAAAACCTAACTATATTCTAAGACCTGATCCTATATATGCTAGAGTAGACTACAAAAGGTATACATATCGACAATTATACTAGTGACCAAATCACAAATACAAGAGCATGACTCTCCAAAACATAAAGCCTCAAGGCCTTTTTCAATGAAAACTTATTTAAAAAAGAAAACTTTGTCCCATCTTGTCTATATGGCAGGGTTTACTAAATATATGCTCTGTACTATGGCAGGGTTTACTAAATATATGCTCCGTACTATGAATCAAACAAAAGGCCTTAAGTTATTTTATGATGATGGGTTTAGTTATTAGAATATTATAACCTTATGTAAATCTTATAGAGAACATAGAAAGAATTTTTAATGATTTTCATTGATCTTCAGAAGTCATTTGATTAAGTACTAAATAAATTGATTTGATGTCCATTAAAAATGATATTTTGATGTACTCTTGATTATTTTTTAATTAAATGCTTTATATAATATTTCTTACCAAAAAAAACTTGCATATTGTTCTCCTAGATATAAGGATTAATGAAAAAAAAAATACTCAATCCTCTCACAGATTAATCATTGATGTAAACAAGAATAATACCCATTAAATGAAAATTAAATGTTTGAGATCATCAAATTGCTATTTCTGCCCATCAAATCACTCACCTTAGGTGCCTAAGATGAGTGATTTTTCCATCTCATGCAATCAACAGGTTCCAAACACATTTTTTTCTATAAATCTATTACAACCATATATCTTATTTACTATTTTACTGTAATACAAACAAGCAATTTCATCAAACAGCCATATATCATATAACAAAAGTTCTTGAGCAGAAACAATATTTAAAGATTACAGCTGACAAAATTTTCACCACCAAGCAATTTCCGCATCTGTTTCCATATATACTTCATGCAAGGCTTCTTAAACAACCAAAAAATGTTCGAGAAAAGAACCTAAGCAGAACCTAATCGCTGCTTGAAAATCATATGAATAAGCAAAACCTAATTGCTGCTTGAAACTCAAGCAGAGTCTAATCTAAAACAAATGTCCATACAAAGCTTTAAAATCAAATGGAAATACAACTACAAATGTGAAATGTCCATAAAAAGTTCAAATTACATATAGTAAAGTAACTAAACTAGAACATCACAAAATTAACAAAAGGAAAAATAATTTCTCCATGCTCTCTTCATCTTTAACAACCTGTAATTAATGACAAGAGTTTTAAGAAGGTTGCCAAAATTTAAAGATAATGAAAAATATATACAACAAATAATCAATAAGCCATTACCAATTTTAATTTCTACAAGCCTTTAACATGTTATCCTAAATTTTTTTGCTAAATGTCAATCTGCAAAATGTAAAAGAAAATTGGTTAATTATTAAATCGATTGTCTTTATCTATGGTTATAAAAATATTTCAAATAAAAAGCATTTTATCGTGAAAATCATATTAAACACATGGAATTGGTATCTCAATTTCTTCATCTTCTTCTTCCAAAAAAGTATGTTAGTGATAAAATAAACACTCAACAAATTACTAAAGCATTACAAATGGATACATTCGTCCTGCCTTTCAAGTGATAGTGAGCACGAATCCAATTTGACCCGTATATCAAAGCCTGAACTGTTTCAATACCTAATTTAGAACAATATGTATCTACAACTTGCTCCCCTACTGAGAATGTTCTTTGACTTCCAAATGTCTGTTGTAAAACTGATTATTTTTATGTTTTTCAATGCATTATGGAGTTTTTTCTTCTCCTTCTCATAAACTAACATAACATCACTACGAGCTATTGTTCTTGAATATCTCAAAAAATTGGAAGACATTGACTTCAAAACAAGATTAAAACCAAACTCTTCCACAACAAAAAATGGCTTTTTATTGATCAAAATATAATGTGATATACTCTCTCTTACTTTAGAATTGTCATAAGAAAATGTGGTCAAACTAGCACCCACTTGGGAGTTGTCAGCAGTAGAATCAATTTCCTATGGTTGAAAATGAAGTACTTTCTGGTTTCTTATGAAACGAATCCTAGTCGCACAACGATCAAGATGACGTCTAAATTGTGTTGTCGACCCTGTAGTTCCTATGGATGGGTTCTTCCTACAATGAATGTATTCCCCTTTCTTCTGCCCATTAGGAAGTATTACTTCCTTAAACTCATCCCAAATAGATGATCTCTTATGCCTCTTTTTTTGTTGCAATTGGATTTGCATCTTCATTCTGATTACATGTGCCTACAGTATCCCCTTCTACACCTTTATTTTCCTCCACCACAACATCATTTTCAGTCAACCCAACATTTGCCTCTACACAATCAGATTGTACTTCATCAAATATCTCCAAAATTATTTCCTCATTAATATTATCTTCAACAATTGGTTCGGGTGACATTCTAAAATAGGTTATGAAAACACATATAAGTTAACTCAAACATTGAGTTAATAATAATTCACCATAAGAAATATAAACACATATAAACATATACAAAAAAAACATTTGAAAGGAAACCTCTAGCTCAGGCAAATGTGGAATTCAACTTAGCATATAGGTTATTTCTAAGTAAAGTACGAGTGAACTTTTTCTATTGAGAAGGTATTTAAAAGCAATAACAGCATCTAAAAAGCATGGTTTATAATTTCCAACTTGAAGATCTTCCACTAGTCAAATGCATTAGTGTTCTATATGAAAAGTTCAGTATATACTTTTCATTCACGATAAACTAGCAATAACTAAAAAAATGAATCATTAAGCCAGAGCCAACGTCCTAGCAAAAGGCCATCCAGGTTTTGGAAACAAAATTATAGGTTCAAAAAGATAATTAATACTAAGGATGAACTCACAAAAACCAAATAACCTCCTAGAAATATGAAAATCAGCCAGAACCCTCACATAACTTATTGCAGCTTTCAGTTTATAGAAAAAATAAATCTGTTTACAGAATAATTTCAGCAAAAAAACAGAAAAATAGATTAAAAAAAAAGAATAAAATTACTTATAGTATAAATTTCAACGAAAATTTCCTTTGGCGAGCTCGCGAAGTCCTCAACTGCGTGAACACTAGAAGAACTTCAGGCAAACAAAAAAAAATTGAAGCAAAGTTAATAGAACTACGAACTTATCTAAATCGGAGCAGATAGCAACTCAAGCACCGGATGAACGAAGGCAAGAAGCGACCTAACCAGAGCAGTTAGCAGCTTGAGTACCGAAAGGACAAAGTCAAGAAACGATGATGACGGAAATAAGCGAACTAATCGGAGAAGATAGCAGGTCGAGCACCGGAAGAACGAAGGCAAATAACGATATCCTAGCTGAGGAAGGGGAGTCGCACTCTACCTCACGAACGAATGAAATATGTGAAACCGGCTCTTCCCTTCGTCGAATTACTGTTTATTTTCTTTCATCCGGTTCGTATTTCGTCCGGTCCAGCACTATAGCTTTCCGAATTCGACTCACTCTGCACTTCGCAGTGCATTTGGAAATTCGCCCGCCTGCCCAAATTAATCGAGCCGGCTCGACGAGCACTCGAGCCGGATAGGGTATGTACCGAACTCGAGCTCATTAATACACCGAGCTCGAAATTCTGCTCGGACTCAAGCTTGATACTCGATAAGCTCGACTCGCGAGCTCGTTAACGAGTCGAGCTCGAGTCAGCTCGCGAGCCGGCTTGACTCGTTTGCACCCCTAGTCTACACTAGGCTAGGAAGTCTTACTCACTAGAGATGAGTTTGGGGAAATTGACCTCATATAAAAATGAGGTAAAAAAGGGTTTTTATATTTAAGTTTTAACTAGTATTGAAAGCGCTTGTAGTGTAATTAGTTCACACTAATAATGAGTAAAAGACCAAAATGGTTCATTGACTCTTTATGAAAGATTAAAATAGTCCTTAACTATATTAAAGAACCATTTCTCTCAACTTCTTAATGATCCATTTTAAAATTTTGAGGGACCAAAATGATCTTTAAATATAGTTTGAGATTATTTTGGTCGTTCATAAATAGTCAAAAGACTAATTTGATTCTTTTCTCTTATAATGAGATTACTTGAGGATCTACATTGATTTCACGTCTTTTTTGTATTAGTTTTGGGGATGGTTACTAATATATTTAATGAGGGGTGCTTGGTATATTCTTTTGGTATATGATAGTTTAATTAGCAAGACATCTACTAAAATAAATAAAAGTTAGAATAATAGAATAAATAAAAGTTTGAATAATAGAGTAAATTATCATAAGATCAAAATTTTATAAATTTTTTAAATAAAGCTTGAGTATATGTGATGTAGTTTTAGTTTGTATGATTTAAATAGTATGAGTCAATATTAATAGAAAATAAAGTAATATTCTGCTTGATGGATTTAAATTTCTTGGATCTATTATGCAGATTAAATAGGATATAACTTTTAGTGTTGATGCCTCGAGATTAAAATGGAAAGTTGCTTCATTAGTATATTATATGATAAGAGGATATCCAAGAGTTTTAAAAATAAAGTTTATAAAATTATAATTAGGATGGATATGTCAAATGAATCTAACGTTGGGAAGTAAAAATATATTAATGGAGAAGTTGAATGTGATAAAGAAAAAAATGTTAAGTTGAATGTGGGACATTATTAGGAAGGATAGATAAAAGACTAATTATATTGGAGGGATTGTTGGAGTGATATCCATCGAAGATAAGGTAATTGAAAATATACTTAATGATTTAGACATATGTGATGAAGAATAGAAAATGCACCTATCAAAAAATTAGATAGAATTAATTTTAAAGAATTAGGAAGGAAAAAGAATAGACTATAAGTTATATGGATAGAAGTTGTTTAAAATGATTTTTGAAGAATAAGTTTAATGTTTAAGGCATCACTTAGCAAGAACAAATAAAAAACTATGTGGATTTATAAAGTCATCCTCAAATAGTTAGGATAAGGTTAATGTTGATAATAACTTATTGACAAGATTATATAATTTATATAAACATCAAGCTACTTTTTTAAGCCAGACCATGCATAATGGTGTACATATTATCGTAGCATATAATGATATTCAGTCTAACTATATGACCAAGGCCTTTTTACTTGTTGCATTTTGACTGCCTTGTTTTTCCCAAAAATAAATCTGACATTAAAAAGATAGAGCTTGTCGCGAACTTTCTTCTGTCAATGACCCAAGTAGCCTGCTCTGATACCAGAATAGTGTAGCAACCGAAAACATAGAACAGAACAAGCAAGAAAGCAATGAAATAGTAACCTTAAGTAAAGAGTATATTTATCTATGTCCTCCTCGTGTGCTTACAAGAGTATATATATATATTTGATACGTCATTAAAAACTTATCTTGATCAGGCACGAATCTCGAGGAAAAATCATGCCGGAAACTTCAAAAATTAAATCCGGGATCACCTGAACTCTAATTTCAGCAAACTTACTGTCAAACTGAGCGTCTCGGAAATTCGAACCCAACGACACCAAATCCAACTCAATCCGAGCTCAAATGAGTCCAAATCAAGGACCTGAAGCACTGTTGGAAGTTTCAAACCACAATTTTGATTACCAAACGGTTTCCAAACATGACATGCTTATAGTCGAATCAAAGCGGCTCGATGAGTCGAATCCAACGAGCTGAAGATCGCCGAATTTTGATATCATTAAGACCTTCAAATGTCTGGAAAACAGTCCACGGTCAAGGGATTCAATATCGGCCGTCCATCCGAACCACTCCACCTTTGCCCTTGATCCTCCCCCTATTTACGGGTCATGTCATCCTAAAAAAACTATAAATAGACCCCTCATTTCTCTTGAGAGGGACCCGAGGAAGAAGAGAAGATTATGAGGGAAGAAACTCCTCGACCACCGCCGCCGGAATTCTGCCCGACTTCCGAACGACGTCGAAATTTCGCCTGACTTCCAAGTGACGCCGGAATTCCGCCCGACTTCTAAGTGATGCTGGAATTCCGCCCGACTTCCAAGTGACGTCGGAATTCCGCCCAACTTTCCAGTGACACAGGAACTCTGCCCGACGCCCAAGTGATGTCGGAATTTTTCCCCAGTGACATCGGAATTCTGCCCGACAGACCTCCGCTCGTCGCCAGATTTCTACCTAACATCGGACTTCTACCCGTTGTTGGATTTTCGTCGGACATTTGTCCGATGCTGGATTTCTATTAATTGTTGGACTTCTATCTGACGTTGTCCTTCTAACCTCCGTTGTTAGACAATGGTCCTTCTGAACTCCGTTGCCCGCCGACTACGATTCTCCTGACTTACGTCTCCCACCGACTATAGTCCTTCCGACCCCCGTCGCCCACCGACTACGGTTCTCCTTACTTACGTCGCCCACCGACTACAGTCCTTCCAACCTCCGTCGCACGCCGACTACGGTCCTCCTGACTTACGTCGCCCATCGACTATAGTCCTTCCGACCTCTATCGCCCTCCGACTACGGTCCTTCTGACTTACAACGCCCACCAACTACAGTTTTTCCGACCTTCGGCGCCCGCCGACTACGGTTCTTCTAACTCCGTCACCAGACTATGGTCCTTTTGATCAAACGAACACGTCAATAGTGATTCTTTGTATTCCTACCATGTAATGTACTCCATATGATGTACATCAAGCCAAGACCTTTCCCCAAGGAATGACCTCATTTGTAATCAACTGCTATACTAGTGGATTCATTCAAATTGGGCTAGGCCCCGTGGTTTTTTCCCCCTTTTCAGGGGTTTTCCACGTAAAAATCTTGGTGTCTCATATGAATACTACACCCTCTCTTATCTGATTGCGTGCCTGATTTTCATACAACGCTAAGACGTTAAACTTTATATTTCTCTACCATCACGAATACACTCCAGGACGCAACAATATTAAAGATAACTAAGTATACTTTAATTTGCTAGAAAAAAATAAAAAGAAGGCACAGTGCTTGTCATAGCTGAAAGGGAATTAAAGAAGGGATTAAGGGAAGTGGGCATGAAATCAAAGGGTAAGTTGTGTCGAGGATTAGATGTTCCACATCAGTTTCATACTACATTAAGAAAGGAAACCTTTTCTCCTTGTATTGTCACATGCCTACTTATCATTAGAGAGGTTATGTTCATCGATTTTCAAGAAAGAAAAGTAAATATCGGCTATATTTTTCCCTTGCATATTGTAAATAAGGAAACCTTCCTTCTGTTATCTACTATAACTATGATTAGATTTTCCAAAGCTTAATTTCATTTGGCCAGTTAACGTTGTTTCTGCTGTACAACTAATTACAAAGACCAAGTTTTATTTAATTTATTTTGTTCCTTTACTTCACAAATGTAATGTACCATTAAAATAAGAACTTGTTTATATATTTATCATGTATATTCTGCAGTATTTATGTGATTGATTTGGGTTCCGTTCATGGTACATTTGTTGGCAATGAGAGGCTTATAAAAGACACACCAGTTGAACTTGAAGTTGGGCAATCTCTAAGATTTGCTGCATCCACCAGAAGTTATATTCTGAGAAAGAATGCTGCTGCTCTTTTTCCCACCCAAGCAGCTCCAACAGAAATAGATTTACCTTCTCCCCCAGACCCATCTGATGAAGATGCTGTGGTTGCATATAATACCATTCTCAACCGCTACGGTCTTACTAAATCAGACTTGTTATCAAAATCTGAAACTGTTTCAAGTGTAATAGCTGCAGATCATCTCTCATCAAGGCCCTCTAAAAGGATTAGGAAAGCAAGGGTTACTTTTAAGGATCAGATTGGCGGTAACTTAGTTGAAGTTGTGGGGATCTCTGATGGTGTAGATGTTGAAACTGAGCCTGGCCCTATTGGTGTAAAAGAAGGAAGTCTTGTTGGAAAATATGAATCTCTTGTTCAAGTCACTGTTATTCCTAAAGGAAAGGAGCATCTATCGCAAAGGGAAGATAGCATTTCTCCCAAGGGTGTCACTGACAAGTTACAGCAGGTTCTGAACAAAGTCAAGAGCACTTCGAAAGTTGGGATTTATGATGACATTTATGGTGATTCCTTTTCTGGTAAGGTAGGTTCTTCTTGGGCATACAAAAACGATGATAGAGAAGGAAATACAAATAAAATTGTTGTTGGAAAGCCTTCCAATGGAAAACCAAATGATGCTTCTGCTGAAGATAATGATGATCTGTTTGGTGACTAGGACTTTCTTGCTAAAATTCTGTTAAAATGCTCTTCAAGGGATTATCGTTTTGGTGATTCGTGTCGCAGAAGGAACCTTCTTTTTGGGTTCAAATGGTTCTTTATAAGTCCTGTCTATTAAAGAAACTTTCTGGTCATTCCATGTGATTGTTTCCTTGGAATTTTGTGCAATTAGTGATGCCTGCATTGGTTCCTATATTGTTCATTTTTGTTACAGGCTAGTTGGGGTAAGGAAGATGATGATGGTCCTTTGACCTGCAACTTTTCTCAAGATTTTGTTTGATCAACCTTTCATCTCACCAATGCTGCTCAATATTGGTGCTCCCCATGAGGACACACTTGGCCTTCTAGAGAATTTTTGAAAGATAGTCAATCAAATATCCAAGGCTGCTCAATCCAGGAGTTGGCTTCCCTGCCTTAAGTAGTTGTAAAATCTTAAGCAAGAGGGTGCTTAAATGTGGATGTAAGATGATTGGATTTATAATAACATAAGAATTTCATTTGCCTAACTACTATAAAATTTTGTCTTTCATTCTTGTTTATTTATAAAAATGCTTAGTAAATTTTGAAGTTGTGATTCAATTATTTATGCTCATATGCCTTTGTGTTGAGTGATCATTAATCTCACATTTAATTGATTTATTTCCTCTCACTTGTAGCATCAAATCCTTTTATGTCACTAACTTTATTGTTGAAGGGACACTTGTAGCTAGTTTGGGTGACTTTGATGTTTCTTGAATCAAGACATTTCTCCATGAAAAGAAGGAAGAAGAAGAAGATAGGCTTATTAATATTTTAAAATTATAGCAAAGAATCAAAGTTCTTGAATAGGCTTATTAATATTTTAAAGAATTAGAATGATTCACTCGTTTATGATGTTATGATGTTATAATGTTGACTGAAAATTTTAGTACTTGCTCAGTACTTGAAATTGAAAATTAGAAGCTTGAGAATGAGCTTAATTCTTTATTTTCATCTAGTTCATTTTCATGTGAACATGATGTTGGTTTAAATGATATGATCATTTGGTGGAAGAAGAGAATGTTAGTCTAATGAATGATTTAATATGTACAAGCATTTTTAAATGTGATAATGTTATTAATGATTTTCATGGTAAGGGTAATGCTTTAGAAGTTGGGAATGTTAGTGTGATGAATAATTTATTATTTAGTAGCTTTTATAAATATGATCATGATATTAATCTTTTCCATGATAAGATAAATCATTTAGAAGTTGAGAATACTATCTTAAGACTTAAAGTTAATTATATATATATATATATATTATTAACATTAGTAGCACTATTATTATTTGTACTCATGTTACATGCTCTTGTTTCTCACAAAGAAGCATGATACACACAAAATATATGATAGCATAGTAAAATCTTACAAACATGCTTTATATAATATTTTGTGATGCACTAAGATGTAATTAGAAGATTGTTTTTTTTACTCATTTTATCTCTGAGCCACTACTAATATTCATGTATATTTAAAACAACATAACCAAAATAGAAATTCTTCTCATCATCATATACACCTTTCATATTTATCAAACCAAAACATTATTTATAATAATCATGGATCATATATAAATCAATATATCCTAGAAAACTTCCATTACTATAAAAGATTAAACAACATAAAATATAATACCTATAATCAGTCCTCACCCAGGTCTTTATTCTTCCCTGAAATATGTAAATCATATAATGAGCTAACATCCTAGTAGGTTGCCATAATTTACAATTGTATTCAATGCACAGAAACAAAAATAATATGCTTGTAACAATTTAGATTAGATTAGCATGAATATGTGATAGTTAGTCTTACCACAATTTGACACGGTATGACCTATGTGATATCGAGTCAGATTATGATAAGCACTTTTTGTATCAAAGCAAGGTTAGAGAAGCAAATCATAATAGAGCCATTTGATTCAATATGTAGAATAGTGAGATACTTCCAGATAGTTTTGGACACTTTTTTTTATTTTTCATATACATGTATTACATTTAACCATGTTCAATATTTTGAAATGGCTGATCCACCTTATCCAGTTTTAGATATGACCAACAGTCAGAGCTCTAGTCAAGCAGCTCAGGTTCAAGGTACAGCTCTTGTGATCAGTTCTTAGGTAATTTCTCATATTACAGATATAGTAACATAGTTGGTATGCGAGGCTCATACATAGGTTTTTAATGTTTGTCTTGATGATATGGGTAGATATTTATAAAATTTTAAGATTATAGCCTTTCAAACTTTTATGTGCTATTGAGCCTAGAGCAGTTGAAGAGTGGTTGATAATGATATAGAAGACTCTAGATGGGATGTATTATCTCTTGAGAGAAATGTTGCATTAGTTGCATTTTTCTTAGATGGTGAAGCTGAGCGCTTGTAATAACTCAATATGTGAATTAACTTTATTTTTTTAAAATATGAACATTTTGAAGTAGAGCACTTTGGCACTGATCTGGTGAGCGCTATGATGCTAGTCCATGAACAATATATATATATATATATATACCTACCTCACCCCATCAACTCCCTCACTTGGTTGCTTGGCAAGGAAAATTTGAGAGAAGAGAAGAAGAGAGAGGAAAGAGAAATGTATTTGGATCATATTTGTCAGTTATTTCTGTTACAAATTTTATTCTATTCATTATAAGTGACTAATCTCTTACTTCTATTTTCAATTATTTTGATTTCTACAAATTTTATCTTTCCTTAATCTGTAAAAATTATATTATATCCTGATTTCATAAAATTTCACCGTACAAGTTTAGATATGTTATAGATCTGATCATTTTGAATGATTTGATATAATTTTATCATATTTTAAATGAAGTATTAAATGATATCAAATACATGATATGATAACTTCACGTGATACCTTATTGATTCACTTATTGAGAGCATAAGGAGCTAGAGATTGATTGGGAGTTATAAAGAGTTAGGACAACTAATTTACATGTTTCAAGCGGAGCCAGGAGCCAAGAGCGAGTGGGGTAAGACATATATATATATATATATATATATATATATATATATATATATATATATATATATATATATATATATATATATATATATATATATATATATATATATATATATATATATATATATATATATATATATATATATAGTTTATTGGCTAGCGTCACAACGCTCATCAAAACATTAAAGCATTGTACTTCAAATTTTTCATAATTTTTAAATAAATTTATTTCAAATATTTGAGTTATTACAGCTACAGCGCCAATCCACTAATAACACATCCAAAAAAAATAATGTTCACTTCTTTCACATGTAATTGACATGAGGAGAGAGAATTAGAGAGGAAGAAGATGGATTTTGAGCTGCGTCAAGCCATTTTTACAAGTCGGGCTAGTTGAGAAAGTTGTTTGGATCGATGAAGTTTATGTTTTGCCTATCTCAGTTTTCAATAATTCAATATTTTTGAATTTTTTTCAGAAAATAAATATTTTTGTTATTGAAAAATGGGAATAATTTTGTATTTGTAAAACTTTCACTGTGTAACTTTTTATATGTCATAGAGATTATGATTACAAATATTTTGAGTACTTTTTGAAAAGATTTCACCAAATGTTTTGGAATTTGTACAGTTTTTATTGAATAAAAAAATTATCAGGACTTTGAAAAATTATATTGTTGTACGATTAAGGTCTTATAATGATGTTTTACATAATCTCTGATAATTTAGTTATATTTAAAAATTGTGCATTTTTTCTTAATAGTATTTATGTTAACTACTATTAAGGCATTTTGATAAATTTTGAATTGAGTTCATATATTTTTAATTAATGAAATGCATAAAACATGTGTATAATGGTGAAAGAAATGTGTGATAATGTGATGTTATGGTGGGGTTAATGGCTACCGAGGTGGATTTTATTATACCGGTGCCAATGGGCTACGGATGTAGGATTCTATTATGTTTGTGCTAATGGGAGACCGAGATGAGATTCTGTTATGTTGGTGACAGTGGGCGACCAAGGTGAGATTCTGTTATACTGGTGTCAATGGGCGACCGAGGTGGGATTATATTATGTTAGTGCTAATGGTTGATTGAGGTAGGATTTTATTACACTGGCTCTAGTGGGTGACCGAGGTAAAATTATGTTAATAAAGATATATGAAATTTGAGATTGAAAGCCATTTTGATAATCACTATGAAATGTTTGCTTAAAATACAATCGGTTTCAGTACAACTTCTAAAGTTATTAAATGCTCTTAAATGCTTATATGAAGTTCAATTTCAACTACTATTTCAGTTTCAATTTTTCATACAATACTTCAATTTATCATCACAACACAATATTTTCATTCTTTTGGTTTTAGTTATCAATTTATGTTTTAGATTACGATAGTCCGCTGAGTTGTGCTATAAATATGCCCTTTTGATTAGTTTTATTTTTGCAATCTTGATTTTTATTTGGTTATTGGTTATGTTATCAATTGTCAAGTGCTCTTATGGATACTTCAAATTATATATATTTTTGAATGATGTATAGAAAAATATTTTTTAGATTCAATAGTCTTTTGCTTTATATTACATTCAGTAGTGACTATGTGTAATATATATTTTGGAAGATTTGTTTCAGTGCTTCTTAGATCAGATATTGGGCTCAATATTGTCACAATCATGATATAAACTGTGTGATATCGAGACGAGTTGTGTCAATTATTAAATTGAAAATGTTAAACATCGGCTTTTTTAATGTGACTGTATCTTTAACATATGTTATGTGATAAGTTCCTAACAAATATAATTTAATAAAAAAATTGGCTTACAAAATAAATGATGGTGAGAACTATTTGGCATAAATTAAAGGAAAAAATAGCTAAAGATTTTTAATTATTATTTTTATTAATTTAAAGCCTTAATGATATAATATAAAATTTAATTAATTTCTCTTACATATTATTAATTTTAAAATAAATAAATAAATTTAAGATTCATCGTAATTTATTCGAAATTTATTCTTAAAATAAATTCCGTTGACATAATTTGACATTTTTTTGCTTCTCCCGCGAAAAGACCTATTTCGCGCCAAATTCGGCCATTTTTCTGCAGAAACCATCCACAAACCAAAACCCTAGAGAATCTGCTGGACACTGTGATTCTTTCCGGCGAGGAGTAGGCTAAGAGAAGACATCGACGGGGTGAGATCGCAATGAAAGGGAGGACGGTGAAGCTTAAGGAGGCTCATCGGGGAAACGGAGCCGCTTCAGTCTGCTCAATCATCTGGGATAACAGCGGAGGCCTTCTTGTGACGGCTTCTTCGGGCGATTCCACCGCCTTCATCCACGATGCTGTGCAGCCAGCGAAGCCAGCAAAGGCCCTCCGCCATCACCGGGAAGGGGTGACCGCCATCGCCCTAAACCCAACTTTTGACACCCTTGCTTCCGGTTCCATCGACCATTCTGTCAAGCTCTATAGCTTTCCAGGTTATTTCCCCTCATGAATGTCGCTTCTTTTTTTGAAGTAAATATTTTTTATAAATTAACCTTTTGGTTATGCAGCGCATTTTTTCTGACTTAAATTTGACAGAAATTAAATCATATTAAATTTTTGTAAGAAAATGTTCTATTTTTTTTGAATTTTCAGATTAGAAGGAATAACTAGATGTTTTAAGATAAGCTTAACTTACTATTCCCGTCAAAATCGACTTGGATATGCTGAGTTCAGATACCATGGCATTGTTCCTGTTTGCTATAGTTCTGAGTGGGATATAATGAGAATAACGTATGATAATTCTATTTTGAACCCGTTCAAAATCAATGATGCCCCTGAGGGCATCTCCAATAGAACTTCAAACGCCCTTTTGTAGTTGCCGCGACTTGACCACCAGAATGGTATTCACAGCGCCATTTCTCCGGCTGTGAATTGGCATGGCACTGATCCAAACTCACTTTTTTTTAATTATAAAATTATCCTAAACTTATTAAATTTTAAGATTTTAATCTCAAATATATTAGTTTAACACTTGAACTTATGTTATTAATTTTCTAATTTTAATATGTTTAAATTTTTATGTAATCAATTTATTTAAATCAATTTCTTCATTTAAATAATTTAAAATTCAATAGCATAGTTAAAATATAGCATTAATATACCATTTATGTGTTTTAATGTAATTTTTATTTTATATTGTAAATATTTATTTTATTAAGTGCATTTTTGTATTTCAAATTAATTTATTGAGTAATATTTATTTTTGTTAAAAAAATTATAAGTGGGTCTAATTCGAAAAGTTAAAATATATAAGGGTATGATTAGATATAAAACAGATATGAGATATTATATACATAGAATTTAAAAAAAAAAAAAATTGAAATGGAGTTCAATTGGAGATGAAATATTGATCATGACTGTTAGTGTTTTTAGATGTGGAAAATGAATTTTTCGGTTGGAGATGCCTTGATCTGTTTTTGTTGATTCTTCATTATCTTTATCAATTGATCATTGTTGTGTTTTCAATTGTCTTTTTTGTTTGAAGGCAATCCGTACCTTGACATTTTTCAATAAGAAAGTTCCTTTTATGCGTTGCAATGTGAGATGACCAGTTCAGCCACTGCTATCAATCAGAGAGACTTGCAGCATTTTAAAAATTCTTCAAACTTAGGAGACACTAACAACCATTGAACCCTTTCTTGCACAATTGTGGGAGGAAGCAGACAACCTGGCTTGGCTTGAATTTATTTTTGCTTGGTTTGGTCCTGCCTATTGTTTCTTGGTCTGTACAAGCATTTTAATGTTGCGTATATTTGCCTTGGGATTTGTGCTGGCATATCCTTCGTGTTATTCTTTGTAGTTGCAGGATTTTTGCTTATAAATCAAACAAGTTTGGTGTAATACTTAAGAATTTAATTCACAGTTCTCTTTCTTGATCATCCTTGAAAGTTGCATTTTAATTATCATGGTGATAGCCTCATTTCTATAAACAAAAATTGGATTATGTTTTTCCTACAGATGGGGAGTTTCAAAGCAATGTTACAAGATTTACCTTGCCAATCCGTGCTCTTGCATTCAACAAGTCTGGTAGCTTGTTGGCTGCAGCTGGTGATGATGACGGCATTAAACTGATAGCTACTGTTGACAGTTCAATCTCAAGAGTGCTTAAGGGTCACAATGGTTCTGTTACTGGCCTAGCTTTTGATCCAAAAAATGAATTTTTGGCATCAGTTGATGGATTTGGAACTGTGACATATTGGGAACTTTCCTCTGGAAAACCAGTGCATACTTTGAAATCTGTAGCTCCAAACTGTGATTCAGATGCCTCACGTTTGAATTTTCTTTCTTGGAGCCCTGATGGAGAGACCTTAGCTGTACCAGGTTTGAAGAATGATATCGTGATGTATGACAGAGACACGGCTGAAAAGTTATTTACTTTGAAAGGAGACCATGAGAAACCTGTTTGCTTCCTATCTTGGTCTCCGAATGGAAAGTACATTGCAACTTCAGGCTTAGATAATCAGGTCTTAATCTGGGATGTTGATCAGAGGCAGGATATTGATAGACAGAAATTTGATGAAAGGATATCTTCCTTATCTTGGAAGCCTAATGCCAACGCATTGGCTGTTATTGATGTTATGGGTAAATTTGGTGTTTGGGAGAACCCTGTCCCTTCTTTCATGAGGTCCCCTACAGATGGTGCTATTAACCATCAATCAAGGGCTGGAAATGGTCTCCTATTGTTTGAAGAGGACGATAAAAAATCAAGCCATTCTGGAAGTTTAGATGAAATTATGGAAGAAAGCCATGGTGATTCAATTCCTGTTAGCAGCAAAAGATTAAGGAAACATTCAGTACTCGATAAATCTGATGAAGATAGTGATGGGTTCCTTGAGCAAATTGTGTCACGTAAGAAGTCTGCTAAAAGCAAAGAGCATTTAAGATTTGGAGGTGGAACAGAAGAGTGTGAAAGTTCAGTTAGGAATGTCAGGCCAAAATTACAAGAAGCGTTTCAACCAGGATCTACTCCCGTGCAGGTGGGCAAGCGAAGGTTTCTTTGTTACAACTTGCTTGGAAGCATAACCACAATTGAAAATGAGGGCTACTCCCACATTGAGGTAAAGAGACTGTCATTTCATAATTTTGCCATTTCTATTTTGATGCGTTTGTTGTTTTCCCAAGCGGTTCTGCTTTCTTTTAGGTGATTTTGTGCTTTTAATATTGTCACGATATTTTTATTTAAGGTTGTGAAAATCAGGCCGTACATTAAACCAGAAGAATGAGAGGTTTAATGTTCAATGGTTCGATCATGATTGAACCGGATGATGTAATAAATATTAAAATTATTTAAATTTGATGTAATAATCATATAATAATATAAATTTATGACTAAAAAAAAAACATACATAAACAATATTTTTTTATAATTTTAAATTTAAAAACATTCAATTTTAAAATTTGATTCATGTTTAATACAAATTTAATTCACATATAAATTTATAAATTTAATATAATTTATTATTAATTTATATTATATGCTTAAATATAATTTTTATCTATAGGTTATATATCAAATTTATATTATAAATTTGCATCTATAAATTATTTATGTTAAATAATTTATCATTAATAAATAGATAAAAAATATTTGTTATGGTGTATAAATAAATAGATAAATTATTATTATTATTATTACTATTATATTTTATATATGTTATCCTTGACTTTTTAATGTGTGCGGATACCAGAAGAAGAGAATCATTCGATTTTCTTTCTGTCTACAGTAAAAGCGCAACAGCTACAATAACTTTGCTTTAATTTAATTGTACTTTTATTGTAGATAGGGAGAAAATCGGTCTCCAGTCCGCACACAATAATATCTTGTTATCCTCAGTAGTGTTATTTAGGTATTTTCCTATTTTGCCTTGTATTTGTTAATAGGTCGACTTTCACGATACTGGTAGAGGGCCAAGGGTTCCTTCTATGACAGACTATTTTGGTTTCACCATGGCTGCACTGAATGAAAATGGCAGCATCTTTGCAAATCCATGCAAGAGCACAAAGAGCATGAGCACTCTAATGTACCGACCTTTTGGAAGCTGGGCTAATAACAGCGAGGCATGTTTTTTGAACTTGCATTACGATTGCTAGCTATGTTTTCCACTCTCACCTGTATGACTGATTTTGTTTTCTCACATAACAATAGTGGTCAATGAGGTTTGAAGCCGAAGAAGTTAAAGCTGTTGCTTTAGGAACCGGATGGGTAGCTGCAGTTACTAGTCTTAATTTTCTTCGCATCTTCACGGATGGTGGTTTGCAGGTTTGTAATTTCAATAAAGCTGTAAAGATAATCCACTTATTGCTGATTAAAAGATTCTTTTGCGTGAAAAAACTTATTATTTCTTTTTTATAGTAATAGCTAATTAGTGCCTTTTGTTTCAGAGGCAGGTCCTCTGTCTTGATGGTCCAGTGGTGACTGCAACAGGCTTCAGAAATAAATTGGCGGTGGTTACTCATGCTTCAGATTGTTTTTCCTCAGGAGATCAGGTTTGCTCACAGCAAAATTTGCAAATAATGAATTATGATTTTTTTCCTTTTTCAGAGGTATATGTTCTGCAATTTTAGAAACTGGTTCTAAGCAGGATTTCAAAAGTTTTTAACCCATTCACCAATCAATATCTTTATAAGAGGCTGCCTCTCACTTACCTGTTACCTCAATCAGTAGACTTAGGCTTCATTTGGGACGGCTTTCTTACTGCTTCTTAAAGCAGCTTTTTATTTCAAAAATTTTAGAAAGCTGCTTTAAGAAGCAGTAAGAAAACTGTCTCAAACGAAGCCTTAACCATTGATCATCTCCTTTGACCTTTTGAAGCTGCTTTCTTCAGGACTAGCTGGCCAGGCCTTCTAAAGAATGTGCTTTGGTTGGTCTTATTCAGAGCAGACATGCATGGCTTTTCAAATTAAAATCATCAAATTGTCCCTTGCTCAACCTTATGCATGCCCGAAATAGGCCCAGATCCCAGGTTCTCAGCATTGCTGGCTCACGGCTGATATTTGATGAAGAAAAATTTTGTATTATGATATGCTTTCTTAGCAAATCTAAGAACTTTCAGATCCATTCTTACTCTTTTTTTTTTTTCCTTGATAAATCCTGCTTATTGTGCCCACATCCATCTTTAAATCCCATCCTGACCACTTTTGTCTGCCCGTAATGCCCACGTTTGAATTAAAGCAAGATTGGAAACCAAACTTTACTTTCATCTTGCATCTGATTACTGATTCTGATGATATTGATCAATTGAGGAAACATGTTACACTTTTGTCTTTCTTCAATTTTTTTTTTCATTTTTGTTTTCTTTTCCAGGTGCTAGAAGTACAAGTATTCAATATTAATGGCAGAACTCAACTCATTCGAGCCGTCTTCCCTTGTCTCCTGGTTCTTGTTTATCATGGTTTGGATTTAGTGAAGAAGGTCAATTGTGCACCTATGACTCCCAGGTTTGCCAGGAGTTCCCTTATGATAATAAAATTAATATTTTTATAAACTCATCTAATGATCATAATTAATTGATGGAATGCATGCAGGGGGTACTAAGAATGTTAACCAATCAATATGGTAACAGTTGGCTCCCCATCTTTAGGTACTGATTGATCACAAAACTTATACTGTACAAAGTCAATTCTTCATACATTTAGAATCAGCCATGAGATGGATATGAATTTAAATGCAGTGCCAGTAAAGCAAAGAAGTCTGAAGATGAGAACTACTGGATGGTTGGTATTAATGCGAACAAGCTCTTCTGTGTTTCATGCAAGTCCCCCAACTCTTACCCATTGGTAAGTCCTTTTGAGTGTTGCTGCCACTTTTTACCAACTTACTCCCTCCAATTTAACACTTTCAGAGTTTCTGCAGGTAATGCCAAAGCCTGTTCTCATCCTACTTGATCTTAAATTCCCTCTTGCCTGCTCTGATCTAGGCGCCGATGATCTGGAAAACGAGTTCATTATTAGAAATATGCATCTCTATCAGGTTTTTCTTTTCCTTTGACATATTTATCTATTATTTGGCTTGCTTAATTGCTCAAACTCATCAAAATTTTGATCTCAGATTCTGGAGAAGATAGATGAAAATGCAGCAGCTGGTCTCGACACAACTACACTTGATGATGAAGCATTTGATATGGAGTCTGCTATTGACCGTTGCATCTTGAGGCTTATTTCCACTTGTTGCAATGGTATTCTTATTTATACTTTTTTTTTTTTGGTAATATTTGAATCTTAAGAATGTTTGTTTGGATGATGTCCTTATAGCTGATAAGCTTGTGAGGGCCACTGAACTTGCAAGACTGCTTTCTATGGATAAGTCAGTAAAGGGTGCAATTAAGCTGGTTACCACTCTGAAGCTTCCTATCCTTGCCGAGCGTTTCAATGAAATACTGGAGGTGGCTTCTATTTTCAATATCCATAAAATTTTCCTGTAAAAATTTTTTTTTCCAATGTTTTGACTGCTTATTTCCTATATATTTCTTGCAGGAAAGATTGCTAAATGAATCTAAAGGGGTTTCAAACAACTCTTCTGTCATGGACGTAAACAAAGCTGTTGTTATTTCCAATCTGTCATCTTCACAGGTATTTGCAAATGCCGAAGCTTCCAAGAAAGACAAAAATGGAGAACACGAAGAGAATAAAGAAAGAAAGGAACTTTGTGGGAACAGAAGTAATGAAGCAGAGAAGTCTCAGGCTGCCACAATGCCATTTTCAAAGATGTCGAACAATCATGATAGAACTGAGAAAGTGATAAAGGCAACAGAGAAGGAACTCAATAAAAAGAGTTCAAAAGAGGAAGAGAAGCAATTACCTGTAAAAGGTGGTGGCACAGGTAATTCTAGTTCTATTGAGGTGGTTAATCAGAAGCATTGTCAAAGGCCCATAAATCCATTTGCCAAGTCATCAAATAAGCTTGAAAAATCATCGACATCTCTTCTTGATTCTATTAAGAAGATGAAGAAGACTGATAAGTAGAAAAAGGTGGAAGGGTTACCAACGACATTGCGAGGTTTCAAGGAATGAATCATAAATGAAAACGAAGGTTTTGTTTGGGACGATTTTTTTATTGCTTGTTAAAACAGCTTTTTAGACTTTTAGTACAAAAATTAAATTTTTTTTTAACTACAGAACTGCTTTAAGAAGCAGTAAGAAAGCCGTCCCAAACTAACCCCAAGTATTTATGCCTTTTCAGTAGCCTCTTGGCTGGTAATAGGATGACCATTAATTTTTGTTTGTGTTTATAGTGAGTTAAGTTTTTCTCTTCTGAAAATACAAATGTCAGTTTATATTTTTTAATGTCTCAAAATTTTCAGAGAGTTGAATTATCCATTGGATGTTTCAATTTTTAGATGATTTAAACTATACTTTTGACAACATTTTGCTGATGAGTTGAATGCGCACTTCAATTAGTGATTGGCTCAACATGATGGATGAGCTCAGTATGGGCTATATATATATATATATATATATTTGTCTTTTTAATTGTAGCAAACTTATAGTTGAATTAAGTCTTTACCAAATGAACCAAACAATATCAAAAGAGGTATAATTTGAGCTTGAATGAGCCTAAATTAAGGGTGTGAGTGTAATTGAAAAGTTTAGGACACTAATTTGATGATCAAAAGATTTTTAAATTTGATATGTTTATAATCAAATTGAGTGTATTGACTAGATGAATTTAATGAGCTTATGATTGCTTAGTTTTAACATTGTTAAAATAATTAAATATTGAAGAAATTATTAATAATCAAGTAAATCAATATGGGTTGTTTGATGAAATGTTTTAGATTTTCATATTTATGGGATGTGCTAGTCTAACAAATTTATAAATAAACTAACACTCTCTACATGAAGCATAGCGCTTGTAGTTAGAGCTCAAACTACCTCTTGAGATTTAAGAGAGCTCAATAGCTCTAAGGATTTTGAAGCAACATCGTTGGGCTATCTCTTGATTATCGCCATAGAGCCTTTGTCAAATGTTCACCATGGTCTTTTCGACTATGTAATAAAAAAACAAATAAGAATCATTTTGGTTGGGCCAAACTTTGCAGTTTCTCTTTTTGGGTTTTTCATATAAAAACTCTAGTGCCTCTTACAATTCTTGCACATCTATCTTAGCTATGTATATATCGGATCTTCATGTGAAGATAAGATGTTAAACTATACATCTCTCCACCCACACACACATATATATGGTCGTAGGAGATATGATTAGTTTTCATTTTCTGCTTGGTTTATTGGAAAAAGAATGTAGAGCAAAATTGAAGCTAGTATAAAAGGAATATAATGTGTTTGAAATTATTTTGATTAGTGTAAAATAAATACAAGTGGTTTTTTTTTTTTATTTAGTTTGAAGTAAAATAAATACATTATAAAGCCTAACAATAGTGATGTTGAATAGAGGCCGGTGAGTGACAAGTGGGGGTCAATCAGGGGCGAATCTAGAGTGGGTGCCTAGGGGCATAGGTCGGGCCCCCACCGACCCATAAATCCCACTACTATTTTCACAGCCCCCATTGGCCTCTAAAGCCATACATATTGTATTAGAAAGTTGCTTAAAAAGTAGTAAGAAAGTTATCTCAAACGAAGCCTTATTAATGATCTAAGGCTTCATTTGGGAGAATTTTCTTGCTGCTTTCCAAAATAGCTTTTTAGTACAAAAAAAATATAATTTAAAAAATTTTTTTACTAAAAAGTTGCTTTAGAAAGAAATAAAAAAACGGTTACAAACAAAGTCTAATACTCATATTAGGCAATCAACATATAATATATCACTATGAGTGATAAAAAATTCTCATATTGCTCATAGATACTTCACCATATATTGTTCGAATAATACATGAAGCATGAAATGCTATGGAAACCTTGTTAAATCTTAACATCTGTAAAAATGCATATGATTATATATGTGGTTATATATTATAAATCTTATCATAAATACTCAATGGAAATTCAAAAAACTTTTGAATAACCTTCACATAAGGGAAAATACAAATAAACAAAGAAAGAATTAATAAATTCTCCTAAGTTGCAAGAGCCATTCTGATCCAACATATGGCAAGATAAGAATGCATTGAAGTATTACTTATCGAGATGTTTCTACTTCTACAACAAATCCTCTAGGAATGCAATAAAAAATTTTCTTAATAACATTGAAAAACTTGGGATAGCTCTTGCCTTTATGAATCCTCTCAAGGGAATACTAGACAATAGTCTTAAATGTCATTGAAGATATAAGGATGTTACATGTTCAGTGAAAGAAGACAATCACACACGAAAGTTGAACATGATGAATGTTATAAGAGGCACTTAATTCAGACATTCATGACTCTTTACATTAGAGCTGCTTAAATATCCAATGTGTCACGATCCGATTCAATATGACCCGATCCTACCTCCCAAATCATACCGTGCCCGATTATGACAAAAAGCATAAACAAATCCTAAGATCCAATTAGAGAAGTGTTGAAAAACTAAACTTCAATTTATACACGACACAAAGCTACTACTAAATATAATATAAATAGTAGACTACGGAATATAAAAAAGAATAGTGTGTATTTATATATCATCCAAAAATACATGTACAATCTCAAGTTATCTACAACAGTGTTTATCAATAAAAAATTACAATAATAAAGCCAAGCCTACAAAAAGGAAACTAACCAAAAGCATACATACAACGCATATTAGAGCCTGATATCAAAACTACAAATGTTGCTCCCTACCCTTTCCTTGGTCTAAAAATGGTAGCAAAAGCAGAAGTGAGGCTAACACGACTCAATAGGCTATAAACTGAAGTATTGTACGGAAAGCTTAAATTGAAACAGATACTAAATTTTTATAAGCATTAAGATAACTACTAAAATTGTACTAAGTCTAACTAAAATACAAATAAATATTTCATAGTAATTATCAAAATTGCTCTCATGCCCAAATTTCGACACAACAAATTACATAATCCATTCTTGTTGCCAACAAAATCCCTCCTTGGCCACTAGCTTCACAACTTCCAACACATAATAGATAGAAGATAACATAATCATTTATCTGCGCCAACAGAATTCCTTCTCTTCACAAAAAGAATTACTTTTCATATAATTCAAACATTTCAAACACATACTAAAAATAAAGTAAATTCTACTCTACTAAAGTAATCACAATAATGGTGTATAATTCTATATAAATGTCCTAACGATTGTTAAATAATTTCCCATCCGATGTTCTACAGGTTGCCAAAACTAAATTTTGGAATTTTACCATATTACCAGGGATTGTGTATAACAGCGTTATGAAACTTTAACTAAACTAAGCACTATTTTTAGATGTCAAAATAAATTTTGTGAATTGATAAAAATCATTGCATTTCTAAATTACCTTGTAAAAATCTCGAATAAATACTCAAAACGATCAGAACAGTCGTTCCAACAATATATCAAAAATTTGTGGATAAAAGTTACCATAATTCAAGAAAATCATATTTTTTTGGTAAAACTAAATTATAATTTTGATAAAAAAAATTCCAGGAACTCTAAATTATTAAAAATTGAGTTAGGTAAAATGTAACTATCTCGACCCAAAAACTTTTCCATTTGGGCTAGCAGCTGGAAATGACCCGAAGCAGTCCAAAATAAAGTTTCTCTCATTAAAAATCCTCTCCCTCTCTCACTAGGTAGCTACTCAAATGGAACAAATCAGGTAGATTAGTGAATTTAGATATTTTCAAGTGTCAAAATTGGCCAAGTGTTGGGGTGCTAAAAAACAAAGCAATGGGGCACTTCGGGGGAAAATTACGGATTTCATAATCAAGTATTCAGACCCATGGAATCCACTTCATAACACATACAAACCTTTTTCATGCACATATATAATTCTCAAACATATGCAAGAGAGTTCAAATGTAGAAATTTAACATGTTACCTAACTTCTAGTCATGTCAATACTTTAATCCTAGAGGTCTACATAAAGAATCTTCAATTTACCTTTTGGTGCAAACATTATAATAAATACTAATAATCAAGCCTATTAAAGGATAACTACGATCATCTAGCAACTTATTGCATAATCCTCAAATAATATACATCTACAAGTCTCTCTCATGAGCCTTAATCATTTATATTCATAAATGGAGGATAAAGAAATTTATGTACAACTTTTTTCTTGTGTTTTTCTTAGATAATAAAACTATCTCAATCATTGCATAATAGATGTATTCCATCATACCAAACTACTTAATTTCTTAGCCTTCTTATTTCCTTATTTTATTGTTGTCTTGCTTACTCATAGAATAAATCAAGTATATTTTTTCTTAATCTAGATATTCTTTGAACCTTGAATGCCCAAATTTCTCTCATCTTAGGAATTAGTGAACTGTCACACTTTAAATCTTTGGTGTTATATAAGGGGAGGTTAACTATATTTTAAAAGAAAAGGAATAATAGTTTATAGCAACCAAAATAAAAATTATGTCAAATTTAAGTTTTTAATTTAAAAAAGTACTATCCAATTTGAACATAGTGTTGATGGGCCATCCAATGAAAACACATTTAATACACTAGAGAAATTGGTGTTGAAATCTGAGAGCTTGACCTTGTATTTTAATGACTAAAAATATTATTGGATGATCTTTTACTTATTCCTACTTTATACATTGTATTTTTTTTTTGTGCCTGATGCCACTAATCGTTTCATGAACAACATACAATGAGCTGGATTGAACATTCAGACTCAAGTTAGTGCAGTGGTGAGGTCAAAATTAGTTTGTAATGATAAAGTTTGTAGTTTTATATTTTCTTGAGTTATTTTATGTATTAGGTATATGTTGACTAAACAACTGAGCACACACTTATAGGGGGATAAAAATTAAAAAATATACTAAAAATTTTTATTAAGCATAATGTACAGTATCAATCATACTACACGGTTTGTTAAACTAAAATTAGTGTAATTATTTAATTAAATCAAATTAATTAAATTAAGCTATAACTAATTGTAAAGGATGATCAACTATTGATAAACATCACCATCAAATCTAGGTTATCAAAATTAGACAAATTTGAAATTTGATAAGATCGTATTGTATGAACACTAATGAATGTCGCCTAATTTTATCTCATAGAATAAGAAATTGAATCATGATGTATGTGTTCAAATCACTTTAATTACTGCTTTTTTATTTTCCTATTATATTGTTATTTTTTACTCATTATAAAGTAAATCAAGTATAGTTACTTCTCAATCAATAGTTTCTATAAATAAAGGATCAAATTCCCCTCATCTCAAGTTAGTGAATTTTCACCATTCACCATTCACATTGTACATGCTACACACTCAAATCTACAATAATATCTGCATTGAATATGTAATGATCCTCATTTGCATTAGATTAACAATTTGCTAATGACCTATTAATGACCTAATATAAATGAATTTAAACTCTTACATGGCTGAAAATTTTTACATGGGAGCACTGTGACGCTTGGCTAGCGAGCACTGCAACACTTTCCTCTTTGTTTGGAGGGTTCTAGATTGGTGGGCGCAGTAGCACTAGAGCTGGGTACTACAATGCCAATTTCTCTAATCTATAGTTTTTTGGGAGAGCGTTGAGTCGCTAGGTCAGAAAAAATATCATTCCACCTTTCCATTTAAGTATCCCAAAACCCATACCCTCACCTCATTTCGCATGCCTTAGCTGAGGAAGAGAAGGAGAGAGAGAAGAGCGAGAAAGCTTACTTCTGAGCTTTTTCATATGTCATTCAAGTTAGCAAAGTTGTTTTGATCATTATAGGTGACATTAACCCTACTTTTATTTTCAATAATTTAGTTTATGGGGTTTTGTCCCTCTTGTATATGATAAAAAAATACAATCATCTGATCTAGCAAATTTTTACCATGTAACTTTTGATATGTTGTAGATATTTTTATTCTAAACATTTTAATGTGATCATATTAAAATTTCATTATGTAGTTTTGCAGGTATGATATTTTACTTAAAGTAATAAAGATAAATACACACAAAAAAAAAACTTAGGACTGCTACATTTATTTTATTAGGTTTGATATGACATGCATCTATTATAATTCATCGGCCATCGCATGACTACACTGATAGCACATGCATACTAATATACATATTGAACATATTTGTTTTGGTTCAAGGTAATATTATAAATGATAAATGCATGGTAAGACATACATGAGTATATGTAATAATGGCTAGCTATAGATTGGACTAATTCAGATTAATCAGAGACATATTATCTTGTATATGAGGGTTATATGACACTACAGAAAAATCAGCTATTTACTGCAGCCAAATCCACCGTAAAATCAAAAAAAATCCATCAAAATTCTTATTTTGCGGTGAATTTGTGATGGATACAGTTCAAATGCTAAAATTAGCATCATGAACATACTTGCGACAAATAAAATCTGTCTCAAACTTTTTGCGACAGATTTGAGATGGAATAAAATGATGACTTTATTTTTGTGGTTCGCTGCAGATTCTGTCACAAATTGTTGTGAATTTGCGATGAATAATCTGACACAATTTGTGATAGATGGGTTCGTCACAAACGTCAATACCAGAACATTGTATCAACATTTGCGGCAGATTTTTTTTGCACCAAATATGTCGCAAACCTATAGAAATACAAAGCAAAAGATCCTACCATTATTATTTGGGCCTTCCAACATTCACAATCCAAGCAATTATAAAAAAACGGATATGCAAAGCAAATATAATTAAAGAGTATTATGCAAATTACACTAATTAATGAACAAACAATCATATTCAATAAAATTCAACAAAATTTATAACATTGTTCCAATTTCAACATAACATATACATCAAATATATTAGAAGCCGTCTCATGCGATAATCTAATTGGAATCTGTATTCTTGCTGTCCTACTTGGCCGATGGAGGTGCCGATTGAGATCTGCTAATTCGCTCGCTCAATCTTCTAAGCTCCTCCAATAGCTGAGTGTTCATGTATGTTTGAGTTTTCCATATATTTTCTAACTTTGATGCTAAGTTAGCCACCTGTTGATAAACTAAACTCTCTTGGCTGCCTACGGAGTGGCCGGTGGCAGAAGAGGACTATCCCTCATATGCTGAAGCCTGCAAGCCTAATCCATAAATTTGCCCCTTTTGCATTCCTCCTGCCACCTGCGTCCAAGTGCAATAGTCAAAAACATCTGCAAAACCCACAGAGGATCTCTCTCCAGCTACCGTCTAGCTCTCTCAAAGCCATGTATACTTATCCTATGTATAAAATATAATCTAAGATTAATCATTATATAATCATCGCTTTTAATATTTTTGTAAATATAATATTCTTATATACTTACATATGCCCTCCTGGCTCACTCATCCACCCACTACTGGTCTTGCTGACACCTATGAGTGTGACTGTGTAACTCAACCATAGTATGTTCTCTACCAAGCACCTCCTTCTACGATATACTTAGATTAGAATATATATACAAAGAAATTCTTAAATTTTATTAAAATTCTTACCAATTGTCTTCTATGCTCAGTTTGTAAAACTGAGCCCCCAATATATAGGGAGCTTCCAAGGACTCTAACATTAGAAGCTCTATTCTAACAGTTCTGCTCCCTCCTTATTGTATAGTCTAGGCTACCCAAAGCTCTATTGAGCTAAACCATACACCCTCGCCAACCAAAAGAGGACGCTTGTTTATCCTCTTAATGCCAATAAACATATTTCATAGGTTAGTCGCTCCTCATTTCTCAAATTTTGTTCTAATACGAGTATCATGCTGAGGCAACCAATAGGAAATCTCACTGCACTTAACCAATTAGAAAAAAAAATTCTTTATTAGCTTAATAAAAAATAGATAGTTGTTAATAATATTATTGCTTACTAACCTCAAACTCCCTAAACCACAAATTATATACTTCCTATGGGATTTTCTTCCAAGAGATATATGGACCATCAAACCTACTTCATATGATATCATATATCTTGTATGTGGGCTTCTTTGATGGATGAAACCAATCAGCATGCACCTATCCGTAGTCAGTGTTGCGACAGCCAGTGTGGAAGGTCTAGCTATAATAAGGGTCGAAGGTCTAACTACATAGGTCTGAGAGAGTGGTGGGTAGTAAAATGGTTAGTCGCTCATTTCTCAAATTTTGTTATGATATGTGTATCATGCTGAAGCGACCAATAGAAAATCTTGTTGCACACAACCAATTAGAAAAAAAAAATCTTTATTAACTTAATAGAAAATAGATAATTGTTAATAATATTATGGCTTACTAACCTCAAACTACATGAACCACATGTCATATGCTTCCTTTGGGATCTTCTTCCAAGAGATATATGGAACATCAAATATGCTCCATATGATATCCTAGATCTTGTGTGTGGGCTGCTTTGATGGATGAAACCAATCAGCATGCAGCTCCATAGTCGGTGTTGCGATAGTCTGTGTAGAAGGTCTAACTACAATAAGGGTGGAAGGTCCAACTACATAGGTCTGAGAGAGTGGTGGATAGTAAAAATGTTGTGGAATGCATGGTGGATAGGGATAAGTAGCAGGGAATCCCTGAGAAGATGGTGGGGGATAGTACAGGTAAAATGGAACAGTCTGCATAGGGTTTGGTGATGAAAAGCAGAGGTCTAGGGTGTAAAAATGATGACTCCCTACAGGAGCTATAGACAAAGGGGACTATGTTAGATATGAGTTGTAGGCTCTGAAGTGGATGTTCCCTTAATATCAGATCGTCCACCAATTTTTGACATGCACCTGAAAATGTTTGAGAATGATCGCCTATGGGTCTCATCTTCTCTAGAAATTATCTGTAAAAAATAAAAGAAATAATTAGCTACAATGTGTATATTTATAAAATGTGGGAAATTAAGTAAATTAAATGCAGAAAAATAAGTAGTAATTATTGCTACATAAATATTCCATGATGGCGTGATAGTCATGACTTTTCATCCCAAATAATCTACCTAATCTCATACAAATACATCATATTTACATTGGAAGTATATCCATCAAGTAGCTTTAGGCTTTAAAGTGAAGATGAATGGAGCTTTTGGCTTTAGAAGTTTACCATTTTTACCATCCTTCAACTCAAGCATTTTCCTCCTACAAATATCCTTCAAATCCATCATAGCTTTAACATTATCTTTAGATTTGCACTTTGTGTCTATTATTGTATTGAACACATTATCAAAAATATTCTTCTCTGTATGCATCACATCTAAATTATGTCTAATCAATTTTGTTCTCCAATATGACAAAGACCAAAAAATATTCTTCTTTGTCAAATTGTGAGTAACTCTATACCTGGGCACTTCATAAACAGCTAATGATGGAGAATCAATTATCATGTTTATGAAATTTACTTATTTGAATATTTCCTCACTACTTAACCTTGGTGGAAGTTGTGTTATCTCCACTCTATTTTTAGTGAAAACATCCTTATTTTTCTTGAATGGATAGTTTGCAGGTAAGAACATATGGTGATAATCAAACCAAGAGTTTTTTCCACCATGCTTTAGAGTGAATGATTTTGTATTTTCCTTGCAAAATGGGCAAGCTTTCTTGCCTGCAGTGCTCCAACCAGAAAACATATTGTATGCTAGAAATTCACTAATTATCCAAAATAAGGTTGCCCACAATGTGAAATTTTGTTTAGTAGAGACATTATATGTAGTAACTCCTTCACTACACAATAAGTTTCATCAATTAAAGGTTGCAAGAGCAAATATATCTTTGCCTTTGGATTATGTGGGCTTGGAATAATAAGTGCCAAAAATATGTAATGTGTTGTCATGCATAACTGTGGAGAGAGATTTTAAGGGGTGAGCATTACAAGCCAGCATGAGTAAAGTGATGCCTATTAGCTAAATAGAGTAAACCATCTACATGTAAATCTAATCTTACATTCCTTACTTCTGTAGTGAAGGTATGTTGTGTACGGTAAAGTGTTTCCAAGCTTATACTTTTGATGGATGTGTCACGACACCTACTTGTGAGCTATGTTCCTTATGTCATCGCATATGTGTTGTAGAGCTCATAAATGCATATTAACATTGTAATCCGGGAACAATTGGTAAGTAGAATAGGCGACTGATTGGCACATCTTTTTTCCTTCTTCTTTTTCCCAAAATTTGATTTAAACTTTGGCGCGTTGCAATGATGACATACAATCTTTGAAAATTTATCCATATAATATAACATACATCTGTTAACACAACAATATATTTTCATAACTATCAAACCAAGTTTGGAAACCATATTTTTAGTCCGGTATAAGTTTGATGGAATTAAATTATCTGCCGAGTTGATCTCCTTAAGTAGTTCAATGAATTAATTAAAGTATTCTTTAGGCACATTATATTTTATCTTATTATTTAACATCTTCACCACAGCAAATAACTCTGAGTAAATAGTGAACTCATTCCAAATTGGTTGTTGCGCATCGTGCAACAAATCATAGAAGTTTTGTACCTCCTTATTTGAGGATTCTTCTGTATATATTAAAATTGTAGTCCAGTTGCATCATAAATCAAATTCTTAAACCTCATAACTCTATTTTCCTCAATTATGTTGAAATTTGTAAATGAGCCGTACTAAAAGTTGAAATGAGGCTCATGCTCACCATGTGATTGTGAATTAAAAGTTTTATACCCTAACAATTTAGCTTTTTAATGGCCAAATCAAATGCTGAAGAAATTGAACATTAATCAATAGGGTAAATAATCTCATTCTGTAGTTAATAGTAGCCTAATGTGATACTATGTTCTACATCTGGATAACATAATAGTAAAACTAGCTATTTCAAACCTTATTCGTAAACAAACCAGCAGAAGGGAACGACGGGACGACAGTGTGGGTATGCTAAGGCGAGAAGGGGAGAGAGGGAGAAGGCGAGAATGGGAGAGAGAGGGAGAAGGCGAGAATGGGAGCTTTTGTGTGATTGGCATAAAGAAGAATAGAAGGGAGATGGGATGGTCAGACGTTGTGACCTACAATGAGAACAACTAAACGGGAGAGAACGAGGGAGCGTGACTGCGAAGCTGTGTGCGGCGGTCCAAGGTAAACTGAGACAATGAGTTTTTTTAAAGGGTTTAGGGCAAACAAATTATTTTTAAAGGGGGATTTCAAAATTGCCATTTTTGAAACCTTAAAATTAAATTTGAGGGTTTGCTTCATCGGGTTTTTCCCTTGTGATGGATGATCACTGGAAAGTGATCATCCATGCTGAACTGTTGATAGTCATGTTATTGAATGAGCGTAGTTGCGGCTTTGATGATTGTGCCAATGTAATGAGCAAGTCGGTCTTAGGTTTTCCCTTGAATCTTCTTGCTTTCCATTAGACAATAGTGGGCGTTAATGGATTTTTAGATGCGCTTCATGAAATCACCTAGAGTTATATTATCTTTCCAAGGTGTTAGAAACCATACATTCTTCCATATTCTTCTTAATTTGTGAAACTTTAACAAAAGTTGCTTTTGATGAATTTGGGTTATGCATTTCCGCAATATTTTCGGCATTGTAGTCAATATGATGCTTGTAGTTATTTATTTCTTGTTATGGGTTGTGTAACTGTTCTTTTTAATTGTACACATGCAATTTCAAACATTGCAGTCCCCATTATATCGTATCATTTTGTTCTTAACTCAGTTTGGAGGTTACTTTTTTAGCATAATTTATGTGAACTGTGAAGAAACTAAAACCTTGTGGTAGCACAAAATTGTGCTTTTTTATATTAGTTTTTAGCATTTAGGCTTCATTTTAGTTGTTTTTTTTTTTGGTGGTAGGAAAGGTAGATGGCACCTTTTTTCACTATTTTTTAAAATTGTCTTAGAAAAACTTCAGGAAAGCATAAGAGAAACTATAGCTGAGAAAAAAAAAATCTTTTTGAAGCTCCTCTTTTAGGTTGATTGTGTGTTTTTCTATTTTAGTGGAGGATGAGAATCACACTATTGATAGAATTTACTTACAATAATAATTTTTTGGCAATTATTGGAATAACACTATATGAAGCTCTTTATAGAAAAAATGTATAACACTTTTGTGTTGGTTAGAAATAGATAAAAAGAAGATAATTGATGCTGATTTATATATAGAGCTACACATAAACTCCAAGATATATTAAAAGCTATGCAAGATAGATAAAAATATTATGATTCAAAACACCAACTAGTGGAATTTGATGCTGGAGAATTTATATTTCTCAAGCTTAGGCCTATGAAGAGTGTAAAGAATTTTGGTAAGACTGGAAAGTTAAAACTACAATATGTTGGATCTTATGAAATTCTAGAAAGAATTAGAAAGGAGGCTTATAGACTAGCCTTACCTTATGTAAGAAGTATAGATTGTGTTTTGCTTCTCTTTACTAAGGAAGTATGTGGCTAATGTGTTTAGCATAATTATTTTAGACCATATTAATGTTCAGCCAAGTAGAAAAACTAGAAAGAATATTGAGTTTTAAAATAGAGAATCCTTTTGTGCGAGTTCTATGAAAACATGGTATAGAATGAGATGTCACAAAGAAATAGTAATAAAAGAATTTTATCCGCAACTCTTTAATTAAGGTATGACTTATATTACTGTATTTTGAATTTTTAGGACAAAATATGTTTAAGAAGGGGAGATTATAATAACCTAAAATTTTATTTTATTTAAAATAATAAAAAAAATTAATAATTAAATATATTTATAATAAAAATTGAAAAAGAAATTATATGATTTGAAACACCTTTTGTCATAGTTGTCACTTATTTTATCGGAAGCCGCACCGACTCTTTCCCCTATTTATGAAGGCAAGAGACATTCATGTAAAAAGTTAGGAATATCAAATTTAAATTTATGATTTACATATGACTAATTAAAAATTATAATTTTAAAAGAAATGAATATATATATATATATATATATATATATATATATATATATATATATATATATATATATATATATATATATATATATACAAATTTTAATAATGTAATTTTATTTTATGGATATTGAAATTAATTACGACCTTGTATTATGCGACGACGTTGTGATGGGTGGAGGGATTGCAATGCCTTAGCTTAGTTTGAGGAGTAGCTCGGGGCAGAGGTTAATGTCGTGAGACGGAATACATGCGAGCATGTATTTTGAACTCATTTGATTCCAACGAAATTTGAAGCTATGGAAAAATGGTCTTTTATGTATTAGTAATATCTCAAATAAATCCAATGCATTTGTTTTACATCATACCAAATAACAAAAAGTTAAAATACATCTAAAAGAAATGCAATACACTCATTCTACTTGGAACCAAACAATAAAAAGTTAAAATACATCTAAAAGAAATGCAATACACTCATTCTACTTGTAACAAAACAACCCCTTAGAAAATCATGCAATTCCCATAATCACATCAAATTAAACTAAAAGTTATATAATTAATGTCACATGCACCGACATGGCTATCATTCATAGCATTATAAGTTGTTAACAAAATTGAGAAACTAACCCAAAATGTTGTAGAGGGTAAACATGATACATCAATAATCTTTTTCAAATATGAATGATTGTAAAGCATCAGAATCAAATTAAGCATAACCGACACGACTTGATCTAAGATCTGTACTTGAACCACATTGGTTAAATCCTTGGCCTTCTAACATGTGAATGCATAAAATCATACTTGTACTAGCAGGGGATAGCTTTTGAATGTTTTATCTTCATTTGATATCCTCTTTGATTAAGTCCAATACCATATCTAGCATAAAATATCCCTTCTTACATAGTCATAGAACAATCCAATATTTTGCCCGCCAACTATCTACATCTGAGACACTTGTCCGTCCCCAAATAGCATGATACCGCTAAGGGGATCCTCCCTTGTGGGGCCCAGGGAGCTATTATTCATTATGTATGGAGGAGGAATTAAGTGAGAGCTATTTAGGAAGATTTCCTAATTGTTTTTATATTGTTAGGAAAGTTTTAATTGTTTAGGAATGTTTCCTAATTGTGTTTATGTTGTTTAGGAAGATTTTAATTATTTAGGAAGGTTTTCTAATTATATTTATGTTGTTTAGGAAGGTTTTAATTGCTTAAGAAGGTTTCCTAATTGTATTTATGTTGTTTAGCAAGGTTCCAATTGTGTTTGTTGTGTGTGAGGGCTATTTAAGGGGAGTTTTGTCTAGGTTTAAGATCCTTTGTTTGCTGAATTTTATTCAAGGGTTTGTGGGATAGACGATATATCTCTCAAATAGTAGATCAATTGTATCTTGCATTATTATTGTAGGGGAAATAAAAATTCAACCTCTGTCTTGTGTTCCTTCATTTTTCTTCTCATCTTGCTATTTTTTACTTACAAGACACATCATAGCACTTCCTCAAATTCGTGTTTCATTAAAAAGCACTTTGAAGGGTTCGTATATAGTAGATGGATTTTCCAAATTTGAAATTGAACTCGAACAATTTAAGGTTCAAATTGGTGTTTGTTAACTTAGTTTTCTTGCTGATTTTTTCCCCTCAAGCTTCCACATTCACTTGTAAATTCTGCATGTCCCTAATTGAAGATTGTTCAACAATTCCCTTTGTTCGTACTAAAATATTTTACGTTGTTTTGGGTTTATTTCTTTTCTCGAAGAAACTGTCTGCTTAAATGAAGTCAGTGTACATTTTCTATATTCTTTTGTCATTGTATTTAATATGAACGGGCATTTGGAAAATTGGATTTAGAAGTTTTATAGTTCATATGTTTGCAATATGTTGTTTATCAACTTGAAGTAAAAAAGAAAGCAATCATTTTCTGGCGCCTTTATATCATTTCTTTCTCTTTTATCATTTTATATTTGGTCACCTAATTATAGTTTGCCATTTGCTTGTTTTTATGGTATCTCATTATTCCAATCTCAGGTCTTTGATAATTATAGCCAGTGCATAAATAAGCGAGCAGTAATGAATCAAGTTGACTTGAGAAGTCTTTCCTCATGAGTGAATTGCCCAAGTGAACATAAACATCACCAATACAATTTTTTTTTGTTTTGGATGGATATGAACACTTCTCTTTAAAAGATAAAGGGTGATACAATGGTATCTACTATTACTTATTAGACCAACTTACAGCCCAAGGATTGATGGATGCATAATCCTAAATATGCTGATGAGCTTTAGTTACATTGGCTTTAATAGCTAGAGTCTAGAGACATTCTTATTGCGTGATTGGGCATCCTTTAACGGCCACTTCAGGACTAGTAGGACAACTAGCAAGTGGACAATAATCATTTGCATATCCACCCCACCAATCTATGCCATTTATGTTCTTAAATTGCATAGAAAAGAAGATTAGCACTCCCATGAAAGCCACTCCGGCTTCTAAGGCAGCTGACATTATGTAGGTGTGTTTTGCCCACCAATTCTTGTGCCTTGTGTAAATGTAATAATTGAAGAAAATACCAACCGTGCCCCACATGATGTAGTTCACTGCGTGTACTGGTGGAATGGCATTTCCACCTGAGATTAGCAGGGGAATGTGAATATGTTTAAGCCATCTCTTCTCAGGGAATGCTTTCGCAAGCAACCAAAATGGAATGGGTAACAAGAAACCTATTAGAAAGAAGTAATTCAAAAGTGAGTAATGCCCAAGTTTGCCAAATATTCTCTTAGGACCTACAAGACCCCAAATGATGTTGACTGTGAAGTGGACGTTATCCACAGGGCAAGTCCATGGGCTCCCTGGGGAAGTTTGCTTGTGTCGCATATGTTCTTTATAGTATTAAGGAGAAACCATGCTGTTGCAAAGTGAACGCATGTTGCTATTATGGAACCTGTTAACTGAGAAATTTCAAAGAAAAATATATAAATATATAGAAGTCAGCGTTCTGCAGACAAAAATCACTTCAATTTGTTGATGTCATGTACAGGTATACCTAAATAAATGATGAAACTGTTGTTGTTAGACATTGAACGATGCTTGTGATTTGTATATTTGTTTTATGCTTGAAATAATATCAGAGGTTAGGAAAGTTGAGGTATTAGATTTGACAATTATGTTAAGAAAGGTAGAAGTAAATCTAAAAATACTTGGTTAGAAAATATTTGAAATGATCTTTCTTTATTAGATTTGAATGAGAATTTGACTTTTAACATGACTTAATAGAGAAAAAGGATTCATGTAGCCGACCCCATGTAATGGGACAAAGGCTTGATTGTTGTTGTTGTTGTTGTTGTTGTTATTGTTGAAATAATATCATTTATATCTTTGTTGCCTGCTTGAACTAATATGGTTATCATTGATACATATCAATGTTTGTAATAATTCAGAAATCAGAATTTTTGAGGAACTTCCTTTTTTAGTAGTTAGAGAAATTGCACTTACGAACTGTAATAGAACTTTTTAAGCGTGGAAGAGTGCATATCAAGCGAAAGACAGACCTAAAGCTCTTATTTTTCTTTGAATTTTTCTATAAACTCATAATGAAACATTTTTTCAGGAAAATATATATGTTTATTAGATTGATGTAGTATGTTTGTATAGTTATGTTTGTTATTTACACATTCTACTGTTGTCTTTTAAGTGCTTGAGGAAGTTACCTGTACAATGAACATGGACTTCGGCGGTATCTTCATGTACTGCCCCAAGTTTAGATCACTAAGAAGTGTGAGTGCGTGGCCAACACTTATGCTGCCATAAGTCTTGAATGTCACATTTGCAAGAGGCTTTCCAGGTAATATTAAACCTATGATGTACTCTGTAATGACATAGAGCCCTACTCCCTGTATTGCAACTTTTAAATATTATAAATTTTACAGGAATTAGATCTTAATACGGCCATTTGAAAAGATTTTTCTTTTGGGCATTTTAATTTACAATGTACCTATTGAACTATTAGTTATCTTTGCTCCATTAAGGGCATTTATTCGTGGTTAGGGTATTACAGAACAACAGAGTATAAATTTTAATTACAGAACAACAGACCTGATTTGTAGTTGCCAGGATTACTCCAAAAGGTAATGTGAAAGAAAAAGCCATGGCGCATGCAAAGAGTACCCCCCACCATGGAAGTTGTAGTTGTCTATTGAAACCTAGGCATGTAAAAATGGAGAGTCCAATCATAGAAACTAAGAGAAGATGGAACCACCATTGAGGCACTGGCTCATAATTTCTCTTCATCAATCTTGTATGAACATCCTGTACCTTATCCGTTGAATATTCTCTATCATTTTTCCATATCTTCCAAATATCCCTGATGAATGATAAAAATAATTCAAGTTAAGTTTAACATTATAACTTAGACAGAAACTTAATTCATGTAAATAGCCTTATCCTTTCGCTTTTCTGTACCTTCCATTATGTAGAGCAACATGCATGATGGAAGCTGTTAAGGTTGCAAAGCTCAGGCCATAACCAAAAGAAAATATAATACTAGTGTTAATCTTGCTATAATTCTCTTGTTCTTGAACATCTAGAGTGAATGTTTTGCCATTGATGATCCGCGAGATATTGTAGATGTTTCCATAACTTTCAAATACATTGGACGATATCATAGGGAAACGTTTCGCATCATAAGTGTTGGTCCAATAAGTGATTGGGAGAAGAACATAAACTTTCAAGAAGAAGCTTATCATTATATTAAAGATAGCTATTGCCGGTGTGGCTAATGGGGTGCCAAGGAAGCCAGCAACAGTGGACCAGTCAAGGCCAAATGAGCCAAAACCAAGACCGTTCAGTCCTGAACCAATTTGCTGCATGGTGACAGATTTCTTATATATTAAACAGAGAAAAGAGATGGCAGAGATGGCAGGGAAGATGAAACCAGGGATGGCGTAGTATGCAAAGCTTGATATGAAGACAATGATGAAGAATTGAAACCGTGTTATTGCTCCCCTTTTTCTGTTCTCCTTTTGATGCAGTGCTCTGCCAAAATTAGTGAGCAAATGGTAAGATATTCTTAAAATAATATTAATTATGAATGTAGAAATCCATTACCGACAACTTTATAAATTAGTACTTGAATAGGGAGACTTGAACAAGGTTTCCTGGCCACCACATATATGGAGATTCAACCAGGTATTTTCTGAAAATACCAGCCCAACCATAGCCCAACAACTGTAATAAGTTTCAAAGAAAAATATAAATTAATCCTAAATTAACAATGGTAAGCGTAAATAAACTTGCTAGTTATGCACTCTAGACCTCATTTTACACAACAAAATATACAAGTGATATGTTTCTCACCTGTGATGTATGTGCTAACAGGAAGGCTGCCATTAGATTGATCTTTCTATGATAGAAGGCCTTGACTACAGTGACAAGATGGACAGAATAAACGCCATGTGCTCCTGTGCCTGCAAAGATGGTTATAAGACAATGTTCTTTCATTGTAAATGGTCCTGGGTTGAGCGAGAAGGACCAGTCTGTGAATGGGAGCTTTATGTCTTTCTTGGGGAGAGTTGCTGCAAGAAATCTCCCTATGGGTAGTGTGACAATCTGAATACAAACGGAACTGATAACCAGCATATTTGTCCTGAACGCGAAGAACTGATTTATGAAGGAGAGCAATACACAGGAGCTCACTCCGAGCAGCCATGCACGAAATGTTGATGCTGGTAGTTTTGGATTGTCGAAGGGGTCCACTGTTAGCCTCACCTCCTCAATGGGATGGTTGTTCTCTTCAACTGTAAATGATTTAGTTGGTCAGTTCTGTTGTGATCGCTCTTTGTTCCACGGGCTGATTTCTCTTACAAAATGCTGATATATATTTGGTAAGTTCAGTTTTGATAACTATTTGTTCCAAGAGCTGATTTCACTTACTAAAAATTGTTGATATATTTTGTTCCTTCATTTGTTTTTTATTGAAAGGAATTTCAATATGCTTGAATGGAAGGGATGTTCAACCGATTGGAAACTGGTGTTGCATAATGAAAGGATGTTTCGTTTACGAAGTTGTTCGGATTTCGTCTCGAAGATATGGCATTGGTTCTGTTGAAGACGTTCAGGTTTTGCTCTTGAAGCTGTTCAAATTTCTTTCATTTTTTTTAAAGAAATTGGAAAAATATATATTTGTAAACAATAATAAAGCTAACTTATGGTATAGTTTATATAATTATACAAGTGCGCTAGTTTTAAAATATGCATGCACAGTATGGTTTATGGTGGGACTATTTTAATTCGTTTTCAAAGACTTGAGAGATCAAAATAGTCATTTAATATAGTTGTGGACCATTATAATTCTTCATAGGGAGTTAATGGACAATTTTGATCATTTTCTCATATACAATATCACAAGAGTGAGTTATCAATCACCAATTCAACCCTTTAACTCAAGCAATCAAATGAGTAAACAAGTAATAAAATATGATATGTCACAAAAAATTCCCATGATCAAGCACGAATCTTGAGACATATTCAAGTTAACATCTTCCAAAATTAAATTATGGGCAATCTGAACTCCAATTTCAGTAAACTTATAATCAAATTGAATGTCTCAAGGAGATGTATCCAACGACATCAAAATCGAACCAATCCGAGCCTAAATGGGCCCAAATCAAGGGACCGAACCATATTTGGAAGCTTTAGTGCATTAATTGGATGACCAAACGATATCAAAATATAACATGTTTATAGTCGAAGAGGTTTGAATGTCTCAAAATATAGCATGCTTATAGTCAAAGAGGTTTGGATTTGACTCCCAAAATAAAGCATGCTTAGCCCCCCTCCCTCCGCCCATGCTGGGAGCCAAACCCAAACCTCTAGGTTCCATGAGGTAACACAACCCATTGGGCTGCTAGTCATATGAGCTTCAATTATTACTATTTTTTAACTTAAATTATAACTAAATCCGACAGTAATGTCACACACACAAATATATATATATATGCTATAAAAAAATTTTCTTATAAAATTAATACTTAAATTTTTAAAGTGAAATAAGATAATCATAGGTTTGTGTCTAATATAACTAATAGAATATAGAATTTAATAAATTATTAAATACAAATATTAATATTTTTGAAAGATCAAAATATTACTTTACAATGAACTATTAAATAGAAAGGTAAAAAAAATCACCCGAAAATGATTGAGAGTAATTTGAAAATCATCAATTTGTGCTATCACTAATAAATTTTTTTTGGCTCCGTCTATGCTTAAAACTAAATACAATCGAAAATATTAATGAGTTTCGAATTGATTTCAATCAAATTTGATGTAAAGCCATTGAAATTAAGGCTTCGTTTGGGACGGTTTTTTTATTGCTTTCTAAAACGGAGTTTTAATACAAAAATAAAAAATTTTGTACTAAAACTCCGTTTTAGAAAGCAGTAAAAAAGCCGTCCCAAACAAGGCCTAAATCTAATTCATCAAAATTTAAAATCATAAATGGCTCCATTTCGTTGTTCACTACGCTCTTAGAAATAAGGCGAAAAACTCATTGCAAACAAGAATGATATTACTAAGGTTGCAGTGTTTCCCTACATTAAAATTGAGTTATGATAATATATTAATTAATTTTTTGATTGGCACTGCAATAGATTTGTGCTATGCTTGCACATTTTTTTAAATGGAACTAATTATTAAATTTTAATCACAATTTTTTAAAAAATTTGTTTAAAAGTCTCAATTCTTATGTTTTATTGAAGAAGTGTGACTATTTATGACACAATTAAAATTTTAACCATAATCTTATAGAAAAAATATGACTAAATAATCATATTTAGAAACAAAACTTTGAGTCACATCATCAATAATTTCATTCATAAAAATATGATTTATAATTAAACAAACAAGTCAAATTAAGTTTTTTATTCCACACTTCTGCCGAAAATATGACTATTAATTTGATTTTGCTTCATATTATATAATAAAATGTGATTGGTTGTACCTTGAAATTATTTTAGTGTGAAAATGACATTTTCAGCTACATTTTTTGAAGATTTGTAAATTGTAATGATTGATTATGTAACTAAAAATCCTACAATTATTTGTAAAAATTTGCTAAGTAATATTTTTAGTCCATGCAAGCAATAGTCACTCTTAAAAATGAAAAACTGCTAATAAGAATTTATTTATCACACACTTCTAAAATTTTTTTTTGTTATTTGATTTATTATCACCTTTGTTTCACACCGAGGCCGTGAGATTTATTTCACCCTCCTTGGGGCTAACTTAATAGCCTCGTAGGCCTTGGTTACCCAGTGATAATTAACTTTGTTAGATTACTTTAGTTTGTTATGAAAAGAACTTTATTAATTAAGTTCGTTGGTTGATTTTAAAGATTATTCTAAGGTTTGATATTTAGAAGTGTTTTTATCCTAATGAATTTTAGCTTATAATTTGATCTCCTAATTAAATCTACTTCTTTTAAATTTTAGATTGGTTAGGAGTTAATTATTAGATTAGTTAAATTAGATTTAGATCTCCAATTTTGAATTCAGTATGGTTTATGTTTTAGATTTTGCAATTTAATGATTATAAATGTTAATTATCACTTGATTAAGAAATTAAGTGTTTTAATATATTTTAATAATTAGTGTCACTCTTAAAAATGAAAAACTGCTAATAAGAATTTATTTATCACAGACTTTAAGAAAAAAAAATTTGATTAACAATATAATTTTCCTAAATATTTTTAAAATAAAAATGATTAGAAGTCAATTTTCTTGGAACGTTAAATAGGCCAAGCAATCATAGTATTTCTACTAGGATTGACAATATCCTAAAGCAAAAATGAACCAACTTATATACTACAAGAAAAGGACAATCTGGGCTCTTGGGCTTTATTTTGAACTGCTTTTTATCACTGTTTCGCTGCTTCCAAAATTTAAAAATTTTGTACTATAAAGCTGCTATAGAAAGTAATAAGAAAGTTATCCAAAAAAAAAACCTTATAAATACTCAAATATGTTATTTGCACTGCCCGAATTTAGAGCAATTATCAATTTTTTTCAAATTTGTATTACCATCGTTAATAAAAATATGAGCAAAATCAGCTATTTATCATTACTTTAACTTTATCTTCACATATTTTGATGAATTATGTGTATTGTTGATGTAATGAAAACTATAGCTATAGAAAACCAGGATTAAAGTTCTTAACCATACTAATATTATTCAAATTTTCAAATTTATAATAATGGTTATGCGATGGCAAAATAACCAAAGCGTTCTTAATTATAAATATAACTATAAATATTTAAGAAATAAGGAAAACTACCTTGCCAACCATCTGAGGGATGATATTCCAGCCGAGAAATGGCAGGAAGGTGAGCTGTTTCATCTCCCATTGCTACAGATGCCTTTCCTTCCTTCCACTCATAATCCAAATTAAAACTCAGTGAAAGAAGAAACCTCCTTCTACTGATATATAAAGCATGTTTTCTGGAAATAAATAGTTGTTTCGATGGTTCTATTTGAATATTTAATATTTATCCTCTTTGTTCTCTTACAGTGAAAAGAACGTGATGAATGAGATTTATTAGACTTATTCAATAATTGGCTGTTATTATATTGGAATTAGTATTTGCCTTTGTTCTTGTTAGGAGATGTGCCATGGGTTAGCGTTATTACATATTTCACACATGGTTTTGTTGGAACTGGTGCTGGTGAAGCCTAGTTTCGAATCAGGGAAAAGATTAGAAACACTTGATGAATCATTCTCTCTCTTTTGATCAGGATATTCAAGATGCTTTTCTTAATTATAAGAAATTTTAATGTAGTCGCACACTATCATTGAATTAGAGGAGTAAAAGATTATATATATGTGAACAATTAATTAGCCAAGTATTATAGAGTAATGATTTGTTGGTATTGGATATGTTAAAAAGATAGCTTTAAATATATGTTCAAGTTTGACTCACTTACTTATGAGAAAAGAATCAAAATGGTTCATTGACTCTTTATGAAAGATCAAAAAAATTCTCAGCTATATTAAAGAATCATTTTGATCCCTGAACTTCTTAAAAATGAACTAAAATAGTTCCACCATGAGATTATATTGATTCTTTTTAAAGATTTGAGGGGTCATATTGACCCTTCATAAATAATCAATAGATCATTTTCTTCTTTACTGGCAGAAGAGTCGAATAAGAGTTTCTTATCAAACAAACAACGGGCTGTTCGCAATCAACAAGCCTTTTTACAGCCTTATTCTTAGTCACTACAAAGACAAAAAATCTTTTATCATGATTTCTTTACTTTTAAATTTTTCTCTGTTGCTTGATAGATTATTGGACATCTAATCATTGCAGGTGTTAAGCAGTTCTTCACTATTTTCCTATTAAGTGCTTCACATTCTTCTTTCTCCCTCCAGGTTTCTTGATCAAAGATCGTTCCTTCATGGCTGGCATATTTCAACTGTTAAAACTTCAATTTGAAATTCTCTCTTTCTTGTTCATGTTTGCACCTAACCAAAATCTTGCATAAAGGTTTCTTCTTGGTTGCTTGATCCCTGTTTGGTGGTGAACAGTATAAGAAATTAGATGTGGCATATCTTGCATGCAAGCCACTCTCCATAGGATTAAAGAGGTATGGGCTTACCTTTCCTCACTGCTCGTAACTATTTATGTAAAATTAAAGAGGTATTTACATACATATCACATATTAGAGTCAAAATAATATCAAAATATATGCATGAAAAGATGTTTTTCACTTTAAAAAAATTAATATCGGTGATATTTTTTAGATGATTTAATTTTTAATATATTAGAAATGATCTTTTTTTATTAAATTTAAATGAGAATCTCACTCTTAATAGAGAAGAATGATTCATATGGCCGACCCATTTAATGGGATAAATATTTGATGTTGCTATTGTTGTTGTTGTTAATATTTTTTATATGATTTAGATATTAGTATGTTATATATATAAATATAAAGATTTAAATATTAAGTATGTAAATATAAAAGAATTTTGTGATATATTTGTAAATCCCCCAAAATTAAAATTGTTCAAATAATGTCAAACTTGCTATGGTTTGATTTGGATGTGATACCCTAGAAAATGTTAAATTTTAGGAAATATTCTACAATGGGCTTCTTCTTCTATGGATATTTAACTAGATTTTAAAATTGGTGAACGGTCTACATATTTTGTTTTCTTTGACCGTTGAATAAAAGATAAATATCTTATTGATATTGCTGGCAATCAAGCTTTCATTATCCTCAATTACAGCAAAGAAGCTGTAATAAGTAATAATTAATAGCCAATTAGAACTAGACTCTCCCCAATGCCTTTATGATAACATTTTCATGGTTTTTATTAGGTTTTTTTCTTAGAAGTCTCCATATGTTCTTGGATGGCTTGCTTAAAGGGTTCAAAATTGTGGAGATTCTTGTATTAACTGCTATTTGTGCAATGTGAAAGCTGAAACTCTCTCCCATCTTTCTTCTGCAACCCTTTTCTATGTGACTCCTTAGAAAATTGCTTATTGAAGAAAAAATTTATCCTTTTATACATCTTTATACCAAGCTATAAAAGCTAGTGCAAATCATAGCCATGGTATGTTAATAAGATTTCTTATCCTTATAATTTGGGTGTAAATTAGTCGAGTTCCCACGAATTTATTGTGTGTTTGTATTCAATCTATGTTAGTGACCAGTTCAACTGGCTAAAGTTGTTCAACTCTGTGGTATTTGTGCATAGACCGAAAAGATACAATAAAGCAGCTCATTATTGTGCTCAACGTGCTATAGAAGAAAATTTTTTATGGAAGATAGGGGAAGGGGATTCTTGGTATATACCTCAAGAATTGCTTGATATTCTTGAGGAAGATTGTTTTTTGGGCTTTGTTTTTTCTTAGGGGCCGGTTTGGCCATTGCATTTTTTGCTTTGGTTACTCTTTTAATTGTTGATTGTTGAATGCAATATATGCAATGTGTTCAAGTATTCAGCCTATTTAAATATTTGTATGTTCATATGTTCAAAATTTGTTCATGATATTCTAAGCTTCCAAACTTAATGAACGAACCGAACACAAACTTTTATTGACATCCCTACTTGTGGTTAACATCTTGGTGCATTTTATTAGCATGAAAAGGAATTGCTTGTTACTTTCTTCAAACAACTTGACCGTATGGCCTTGTCCCCATAAAATTTATTTACAGTTTTCTGTGAAGCTAATGAAATGGAAATCTACAGATGATTTCTTTGTGAGTTAAGGAATGATCTGTTGTGGTTGTTTCTCTTTTGTTCTCTGCTTTTCCTTTTGGCTTATCAGGATTGGTTTTCTTATAGTATTTTGTATCATTTTTATATGCTATATGATGTTGTTTTGTCTGTTACGGCCTCCTTTTTCAAATCCTTGAATATACAAATTGTGCAAATCTCGATCTGTTTGTCTGAAGATCTCTTAGTGTTTTGTTTTGTTGTGTGTGAAGCTCTGGTGTTTTTAGTTTTATATTGAGCCATAGGTGTCTTCACTTTCAAAAATAAAAGAAAAGAAAAATCAGCTGAATTATGAATCTCAGCTAAGGAAGTTATGGTTAAGACTTCGTTTGAAATAGCTTTCTTATTGCTTTCTAAAGCTGCTTTTTAGTATAAGAATTTTTTGTTCAAGAAATTCTTATACTAAAAAGTTGCTTTAAAATAATAAGAAAGCTAAAATAAAACCTAAGCGAATAAATTGGCTTATGGAATATTTAATAAAAATATGCTAAATATATATTTTTTTTCAGAATAAAATAAAGTAGATATAAAAAATAGAAAAAGAAAGTGAAATAATAGTGATATAAAGTTCAATGGGGTTTTTTTTTTTTATAATTGATCAAATTATATTAATTTAATAAAATAATATAATTAAAAATGATTTAAAGTTCAATGGGGATATTATTTATTCTATATGCTAAAAGTAAGAAATTTAACAAAGATTACTTAGTATTTTTTATTAATTATGTTGTTTAAGCTAATGATAATCATGTTCATTGTTAAAATTAAGTATATCTTAGTTCATCAAAATTGAATCCACTCTCACCAAATTAAGGCTTCGTTTGAGATAGTTTTTTTATTATTTTTAAAATATTTTTACAGTACAAAATATGTTCATTTACAAAACTTTTGCACTAAAAATTATTTTAAAAAGCACTATGAAAATTATCCCAAATGAAACTTTAAGTTCGCTTTCAATTTTTATTTTTTTTAATTGAAATGAATTGGTTTAGCTAATTTGTAAATTAAATCGTCCAAACCGATCAAATGCGCGCTCTCAACCACCAAATTTGTTTCTTGTATCATCAAGGGGTCCATTAACAAAACATACAAAAATAATAATTTTGTAATTTTGGTACTATAGGATTGAACAGTGTTAGCAATAGAGACATCAGAGGATAAAAATCAAATTTTTAGGAGGACCAATTTAAGTTTCAGTTTTAGATAGGGGAATGCAACACAAAATTATATTTAAGAAGGAACAAAGCCAACCAATTAACATAAATGTTCATCAACACTATCCAATGATCCAATTCTTGTTGGATTTAATTTGGTAAAACATTCACATCAATCTCTTAGGCTATTGTAATTTGATTTCATGGGTTTATCATTCTATTGTTAACATAGAGATTCTGCTGGATTAGAAGGTTCGAAAATAATTTTAATGTGGTTCGAACATAATTCTAATGTGGTTCGAATACGTTTGAATCATACCTTTTTTTAGGGCTGTCAATATTGGACCCGACCCAAAAACCCGACCTGAACCTGACCCAAAAATTTCTGGTTTGGGTTGACTCGAACCCGAAACGGGTCGGGTTCGGGTTAAACAATTTGACCCGTCTAAAAAATTGGATCTGGTTCGGGTTGACATGTTGACCCGACATCGACCCGTTTGTGACCCAAAATCGGCCCGTTTGTGACCCGAAACCGACCCGTTTGTGACCCGAAAACCCGTTTTAAACCCAGCAACCTGAGATTGATCCATTTTTTACCCGATTTTGACTCGAAAAAAGGAGATTGACCCATTTTTAGACCCAAAAAATGTTAAGATGGTTGCTATTTGCATGTTTTACATTCTTGCAACTTGTATAGTTTTGATGATTCCAAATATTATTGTTCAAATGTGTTGTTATCTCCTAACAATTTTAGAAGATTTGTATTTGCTCTTGTGTGTACTAACATTTCAGGTGAATCAAACTCTCAAACACGAAGTCTTCAAATCAAATTCAGCAAGAAATACTTTTAGTTTTTGAAGCTTAAAATTATCATTTGAATTGAGAGGGAGTGATTATAATTGAGTGAATAAAAACATACACACAAACTAAAGGAGAACATAAAAATTTGTACTGATCGTACGGGACGATATCGGATCGTACGGGACGATCAGTCAGTTATCTCTCAATAAGAGCACATGGAACGAACAGAAACTGCCCAAGGAAAATTTTCTAAGTCATGTTCGTACGGGACGAAATTAATTATCGTCGGGACGATTTGCTCTCTGTAAGAATTTCGTCCTAAACGAAATTAATTATCTTCAGGAGGATTTGCTCTCTGGACAAATTTCGTCCAGACAATCGCAATTTCGTACAGACTATCAAACCAACTTAAGACAGTTTCGTGAGTCAGTTCTGAAGTTTTTGGAACCGACCTTATGATAACTGCTCGTTTGAACGAACCTAGTTCGTACATACGATTAGCGTGTACGAAATTATTTCGTACACATATGCAATCAGATTCGTTTCAAGGCTTTTAAGTAAAATCGTCCAGGACGATTTTCGATCGTACGGGACGATCATGGTCAACATAACTTGAAATCTGCCGTTTTTAGATGGTTTTTCTTGTCTCTTCTATAAATATGCCTTTCTAAACTGGAACTTAATATTTTTGGTCATTGATCTTCGTGCCTATTGAGAAGAGAGTTAAGGAGAGAGTTTGAGAGAGCATTTGAAGGAGATTTCTTACCGTTGGAGCGTGAAGGTTTCATTTGGTACTCAAGGGTAAGTGTTTCCACTTTCAAGTTTGAGATTACTTCACTCTTCTCTCTTTTCTTTTAGATTGGACTTGTGAAGAAGATCTTGGAAGAAGATCTGGTTCTCTGCCGACACTTGGAGGGTGTGAACAGCCGAGGGTTCTCTGCCCGCACTTGGAGGGTGTGAAAGGACGACGGTACTCTGCCAACACTGGTGATAGTGTGAAAGGACGACGGTACTCTGCCAACATTGTGATAGTGTGAAAGGATGACGGTACTCTGCCAACACTTGGGATAGTGTGAAAGGACGAATGGTTCTCTGCCGACATCGGGGGAGTATGAAAGGACGACGGTTCTCTGCCGCACCGGTTAGTGGTGAAAAGAGTTTGTAAAGGCTTCCCCGCCTTGTTGTGGGTGCTAAAGGAGAGTCACTATTTGGTATTAGTGCAATACTCAGAGGGTGCCTCTGGGGAGTGGATGCATGTCTGGTTTTGACCGAACCACTATAAATTTGGTGTCATTTATTTTCCGCTGCTTATTTACTTTTTGTGATTAAAAACTTTGTGGTTGAAAAACTTTTTTTAGAAAAACTTATTAACTAAAGTTTTAGTTTCCAATAATTTTAAAAGAAGGTTAAAAATTTTTAAGTACCAATTCATCCCCCCTCTTGGTTAGCCTTGGGACATTTAATTAGGCTTAACATCCTAATTCTCATTGAACGAGTTTCAACAAAAAGTAGCAGATTTTTATTGGTCTAGGGTCATTCGGGTCGGGTAGGGTTGACCTGGACCCGAAGCGGGTCAGGTTCGGATCCAGAAAATCGGCCCGTTTGCAAAACGGGTCGGGCTGACTCGAACCCGAATAGTGCCAGATCAGTTTGGGTTCAACCCGAACCCGACCCTAAACCCGAAATTGACACCCCTACCTTTTTTAGACTCTATCTTTTATGTAATTGATTTATTTGAATTAGTTTATTATGTACGTCGATGTTCACTCTCTTCATACCTATTGAGAGACATTATAGTATTCAAATCATATATAGAGCAAGGTTTGTGATGATAAAATTATAAATAATTTTATGCATTTGATCTTATTAGATGGGTCGAGAAAATTTCAATCTTTATTAAAAAAGAGTGTACAAAATATGGATTATGTAACTTAAATGTATTTTATGATATTTATATCTTATTGTGTTATAGCTTTTTTTATTGTATTTTAGGCTTCATTTGAGACAGCATGCATTTTATGATATTTATATCATGTTGTGTTATAGCTTTTGTGATTGTATTTTATGTTTCGTTTGGGATAGCTTTCTTATTGCTTTATAAAATGGCTTTTTAGAATTTTTTTTTTTTTTGAAATAGAAATTTTTGTACTAGAAAGTTGATTTAGAAAGCAGTCGGAAAACATTCTTAAACAAAATCTTAGTGTTACAATATGCTTTGATAGCTTGTTTTATGCTTATTCGAACCATTTTCTAATAACGTTCAAATATGACTCAAATATTATTCGAATTTTGATTGAATATTTTTTAGCATGGTTTGAGCAAGAACCTCATGCTTGAATTTTTTTTAAGTTTTATAGAAATAATTGACCATTACAATAAAAGCCTTGCATCATAAATTAGACCCAAACAATATTTATGAACACTTAAATGCATCAATTAACTTTTTATATTGTACTACATAAATTGGAAAGGTACACTTATATATATATATATATATATATATATATATATATATATATATATATATATATATATATATATATATATATATATATATATATATATATATATATATATCACAATAATCGCTACTTAGAGAGATCATTACAAACAATAAAAAATCAGCTTTTTTTGCATTAAATACAATTCAACAAATAGTGTTATAATTATGAAAAAATATTGGTTGAAAACTAAGGCTTCGTTTGGGACGACTTTCTCATTACTTCTTAAAGAAGCTTTCTAGTACAAGAATTAAAAAATTTATACTAGAAAGCTACTTTAAGAAGTAGTAAGAAAGCCGTCCCAAACGAAGCCTAAATTAGGCAACCGCACGCTTCATCAAATAAACAAATAATTTGTATAAACTTTCTCCGTTATGTTAGTCTAATTATAGTGATTGCCCTAGCAATGCTAAAAGCCCTAGATATAGTATGAAGGTGATGAAAGGAGGACCCTAGTTTTAAAAAAAATGAAACATCTTTGAGCCAAGTTCGGACAAGGTTTTGAGCCAGCTTGACGTGGTTCGAACAATCTCATTCTTGTTTTCACCCTTTTGTATGCATATTCATACTCATATAAATAAGTTAAAGTTCAGGGAGATTGATATAAAGGCAACAATGAAGATTCTTGAGGGGGAAACAAAATTTAATGAAAATATGCCTCTAAATAACAAACGTAGAACTCTCCCGCTACATCTTTTCTATACAAAAAGGATTGATGATTGAATTTATACTTTTATAATAAGAAGAACATGATCACTAACATCTATTTGTTTGAGAGAGCTCTAATTGAAGCTTTACAAATAGGCAATTGATTACCTAAAGAAAAGAAAAAAAAAAACTTTGCGATAATAGTTGAAAAGTGATGTTCAAACAACTATTTCTTTCGAGCTTTTTCAATGTCAATTAAAGGCTATACCGTATATATATTACCATATCAAAGATAATTTCATCTTAAAAAAAACTTCAAATATTTCTTTTCAAGAAAATAAATAATAGAGATATTTGGCCAATTAATTTTATTAAAGTCAAAATTCTCATTCTTAATTAGCTTTAGAATAAATTTATCTAGAAATTAACATATGTGAGATTGTGAGAATGCCTGTCAAATCAGCCACACATTTAGTTATTCTGTCAAACTTTTTTTCTCTTTGTCAATTATTCTGTCAAACTATGAGACTTCTTGGACTTCTTAATTGTGAGAATCTCATGCTTCCAATAAGCCTTTTTTTCAGTCAAATATATCTAAGAAATAACAAATTATTTATATTAATTATTTTTAAAAATTATATCAGAATTATCATATATAGTTTATGTTAGAATACTAAATATAAATCATTGATCAAAATCAGAGGGCAAAAAGAAAAAAATTAGAAGATATGTAAATTTTGTTTAAAAATGATCATAACAAAATTAGAAGATAAATATTTATTTGTCTATTAATTTAAGCATTATTTTTTTATTTTAATACAAATTAAATATATAAAATTTTCCAATCTTATAGGTGATGAATGGAATATTACAATTTTCATTTTAAGAAATTTTATGAAGGAGTTTATATACGTAGACTTCATTTGGGATGATTTTATTACTGCTTCTTAAAATAGCTTTTTTGTACAAAAAATAAAATATTTGTGCTAGAAAATTGTTTTAAGAAGCGGGAAGAAAGCCATTACAAACAAGGCCTTAGGCTTCGTTTGGGACTACTTTCTTACTGCTATGGATTTCAGACAACAGAAAGAAAGTCATTCAAAACTAAGCCTTAATCTTAAGGAGGTCATTTCATGGTCTTCAATTTACACAAATCATTCTAGAATTGTTTTGTTGGAAAATTAATTTTATTCTTTTCAAAAAAGAATTAATATACCTTGCAAAATCTAATATTTAATTTAAAATTAAATCATTAAATTTATGTATTTATGATGTGTTATGAGTTGAAAGTTTATTATGAATTTTAATATTTAGATAAAAATTTTAATAAATGAAATTAAGAGAATCAAATGTATGAAATAATGTCTTTTTAAAATGAAATTTGTTGTCATAATTTTTAAAATTTATATTTATTTTAATATAATGTAAAAAATTTATAAATCAAATTTAAATTTATGTTACATTAATTATAAATAAATTTATTGAATTTTATATTTATTTGATTAAATTTTAGTCGCCATATATATATAATTAATATAAGATATTTTATTATATTTATTTGGCCTAAAATTGAATAAAAAAATATTTATTAAAATTTTTCATAGTATATTTTCACATTATATATAATAAACAAAATTTAGAAAATACACCTTTTGTAAAAAAAATCAAAGCTTTCTATGCACCTCATTGGCCCCACCCATGTTCTCGGTCCCATCCCTCCTATCCAACCGGTACGGCTTATCTTCCCCACCAGCTCCCTACAGTTCCTTCCACAAAACAGCTTCTTCTAATATAAACCACTAAAACGATGCCACGTTTAAATATTCGCTGTACCTTTTCAAGTTCAGCTCATTCTACACGGCTTTCTGTGTTGTTACTTACGACTCAGCAAGCACCGGATTCATCAAATCAACAAAGATAAAAAAAAAACTTAATTATTGCCAAAAACTCAATATAAAAATCATCGGAAGGCTGTGTTTGGTACTATTTTTATTGATTTATAAAATAATTTTTAATAAAAAATTTTAAATTATTGTACTAAATAGTTTCTTTTAAAAATTAAAAAAAAAATTCACAAAGAAAATCTAATTTAACCAAAAATTAGATGGGAATAGTTTTATTTAAATTTAGCCTAATTTAATTTTTATATTTAAAAAAAAATTATTGATGGTTTTACCAAACTTTCTCATTCGATTATATATACTTAAAAGTTAATATTGTATATTTAAAGTAGGATTTATTTTCATATTTTTTTGGATATTTGGGTCAATTAAGACAAACTCATACAGAAGACTCGAACTTAAAATCTCTTGGTTAGTAGCCAAAATGCAATACCAACTGACCAAGCTGAGTTGTGTATTATTTTCATACTTAAAATAAATATTTAATATATTTCCATATGTAAATAACTAAGAGATTCATCAAGATATGATTAAGAGTAAGTTAACGTATGCTTTTTTATTTGTTACAACAATAATAGTAATAGCATTATCGGAATACATATGAGAAAGAACTCAGTCTTTTTGATATCAATAGAAATTACTCTTAGCTCTGAGTCTTCTCTATTCTAGATTATGCTTGTGAGTCTTCTTCCAATGTATTACATCCCGCGGAATTGCATCAGTTTAGTATTAGAGCCAACACCTGGAATTATGGTGGATCGCGGTACAGAACTGACCACCGACGAAGTTTGGATCCTTGAAACCTTTTGGGAAAACCAAGCTAGTATCTCACGACAACTCGAGGAGTTTTATGCCGACGCTCAACTCCTATTCATTGAAATGTGGCATAAGTTTAGTCTTGATCGAACGAGGAATCCACCCCATTAGTTACACCAAGATACAACACTAACAACCATATCGGGTGCTCAAAGAGAAATGGGTCCTAACCGATAGATGCGTCGAACCCCCCTACCAACTCAAGAATTATCAAATTAAGAAGATGACTCAAATGCTTTGTGGAATGGATATGGCGGTCTCTGATGAAGACGATGGAGGTAATGAGTATCACTAAGGTTTTTACAGCACCGTCGTCCTCCATTTTATCAAAGGAGTCCTGGAGAATTTAAAGTCAAATTAGATATTCCATTTTTTTATGGGCATCTACACATAGAAAGCTATTTTGATTGAAAAAAAAGACTTTGAAATTTTTTTTTTTTTTTTTTTTTTGAATACATGAAAATTGAGATTGATAAGCAAGTGAAATATGTAACTTGTCAGTTAAGAGGAAGAGCTAGTGCTTTGTGGACTCAACTATTACAGATGAGGCAACATGAAGGGAAAGGCCAGATACGCAGTTGGATACAAATGAAACAATTATTGTAAGCCCATTTTCTCACTACCGACTACGAGCAAATATTATACGTGAAGTATCAACATGGTATCCAAGGTAAGAGTTCCATGAACGACTATGATGAAGAATTTTAAAGGTTGAGTGCAAGAAACATCCTCAATGAGTCCACTAATCAACTAGTAGCTCAATATATTAGTGGTCTCAAAGAAAACATAAAAGATAAATTGGTGCTGAATTCGATATGGTCTCTATCACAAGCTATACATTTTGCATTGAAGGCAAAAATGCAGCATAATCATTCTGATCGGCTTCACCACAAAAGACATCGCTTTCCTGAAATTACATAAGAGGCGAGAAGGAATAATCCATATGTTCTCAAGAACACAAGTGTCGCACAATACTCCACTCAGGCTGTTCGTGCAAATAAGCAAGCTATAGTCCCTCGAGATAGCAAATCTCAGCTCAAGTTTAAAACAACAGCTAAATACAATCCATATGTTAAGCCATATATAGGGGTGTAAATTCGGGTCAACCCGTCGGGTTCGGGTCGAACCCGACCCGACACGGATCTAAACGGGTCAACCCGAACCCGACCCGTTTGCAAAAAAGGGTCGAGCATTTCAACCCGGACCCGACCCGGCCGGGTTGCCGGGTTAACCCGACTCGACCCGCGACCCGGCAGTGGGTGACGCGCGGCAGCGGGGCAGCGGCGACGGTGGGGGCGGTAGCGGCGACGGCGCGGGGCAGCGGCGACGGCGCGGGCGGCAGCGGCGAAGGCGCGGGCGTCACGCTGCTCTCGGCAAGCGGGCGGCAATGCTCTCGGCACGCGGGCGGCAGCTGCTCTCGGCACGCGGCAGCGGCTCCGCTTCTCAGCACGCGCGCGGCAGCCGATCTCGGCACGCGGCACTCGCGCGGCAGCCGATCTCGGCACGCGGCACGCGGGCAGGGGGCAGGGCAGCGGCTGGGCAGGGGGCAGGGCAGCGGCCAGGCAGAGCGGGCAGCGGTCAGGCAGCAAAAAATTCATTTTTTTTTAAATAAACGGGTTTGCGGGTTGACCCGGCAACCCGCCGGGTCAACCCGAACTCGACCCGATTATCAAACGGGTCAAATTAGAGAACCCGAACCCGACCCGTTTATCAAACGGGTCGGGTCCGGGTCGGGTTTTCGGGTCGGGTCAAATATTGACACCCCTAGCCATATACACTTAAATGCTTATGTTGTTTCCAACCTGGCCACAAATCTAATGAATGTTCGCAAAGGCAACAACTACAGATAGTAGAAGCTAAAGAAGGAGATGACAAGACTCAAAGAAGTAGAAGGAAAGCGAGAAGTTAAAGCCATTGAAGGGGATGAAGGAGAGCCATTAGTTTGCATCAAGGAGAAATTATTGATTGCCCCTCGACAATCCATTGCTTCTCAGTGCAATGTGATCTTCAGGACATAGTGTACCATTAACAGCAAGGTTTGCGACATTATCATCGAGAGTGGTTGTATTGATAATATAATCTCTAGATCTATTATCCAAGCTCTTTAGCTTAAAACTACAAAAAAAATCCCATATATCTAAAATCAATGGGGGTAAAAAAAGTTATGGAGATTCTATTTATATAAATGTTTCAAGTAACCTTTTCCATTGAGAAGCAATATGTTTGTGAGGTTTTGTGTGACATTTTAGAAATGGATGTTTGTCGCCTAATCTTGGGAAAATCATAGCAGTTTGATGTTGGTGCCAGTTATGATGGAAGATCAAATGTATATTCCATGGAAGGGAAAGGTCGGCATCTGTGACTTTTACCAAACTTAAGCGACAATAAACCATAGAGTATGGGGAAATCCAATTAAACGGACATTCATATAGTCTCTCGGCCAAATTTGCTTCTCACTTGGCAGGATTTATCACCTCTATTTGCCTTAATTTTCATTGAATTGAAATCCTGTTAGAGTAGCCAAGAAGTTCACGACGACATACACAAACTCTTAGACAACTTCCGAAACATATATCCTGATGAGCTTGCCCCCATTCTCCATCTTGCTACGAAGCATACAACACCATATTGACCTTCTTCCCAACGCCACATTGCCTAACCTTCCTTCCTCAATATCAGCTAAATCCAAAATAGCAAGATATATTACAAACAATCATTGATGAGATGTTAGACAAACAACTCATTTAGGCCAGTTTAAGCCCATGCGTCATTCCCACATTACTTGTTCCAAAGAAAAATGGTGAATGGCGATTGTGTGCTAACGGCCGAGTCATTAAAAAAATAACTATCAAGTATATATTTTCAGTACCAATAATTGATGAAATAATTGACAAACTTGTCAGCTCTTCCATCTTTTCCAAATTAGATCTCCGTAGTGGGTACCATCATATCAGAATTTGCCTCAACAATGAATGGAAGATGAGATGTTAGACAAATAACTCATTCAATCTAGTTTAAGCCCATGCGTCGTTCCCGTATTACTTGTTCCAAAGAAAAATGGTGAATTTAATTGTACACGGACAACTGAACAATTAATAAAATAACTATCAAGTATAGATTTCTAGTACCACGAATTGATAAATTAATTGACAAACTTGTATGCTCTTCCATCTTTCCAAATTAGATATCCGTAGTGGGTACCATCAGATTAGAATTCACCTTAGCAATGAATGGAAGATGTCATTCAAAACTCTGCAGTGATTATATAAGTGGAAAGTGATGTCGTTCGGGTTATGTAATACACCATCAACCTTTATGAGAATGATGAATGAGGTCCTTCAACCTTTCTTGAGCAATTTTACTTTGTTTACTTTGATGATATTGTAGTTTATAGTGACAATTTGGAACAATATATTTGTATCACTACCCTTTTGGAGATTTTAAGGCAATACAAATTGTTCCTTAACCTACCAAAATGTGAAATTTCTAATTCCACCGTCCATTTCCTTAGCTTTATCATGTCTCAAGAGGGAGTCCATATGAATCCGGAGAAGGTGGTTACCACTATAGATTGGCCAACCCTACGTTCCTTCTTTGACGTTTGGAGTTTCTATGGCTTGGAAAACTTCTACCATAAATTTATTAAAGGCTTCAATATTATCAGGGGTCCTATAACGAAGTGCTTAAAACTCAACTTTTCAATGGGGCGTTGAACATCAAAATAGTTTTGAGGCCATTTAAAAAGATTAATCTCTGTTTCAGTTCTAGTGATTCACAGCTTTGACAAACTCTTCATTGTGGATACTGATGCTTATTCTATTAGTATTGGTGATGTGTTGTCCCAAGAAGGGAGACCTGTAGCTTATTTCAATGAAAAAATATGTTTGGTAAGGAAACGATGGTTGGTGTATGAATATGAATTATATGTAGTAGTTCGCGCACTAAAACAATGTGAGCTTTACTTATTACATCAGGACTTTATTATTTGCAATGACAACAAAGCTCTTCAATACATAAACAGTCAAAAAAAATATTAACATAATGTATGCCCTTTGGATAACATTTCTCCATAAAATTTCTTTTATCCTGAAACATAAATCGCCCCAACATAATAGGGTGGCAGATGTACTTAGCTGAAAAGCTGTTATTTTAACTCAGCTCCAAACATAAATCATGGGTTTGGAATGCCCCAAGGAACTATATGTTACTAACCCGGAATTCAGTGAAATCTGGCATCAATGTTTGCACACTAATACTATGAATGACTACTCTATATGCTACGTGTTTCTGTTTTCACCCCAACCTACTGTAATATCAAAAATCTGCTCCAGGATCGTCCAGGACGATCTGGATCGTCCTGGGACGATCAGTTGAGAATTTGCTCCAGAATTTGCCCAGTTTTGCTCCAGGTGATTTTCTGTACATATCGTCCAGGCCGATTGAGGACATCGTCCAGGCCGATCGGCACTGTAGAAAATGTCGGCCTGGGAATAGTTCTGGGAACCGTCCAGGACGATCCAAAATGGTCTGATCGTCCTGGGACGATCTGGCGATCGGCCGGGCCGATCTGAGTTTTATAAAGCTGATTTCAGTCGTTTTGAAGAGAGAGAAAATTTTAAAAAAATGAAAATATCTTTTGAGGAGAGAGAAAGTCGTGGACTTTTGTGGAAAAGTTGATTTTCGGAAGACGCGGAGCCGTTTTCGTCCGAGGAGACTGTTCGAGATATTGCTGTACGCAAGGTAAGGCACATTCCGCCTTTCTCAATTTTCAGAACCGTCGTGTTTGGCGGTATTTTCTGTCCGGATTTCGTTTCCGTTAATGATTTTCGTCCGTATCTGTTGATTGGCTCAGTTTTTACCGCGTAACTTTCTGTATATTGTTGACGTGCCGAGTGTGCACATTTTGGTTATTTTCCGAAGATTTTTGTCCGGGTATTTTTGATTCGGCGGTGTTTTTAGTCGACTGCATTTTTCAGTGAAATTGGAAATTATCTGTGCAGTAGAATAAATGTTCTGAAATGTGATTAACTACATTCTGTGCGAATTTGGTGAATTTTGATTTTCAGGAAAAATTGTGTAAATTCCGTATACTGCCGTTGTGCTGCCCGATTTTTGTCTGATTTCTGATTTGCCCGAATTTCTTCTGAATTGAAATGCTATCTGTATGTGCTATAAAAAGGGAGCTATAAGGGGTCTGAATCCTAAGCGATTCAGTAAGTGTCAGGGAAATCTGAAATGAGATCAATCTGAAATCTGATATCTGTTCTGTTCCGGATCCGATGAATTCTGTTCTGGTGCTATAAGCACATCTGTTCTGGTGCTGTGAGCACATAAGCATATCTGTTCTGGTGCCGTGAGCACAAAGGGAGTTATAAGGGGCCTGAATCCAAAGAGATTCAGTCAGTGTCAGGGAATTTAGCTATAAAATATATATCTGATATCTGATATCTGATATCTGATGTGATCTGATTCTGCTTTCCGTATCTGTTCTGTAAGCAATTATGATTCTGATACGATATAATCTGAAATTCTGATTTCTGATTCTGTTAATGTGATATGTCTGATCTGTTCTGTTTCTGTCTGATTTGATATCTGTTCCGATTCTGTTCTGTTCTGATATGATCTGAATTTCTGATTTTTGTACGATTCTGACTCTGTTGATTTAATCCGTTCTGATTTGTACTCTGATGTGATCTGATCTGTACGACTCTGATTCTGATTTGATATATGTCCGTATAAGTTCTGATTCTCATTCTGTTCTGATTCGAGATACGATTCTGTTCCGAATTCTGTACGGATTTCTATCTGATGAGTTTGTTTTGGATTATGAGAGTTTTGATTGGAGGTTTGTTGCTTTGCTGAGCTGTTGAGCTCACTCTTGTTTTCTGATGGTTTTTAGGTTCTGGGAAAGGGAAGGAAGTCCAGGAGTAGATTTCTGAGTTCTGATCTGTGTAGGTATTGTTTGTACCTTTTGATTTTTGTACAGTCATGGCTTTTCTGTTCTGTCTTTCTTTCTGTTCAAAAGCCATGTACTGTATCTGTAGATGATTATTTTGAGGAAAAGAAAAGATAGAGATTTGTTCCGCTGTGTTTGATGATTAATAGTAGCTCTGTGTTTGTGTGTCTGTTTGAGTTGAATATTTGGAAGATTCAGTTCCGAAGTCAATTCCAAAACTAGATCCTGGTCAGTTCGTCCGTTTTCGTTTCCGTGTCGCGGCCCGGTGCGATCGGGATCCGTCCCGAATCGGGTCGGGTCGTGACAATTTTAGTGGTATCAGAGCACTGGTTTTGGAAATTGGTTGGATTGTCAAACAGAGCAATAGGAAGTGATCAGTGAGTTTGTCTGGGGGTAGTTTTGGGTCGTTTGGCTTTTTATTGTGTTGTTTTTGTGATAGTTTTCCGGATTTGGATTTTTTATATGGATCAGCCAGACCCAGACATGACAGACGGGCAGAGTGCCAGTCAGGCAGCACAAGTGGGGAGTACAGCCCCAGTGGCCGGTGCAGATACGTTGTCTCAGTTTGCTACGCTTGTTGCTCAGATGATGAGCGAGACTCAGAGCAGAGCTGTTACTGTCAGATCTGATGACATTGATAGACATCTACAAATGTTTTTGAGATTAAAACCTCCGAGATTTGAGGGCGCTGTTGAGCCCAGAGCAGCCGAGGAGTGGCTGAGGAGATTGGAGAAGACCTTCGACGGAATGCAGTGTCCGTCAGACAGGAAGGTTCCGTTGGCTGTTTTTCTGTTAGATGGAGAGGCTGAGCACTGGTGGGAAGGCCAACAGGCAGCCAGATTTCAGGGCAGGCTGAACTCTTTGATTACCTGGGAAGAGTTCACTGAGGTATTTCGAGATTGGTTTGTTCCCCCTTCTGCACGACAGCAGATGCAGGAGAGTTTTCTGAGACTTGTTCAGGGGAGCAAGACAGTGATGCAGTACGAGGCTGAGTTTACTACATTAGCCAGGTATGCCCCGCAGCTGGTTAGTACTTCTGCTGAGAGGTGCTACAGATTTTTGAGGGGATTGCGAGATAGTTTGAGACAGCCCCTGGTACCTTTTCACATTTCTGATTTCTCTGAGCTTGTGGAGCGGGCTCGTTTGATTGAGAATGATCTGATGGCTACTCAGCAGCGGTGGACTGCGAGTAGGAAGAGATTTGGAGGTGAGGCTTCTGGCAGTGGTTCCTCTGGAAAGAGGAGATTTGTGGCTGGTTCTGGATCTGTTGAATCCAGGAGGAGTGGAGGGTCGTCTGGTACTGCTACCAGTACGACGAGTTCTGGATCTGTCAGTGGGGCACCTGTGTGCCAGAGTTGTGGACGGCGACACCATGGCCAGTGCTACAGGATGGCTGGTCTTTGTTTCAGATGTGGTCAGCCGGGACATAGGATTGCAGAGTGTCCACAGGCTGGATCTGACCGGCGTTCTGAGTTCCGATCTGAGGGTTCTGTCAGACCTGTCAGTTCAGCAGGAAGACCGAGGACTGTTCCTCCTCGCCCTGAGGGATTTTCTGGTAGAGGTGGTGGTACTAGTTCTGGACCACGGAGACCACCTATGGTTCAGAGGGAGCAGAGTAGTTCTGTTGCTTCAGCTCCTGCTCCAGTTCAGCCACGAGTTTACAGCCTGAGTCAGCAGGAGGCTCGTGATGCTCCGGATGTTGTGACAGGTACGATTTATATTTCTGATCAGCCCTGTCGTGTTTTATTTGACTATGGAGCTAGTCACTCGTTTCTTTCCGAGCATTGTTTTGAACGAGTCCAAATGCCTTCGTTTTTGTTGCCGATTTCTTTGTCTGTGATTTTACCGGCTGGAAGTAATTTGATTGCTCGAAAGTTTTGTTTGTGTGAGATTGATATTGCTGGCAAGAAGTGGAAATCTAGTTTGATTTTGTTGCCGATTTCTTCGTATGACGTGATTTTGGGCATGGATTGGCTGAGTCGGTATGAGGCTCAGATTGACTGTCTGAAGAAGCAAGTGAGTTTGCTTGTGGCTGGAGAGAGAATTGTATTCTAGGGATTACGAGGTATTCTCTCCAGTCTGATTTCTGCATTGGAGGTGAGCAGAATGTGGAAGAAATGATGCCCAGTGTTTTTGGCTTCGGTGCGGGATCTGAACCTGGAGGTTGGTTCTGTTTCTGAGATCCCAGTGGTACGGGAGTTTGCTGATGTTTTTCCTGAGGAGTTGGTTGGTTTACCTCCGGATAGAGAGGTGGAGTTCTCTATCGATGTTTTTCCGGGTACAGCTCCTATATCAAAAGCTCCGTACAGGATGGCACCGAAAGAACTTTCTGAGTTGAAAGTTCAGCTTCAGGAGTTGGTTGACCGAGGTTTTGTCCGTCCTAGTGTTTCGCCCTGGGGAGCACCTGTTTTGTTTGTGAAGAAGAAGGACGGGACACTCCGTATGTGTATTGATTATAGAGATTTGAACAAGGTCACGATCAAGAACAAGTATCCTTTGCCTCGGATTGATGACTTGTTCGATCAGCTTTCTGGATCTTCTGTGTTTTCGAAGATTGACTTGCAATCCGGATACTATTAGGTAAAAGTGAAGGAAGCTGATGTGGTGAAGACTGCTTTCAGTACTCGGTATGGGCACTATGAGTTCTTGGTTATGCCTTTTGGGGTAACCAATGCGCCTGCTATTTTCATGGATCTGATGAACCGAGTATTCAGGGAATTTTTGGATCAATTTGTGATCGTCTTTATTGACGATATTCTGGTATATTCTGCTTCTGAGGATGATCATGCCAGACACTTGAGGATTGTGTTGGAGACTCTGAGGCGGCATCAGCTGTATGCCAAGTTCTCCAAGTGTGAATTCTGGCTGAAGAGTATTTCTTTTCTAGGGCATGTGGTGAGCGGAGAAGGTATTTCTGTAGATCCCCAGAAGATTCAGGCGGTTGCTGATTGGCCAAGGCCGACTACGGTATTTGAGGTACGTAGTTTCTTGGGCATGGCCGGGTATTATAGGAAATTTGTGAAAGGATTTTCACAGATTTCGACGCCTCTGATGAGACTGACTCAGAAGTCAGTAGCTTTTGTTTGGACACCGGAGTGTGAAGCTAGTTTTCAGAGATTGAAGGATTGTTTGACTTCAGCTCCAGTGTTAGCACTTCCGTCAGGTACGGAAGGATTTCAGGTGTTCAGTGATGTTTCACTGAAAGGTTTGGGTTGTGTACTGATGCAAAATGGAAGGGTAATTGCTTATGCTTCTAGACAGTTGAAACCACATGAGAAGAATTACCCGACGCATGATTTGGAGTTAGCTGTTGTTGTCTTTGCTTTAAAGATTTGGCGTCATTATCTGTATGGCGTCAGATGTGAGATCTTTACTGATCATAAGAGCCTGAAGTATATTTTCACTCAGAAGGATCTGAATTTGAGACAGAGAAGATGGCTCGAGTTGATCAAGGACTATGATTTGACTATTCAGTATCAGCCTGGTAAGGCTAATGTGGTAGCGGACGCTCTGAGCAGGAAATCTTCTGGCTTATCAGGTATTCAGCTTACTTTTGATGATTTCCTGATTCGAGACATGGAGCGATTGCAGTTGGAGGTGATTTCCTCCAGTGATGTGGATTTGGCTCAGATGAGTATTCAGTCTTCTTTGGAAGCACGGATTCAAGAAGCCCAGAAGTCAGATTCTGATTATTCGAAGTTGATTGCTCAGATTGGATCTGGTAAGACTCCTGAACTTCGAATTTCTGCTTTTGGTGCTATTTTCTGTAAGAACAGGTTGTGGGTACCTGTGTTTGGGGATTTGAGGCAGGAGATTCTGCATGAATCTCATCATTCAGGCTACACTGTTCATCCAGGCAGTGGTAAGATGTATGCTGATATGAAGCTTTTGTTCTGGTGGCCTGGAATGAAGAAGGATGTGGCAGAGTTTGTGTCGAGATGTGAAGCCTGTCAGTTGGTAAAGGCAGAGCATCAGCGACCAGGTGGACTGTTGCAGTCGTTGCCTATCCCTGAGTGGAAGTGGGAGGAGGTAACGATGGACTTTACGATGGGTTTTCCTCGATCTAGACAAGGGCACGACGCCATTTGGGTAGTTGTAGATCGATTGACGAAGTCAGCCCATTTTCTTCCGATCAGACAGACCGATCCGGTGGATCGTTTGGCACAGGTTTATGTGAAGGAAATAGTCAGATTGCACGGTGTACCTCGAGTGATTGTTTCAGATCGAGATGGACGGTTTACTTCCAGACTTTGGAAAGGTATTCAGCAAGGCTTGGGTACGAAATTGCATTTCAGTATAGCCTTTCATCCTCAGACCGATGGACAGTCTGAGAGGACCATTCAGGTGCTGGAAGATCTGTTGAGACTTTGTGTTCTGGACTTTGGCGGAAGCTGGGAAGATCATATTCCGCTGATTAAATTTGCTTATAACAACAGTTTTCAGTCCAGTATTGGTATGGCACCGTACGAAGCTCTGTATGGCAGGAAGTGCCGTACTCCTTTGACTCTGACTGAGATCGGAGATAGACAGGAATTGGGTGCCACTTTCTTTGAGGAAACTGTTAAGAAGATCAGTTTGATAAAAGAAAAATTGAAAGCGGCTCAGGATCGACAGCAGAAGTATTATAATCAGAAGCACAGGTTTGTTGAGTTTCAAGTTGGTGACTTTGTGTATGTCAAAGTCAGTTCGATGAAGGGTGTGAGCAGATTTGGTCAGGTGAGTAAGCTGAGTCCAAGGTATGTTGGACCGTTTGAGATTTTGGAAAGAATTGGAAAATCTGCTTATCGATTATTGCTTTCTGATTTGATGCCTGACGTGCACAATGTGTTTCACGTCTCCACTCTGAGGAAGTGGGTTTCAGACTCTGGGAAGAAGATATCAGCTGACGAGGTTGAGATTCAGGAGAATCTGACGTACAAGGAAGAGCCAGAGTTAATTTTGGCGTACGACGTCCGAAAGTTAAGAAATAAAGAGATTCTGATGGTTAAAGTCCAGTGGAAGCACCGGACTGCACGAGAAGCGACTTGGGAGAAGGAGTCTGACATGAGACGGTCGTACCCGTACTTATTTTGACGGAGTTTGGATTGGATAATGTCGAGGACGACATTTTTCTGAAGTTGGGGAGATTGTAATATCAAAAATCTGGTCCAGGATCGTCCAGGACGATCTGGATCGTCCTGGGACGATCAGTTGAGAATTTGCTCCAGAATTTGCCCAATTTTGCTCCAGGTGATTTTCTGTACATATCGTCCAGGCCGATTGAGGACATCGTTCAGGCCGATCGGCACTGTAGAAAATGTCGGCCTTAGAATAGTTCTGGGAACCGTCCAGGACGATCCAAAATGGTTTGATCGTCCTAAGACGATATGGCGATCGGCCGGGCCGATCTGAGTTTTATAAAGCTGATTTCAGTCGTTTTGAAGAGAGAGAAAATTTTAAAAAAACGAAAATATCTTTTGAGGAGAGAGAAAGTTGTGGACTTTTGTGGAAAAGTTGATTTTCGGACGACGCGGAGCCGTTTTCGTCCAAGGAGACTGTTCGAGATATTGCTGTACGCAAGGTAAGGCACATTCCGCCTTTCTCAATTTTCAGAACCGTCGTGTTTGGCGGTATTTTCTGTCCGGATTTCGTTTCCGTTAATGATTTTCGTCCGTATCTGTTGATTGGCTCAGTTTTTACCGCGTAACTTTCTGTATATTGTTGACGTGCCGAGTGTGCACATTTTGGTTATTTTCCGAAGATTTTTGTCCGGGTATTTTTGATTCGGCGGTGTTTTTAGTCGACTGCATTTTTCAGTGAAATTGGAAATTATCTGTGCAGTAGAATAAATGTTCTAAAATGTGATTATCTACATTCTGTGCGAATTTGGTGAATTTTGATTTTCAGGAAAAATTGTGTAAATTCCGTATACTGCCGTTGTGCTGCCCGATTTTTGTCTGATTTCTGATTTGCCCGGATTTCTTCTGAATTGAAATGCTATCTGTATGTGCTATAAAAAGTGAGCTATAAGGGGTCTGAATCCTAAGCGATTCAGTAAGTGTCAGGGAAATCTGAAATGAGCTCAATCTGAAATCTGATATCTATTCTGTTCCGGATCCGATGAATTCTGTTCTGGTGCTATAAGCACATCTGTTCTGGTGCTGTGAGCACATAAGCATATATGTTCTGGTGCCGTGAGCACAAAGGGAGTTATAAGGGGCCTGAATCCAAAGAGATTCAGTCAGTGTCAGGGAATTTAGCTATAAAATATATATCTGATATCTGATATCTGATATCTGATATCTGATATCTGATGTGATCTGATTCTGCTTTCCGTATCTGTTCTGTAAGCAATTATGATTCTGATACGATATGATCTGAAATTCTGATTTCTGATTCTGTTAATGTGATATGTCTGATCTGTTCTGTTTCTGTCTGATTTGATATCTGTTCCGATTCTGTTCTGTTCTGATATGATCTGAATTTCTGATTTTTGTACGATTCTGACTCTGTTGATTTAATCCGTTCTGATTTGTACTCTGATGTGATCTGATCTGTACGACTCTGATTCTGATTTGATATATGTCCGTATAAGTTCTGATTCTCATTCTGTTCTGATTCGAGATACGATTCTGTTCCGAATTCTATACGGATTTCTGTCTGATGAGTTTGTTTTGGATTCTGAGAGTTTTGATTGGAGGTTTGTTGTTTTGCTGAGCTGTTGAGCTCACTCTTGTTTTCTGGTGGTTTTCAGGTTCTGGGAAAGGGAACGAAGTCCAGGAGTAGATTTATGAGTTCTGATCTGTGTAGGTATTGTTTGTACCTTTTGATTTTTGTACAGTCATGGCTTTTCTGTTCTGTCTTTCTTTCTGTTCAAAAGTCATGTACTGTATCTATAGATGATTTTTTTGAGGAAAAGAAAAGATAGAGATTTGTTCCGCTGTGTTTGATGATTAATAGTAGCTCTGTGTTTGTGTGTCTGTTTGAGTTGAATATTTGGAAGATTCAGTTCCGAAGCCAATTCCAAAACTAGATCCTGGTCAGTTCGTCCGTTTTCGTTTCCGTGTCGCGGCCCGGTGCGATCGGGATCCGTCCCGGATCGGGTCGGGTCGTGACACCTACTATGTATTCTGATGTATTTATGGCTTCACCACCTGTTACGCGAGGCTCATTACGAAGGTCTAGCTGCACAAGCCAGTCGTGACAAGTCCCTAACTAAATTGAAATCACATTTTTTCCTTTTCCACGTCGTGACGTCTTCCAAATTTGTAGACCGTTGTTTTATCTATCAAAGTTACAAGGGAGGGGCCCAAAACATTGATCTTTACTCACCGTTGCATATACCATATTCAATAGGAGAAGACCTCAGTTTAAATATCATTTTAGGTCTACCAATGACCGTGGCAACGACTCGATCATGATAGTAGTCGATAAATTTTCCAAGATGACGCATTTCATCTCATGCAAGAAAACATTTCTCTCTTCACATAACACATTTCTTTTTCATGAAATTGTTCATTTACATGGGATTCCCCAAAGCCTAACTTCTGATCAAGATATCAAATTCATAAGCCATTTTTGTCGCAAATTGTGGAAACGGTTGGATATTGACTTACGTCTCTGCTTATTATCCGTAATAGGACGACCATACCAAAGTTGTTGATCGCACCTTGGGGAATATGCTTTGCTATTTACTGCAATAATATCCTAAATAATGGGAATCCATGCTGAGCACAGCCAAATTTGCTTAGAATACTATGGTGAATCATTCTACTGGTAAGTGTTCTTTCAGTATTGTTTATACCATATTACCTAACATAGTCTTGGACATTGTTGTGCTCCAAAAATACAAGTCAGGGGTTACTGCCACTTTTACCAATCAATACACTTAGATGCTTACTGAAGTCCACCAACAACTCAACAAATCCAATCAGCATTATAAAGAAGCAGTCAACCTTCATCACAAATATAAACTTTTTTAGTTGGGCGATTTGGTGAAGGTCAGAATGCAATGTGAACGATTCCTTCTGGGAACTTATTCAAAATCGAGTTGCCGTAAGATCGGGCTTGTTCATATCATCACAAAGATCAACGAAAATGTGTATACAATTGCATTACCAGCCGAGTATAATACATCTCCTACATTCAATTTCTCCGTCATTTGGCCCTACCAACCTCCAGACGACTCTCCTATTACAATAAGCTCGTCAAAGTTGAGCTCTTTAGTAATTTTAGTTAGAACAAAACCCTTACTATTAAAAATAAGATAATTCTTTATATTTAACAAGACCATATTTTTATTTTATTAAATCAAATTTATATAACCACTTTAAAAGAAAAATAAAAAATTATTCTTATTGATTTTTTCTTAAATTAGGCCAAAATATTATTATAAATTTTTTATAATTTTAAATAATAAATTTATATTGAGATAAATATTATATATTAAAAATAATTAAAATTCATATTATACTTACTTATCTCACATAAATTTATTAATTTTGATAATTCTATTTTAATTTTTTTATTACTCTCTCACATAGGTGGGCCCACATGTGTGTGAGAGTTGTCAACGTGTAGATTGATCAAATATGGCACATTTCTTATTTTAATATAACATAATTTAAAAATAATTTAGTATAAGTATAAATATTAAAATAAATATTAAAAAAACTCTTATATATATTATTATATTTAGAGATAGAACTATAAAAATTTTCTGTTCCCACCCGCAATCTACTTGGTAGATTATTCACCTAATGCAGTTATAATGGAGAGCTTGACCCGTGTCTCGGTAGAGTGGTCGGCCTCTAGTGACGAAGAAATAAGCAGCTTGACGTCCAGAGGCTGAGAAGAAAATTCTTTCTCCCGCTTAATTCTCTTCTGCAGACGGGCAAGGGGAACCCTATACCTCACACGAAACCGGATCATCGGTGATTGAATCTCCCGTCTCGTTGGATCCGAGGTGCAATGGCGTTGCAGGAGGCGATCAAGCATTTTACTGCGCTGATGGACGAAGGTCGGGGAAGTTAGTTCGATATCTTTTTTTTTTCTTGGTGAATATAGTGGGAAGTTGACATGTTCGTTGGATTTTCCACCTTATTTTGCGGGATATTTTGTTTTGCAGTGAACGAGCAGCAGAGGGCAACGTTCCAGGTTCGGGATCTGCGCTAGATCTGTGCATTGTTTCTGCTTATCGTGTGAGCTTTGTTGATTGTTGCGTTTGAGTGTCTTGTTTGGTTATGTGAAGCTGGATGTCTTGATTGACTTCCGATTAGTTGAGATGTCCGTGGTTTTACGATTTCGGTTAAGGAAATATGCTGCATTAGCTGATCTGCTGAGTTGACTCATTGATTAAATTTCCTTGTGATCGGTTTCGGATTGGGTTGGAGGGTTTTTCAGTTTCGTATGGTTTTGGATTTGATTGTTTTATTTGTTATGTATGGTGGAATTTAGGGGTAGTGGTTGTTGATGATATAATTTGGAGATTTACTCTCTTGCTGTTTTGCGGAGATCCATAAACCGGTATGTAACTTAGAAATTGTGTTTGAACACGATTGAGTTTGTTTTTTTTCTGTTAGATGAGTACCGTGCGTTTGATTCTTGCTATGTGGCGTATCATCTGGATGCCTTATTAAAGTTGCTTTAAATCGTGATTGTGTGTACTCCACTGGAGTTTTTGGCTTTTCTTGCAACTAGCATATAGGAAAACGTTTCTGGAAAAGCAATCTTTCTGAATTAGTGGAAACTAGTGCTTAGTTGTGCTGTTAGCATATATACCTCATGGAAAGCCTAATCTGCACTTTAAAACTTTTGCATTAATTTTGCGTCAGACACTTCTGATGAGCTGTTTTTAATAGCCAAAATGGTCATCAAGTTCTTTTGGTATTATAACGTTCTGTAGCATATTGCAGCTGTGTATAAATGTACACATTGCTATAGCTAAACTAAGTCATCGAGGCAATTACCAAAATATATCCGAATTACAAGGAATCACACAAAAATCATTGTTGGGCTAAACTCATGATGTAGCTGAGCCATGTAACATGGCATGTTTTGGCTGCCCTAATGAAGTTTGCCCAGTCCTGATTGTAACATAGGTGTTTGGATGAGGTGTAACCAATCTTGCTGGAGCCTCCTTGATTGGAGGGAAATTTGTGGGGAAAGCCTTTTTAGTTCGCTAATTAAAATTTTTTTAAAAGATTCCAAAAATATCAAAGGAGGAATATAATTGACTAACTTCATGAACAAACTTCTATACCTTCTTTTCCCATGATGATAAAGAAATAACATTAGAGTGTGATTCTGTGCATGAAATGCTCTATCATTCTCTAATGAAATGTGACGATGTACCCATGTTTGGTCCATCATAAGTGGATTGGGCTTATGGTTTTACTAGCCTATTTTCAAGGAAGTATGGATTTAAAAATAGGTGTGACCTGTGTTGCAAAATTGAAAAGCATTAATGCTAATTATGCTTGTAAATTTTTTCCCTGCAACTATTGATTTCATGATGAGTATCTTGTTTTCTTCAATCGCAGAACATCCATCAGGGATATCCATCTGATGCCATAGTCCGGTTTCTGAAGGCCAGGGAGTGGAATGTTCCAAAAGCACATAAGATGGTAGGTCTACCTCCTTTAACTGTGGTTCATTATCCTCTACATCATAATAATCAAGATGACTTTTTATTCTGTTGTTTCTCATTTGCATTGCAGCTTATGGATTGCTTGAATTGGAGATTGCAAAATGAAATTGACAACATATTGTCTGTGAGGACTAGCCCAACGCTTTAACTTTATGCCATTGAGTATCTTTGTCTGTTCAAAGTTTTTTATTTAATCATGAAACACATTTATTGACTATTATTTTCCCCCTTCAACTTAACTATCAAGTTGTTAACTTCAGTTTTAGCAAGTTCGCTTGTGAAAGAATAGTGACTGGTGATGCAATGAGGTTTCTTTAGTCTCATTCATCATGAGTCTGTTTTGCGTGAGTCTATTTTTGTGTTTGTTTTTATTTGTATTTAAATTAGTTATTAGCATAATTATTATGGGTATATGCCTATTAGTAATGACAATAATCAATTTGAATTCAAATAATGATGAACACTAAAAAAGCTGATGACCAAATATTAAAGGAACTTGCATTGTATCAATAGGTTTTTGTTGCTTCTGTGTATTTTATATGCAAAAATTAGGAAGGTCATTTTTGTAGCTTGAATTTGCAAAATAAATGCCAATAATACAAAGAACTAATTAAAATCAATTTTTTTGGGTGAGCAAGACTGAATGTGTGTTAGTTACTAGTAAGAACTGCTGTATTTCTACTAGTAAATTAGTGGTTTTAAAATAGGTGCCAGTGGATTATGCCAACTTTGCTGAATTGCTTATATCTGTTATACATTTTTTTAGAAACCTATAGTCCCAGTTGATTTATATAGAGCCGTGAGAGATTCACAGCTTATCGGAGTATCAGGATACTCTAAGGAGGTAAGCATTCTTTTTGAGTCTTTTACCATTGATGCTCTATATTTGATCATTAATAAAGCATAGTTCATAGTTTTATCAACTTAATTAATTTTCTTTGCAAGCTAGCAACATGCTTGTATTTTTCTTTACAAGGTAAATCCTTTTTTTTCATATATAAGCATTATTGACTCCTTTTTTTTCAAGAACACTCCATAGCACTTCTCTTGGAACTTTATCATATGCTTTTTCTAAATCAATAAATATCATATGTAGATCCTCCTTATTTTCTCTATATTTCTCCATCAAACCTCTTAATAAATGTATGGCTTCCATAGTCGACCTACCCGGCATGAATCCAAATTGATTATGAGAAACATTAGTATCACGCCGCTACCTATGCTCCATAACTCGCTCCCAAAGTTTTAAAGTATGACACATTAACTTAATACCTCTATAATTCGCACAATCTTGTGCATCACCTTTATTCTTAAAAAATAGGAATTAATACGCTCATTCTCCGCTCATCTGGCATCTTTTTAGTCTTCAAAATAGTATTAAAAAGTTTAGTAAGCCATGAAATTCCTTCATCTCCTAAGCATTTCCACACCTCTATTGGAATATCATCAGGTCCAACAGCTTTTCCACCCTTCATTTTCTTTAAAGCCTCTCTAACTTCAGTTTTACTAATACGCCGATAAAAACAGAAATCTTTATTTTCATTTAGGGTACTAAGGTCATTATAGTCAATCTTATATTCACAATCTTCATTAAAAAGTTTAGCAAAATATCTCATCCATCTTTGTTGAATATCATCTTCTAAGAAAAGTATTTTTTGATCTTCATCTTTAATACACTTCACTTGAACTAAATCCTTACTACTCCTATCTCTTTGTTTGGCTAACTTATACATATATCTTTCTCCCTCTTTAGTATCTAATCTATTATATAAATCACTAAAAGCTAATGTCTTTGCATCGCAAATTGCTTTCTTAGCATCCTTACGAGCCACTTTATATATTTCCCAATTATCAGAATTTTTAAAATTAAACCAATTTTTATAACAAAGCTTCTTATTTTTAATTTTTTCTTGCACATTTGGATTCCACCACCAACTACTTTTACTATTAGGAGCTTTTCCCTTTGATACTCCAAAGATATCTTTTGCAATATTCTTAATATCACTTGCCACTTTTTCCCACATAATATTAGCATCCTCATGCACAGACAAAATCTTAAGATCTAAGATCTTATTTTCAAAAATATTTTTGTTAATATTCTTTAAATGCCCCCATCTAATCCTAGAAAATTGTTTTACTTTATTTTTTATTTTATGCCCCTTTATCTTAAAGTCCAAAACTAATAATCGATGTTGGGTACATAAATTTTCACTCGCAATAACTTTACAATCTATGCAATCTAAACGATTTAGTTTTCTAATAAGAAAATAGTCAATCTGTGTTGTACTATATCCATTTTTATAAGTGATGAGATGCTCATTTCTTTTCTTAAATAAGGTATTAGCAATTGAAAAATCATAAGCTAAACAAAAATCCAATATGGTCTTGCCACCTTCATTCGTCGTTCCAAATCCCTGGCCACCATGAATGCTTTTAAAATCATCTACCTCTCTACCAACATGTCCATTTAAATCTCCTCCAATAAAAACTCTTTCTTCAAGAGGTATCTTTTGTATTAATTCTTCTAAGTCATTCCAAAAATTTAATTTAGAACTCATATCCAAACCTACTTGAGGAGCATAAGCACTTATAATATTAACAATCTTATCATCAACAACAATCTTTAAAGCTATAATTCTATCTCCAATCCTATTAATTTTTATAACATTATCCTTTAAACTCTTATCTATAATAACACCTAGACCATTTCTAGTACGACTCCTACCCGAATACCAAAGTTTAAAACCTAAACTATCAATTTCCTTAGCCTTCTCACCTACCCATTTAGTTTCCTGAAATTTTTTTTATGCGACGAGAAATTCAACTATGTTATCATTGGTTATTATTATTTACAAGTTCGGGTTAACATCTTCTCATCCATCTTTTGTTGGGGTTCACATCTATGTTGTCACATATGATAACTATTTACACTAAAATTTATAGTATTTATTTTTATTGTTTTTCTTTATTGTTTTCTTCTCTTACATATATATACATAAACATATATAATTGTATTAAAATAACAAATCATTAAAGATGTAATTTTCTATGATTCTGTACCTTCTAACATGTCATTTTAATTATCTTGTTTGAGTCATTATTAATTTATTTTGGCTTCATTTGCATTATTATTCATGCTATGGCTATTGTCATCAGTTTGGAATTACTTGCCATCAAATCATTTTTCTAGATTATATCAATTAGGCTGTTGTTTTCAATACTAATATGATATTGTGGTCGATTTTATTTACAGGTTATTAATATAAATAACCTTTTTAGGGTGTATAACCCAACATTACCCGTATGTCGGATAGGTCATGTCGTGTATGATGACAATGGGTGCAACCCCAAGATCCATTCGGAAGAAATTCTTTCTATTCATATAGTTAAAATAGTAAAGTGCAATATCAACACAAAAACTTTTAACACAATGCTCATAATAGTGATATTGCTACAGTTCCTCAAATATCAGATATTTGGCTATTTCCTTTTAGTGTGAACATAACAATTTAATCAGATAATTGAAATAAGACACATTCACATATAACATCAATTTAAAGCATGCACATAAATATCAATAATTATCAGATAATATCAATTTTCAGTAACATATCACATCACTTTTCCCTTGGACCCTTATATCTCCCAAAATTTCACATGTTCATAATCAAGCCTTGATGACTCGTGCATTGCAGATATTATCAGACCCTTACAACTCTCCGTATGTAGTACAATTCATTTATTCAGTATTAGACTCTAATACCTCCACTTGGATGCACATAAATATCAATAATTAGTTGCAAACATTTTCTCCTTTCTTCTCTTTTTCATACTTCTTTAATCACATTAACACAAAAATATCAACACTTTCAACATGTATAAACAATATCTGATACATCACAGAAACATACAAAATTCCGTATTTGCAGCTGAACCATAGTTTAAAATTGCGCAATCCGAAGCGCGCCTTTGCGCAATTTGCTCCAAAATAGCCTCAAAGCCTAGGCAATTCTCAGGCATCATGAGGCGTACGCCTCAGGTGGAGTGAGGCGCGCCTCACTAGCATTATTGCGCAATTTCCTTTGAGGCGTACGCCTCTAATATGGGGGCCCACTTACTTAAAAAATCTCTTAAATTCTTCCTTATACCCACTTACCCGACCGAAGACGTCAATCGAAGCTGTGCAGGAAGCAAACAGACGCCCTATCCGGCTCTCCCGCACGTTTCTACCCCCTCTCCTGCCTGCGCCGCCTCTCACCGGTGAGTCCTTTGTTTTCGGCCGCCCCTCTACATCACTTCTTCAAGTGTTCTTAGAGTTTTTTTTTAAGTTTAGGGTTTGATTTTTCTTATAGGAAAGCTAGGGTCATAGTTCTCGGTACCGCTATGTACATGCTCGGTACTGCTAGTTACATGCTCGGTACCGCTAGGTACATGCTCGATACTGCTATGTACATGCTCGGTACTGCTAGGTACATACTCGGTACTGCTATGTACATGCTCAGTACCGCTATGTACATGCTCGGTCGAACCCTGCCAGGGGGAAGCACCCCCTTGGACCCTCGGCAGCTCAGCATATTGTTGTATTCATCATCTTTATTAATAGTTGTTAGTGTTAGTCTGCTTCTTCATGAGTGCATGCTTTGATTGGGAGACATTGGACTCTATAGGAGAGGAAGAAGTGGTGAGGACTTTAAATGTGAATTATTGTCTCTTAGACAATATTATTTTATATTCATACTTATTATTTTATGTTTTTGTGTTTTATTTTGCATTTGTGCTTTAGGAAACATGGTTAGGGGCAAGGAAACGACAAATACGTCATTGCGGCGTAAACCTTCTTGGAAATACAGTGTGCAAGTTGATGTAGGAGGCGACGAGAAGACATATGTGTATTTAAAATGTAATTTTTGTGATAAGGTGGTGAAGGGAGGAGTAACTCGCATGAAGGAACACTTATCCGTCTCACATAAGAATGTAGTATATTGTGCGAATGTTTCGGATAAGGTGAATGAGGAAATTACTGCTTATATGAAAAGAGTACCACGACCAAACATTTACAACATAAGCAATTTGATGAAAGGGTCAAACATGGTGCTTACTTCGGGAGCGAGAGTGGAAATGGCTCTTCCTCCACCATACACAATAGAGGTGCACAGGGTCCTATAGACTAGTATATGACTAATCCAGGAGAGGATAGAGGACAACCACAGATGATGCCTGTGGCTGGTACCAGAGAGGGTCGACGGCAGGTTTGCATGGATATTGGTAGATTTTTTTTTTGAGAATGCCATATCATTTAATGTTGCGACATCGCTGGCCTACATCTTATTTGACACTGCAGAGTTTGCTGGATGTGAGACAATCTCTTGAAGTAATGTTTACATCGACACAATGGCTTAACTTTTCGTGGAGAAAGATACCTGAGGGGAAGGAAATACGAAGGCTAATTCTAAATGATAAATTTTGGGCTAGTGTGACCTATGCCATATTGAGCACGAGACCCTTGGTACAAGTTCTACGTTTAATGGATGCCGAGAAGAAACCAGCCATGAGTTTTATTTATAATGCTATGGATGAGGCAAAGGAGTTGATTGCACATAACTTGGGAGGAGAGGAGGCAAGTTATAAAGAGATTTGGGATATCATTGATGCTCGGTGGGAGGTCTAGTTACAACGTCATCTACATGCAGCGGCGTATTATCTTAATCCTCAAGTTCAATATTCAGAGAGGAAATCCTCAAATCCGGAGGTGAAGCTTAACTTGTATCATTGCATGGAACGACTAATACCAGACCAGAACATCATGGAGCTAGCAGATTTAGAACTTATTCTATTTCAGAATAGGGAGAGATTTTTTTGGTTTGTAAGCAGCAAAATCTATTATTGCTAAACGGTCTCCAGGTATACATATTTTTGCAAAGTAACTGTACATGCATAACACTATATCTTTTTTCTTCTTGAAAATAGTTGAATGGTGGATCCAATTTGGTGATTCCATCCATGAGTTAAAGAGTTTTGCTGTTAGAGTTTTGGGCCTCACTTGTTCTTGCTCTAGGTGTGAGCGAAACTGGAGTACATATAATCAAGTACAAACGAAGAAAAGAAATCAACTTTCAACACTCAGAATGAACTCCCTTGTGTATATTATGCACAATAAGAAGTTGAGAGATAGGAGGTTGAGGAACAAGGGGTTGAAGGATGATGAGAACTCATTGGTGTGTGATGATGTGGTGTCTGATAATGAGTGATTCATAGGTGATGAGACAGATTTGTCATTATCAGACCTGCAATTAAAGGATCTAAGTGTGGACGTCTTGAGGGGCGAAGTAGATCAAGTGGGCACATCCACTAGTATCACACCACACACATTCACTAGTTATGCTGCATAACAAGCAACTAAAGTTATTCCACAACTTTTTATGTGCTTATATATATATCAAGTGGGCAATTAACATGACAATAATCATTCTTATTGAACAATAAAGAGAAAAGTGAGTAATATTGAAGATGAAGAAGATATGATATTCATAGATACAATTGGAGAAGAAGATTCCCTTGAGGACCCATTTAGTGATGGGATTGTAATATCAAAAATCCAGTGGAAGCACCGGACTGCACGAGAAGCGACTTGGGAGAAGGAGTCTGACATGAGACGGTCGTACCCGTACTTATTTTGACGGAGTTTGGATTGGATAATGTCGAGGACGACATTTTTCTGAAGTTGGGGAGATTGTAATATCAAAAATCTGGTCCAGGATCGTCCAGGACGATCTGGATCGTCCTGGGACGATCAGTTGAGAATTTGCTCCAGAATTTGCCCAATTTTGCTCCAGGTGATTTTCTGTACATATCGTCCAGGCCGATTGAGGACATCGTTCAGGCCGATCGGCACTGTAGAAAATGTCGGCCTTAGAATAGTTCTGGGAACCGTCCAGGACGATCCAAAATGGTTTGATCGTCCTAAGACGATATGGCGATCGGCCGGGCCGATCTGAGTTTTATAAAGCTGATTTCAGTCGTTTTGAAGAGAGAGAAAATTTTAAAAAAACGAAAATATCTTTTGAGGAGAGAGAAAGTTGTGGACTTTTGTGGAAAAGTTGATTTTCGGACGACGCGGAGCCGTTTTCGTCCAAGGAGACTGTTCGAGATATTGCTGTACGCAAGGTAAGGCACATTCCGCCTTTCTCAATTTTCAGAACCGTCGTGTTTGGCGGTATTTTCTGTCCGGATTTCGTTTCCGTTAATGATTTTCGTCCGTATCTGTTGATTGGCTCAGTTTTTACCGCGTAACTTTCTGTATATTGTTGACGTGCCGAGTGTGCACATTTTGGTTATTTTCCGAAGATTTTTGTCCGGGTATTTTTGATTCGGCGGTGTTTTTAGTCGACTGCATTTTTCAGTGAAATTGGAAATTATCTGTGCAGTAGAATAAATGTTCTAAAATGTGATTATCTACATTCTGTGCGAATTTGGTGAATTTTGATTTTCAGGAAAAATTGTGTAAATTCCGTATACTGCCGTTGTGCTGCCCGATTTTTGTCTGATTTCTGATTTGCCCGGATTTCTTCTGAATTGAAATGCTATCTGTATGTGCTATAAAAAGTGAGCTATAAGGGGTCTGAATCCTAAGCGATTCAGTAAGTGTCAGGGAAATCTGAAATGAGCTCAATCTGAAATCTGATATCTATTCTGTTCCGGATCCGATGAATTCTGTTCTGGTGCTATAAGCACATCTGTTCTGGTGCTGTGAGCACATAAGCATATATGTTCTGGTGCCGTGAGCACAAAGGGAGTTATAAGGGGCCTGAATCCAAAGAGATTCAGTCAGTGTCAGGGAATTTAGCTATAAAATATATATCTGATATCTGATATCTGATATCTGATATCTGATATCTGATGTGATCTGATTCTGCTTTCCGTATCTGTTCTGTAAGCAATTATGATTCTGATACGATATGATCTGAAATTCTGATTTCTGATTCTGTTAATGTGATATGTCTGATCTGTTCTGTTTCTGTCTGATTTGATATCTGTTCCGATTCTGTTCTGTTCTGATATGATCTGAATTTCTGATTTTTGTACGATTCTGACTCTGTTGATTTAATCCGTTCTGATTTGTACTCTGATGTGATCTGATCTGTACGACTCTGATTCTGATTTGATATATGTCCGTATAAGTTCTGATTCTCATTCTGTTCTGATTCGAGATACGATTCTGTTCCGAATTCTATACGGATTTCTGTCTGATGAGTTTGTTTTGGATTCTGAGAGTTTTGATTGGAGGTTTGTTGTTTTGCTGAGCTGTTGAGCTCACTCTTGTTTTCTGGTGGTTTTCAGGTTCTGGGAAAGGGAACGAAGTCCAGGAGTAGATTTATGAGTTCTGATCTGTGTAGGTATTGTTTGTACCTTTTGATTTTTGTACAGTCATGGCTTTTCTGTTCTGTCTTTCTTTCTGTTCAAAAGTCATGTACTGTATCTATAGATGATTTTTTTGAGGAAAAGAAAAGATAGAGATTTGTTCCGCTGTGTTTGATGATTAATAGTAGCTCTGTGTTTGTGTGTCTGTTTGAGTTGAATATTTGGAAGATTCAGTTCCGAAGCCAATTCCAAAACTAGATCCTGGTCAGTTCGTCCGTTTTCGTTTCCGTGTCGCGGCCCGGTGCGATCGGGATCCGTCCCGGATCGGGTCGGGTCGTGACACCTACTATGTATTCTGATGTATTTATGGCTTCACCACCTGTTACGCGAGGCTCATTACGAAGGTCTAGCTGCACAAGCCAGTCGTGACAAGTCCCTAACTAAATTGAAATCACATTTTTTCCTTTTCCACGTCGTGACGTCTTCCAAATTTGTAGACCGTTGTTTTATCTATCAAAGTTACAAGGGAGGGGCCCAAAACATTGATCTTTACTCACCGTTGCATATACCATATTCAATAGGAGAAGACCTCAGTTTAAATATCATTTTAGGTCTACCAATGACCGTGGCAACGACTCGATCATGATAGTAGTCGATAAATTTTCCAAGATGACGCATTTCATCTCATGCAAGAAAACATTTCTCTCTTCACATAACACATTTCTTTTTCATGAAATTGTTCATTTACATGGGATTCCCCAAAGCCTAACTTCTGATCAAGATATCAAATTCATAAGCCATTTTTGTCGCAAATTGTGGAAACGGTTGGATATTGACTTACGTCTCTGCTTATTATCCGTAATAGGACGACCATACCAAAGTTGTTGATCGCACCTTGGGGAATATGCTTTGCTATTTACTGCAATAATATCCTAAATAATGGGAATCCATGCTGAGCACAGCCAAATTTGCTTAGAATACTATGGTGAATCATTCTACTGGTAAGTGTTCTTTCAGTATTGTTTATACCATATTACCTAACATAGTCTTGGACATTGTTGTGCTCCAAAAATACAAGTCAGGGGTTACTGCCACTTTTACCAATCAATACACTTAGATGCTTACTGAAGTCCACCAACAACTCAACAAATCCAATCAGCATTATAAAGAAGCAGTCAACCTTCATCACAAATATAAACTTTTTTAGTTGGGCGATTTGGTGAAGGTCAGAATGCAATGTGAACGATTCCTTCTGGGAACTTATTCAAAATCGAGTTGCCGTAAGATCGGGCTTGTTCATATCATCACAAAGATCAACGAAAATGTGTATACAATTGCATTACCAGCCGAGTATAATACATCTCCTACATTCAATTTCTCCGTCATTTGGCCCTACCAACCTCCAGACGACTCTCCTATTACAATAAGCTCGTCAAAGTTGAGCTCTTTAGTAATTTTAGTTAGAACAAAACCCTTACTATTAAAAATAAGATAATTCTTTATATTTAACAAGACCATATTTTTATTTTATTAAATCAAATTTATATAACCACTTTAAAAGAAAAATAAAAAATTATTCTTATTGATTTTTTCTTAAATTATGCCAAAATATTATTATAAATTTTTTATAATTTTAAATAATAAATTTATATTGAGATAAATATTATATATTAAAAATAATTAAAATTCATATTATACTTACTTATCTCACATAAATTTATTAATTTTGATAATTCTATTTTAATTTTTTTATTACTCTCTCACATAGGTGGGCCCACATGTGTGTGAGAGTTGTCAACGTGTAGATTGATCAAATATGGCACATTTCTTATTTTAATATAACATAATTTAAAAATAATTTAGTATAAGTATAAATATTAAAATAAATATTAAAAAAACTCTTATATATATTATTATATTTAGAGATAGAACTATAAAAATTTTCTGTTCCCACCCGCAATCTACTCTGGTAGATTATTCACCTAATGCAGTTATAATGGAGAGCTTGACCCGTGTCTCGGTAGAGTGGTCGGCCTCTAGTGACGAAGAAATAAGCAGCTTGACGTCCAGAGGCTGAGAAGAAAATTCTTTCTCCCGCTTAATTCTCTTCTGCAGACGGGCAAGGGGAACCCTATACCTCACACGAAACCGGATCATCGGTGATTGAATCTCCCGTCTCGTTGGATCCGAGGTGCAATGGCGTTGCAGGAGGCGATCAAGCATTTTACTGCGCTGATGGACGAAGGTCGGGGAAGTTAGTTCGATATCTTTTTTTTTCTTGGTGAATATAGTGGGAAGTTGACATGTTCGTTGGATTTTCCACCTTATTTTGCGGGATATTTTGTTTTGCAGTGAACGAGCAGCAGAGGGCAACGTTCCAGGTTCGGGATCTGCGCTAGATCTGTGCATTGTTTCTGCTTATCGTGTGAGCTTTGTTGATTGTTGCGTTTGAGTGTCTTGTTTGGTTATGTGAAGCTGGATGTCTTGATTGACTTCCGATTAGTTGAGATGTCCGTGGTTTTACGATTTCGGTTAAGGAAATATGCTGCATTAGCTGATCTGCTGAGTTGACTCATTGATTAAATTTCCTTGTGATCGGTTTCGGATTGGGTTGGAGGGTTTTTCAGTTTCGTATGGTTTTGGATTTGATTGTTTTATTTGTTATGTATGGTGGAATTTAGGGGTAGTGGTTGTTGATGATATAATTTGGAGATTTACTCTCTTGCTGTTTTGCGGAGATCCATAAACCGGTATGTAACTTAGAAATTGTGTTTGAACACGATTGAGTTTGTTTTTTTTCTGTTAGATGAGTACCGTGCGTTTGATTCTTGCTATGTGGCGTATCATCTGGATGCCTTATTAAAGTTGCTTTAAATCGTGATTGTGTGTACTCCACTGGAGTTTTTGGCTTTTCTTGCAACTAGCATATAGGAAAACGTTTCTGGAAAAGCAATCTTTCTGAATTAGTGGAAACTAGTGCTTAGTTGTGCTGTTAGCATATATACCTCATGGAAAGCCTAATCTGCACTTTAAAACTTTTGCATTAATTTTGCGTCAGACACTTCTGATGAGCTGTTTTTAATAGCCAAAATGGTCATCAAGTTCTTTTGGTATTATAACGTTCTGTAGCATATTGCAGCTGTGTATAAATGTACACATTGCTATAGCTAAACTAAGTCATCGAGGCAATTACCAAAATATATCCGAATTACAAGGAATCACACAAAAATCATTGTTGGGCTAAACTCATGATGTAGCTGAGCCATGTAACATGGCATGTTTTGGCTGCCCTAATGAAGTTTGCCCAGTCCTGATTGTAACATAGGTGTTTGGATGAGGTGTAACCAATCTTGCTGGAGCCTCCTTGATTGGAGGGAAATTTGTGGGGAAAGCCTTTTTAGTTCGCTAATTAAAATTTTTTTAAAAGATTCCAAAAATATCAAAGGAGGAATATAATTGACTAACTTCATGAACAAACTTCTATACCTTCTTTTCCCATGATGATAAAGAAATAACATTAGAGTGTGATTCTGTGCATGAAATGCTCTATCATTCTCTAATGAAATGTGACGATGTACCCATGTTTGGTCCATCATAAGTGGATTGGGCTTATGGTTTTACTAGCCTATTTTCAAGGAAGTATGGATTTAAAAATAGGTGTGACCTGTGTTGCAAAATTGAAAAGCATTAATGCTAATTATGCTTGTAAATTTTTTCCCTGCAACTATTGATTTCATGATGAGTATCTTGTTTTCTTCAATCGCAGAACATCCATCAGGGATATCCATCTGATGCCATAGTCCGGTTTCTGAAGGCCAGGGAGTGGAATGTTCCAAAAGCACATAAGATGGTAGGTCTACCTCCTTTAACTGTGGTTCATTATCCTCTACATCATAATAATCAAGATGACTTTTTATTCTGTTGTTTCTCATTTGCATTGCAGCTTATGGATTGCTTGAATTGGAGATTGCAAAATGAAATTGACAACATATTGTCTGTGAGGACTAGCCCAACGCTTTAACTTTATGCCATTGAGTATCTTTGTCTGTTCAAAGTTTTTTATTTAATCATGAAACACATTTATTGACTATTATTTTCCCCCTTCAACTTAACTATCAAGTTGTTAACTTCAGTTTTAGCAAGTTCGCTTGTGAAAGAATAGTGACTGGTGATGCAATGAGGTTTCTTTAGTCTCATTCATCATGAGTCTGTTTTGCGTGAGTCTATTTTTGTGTTTGTTTTTATTTGTATTTAAATTAGTTATTAGCATAATTATTATGGGTATATGCCTATTAGTAATGACAATAATCAATTTGAATTCAAATAATGATGAACACTAAAAAAGCTGATGACCAAATATTAAAGGAACTTGCATTGTATCAATAGGTTTTTGTTGCTTCTGTGTATTTTATATGCAAAAATTAGGAAGGTCATTTTTGTAGCTTGAATTTGCAAAATAAATGCCAATAATACAAAGAACTAATTAAAATCAATTTTTTTGGGTGAGCAAGACTGAATGTGTGTTAGTTACTAGTAAGAACTGCTGTATTTCTACTAGTAAATTAGTGGTTTTAAAATAGGTGCCAGTGGATTATGCCAACTTTGCTGAATTGCTTATATCTGTTATACATTTTTTTAGAAACCTATAGTCCCAGTTGATTTATATAGAGCCGTGAGAGATTCACAGCTTATCGGAGTATCAGGATACTCTAAGGAGGTAAGCATTCTTTTTGAGTCTTTTACCATTGATGCTCTATATTTGATCATTAATAAAGCATAGTTCATAGTTTTATCAACTTAATTAATTTTCTTTGCAAGCTAGCAACATGCTTGTATTTTTCTTTACAAGGTAAATCCTTAGTGAGTTCTAATCTGGAAGGCTTACAATCTAGATGCTGGAACTTATCTTACTATTCTTCTCCTTCACTTTCAGGGCCTTCCTGTCTTTGCAATTGGTGTTGGACAAAGCTCATTCGATAAAGCATCGGTATGGATTTTTAGCTTATAAGCTGTTTGTAAATTGATAACTATTCTTTGCCCACATCATTTAGAGGTGCCAAGCCCATGACAAGTATTGGTTATAATATCTTGAGATTCTTTTTGAAGTTTTCTTATGTCTTGGCAGGGGAAATGTAGGTCATTTTAGGTTCTAGGATTTTCTAATACAAATTTAGGATGAGCTGTGCAAAGAAACACAAAATTACAACTTATAGTTTCCCAGCTTTTAATTTACTAATTTTTCTTGATGCAAAATTTGAAAATATATTTCATTAATTCCGAATTATAAAATAAAAGTTGTCAGAATTTGAAATTCTATAAGACACATGAGAATGAATATAAAATTGCACAATAGTTAAGATCCACAACATAAAAAGGGAACTGATATGTCTCAAACTTAGAATATTACACAAACCAAATTACAAAATAGTTTAGAAGAAAGAATATGGAGAGAAATCAGCAAATGAAAATCCAATTCACTTCGATATCAGGAAAATTATCCCTTTGAAGTTGTCATCAATATTATAAAGTGGTCGAGAAATTTAGATCCTATAGCACACATATAAGTTTGTATGGAAGTAGAAATTTTGTTCAATAACTTGTAAATTACATGCCGTAGAGGTTGTATTTATAATGCAAAAGGACCCAACATCAATAGCTTCTTGAAATTTTCCAAGTTCTAACCCAAAACTATATGTTTCAATTCAATCAAACATACAACAACAACAACAACTTCAAGCCTTTATCCTACTACGTGGGGTCGGCTATATGAATCATTTTTCTCCTTTGTGTCATATTAAAAGTCAAATTATCGTTTAAATCTAATAAAGAAAGGTCATTCCTAATATTTTCTATCCAAGTCTTTTTAGGTTTGCCTCTACCTTTCTTAACATAAGTCAAATTTAATATCTCTACTCTCCTAATCGGGTCATTGGAAGGCCGCCGTTTTATATGACCAAACCATCTAAGGCGACTCTCTCTAATCTTATCTTCTACTGGAGCTACACCAACCTTTTCACGTATATGCTCATTTTGTATCCTATCTCTAAGGGTAAAGACACTCATCCACCTGAGCATCCTCATCTCTGCCACACTTAACTTAGTATTATGCTTCTCTTTTAATGGCCAACATTCGACACCATAAAGCATTGCAGGCCTCACTACTATCTTATATAATTTTCCCTTAAGTTTGAGGGATACTTTTCTATCACACAACAAGCCCGATGCATTCCTCCACTTCATCCATCCAACTTGAATTATGCTAATAATATCCCCATCTATTTCACCATCACTCTGAACAATAGATTCAAGATATCTAAAACATGTACTCTTATTAATGACTTGATTGCTCAAAGTCACAATCCCCTCACTAGGTCTATTACTACTAAAATTACACTCTATATATTTCGTTTTAGATCTACTCAAGCGAAAACCTTTAGACTCTAAGGTTGACCTCCATAATTCAAGTTTACCTTCACCTCCCTCTCTAGTCTTATCAACAAGAAGAATATCATCAACAAAGAGCATACACCAAGGTACATCCTCTTGCAAATGTCTAGTTAGAACATCCATGGCTAAAGCAAAAAAGATATGGGCTTAAAGCCTGATCCTTGATGTAACTCAACTGAAATAGGGAAATACTTGGTCAAACCACCTTGTGTTTGAACACAAGTAATAGCTCATGCATACATATCTTTAATGATTTGAATATAAGCATTATTAACTCCTTTCTTTTCAAGAACTCTCAATAGCACTTCTCTTGGAACTTTATCATATACTTTTTCTAAATCAATTGTCTAGTGAGAACTTTATCATATGCTTTCAGTTCAATCAAACATAAAAAAACAAAATTTTCAATCTTTACTTTCAAATCCATCTCCAAGATGGCCGTTCACAGTTTCTAGTTATAGTAAAGATCACAAGAAGAGAAGGCTAATAATGCAGGAAAAGGGAAGGTCGTACAAGAAAAATTGCATGGGGCAAGCAGTAGAAACTTTTACTTATGATCCAAGCTACAGTAGTGAGTATCACATATGGAAGGAATCAAGTAGTAATCAACTGTCTTCTTGATGTGATACGTAATGCATGGAAACATGAACTGCTTGGGGATTTTAATATAAGATTGTTAAAGCCTTGCTAGTTATAGAATTAATGCTTACCCGAATTAAGTTCTCGGAATTATCAAGTCGAAATTAAGTAAGGCATGTGGTTACGACTAGATTAATGGGACAATATCAAATTGACAACATAGAATTAGATAGTAATGTTATGGAGAGAAACAATAATCCACAATTAACAAATAGAACTTTTCACCTTGGGTCTCTCACTCACTCTCTTGTTGGTGGCACTTTAATGGAGGAAGATTGAGATCAACCGAGCGATGCCATTAGGAGACAAATGGCGCACAAAGTGTAGTCCGTTGGAGAGGTAGCCGGTGGCGGGTAGTCCATGGGATGACTAGTGAGCATCCAACATCTTATCCGTTCTTCCTTGATCATCAAATGCAGAGAAAATAAATTCCAAACCTCATGACCAAAGTCTGAAAATAGCTTCAGATTTTGGATCCCAAAATCTGAGAAAATTTCAGATCTTCCCGAAGAGGAGGGTGGGAATTGGAGGCAGGAAACTAAGGTGATAAATTCCTTTTGAAGCAGTTAAGAGGGGGAGATATTTGGAGAGGTAGGGAGAAGGAACGGCGGGATGACCTGGTGGGTTAAGAAATTTCTAATTTTCCAAATCAGGTCTCTGATTTGGGAAATAAAGTTGGAAAGGGGCTCAGGGTAAATTCGGCTGAGAGCTAGAAATCTGAAATAAAAGCTGCAGTTACGTTGATAGGAAAGGTATTTAGGAGCATTTAAGAGGTGGAGATGTGGCAATTAAATAGAAAACAATAAGGGGGAAGGCCGGCCAAGCATAGAGAGGGAGAAAATGTTTAACTTAAGTTGGTGGGGACCACTTGGCTAACAAAGCTTTAAATAAAAATCTAAAATATATTTCAGGTTTTTTTTTTTTTTAAAGCTAGGGAAGTTTCCTAATAAGAGGGTATTAATTATGACCAATTTGAATTCAAATTCAAATTGAAATCTAATTAATTTGGAGACCTCAAATTAAGGAGCTAAATTAGGAAAGTATCAAAGCTTCATGAGAGTTTTGAATTTCAAATTCAAAACTCCTAGAGGGGCCGGCGGGTGGAGTGGTGGGGAAGGAAAATTGGGGAAGAGGGGGCGGCGGCTTGGACAAATTTTTCAGGTGGTGGTGACCGGCAACCTGGGCGGCCCAAGGTGGTCGGCGGCAAGGGGCTTGGGGAAGAGGAAGGCGGCGGCCAGAGAATTGGGGAGAAAGCTTGGAGTAATTCAAAGGGGATTCAAACCTTATGCATCTCCTCCCATTCCACTCTCCACAATTGCTTCAATCCAATCACCACGACGATGAATCAAACACAAGAAATAATGAACGAAAATTAGTAGAACAAGGAAGACCCTAGAACTCATAAAGAGATCTAGCTTCTCCTATGAACTCACTAAGAGATCAAAGGGAAGTGCACTTACAAAGAGAACAAAGGAGAATATTTTTCATTTCATCAATAATCTCCTATTACATAAGAAAAGGGCCATATATAGGCCTCCAAATGACAAAGAACACAAAAGACTAAAGTGCCCCTTGGGTTACAATAGCGACCAAATACCCATAAGGGCAAAAGAGGAAAAACTGAAAAATAAAATAAACTACTAAATAAAATGACTCAAAATAAAACTCATGATCGAGGCCGTCGATCTCCGGCGTCTCCTGATGGTACATGTGTCGAAATCGCTGACGATGTCCTCATCACTTCTATTAACAGGACATAAAACTTCATTTGCGGTCTGAACTATGGCACAATTTCAGGAAAGCAATGGAAGAATGGCAACTTATACCTTCATCATATTAGAGAACATAGAGAGTGTTGTAGCCATACTGGAATAAGAGTTTTAAGCTTGTATTATACTTGATGAGGGTTGAATTGTGATGGACCGGCTGAGCCGGTCTAGCCAATCAACCTGGCCCCAGCAAGGGGGGCAGTCTAGCTGGCGGGAGAAAGAGTTTTGTGGGCTTCGCTAGTCTGGGCGGAGAGCAAGGAGGGAGGCGGGCTCAAAGGGTATTAATTTTACCTTTAATTACTTGTCATAGAAAATCAAAATTGGGAGGGAATTAGGGTGATTTATTTAGGGAAAGAGAGCTGATTTGAATTCAGATTTGGGAGGGAACTAAGAAGGTTTATTTAGGATTAATTGTTGTTTTAATTTTATTATGAGATTTTGTATTTTGGAGTAATTTTCTTTGAAGTTGTTCCTAGCGGAGCCCAGATCCAAATTTATTGCAATTAATTTCTTTAAAGCCTACGGAAGAAACCTCTTAGGATTCTGATGCATTATTACCAATATCACGTATTTTGAACTTCACTAATTTTCAATTTACATCAGCAACAAACTCATAATTGTTATGATTAACAATTAATTTTCTATAAATGTCCTCGTGCGAGCCATGTATATGTTATGCAAATGCTTCTTCACATGCATTAGGTTTGAACTTAACAGGAAGCTCAACAAGATTTATGGGTTTTCTAAGTTGATACCTTGCAATAATTTCAAGTGTAGTCATACCTCTAGTTCTATTAATAGATTAATTGTAAATAAATTAAGCCATTATTAGTATTAAATTCCAACTAGATGAGTGTTCTTTATTTAGACATTGAAATAGATCCCCCAAACGACTCCTATTAAAAATCTCAAAATGTCCATCTATTTGTGATTGTTAAGATGTTGAAGGTTGTAAGGTTCATATTTTCTTCCATAAAGTCTTTCAAGAGTAGCTCATGAATTTTGCATCTCTATTAGATACAATAGTTTCAGCTAATCCATGCAATTTACTTACATTATTGAATTCATTTTTCATATGTGAGATGCATCAACAAATTTAAAATGCGGAATAAAATGAGTCATTTTAGAAAAAAAGGCTCAACTAATATAAAGATGGAATTATGTTTCTTTGGAGTTTGTGGTAATCCTAGAACAAAAATACCAACATTCCTTACAATGCTTATATGGACTATGCAATGGTGTGTAAAGTTTAGTATGATATTACTTTCCTTTTACTCTTTGTCTAGTTCTATATCGAGAAACCATGCGTGCAATAAATCTTTTTAAGTAGGGCTAGTAATAGCCATTCTTAGTTATTGATATAGTTTTATCATGATAAAAATGGCTTGCAACACTATCAATAACTCTAAGAGAAGAAAATTCCGCAAAGATGATTGAGGATGCAAAGTCAAGTTCCCTTAAAAAGAAAGAAATGCTTAATCATGAAAACCTTGTTAAGCATAAGTGACTCATTAATTAGATTAGGATACATCTCATTGAAATCTCTATAATTTGTATACTATTCCTTAATGTGAACCAAGTTTGTCATCTTTACTTACATAGTGTGTAAAATAACAACTCTACTTATGGCATTCACATTTTTATTTTTATTTTAAGCATAGTATTTTAGCACAAATGTATATTCTTATTGAAATTCAACCACTCAGCATGACTATGTCCAAATAATTTTGAGCGCTTGGATGTTTTAAGACATGATGATCACAATTTAGGACATAAAATCGAAGTGATCGAGCAATGACATAAAATTCCATATCATAATTTAAATGATTTGGTTTTGCTTCATTTAACTTCTTACTGAATTATGCAATTGTCGTGCAACTTGATTCATAACTAGGGGTGTAAGTAAGTCGAGCCGGCTCGAGCTCGACTCACAAGCTTATCGAGCCATGAGTTCGAGTTCGAGCTCAAGCTTGTACTCGAGCTCAAGCTTGGCTCGAAAGCTCGTTGAGCTGCTCAATTAAATTAAAATGTATTTAATAATTAAATTTAAATTAGCATTATATAATATATTTTAATAATTTTAAATTAATTCTATGTTAAAATATTAAAATTTTGAAAAAAATTAAAAAAATTTAATTTAAAACTAAGAAATAGAGCTCAACAATCGAGTCGAACTTGAGCTTTCTAAACGAGCTTGAGCCTATGAATTTTTTAACAAGTCGAGCTTGAGCTTAGTAAACGGACTCGAGTCGAGCTCAGTAACAACTAAACAAGCTTTAGCTCGATTAGACAGATACTCAACTCGTTTACACTCTTACTCATAACTCTTTCCATCTCAACACCAAATTTCATCACAAGAAATCTTGCAAATTTTTTTAAAATTGGGTATAGTCTAAGCACAAGTGTGTTTGTAAGGCTCTATTTAAAATTGTTGAAAGTATGCATAACAAATTATTTTTCATTTAAGTTACTTTTTCTTAAGACAATTTTTTTATCATGTTAGTACAAACCTCTTTCATGAATTGTCTATAAAAATTACAAAATCATGAAAACATCAAATATTATGAATGTTTGTAGGTGTGTTGACCAATTCTTAATTGCCGTAACTTTATCAAGTCAATGGATAAACCATCAGTAAACGTAATAAATCTTAAGAATATGATAAATGGTGTAACAAAGCAACATTTATTCAATTTAGGTATAATTTCTTAGATTTCAATTTTTTCAAGTCCTTTCTAAGATTTACTAAATGGTCCTCCTTGTTAGGGGTGTCAATATTGGACCCGACTTGAAAATCCGACCCGAAAACTCAACCTGAACTAAAAATTTCGGGTTTGGGTTGACCCGAACCTTAAACGGGTTGGGTTTAGGTTCAATAATTCGATCCATTTCAAAAATCGGGTTGGGTTCGGGTTGACCCGTTGACCTGAAAATGACCTGTTTTTGACCAAAAAACCCATTTTGACCCCGCAACAGGAGATTGACCAGTTTTTGACCCGAAAAGCAGAGTTTGACCCATTTTTGGATCTGAAAACTAACAGTTTTTTGTCCGGGTCATTCGGGTTGGGTCAGGTTGACCCGGACCCAAAGCGGGTCGGGTTTGGGTCCAAAAAACTGACCCGTTTGCAGAAACGGGTCGGGTTCGGGTTGACCCAAATAGTGCAAGGTCAGTTTTGGGTTCGACCCGAACCTGACCCGTGACCCGAAATTGGCACCCCTACTAGTTTCCTATAATTTAGAGTATCATCGAATATATTAGTTAGTTCTACATGAAAAGTCAAAGAACATTGTTTATGATTCTTTGATGGATCGGTCCCACCTAGATTGGTCAAGGATTGGTTTAGCCAGGATGATTCCCGCCCTTGTTGGGGTGGGGCCCAAGGGAAAATTCAAACAGGAGGAGAGGAAGGGGGGGGGGGGGGGAGGGGGTGGTTAGGATTGAGAGGGAATTTAGGGAGGGTTGTTTTAGGATTTGGCTTTGTTATTGTATTCTTTTAGAAAGTTGTTTATCCTAGGGTTGAGTTTTATGCTTAATTTTGCTAAATTTAGAATTACTTAGGTTGAGAGGGCTCTAGCTGGCGGCTAGGGATTTCGGAGAGCCGAATCTTCCTCTTCAATTAAAGATCCAATTGTATCTTTTGTTTTCTTTCCTAGTTCTTTTAATAAAAAGTATTCTTATGTGTTATTCTTCCTAATTTTTATTGTGCCATTTTCTGGTTTTGCTGAAATTGCATCCACTTCCTATCATTCTCATTATGGATTAGTCAGTTTGAAAGACATTACTTAGCATTGATATAAATCATCATAAGTCCTAAAACAAAGTTTCATTTCTTCTCTTTCTCCATTAGTGATAGCTAATCAGATAAATCATTTGAAAGATAATGACTCCAATCATCATATTTAGCATATACTGTAACCTAGATATATGAAATTTATATTTGATGGTGATCTGATTAAAACCATATATTCTCTATTCTAAATAAGGAACAAAACTCTATAATGCTTATGATCATCATATTACTTCATATCAAGAATACTACTCATGAACATCTTTATTTTGAGAAATATTTAAGTGATTTTCATGTTATATTCTATAGTAATGCAATATAGCTCTTTAAAGATTGTTTATATGCTTGTTTGTTTTGGGGTGGAGAACCAAGAAGAAATCCCATGTATTCTTGGGTTCATCAATCTTTTAATTTGTAAGCTATTCACATTCACTGTAATTTGAGGTTATTTATTATGATTCGTTACTTCCTTCTTATTTCTTCATTATTTATATAGTATACACTGGCATGATAGTCTCTATGCAGTTGACCACTTCCAATAGACCTGTTAGTAAAGGTATGATTTTGGTGTAGGTCTTTCAAGCATTGTAGTTGAAACGGTTCAACTTTGGAATGCAAAAGTACATTTTTGTTGGAGTCGTAATGGCCAAGATTCAAAATCATGAAATAAATTCTCACACTTGAACACAAGTGATTTGCAGGATCTAAGGAGCCCATGCTAAAGTCCGAGATGGAAGCTAATGTAGATAACTATTCACAAGCAACGTGCGATCATTTTGGAAAAAAAAAAAAACTCAAAAGGAACTGAATACCTAGGTTTTCAACAACACTATATAAAACCAAGTAATTGCGCTCAACGACCAAAAGAGAGCCATACATAATAACTTGTTATGAATAAATTCTGTTATGCCAAGAGAGTTGGTTGCTAAATGCCAGGGAAAGAAATCAAAGCTAGAGCTTTTATTGGGGATTTACAGGCTAAGAGAACAGAAAAAGTATTTACATGCAAATATAATATCAATAGGATTAGTCTCTTGTCTCCAATGAACTGGGAAATCAGAAAGGGATACATTTAGAGAAAAAGAAAAGAAAAGAAAAGAAAAGAAAAGGCCACTTGCACAGGATCCAAATAGAGATTTCAAATTTAGTAGGAAGGAGAAATGAGAGAGTTGGAACAGAAGATATCATCAGCCTCTTACTAGTAGGCCAAAAAGACTGATTCTACAATATTTTTATTGAGCAACTTTACTTGGAAAAAAATTCACGAACAAACTTTAGTGAAACACTTCAAACCAAATCCAAATAATAAAAATTAAATCCATATTAAATTAGAGAAGCTATGAAGAACAACTGCTTTAATTAAAGGATATCTGGAAGGCATTAAATCTCAACATTGTGGTCTTCCTACTTTTCTGTTTGAGAAAGTGCTGCACACATGCATGCCTGAATTTTGGTTGTGCATGTGCTTCTACATTTTGGACCAGCGTCCAACCAAATTTGGTGGCTGCAACATGATTTGAGAAACACAAATTCGTTGATTAAAACTACTTTTTCAATGCTAAAATGGAAGAACAATTGCTGTAATTAAAGGAGATACGCAATGCATTAAATATCAACATTGTTGTCTTCGTACTTTTCAGTTTGAGAAAGTGCTATCATACTCATGCACGCTTGAATTTTGGTTGTGCATGCGCTTCTACATTTTGGACCAATGTCCAACCAAATTGAGTGGCTTCAACATGATTTAAGAAACACAAATTCATTGATTAAAACTACATGTCCAATGCTAAAATGGAAGAATAATTTCTTTAATTAAAGGAGAGCTGGACGGCATTAAATCTCAACATAGTGAACTTCCTACTTTTCAGTTTGAGAAAGTGCTATTGCACACATGCGTGCCTGAATTTTGGTTGTGCATGCAGTTCTGCATTTTGGACCAGTGTCCAAACCAATTGAGTGGTTGCAACAAGATTTGAGAAACGCACATTTGTTGATTAAAACTGCTTTTCCAATGCTATAATCATTTAGATGAGCCGCTTCCAACGCTTTGTTGGGTTTTACATTTCTATAGAAAACTTTTTTTTGAATCTGTTTACCTTTGATGATGGTGATGCATTTGCTAATATCGTATGACATTAACAATTTGCTTTTGGAGAGCAACTTATCTAATTATTTGTTTTTAGAAGTCATGTTTCATTTTTACTCCTTTGAACTTAGAAGTCATTAGGTGATGTTATCATTAAGCTGTCACTTAGGCAAGCTATTTATATGTGTGTGTATGTGTGTGTATATTGAAAACTAGCATTATTTATTATTGTTATATTCTTCATTATTGAAAATGTTTTCCTTTAGTATTCTCTTCTCTTGTTTGTGTGTAGACATAGATGTGCTTGTACTAAGATAACAATTCAATAAGGATGTAGGTTTTTCTAATTCTATCATTTCTAATAAGATATTAGAGCAGTATGATTCTTCGATTTTCTTTGATCACCATACCCTATGTTGCATATAGCATTGCTGCTTATTGTACTCGCCTACATGTGCATTGCTTGTTGCACTCTAGCGAGCACCGTCTCAATATGTGCAACCAGTCGCTCACCCCATACACACACATTTGTGACCTCCTTTGATTCCTCTTGCCATGCCTCTTCTCTAATTGTCATGACTTGGATCTTATTGTCGCTTATTGCCTCAAACACAATAATTCATGGGCTCTGCCTTTTCCAATATCGACTTTGCTCCCTCGCCGACGTCCCATGCAACCACAGATCAAGTTGTTATCTGTGACCTACATCGCATCCTTATTGACAATCTCAGATTTTGGCTTGTCAGTCAATCCATCTACAAGATGCCATATGCATTGTTGTCACTAACCTTCAAAAACAATGCACCACTTTCTCTTTTTATCACACCTAACACCTCCCCAACATTTCCTACATCTAAACTCATATTTGATTAATAACGCACATGGCCTCCTTCATTTCTAGTAAAATTTGTTTACCTCTACAATCTACCTAGATTCTCTAGCGGTAATTGTTATTGGTTTTTATCCTTATTATGTTGATGCTTTATTAAAAAATGGGATTTTTACATACATAACACTTAAAACTATGTTATTTACTCATCTAACACCTAAACTTTACTATTTACTCTTATACCATTTAAAACCCCTCACCCTCATCAAAGATACCACTCCGTCAAACCCAAACGCCAAAAGTTCGTTGTCTGAAACTTCTTCGCTAACATCACCTCTTCCTCGCTCGGTCAGCTGTTTTGTTCATCTAGGTATGTTTTTCTCCATTTTCTAATCTTGTTTTCCTGTTCGTCAACCCCATTTAGCTCGGATTTGCCTTCGGCATCCCCTCCCCGATAGATCGCCTAGGTTTGATGTTCTTCCCCAAGTTTTCTATCTAGGTTTGTTGTTCTTCTTCCATTTGATGTTCAATATCTCATTTTCATGTACCGTAACCATTTAAACGCACATACCCTACTTTTTGGAGAAGGAAATCATTGGATACCGAGAGCTCTATTCAGAGCAATTTTCTGAAGACCAGGTTCGTTTTAGGTGTATCATGAGTTCATATAAGAGTTCCAGAAATCAATACACTCTCCTAAGAAGCCATATACTATTATCAAATATGCTTACAACAATATAGGTTCAATAAAAGAGTTCTCATGATCATTCACAATAAAATATGCAGTAGCATCAAAAAAACCAAATCTAATCCAAAAATTGAAGTCCGACTTGCGGCTTGAGTGTAAACTAAAATATCAAATCTGCTGACAACAATTTCTGGAGTTGTTTGAGTTGCTGGACTACAGGATTTTGGCAACGTCATTTTGGTAAAGTGACTTCAGCAAAGTGACTTCAGGAGTTGCCGAAGGAAGATGAGCAAATGCCGAAGCAAAAGCGGAAGGAAGATGCGTTTCGACGCGAGGCTATCGGCTTTGTTCTTCCCGCGCCCACAAAAGCTTGCGAACAGACATCCTAACGGGATTTAGGGAGAGGAGACGGAGTGGTTTTTTAGAAAGGCAAAAAACTTTTTAGTGGTATGTGTGTAAATAGACAAATTTAGGTGTTAAATAAGTAAATGATATAGTTTGAAGTGTTATGTATGTAAAAACCCCTAATTTTTATTGACACTCTTTCTTGATTTTCTCTATTGATTTCCTCTGTTTAAGGATCTTATTTATACCTTCTTTGGCATAGATCTCCTTGTTAACTCTTTGCATTTGATTCATACTATTCTCTCTTTCAAGAATTTGTCACACTCATCTGACACTCACAACCTCTAGCAAGAAAACCATTGGCCACTTCATCTTCGGTTGCTACTATTTTCAAATTCATGTTACATCTTCTATGCTAACTTGAGTTTGAAGGGGAGTATTATCATAATTAAATTGTTATACATGTTATTTGTAGTAAGAATTTGCATTTATTATTATACATTCCTTTTTTTCTGTTCTCTAGCCAATATGTAAGTACATATATGCTTTTACTTGGATAAAAATTCATTAAAGATGCAGTGCCATCCAATTATATTCCTTTTATTATGGAATTAGAGCAAGAGATCATATGATTTTTTTTTATCATCGTGTTGTACTCTACATATGTGCGTTGTTGCCAATCACACTTACCACCTCATACATTACTTGTTGAACTCATGTGTGCATCATACCAGCTCGTGTGATCCTTCGCACACCTCCTATGTGCACACCATTGATTTCATATTCTCTCTCTATGCTTCTCTTACATCCGTTGATTGTATCTCCCCATCTTGCATTGTCCTGTCCTACAACCCATGATCTCTTTCCTTGCCACTATGAGCTCCGCATGGTCATTGACTTCATGTGAGACCTCACGACATGATGCCCTTATAACTTGCATCTCTTCCTTATCATGGCAGATTAAGCAACCTGCAAGTTTTCACATGCAATGACATTATCAACCTCCAAAAATGGCTTGCCTCTTTTTTTCTCACATTTTTTGCAGCTCACATCTAATTAAATACCACCTACAACTGATGTCCATAGTCAACCATTGAGGTAGTGGGCCTCGTCGGTTCTCACAAGATCTATTCACCTCTGCAATCTTCCTTTGTTCTTCTACGGGGAATAAGCTGTTGGTTTTTTTCATTATTGCATTAACCTCTTCGTCGATGCTCTCCATTAATACTCTTTGTTGATCTTTCCGCTTATTACTCCACCTGCCGGTACTTTTTATTGATACCTATGTTTGAGGATCCTATCCTCACTTTTTTCAAAATGGATATCATTGCTGACTATTTGTGTCCGACTCACACTATTCTCTTTTTAATGGATCAGTTACGCTCTTCTTGTGATATAACTTTTTTTAACAACAACAACAACAACAACAACATCATCAAGCCTTTATCCCACTACGTGGGGTCGGCTACATGAATCCTTTTTCTCCATTGTGTCCTATTAAAAGTTAAATTCTCGTTTAAATCTAATAACGAAAGGTCATTCCTAATATTTTCTAACCAAGTCTTTTTAGGTCTACCCCTACCTTTCTTAACATAAGTCAAATCTAATACCTCTACTCTCCTAACCGGGTCATCGGAAGGCCGCCGTTTTATGTGACCAAACCATCTAAGGCGACTCTCTCTTATCTTATCTTCTACTGGAGCTACTCCAACCTTTTCACGTATATGCTCATTTCGTATCCTATCTCTAAGGGTAAAGCCACTCATCCACCTGAGCATCCTCATCTCTGTCACACTTAACTTAGTATTACGCTTCTCTTTTAATGGCCAACATTCGGCACCATAAAGCATTGCAGGCCTCACTACCATCTTATAGAATTTTCCCTTAAGTTTGAGGGGTACATTTCTATCACATAACAAGCCCGATGCATTCCTCCACTTCAACCATCCAACTTGAATTCTGCTGATAATATCCCCATCTATTTCACCATCACTCTGAACAATAGATCCAAGATATCTAAAACATGTACTCTTATTAATGACTTGATCGCCCAAAGTCACAATCCCCTCACTAGGTCTATTACTACTAAAATTACACTCCATATATTCCGTTTTAGATCTACTCAAGCGAAAACCTTTAGACTCTAAGGTTGACCTCCATAATTCAAGTTTACCTTCAACTCCCTCTCTAGTCTTATCAACAAGAAGAATATCATCAGCAAAAAGCATACACCAAGGTACATCCTCTTGCAAATGTCTAGTGAGAACATCCATGACTAAAGCAAAAAGATATGGGCTTAAGGCTGAACCTTGATGTAACCCAACCGAAATAGGGAAATACTTGGTCAATCCACCTTGTGTTTGAACACAAGTAATAGCTCCTGCATACATATCTTTAATGATTTGAATATAAGCATTATTGACTCCTTTTTTTTCAAGAACACTCCATAGCACTTCTCTTGGAACTTTATCATATGCTTTTTCTAAATCAATAAATATCATATGTAGATCCTCCTTATTTTCTCTATATTTCTCCATCAAACCTCTTAATAAATGTATGGCTTCCATAGTCGACCTACCCGGCATGAATCCAAATTGATTATGAGAAACATTAGTATCACGCCGCTACCTATGCTCCATAACTCGCTCCCAAAGTTTTAAAGTATGACACATTAACTTAATACCTCTATAATTCGCACAATCTTGTGCATCACCTTTATTCTTAAAAATAGGAATTAATACGCTCATTCTCCGCTCATCTGGCATCTTTTTAGTCTTCAAAATAGTATTAAAAAGTTTAGTAAGCCATGAAATTCCTTCATCTCCTAAGCATTTCCACACCTCTATTGGAATATCATCAGGTCCAACAGCTTTTCCACCCTTCATTTTCTTTAAAGCCTCTCTAACTTCAGTTTTACTAATACGCCGATAAAAACAGAAATCTTTATTTTCATTTAGGGTACTAAGGTCATTATAGTCAATCTTATATTCACAATCTTCATTAAAAAGTTTAGCAAAATATCTCATCCATCTTTGTTGAATATCATCTTCTAAGAAAAGTATTTTTTGATCTTCATCTTTAATACACTTCACTTGAACTAAATCCTTACTACTCCTATCTCTTTGTTTGGCTAACTTATACATATATCTTTCTCCCTCTTTAGTATCTAATCTATTATATAAATCACTAAAAGCTAATGTCTTTGCATCGCAAATTGCTTTCTTAGCATCCTTACGAGCCACTTTATATATTTCCCAATTATCAGAATTTTTAAAATTAAACCAATTTTTATAACAAAGCTTCTTATTTTTAATTTTTTCTTGCACATTTGGATTCCACCACCAACTACTTTTACTATTAGGAGCTTTTCCCTTTGATACTCCAAAGATATCTTTTGCAATATTCTTAATATCACTTGCCACTTTTTCCCACATAATATTAGCATCCTCATGCACAGACAAAATCTTAAGATCTAAGATCTTATTTTCAAAAATATTTTTGTTAATATTCTTTAAATGCCCCCATCTAATCCTAGAAAATTGTTTTACTTTATTTTTTATTTTATGCCCCTTTATCTTAAAGTCCAAAACTAATAATCGATGTTGGGTACATAAATTTTCACTCGCAATAACTTTACAATCTATGCAATCTAAACGATTTAGTTTTCTAATAAGAAAATAGTCAATCTGTGTTGTACTATATCCATTTTTATAAGTGATGAGATGCTCATTTCTTTTCTTAAATAAGGTATTAGCAATTGAAAAATCATAAGCTAAACAAAAATCCAATATGGTCTTGCCACCTTCATTCGTCGTTCCAAATCCCTGGCCACCATGAATGCTTTTAAAATCATCTACCTCTCTACCAACATGTCCATTTAAATCTCCTCCAATAAAAACTCTTTCTTCAAGAGGTATCTTTTGTATTAATTCTTCTAAGTCATTCCAAAAATTTAATTTAGAACTCATATCCAAACCTACTTGAGGAGCATAAGCACTTATAATATTAACAATCTTATCATCAACAACAATCTTTAAAGCTATAATTCTATCTCCAATCCTATTAATTTTTATAACATTATCCTTTAAACTCTTATCTATAATAACACCTAGACCATTTCTAGTACGACTCCTACCCGAATACCAAAGTTTAAAACCTAAACTATCAATTTCCTTAGCCTTCTCACCTACCCATTTAGTTTCCTGAAATTTTTTTTATGCGACGAGAAATTCAACTATGTTATCATTGGTTATTATTATTTACAAGTTCGGGTTAACATCTTCTCATCCATCTTTTGTTGGGGTTCACATCTATGTTGTCACATATGATAACTATTTACACTAAAATTTATAGTATTTATTTTTATTGTTTTTCTTTATTGTTTTCTTCTCTTACATATATATACATAAACATATATAATTGTATTAAAATAACAAATCATTAAAGATGTAATTTTCTATGATTCTGTACCTTCTAACATGTCATTTTAATTATCTTGTTTGAGTCATTATTAATTTATTTTGGCTTCATTTGCATTATTATTCATGCTATGGCTATTGTCATCAGTTTGGAATTACTTGCCATCAAATCATTTTTCTAGATTATATCAATTAGGCTGTTGTTTTCAATACTAATATGATATTGTGGTCGATTTTATTTACAGGTTATTAATATAAATAACCTTTTTAGGGTGTATAACCCAACATTACCCGTATGTCGGATAGGTCATGTCGTGTATGATGACAATGGGTGCAACCCCAAGATCCATTCGGAAGAAATTCTTTCTATTCATATAGTTAAAATAGTAAAGTGCAATATCAACACAAAAACTTTTAACACAATGCTCATAATAGTGATATTGCTACAGTTCCTCAAATATCAGATATTTGGCTATTTCCTTTTAGTGTGAACATAACAATTTAATCAGATAATTGAAATAAGACACATTCACATATAACATCAATTTAAAGCATGCACATAAATATCAATAATTATCAGATAATATCAATTTTCAGTAACATATCACATCACTTTTCCCTTGGACCCTTATATCTCCCAAAATTTCACATGTTCATAATCAAGCCTTGATGACTCGTGCATTGCAGATATTATCAGACCCTTACAACTCTCCGTATGTAGTACAATTCATTTATTCAGTATTAGACTCTAATACCTCCACTTGGATGCACATAAATATCAATAATTAGTTGCAAACATTTTCTCCTTTCTTCTCTTTTTCATACTTCTTTAATCACATTAACACAAAAATATCAACACTTTCAACATGTATAAACAATATCTGATACATCACAGAAACATACAAAATTCCGTATTTGCAGCTGAACCATAGTTTAAAATTGCGCAATCCGAAGCGCGCCTTTGCGCAATTTGCTCCAAAATAGCCTCAAAGCCTAGGCAATTCTCAGGCATCATGAGGCGTACGCCTCAGGTGGAGTGAGGCGCGCCTCACTAGCATTATTGCGCAATTTCCTTTGAGGCGTACGCCTCTAATATGGGGGCCCACTTACTTAAAAAATCTCTTAAATTCTTCCTTATACCCACTTACCCGACCGAAGACGTCAATCGAAGCTGTGCAGGAAGCAAACAGACGCCCTATCCGGCTCTCCCGCACGTTTCTACCCCCTCTCCTGCCTGCGCCGCCTCTCACCGGTGAGTCCTTTGTTTTCGGCCGCCCCTCTACATCACTTCTTCAAGTGTTCTTAGAGTTTTTTTTTAAGTTTAGGGTTTGATTTTTCTTATAGGAAAGCTAGGGTCATAGTTCTCGGTACCGCTATGTACATGCTCGGTACTGCTAGTTACATGCTCGGTACCGCTAGGTACATGCTCGATACTGCTATGTACATGCTCGGTACTGCTAGGTACATACTCGGTACTGCTATGTACATGCTCAGTACCGCTATGTACATGCTCGGTCGAACCCTGCCAGGGGGAAGCACCCCCTTGGACCCTCGGCAGCTCAGCATATTGTTGTATTCATCATCTTTATTAATAGTTGTTAGTGTTAGTCTGCTTCTTCATGAGTGCATGCTTTGATTGGGAGACATTGGACTCTATAGGAGAGGAAGAAGTGGTGAGGACTTTAAATGTGAATTATTGTCTCTTAGACAATATTATTTTATATTCATACTTATTATTTTATGTTTTTGTGTTTTATTTTGCATTTGTGCTTTAGGAAACATGGTTAGGGGCAAGGAAACGACAAATACGTCATTGCGGCGTAAACCTTCTTGGAAATACAGTGTGCAAGTTGATGTAGGAGGCGACGAGAAGACATATGTGTATTTAAAATGTAATTTTTGTGATAAGGTGGTGAAGGGAGGAGTAACTCGCATGAAGGAACACTTATCCGTCTCACATAAGAATGTAGTATATTGTGCGAATGTTTCGGATAAGGTGAATGAGGAAATTACTGCTTATATGAAAAGAGTACCACGACCAAACATTTACAACATAAGCAATTTGATGAAAGGGTCAAACATGGTGCTTACTTCGGGAGCGAGAGTGGAAATGGCTCTTCCTCCACCATACACAATAGAGGTGCACAGGGTCCTATAGACTAGTATATGACTAATCCAGGAGAGGATAGAGGACAACCACAGATGATGCCTGTGGCTGGTACCAGAGAGGGTCGACGGCAGGTTTGCATGGATATTGGTAGATTTTTTTTTTGAGAATGCCATATCATTTAATGTTGCGACATCGCTGGCCTACATCTTATTTGACACTGCAGAGTTTGCTGGATGTGAGACAATCTCTTGAAGTAATGTTTACATCGACACAATGGCTTAACTTTTCGTGGAGAAAGATACCTGAGGGGAAGGAAATACGAAGGCTAATTCTAAATGATAAATTTTGGGCTAGTGTGACCTATGCCATATTGAGCACGAGACCCTTGGTACAAGTTCTACGTTTAATGGATGCCGAGAAGAAACCAGCCATGAGTTTTATTTATAATGCTATGGATGAGGCAAAGGAGTTGATTGCACATAACTTGGGAGGAGAGGAGGCAAGTTATAAAGAGATTTGGGATATCATTGATGCTCGGTGGGAGGTCTAGTTACAACGTCATCTACATGCAGCGGCGTATTATCTTAATCCTCAAGTTCAATATTCAGAGAGGAAATCCTCAAATCCGGAGGTGAAGCTTAACTTGTATCATTGCATGGAACGACTAATACCAGACCAGAACATCATGGAGCTAGCAGATTTAGAACTTATTCTATTTCAGAATAGGGAGAGATTTTTTTGGTTTGTAAGCAGCAAAATCTATTATTGCTAAACGGTCTCCAGGTATACATATTTTTGCAAAGTAACTGTACATGCATAACACTATATCTTTTTTCTTCTTGAAAATAGTTGAATGGTGGATCCAATTTGGTGATTCCATCCATGAGTTAAAGAGTTTTGCTGTTAGAGTTTTGGGCCTCACTTGTTCTTGCTCTAGGTGTGAGCGAAACTGGAGTACATATAATCAAGTACAAACGAAGAAAAGAAATCAACTTTCAACACTCAGAATGAACTCCCTTGTGTATATTATGCACAATAAGAAGTTGAGAGATAGGAGGTTGAGGAACAAGGGGTTGAAGGATGATGAGAACTCATTGGTGTGTGATGATGTGGTGTCTGATAATGAGTGATTCATAGGTGATGAGACAGATTTGTCATTATCAGACCTGCAATTAAAGGATCTAAGTGTGGACGTCTTGAGGGGCGAAGTAGATCAAGTGGGCACATCCACTAGTATCACACCACACACATTCACTAGTTATGCTGCATAACAAGCAACTAAAGTTATTCCACAACTTTTTATGTGCTTATATATATATCAAGTGGGCAATTAACATGACAATAATCATTCTTATTGAACAATAAAGAGAAAAGTGAGTAATATTGAAGATGAAGAAGATATGATATTCATAGATACAATTGGAGAAGAAGATTCCCTTGAGGACCCATTTAGTGATGGGATATGATTTGATTTAATATGTTCTTTCTTATTTGTACTTTGGGAGTTTTGATAGACTTATATTTTGTGATTTTGTACTTTGGGATATGATTTTATTGCATTTATTTTCTTATTTTTCACTAATTTCACTTGTCATTTAGATGTTTTTATTATATGATAGAATCTTACTATTGTTTACCTGCTAAAAGCCATATTTAGGTGGATGATTTAGGAAGGATTACATTAGAGCAATCATGAATGATTCTATAATTATTTAGTTCTTTATTAAGACATCTTATATAGATGATGTAAATCCAGGATTTGAGTTTAGAGTTTTAACAAAAGATTATTCAAGTATGACAATTGCAAATTTAATCTTGTTCCCAATTTTAGCTTTTAGGAAGTCTTAGTTGTTAACTACGATTAGGCAAGCACTTACACCTAAATTAGCAAGACCAAGAAAATAACAACTTAAAGAAACGTAAAGCAAATGAAGAGACCAACTAGAATCCCAAGGTTAACAAAGCGATTGTCTCACCTTGAGGCCGCTCTCAATTACCTACGCCTAGGCTTGTTGGGAGAAGAAGAACCACACGATGGATGAGATCACTCCTAGGGCGAGGGTGCCGTAGATCCGTAGGGAGGAAGAGGTCGGCGCGGGTCGTGAAGGTGGTGGAAGACGACGGCCTTCAACGATCCAAGTGTACACTGAAAAATGATCGTCGACGGTCTCTATTAGAGTGGGTATGATCTGGGCCAAATACTCCTCGAAGGTGTCGTCGAAGTCGAATCCGACGTCAAAGAAAGGAGATCGGAGGATGTCTACTCGCCCGCGGTCGTCGTATTCAAACCCGAAGTTCCATTCGGGAACCTCCATGCATCCTTGGAGGAGTGGGAGGGTGGTCGCCGCGAGTACGTCTCCAAGAAGGAGAGGAGGGGGCGGCGGATATGAGCAAGGGGAGGAGGCCGGCGGGTGTATGGGGGTTGAGGAGGGATGAGTGCAGTAAATGATTCCAAAACTGAAAGAAATTTCAGGTTTAGCGAAATTTAGGAGGGAAGGGTTAGGGATTTGAAATTTCAATTAATGTAATCAATGCATTAATTGAAAATTTCAATTAAGGAGAGATTATAGGGAGAAAACTGAAATTATTTTCAGTTTTAAGAGGAGTGGAGGGAAAGTTTTAATCCTAATTTGAATTTCAAATAGGATTTAAGAGGTTTAATTGAGCATTAATGGGATTTCCCCATAGGGGGGCCGACGGCATGCTTGAGGAGGGAGAGAAAATTATGGAGAGGGAGAGGAGGTTTCCAAATTGAGAATTGGATTTGAAAATTTCTGAGATAAAATCCAAATAAAATCTAGAGTTCAAATTTGAATTTATTCCAAAACTTTCCTAAAATAGATCTCCCAAATTTGGAAAGAAATTGAAACTTGAAAATCAAATTTCAATGAGGGGAAAGGAGATGGTGGGGTGGCGGTGGTGGAGGGGGAGGGAGTCGTCGGCACGATGGTGGGCGGCGGCGGAAGCTTGGCCGGCGGTGGGGAAAGGCCTAGGGGCCGGCGGCAAGAGCAAGGGGTGGGGAAATTTTAGAAGAATTTTGTAGTGGGAGAAAGATTATGCCAAGCAATAAAAAGATAACTTGAGAACTCACTAAGAGATCTCAATGGAAGCACTCACCAAGAGAACTCCATGCACTCACAAAGAGAATAAAGTGTGGAAAATTTTCATTCATTCAATAAATCTCAAATACAATGATACAAGCCTTATATATAGGCTGACAGAAAAAATAAAAGCATAAAGTCGAAAATGCTCTTGGGCTACAATAAGTGCTACATCCCTCATAGGGGTACAAACGGAAACATGAAATAAACTAATGAAAAAAAGAACTAAAGCATTACAGATAAAGGCTCTGAATCAGGGCCGTCGATCGTCGTCCCCGGCGATGGTACACATGTCGAAATCTGATGCCCTCATCAATAGATCTATAAATAGGGACAAGTTTGTGCAATAAAATTAAGCATTTTCCCTCTCAAATTCTCTGAATTTAACATGGTATCAGAGCCTTCATTATCGTTGCCAGAATTCTGAGTTTTTTGTACTGTCATGCCTTCATTTTCAGCCTTCTCTTATTGTTGTTATCCTATCTATAACCAATGTAGCCTTCATTGCTGCCCTGCTTGATATAGCCTTTATCGGTACCCTTTGTCGCCGTAATGTTTGAAGCAAATTTCTCCCAAAGCTTTGGCCAAATGAAGGACTCTATGTTGCACCAAGGAAGAGATCTCCAAAATATGCAACATTCCTATCGCTTAAATGGGAAGAATTATTTGAAGTGGGTTCAATTTGTGAAGGCCTACTTGAAAGGAAAATGAAAGATGAATCACCTCCTTTGGGTAGGACCAAAAGATGAAGATCCCAATTTTTCGGCATGGGATGAAGTATACTCCATGATTATATCATGGTTGTGGAATTTCATGACTCCAAAAATTAGTGATACTTTCATGTTCCTATCTACTGCGAAAGGCATGTGGGATGTCGCCAGACAAATCTTCTCCAAAGCTCTGGATGCTTCACAAATCTTCAAAATTAAAGTGAAGATGAGAAGCAGAAAACAAGGAAGCAAGACCGTGACTAAATATGCCACTCTCCTTTAAAGCTTGTGGCAAAAACTTGATCATTACAGATGCATAGAGACCAAGTGTCTAGAAGATGCTACAATCCTAAAAAGCTTTATTGAGAAGGATAGAATGTTTGACTTTCTTAAATGATTAAATAAAAAGTTTAACCAAGTTAGAGTTCAAATCTTTGGGAAAGAGGAGACACCCTCACTAAATGAGATCATTTCTGCATTTGTGCTGAGGAAAGCCTACGAGGCATAATGATGGAACCAAATGTTGTTGAAGGTTCAACAATGGTGATAGCCAAAGAGGTGTTATGGAAGGAAAGATGTAAGGATTCCCCAAAAACCTCAAGACAAAGACTCTCTTTGGTGCAACTATTACAAAAAAATCAAGACACGCAAAGCGATAAGCTGGAAGTTCCATGGAAAATACACAAGTAATGAAAACACACAAGTAATGAGTGGAATCAAAGAACTAGACAAAAGGAATGTCACAAGCTAACACTATAGCAAGTCATCCCTACCCAGAAACACAGTTCAACTTCAGAGAGCTCAACAAAGAAGATATTGATAAGCTAAAACTACTCCTGGTATCTCTTGAAAAATCACGTGCATTTTCTTCTCTTGCACTTTCATGTAAATTTCCTATATACATTGGATTAAGTGCCTCTAAAAATTATTTGAAAAGATTATGGATCCTTGACTCAGGAGCCATAAATCACATGACACACTCCATTACCCATTTTATCAACTAAACTCCTTGCTTAAATGATAAGAAAATCATTATTGTTGATGGTTCTCTTACCACAGTAGCAGGCCAATGAGACATACTATTATCTCCCTCCCTCACTTTAAAAAAGGTGATTCATGTACCTCAATTATATTCAAACCTAATCTTCATACAAAAACTTAATAGTGATCATAATTGTCAAGTCCTATTTAACCCTATTTGTTGCTTATTTCAGGACTAGGGATTGAGAAAGAAGATTGAACTTGCTAAGGAGAGAGATAGTCTATACTACCTCAATTATATACAAACCTAATATTCATACAAAAGCTTAATAGTGATCATAATTGTCAAGTCCTATTTAACCCTATTTGTTGCTTATTTCAGGACTAGGGATTGAGAAAGAAGATTGAACTTGCTAAGGAGAGAGATGGTCTATACTACCCGGAAGAGCTGAACAAATCCACTATTATCAATAATGACTATTCTATGTTATCCTTATTTAATAAAAAATTACTATTTGGCATCATCATTTTAGATGAGGACATTCATCTTTTGATGTCTTAAAAAATTGTACCCAAAACTTTTTTATAAGTTGGAAAATAAATCTTTTCATTGTGAAATTTGTGAGTTCTCCAAGCATAAACGAGTTTCTTTTCCAAACAAAATTGAGAGATGTTATACCCCCTTTTACCTTATTCATATTGATATTTAGGGACCTAAAAAATTTCTAACATCTCAGGGCCCAATGGTTTGTATCCTTCATTGATGACTGCGCTCGAGTCTCTTGGATATTTCTGCTAAAAAATAAATCCGATGTGAGCACCATCCTCCCAATTTTTCACACCATGATTCAAACTCAATTCGGAGTAAAAACAAGAAAAATTCGTTTTGACAATACCAAAAGATTACTTTAACCAAACTCTTTCCTCCTACTTTCAAAAGGAATGCATCATTCATGAGTCTTCCTGCATTCATACCCCACAACAAAATGGAGTTGTAGAAAGAAAAAATGTTCAGCTTCTTGCCTCCACTCATGCACTTCTATTCCACCACAATGTACTCAAATCCTACTAGGGGGAAGCTCTTCTGATCGCCATATATCTCATAAACCGACTAACTTCAACAACTTTGGTTCTAAAAATACCAATGGATATTCTATATTCTTTTTACCATGAATTTCAAACCCATAACAACCTCACACCCAAAATCTCTTTGGGTGCACTGCCTATGTTTATATTCATAGTCAAAATAGAGAAAAAATAGATCCAAGAGCATTAAATGTATATTTATTGGATATTCATTCACCTAGAAAGGTTATAAGTGTTATCAACCTTCTACCAAGAAAACACTTATATCTGTTAGCGTTACTTTTGATGAGCAAAAACCTTATTTTACTAAACCTCATCTTCAGGGGGAGACTGATACTAAAGAAGATGAGAAAAGTGAGCTTACTCCTCTTGACCTTTCAGCTCCACCTCAAACCAATCCAACTAAACTTGAAATCAAAGCTAGGAAAACTGAGGACAAAGTTATTATGGATAATAGGAGGTTTAGGAAACTGTATTCCAAACGTACAAATCCAAATTATGCTCCAGAGAAAATTCAAGAATCTAAATCGTCTCCAGAAATTGAGGCAAATGCAAGTTTACCAAAAAAACCTCTGTTGTACCCCATAACGAACTTTGTATTCTTCCATAATTTCTCACATTCACACAAAAATTTTCTTGTTACACTAAATGATATTCATATTGTTAATAATATTTTTGAAGCCTTATTTGATGAACATTGAAAAAGTGTCATGAAAGATGAAATGCAGGCCCTGTAAAAAAAATAATATATGGGAGATCAAAGTTGTGAAAAAAATCAGTCGGTTGCAAATGTGTGTTCTCTATGAAATACAAAATTGATGATACACTATAAATGTATAAGGCAAGACTAGTGGCGAAAGGGTACACTGTGACGTATGATAAAGACTACCAGGAAACCTTTGCACCTTTGGCCAAGATGAACATCGTGAGGATTCTGCTCTCACTAGCAGCTAATTATAACTAGCATCTGGAACAACTGGATGTCAAAAATGCATTCCTACAAAGGAACATGGAGGAAGAAATATTTATGGAGATTCACTAGGATTCAATGAGAAATCTGGGGGTAATAAAGTGTGTAGGTTAAAAAAGGCTCTGTATAGGCTAAAGCAGTTACTTAGAGCTGGTTTGGAAGATTCTCAAAAGTCATGCTACTTAATGTTTATTAGTAGAACCAATGAGATCATACATTATTCTTCAAGCACTCAGGCTCAGAGGAAGTCACAATTTTATTAATTTATGTGGATGATATCATATAGACTGAGAATGATGAATAAGAGAAAGTGATTCTAAGAAATGTCTTGCAAAGGAGTTTGAAATCAAAGATCTTTTCAGATTAAAATATTTTCTTGGAATTGAAGTGACCCACTCCATTAAATGAATTTTGAATTTTCATTTTACAACAAAAATACATTAATTATTTTCTTAAAGAAATAGGTAAACTGGCACAAACACCAATAGAACTAAATCTCAAATTGGGGAAAGCTAAAGAAGATCCAAATATAGATAAAGGAGTTTACCAGAGACTTGTGGAAAAATTGACCTGTGGAAAAATTGATCAACCTTTCACACAATAGACTAGATATAATATTTTCTATGCACATGGTCAGCCAATTCATGAAAATTCAAAACAGACTCACATGCAAGCTGTAGATAGAATATTACACTATTGTAAAGGGATTCTCTTTAGAAGAGACAATGGAATAACCCCATAAGCATATACCGATGCAGATTACGTAGTATCACCAGTAGATAGACGGCCTACCTCAGGATACCGCACATTCTTGGAGAAAGTCTTGTTACATGAAGAAACAAGAAATAGAATGTGGTGGTAAGGTCTAGTGCAAAAGCAAAATATAGAACTATGACCTTATGAACATGTGAGCTATTATGGATCAAGATAATTCTAGAAAGACCTAAGGATCTAGAAGCTACACTGTGACAACAAATCAACATTCAACATAGCTCACAATTCGGTTCAACATGATAGGATCAAGCACATAATAGTGGGCATACATTTCATAAAGGAGAAATTAGATAGTGGTCTTATATGTATCGACCATTTCTCATCAAAAGATCAGCTTGCAAATATTCTTACTAAGGGACTTGATAACTCTACCTTTCTGGGACTGATTACCATGCTGGGGATGATGGATTTGTATTCCCCAGCTTGAGGAGTTTTAAATCCCTGCCATCCCTAGACATTTTGATCCCACGGCTTGGAATTCGTGGGAGATTCATCTATTTAATCCTAGCTATCTCTTGGCATTTTGATCCCACGGCTAGGATGGAAATTTGTGGGAGGCCACCTGGATCATGCTGATCACCTTCCATATTTAGGTGTCTGATTTAAGAAGGATTATATTAGAGCAATTATGCATGATTATGTAATTATTTGGTTCTTTATTAAGATATCTTGTATAGATATATAAATAGTGACAAGTTTGTACAATAAAATTAAGCCTTTTCCTTGTCCAATTCTCTGAATTGAATAGATCTGATGGATGAAAATGGTCCAAAGAGCTACAAAACAAAATTTTTATATCTAGAATCCTCTCTCTAGCTGGCAGCTCAAATGAGATAAAATGATTTTGGATATTTTCAATTTAGTGGATTTTGATTTTTGTATAAAATGTTTTCACTATGATGTGGTGCTCGAATTGCGCCGCTGCATTCTCATGGAATGCCCTAATCTAATCCAGAATATAGAGAGCTCAATGTCACAGTGCCTAGGAGCAACGTCAACGCTCCCAATGAACCATAATACAGAGAGCTTAGTGTCATAGCACCTAGATCACAATGCCGCATTGCTCCCAAGGGATTTTTCTACATAGACTTCAATTTAAACGCTGAATCCTTGGTGACTTATTTAAGCAAGAAAAATTCTTAACAATTTATATAAATTAAAAAAATGCAAATTAAATACATCAGTTTTACTAGTTTTCAACTCCGTTCATCATAGGTGTTGTAATTTCTACAGAAGTGGTCCTTACAGTATGATTATATTTATTTATGATGAAAACAAAAAGGAAATTCTTCTTTGGTGTGAAATACATTGCCTTGTGCTAAGTGTGAATTTTTAAGGAGAACAATCATGCCTTAATAATTCATTTCGCTATTCATGTAGTGTATCTTCTCATTTGTTTAAATTTATTTTTTTTTACTTATTGGTTTTGTTTGAGTGATTGTACAAATTTAAGAGCCTCTCTCTCTCTCTCTCTCTCCTCTTTTTATCATCCTTTTCTCTACATATCAAGCTATCATCTTCCTTGGAAGGCACTAAGAGGCCTCCACATTGTGTAATTAAATCACATCATTGAGGCATACATGAATGTTACAAATATGTTGAAAATATTAAAAATGTCTAATGTAGAGTTGATTGGTTTTAAAAGTAGTTGTGATGTGATTGAAGAGTTCTAGATTATAATAGGATTACATCAAGAATTAACATTGAGTCCAATTCTTTTTGAATTGACCATGAAGATGCTTATAATTATATTCAAAGCGGCGTATTTGACCTATACTTTTATAGGTGACAGTTTTGATTGATATTTAACCACTAAAATAAGTGAAATTTTAGAACAATGGAGAAGATAGTTAGAAGTTGGAGGCATTATAGTTACTATAATTAATATTAAGTATATGATATATAATTTTAATATGCATAAATTAACAATCATCAATCAATATTATTAAATATATGCTGGTCCTTGGGTGTGATAGATTTGAGTATCTTGGATCTACTATATCTAATAATGAGAATATAATTGAGGATATAATTTATAGAGTTAAGGCCATGTGGTTTAAATGGAGAAGTTTCTTAGAAGTTTCATGTATTAAGTGGGTATCATTGAGACTTGAAGGTTTATTTTAAAAATTAGGATTAGGTCGATATTGTTGTTAGGATCCAATTGTTTGGTTAAAAAAAAGTCATTGATAAATAAGTCAGCTGTGGCAAAATAAGAATATTAAGATTGATGTATGGCAAAAGTAGGAAAAATAGATTAAGAAAATATTATATTAGAGGAATGGTTGTAGTGGTATCTAATAAATATAAAGTATTTTAAAATAGACTTACATTGTTTAGTTATGTACACTGATAATACAAAATTTTACTCATTAAAAAAGTAGATAAATTTAGTTTTAGAAGATTAGGAAGAATTGATACATTTAAGATAATATGAATAAAAATTGTTTAAAATAATCTATGAAACATAAATTTAGCATTTTAGGCATCAGGGCGGAATAGAAAATGAAAATTTTTAAAGCCAACCCTAAACGTAATGGTGAATCGGTGATCATGATTTGCTACAGATGTTTTGCTTTTTGGTTGGATAACTAGTTTTCGTCTGTTTTTGGTAACCACATTCCCAGTTCTGTAAGATCTCAAAGACATGATATCTTCAACTGCGTACCTCTGGAGATACCATTTTATTTTATTCAAAGAGGCTTACTATCTGAATATTCATGACTCCATTTGTGTTTCTTATTCTAAGCTGCCAAATTTTTTTCTTAATTTAGGTTCACTATTATGTGCAATCACATATTCAGATCAATGAATACCGAGATCGTATCGTTTTGGTGAGTATTACTTTTGTGTTTATTTCTAAAGTCGGTCCAAGGACCTTGACCATCTCTATATCTTGTTGTCCAACTCTCGCAGCCTGCTGCAGCGAAAAAGCATGGGAGGCATATTGGAACTTGCATAAAAATTTTGGATATGACTGGTCTAAAGCTTTCAGCTTTGAGCCAAATTAAGGTTTTGAAATTCTTGGCCGTTGCATATTATAAATCTGCAACGTTTGTCTAATTTTTCTTCTTTTGAATTGTAATGTAGTTAATGACCATCATTTCTACTGTTGATGACTTGAACTACCCCGAGAAGACAGATACGTATTACATCGTTAATGCTCCCTATGTTTTTTCATCTTGCTGGAAGGTAATTGGCAATTGTTCTCTATCACGGGTGTATGAAATTCTTTGAATTTTTTACTAAGCTCAAATAATCAACTTTGAGAAGTAGTTTCCGAACCTTCATTTATCACTAGCATTGGGAGAAGGCTACGATGATGATGATTTTTTACAAATTTTTGGCAGGTTGTAAAACCTCTTTTGCAAGAACGGACAAGAAAAAAAGTACAAGTACTGCATGGCTGTGGAAGAGATGAGTTATTGAAGGTATGGAATTGAAGCATTGGCCTGATATAAAATTTGTGTATTTACGTGCTTCATCCCAAAATTTTAATCTTTGTACTAAAAAACTGCTTTAAGAAGCAATACGAAAGCCCTCTCAAACTAAGCCTTAATAACCAAATTCAGTATTTTTTGTAAGGATAGATTAAAAAAATATATCAAATTTTTAGTTAGGATGGATCTCAAATTCATTTGATATTCTTTGAGATGAGTGCAACACACGAAGAATCAATCAATTTTTATATTATATTATCTCAAAATGCCATCTTAAATAAAAATTTAGTCCAATTGAGCCAAATTTTGTAATGTTTATTTTCTCTTTTCATATATAGATTATGGATTACTCTTCCCTCCCACACTTTTGTCGAAGAGAAGGCTCAGGCTCATCGCGATACTCTTCGTCGCCCGGTTCTGACAATTGCTTCTCCTTGGACCATCCCTTCCACCAACAGGTATACAATTACATCAAGCAGCAGGCGCGCGGCCATATCCCTCCCCAACCCACAAAACAGGGCTCCTTCCATGTAAGTCTTCCAGACCCAGACCCTGAAGGAGTTAAGATTGCAGAAACCATAGAGTCCGAGTTAATCAAATATGAGGACCAGAAAACAACTGAGAATACTAGTAAGCTCTCTCTTCCCATGAATGGCCTCAAAATTTATAGTGAATAATGATTGAAATATTCATGGTAATTGGTTCTCTTACCTTAGAAAAATATATCAAATTATGTTTTTATTACTTTTATATCCTTAACTCCAGCAATATGATGAGCAAGAAGCTTAGTAAAAATATGATTTATCACATTACTGGGTAGCTGAGAATTTGTGAGAGAGAATTTGAGGCTCTCAATAGTCTCAGCTGATAGACTTACTAGGCGATGTAAAGGACTTTCATGTCATTGTAATTCTAGTATCACATGATATAATGTAAGCACCTGTAATATTATAATTAAAGTAATATTAATCCTAAGCTTTTCATTAAGCTTGTTCCACCTTTCTTTTGCCAATTTTGAATATTTTGATGATGTTGGATTGCCGGACCTTAACTTGCATGATGATTTTTCTTTTCTTTTTTTTTTTTTTTTTTGCTTGATTTTGTAATAGAAAGGGAGTTTATAAAGAGTAAAACTTTCTTCAAGAATTTAGAATGTCAGTATTCAATTGCTCTTAGAGGGCTATTTGGTTGCTTGAAGATTGAAAAAATGTTTTAGGAAGTGTTGATTTTGTTTTCATTTAAGTTGTGTGGAAATGAATATATGTTGAGAATGAAATTATGGGGTAGATTTGGAAAATAAAAAAATATATTAATTTACAATTATAAATTCTAACTTAATTTCAACGCATATATATATTATATATATATATATATATATATATATATATATATATATATATATATATATATATATATATATATATATATATAAAGCATCAGCCAGGAGCTAGGTGAGTTTAGTCAAATATCTAATCAACACACTAATTAGCAGAAATTAAGATTTCATTTGGGATAACTTTTTTACTGTTATTGTTAAGTAACTTTTTAGTATAAAAATTTTGATATTAAAAAATTGTTTTAAAAAATAGTGTGAAGGCTATCCCAAATAAAATCTAAAATCAGCAATTAGCTACAGCTGCAAAAGCAAATACATAAGAGAATATTTACTTAAATGAAATAAGCATAAAATCAGTTCCTTGTTCTAACCCATCAATCAAAAGTCAAAACAAGTCTTTTTAATATACAGCCAAACGGATTTATTCATAAAAAAGAGTTTACCAAGCCATAGCAGCATAAAAAACAAACAAAAATGACAACTTCAAAGACAGGGAACGAAGAAGAATATATCATCAAGCCTATCATTTGTAGGGGAGTTACCTCCGTAAACAAAGAGTCCTTTCTCACCATCAATCTCCGCAGCAGAGAATGCGCACCACCCACGCGGTCCCGGATTTTCGCCGCCGCCGTCGGAAACCTTAATCCAACCACAGTTCTCAGTATCAAGTCCATAAACCTCCCCAGCAAACCTGCCAGCACCAAGATGTCCCAAGTCACTTGGATCAATCTCTCCGCCATAAATAAAAACATACTTCCCAATACCAACCCTCGAAAACACGCTCCTCGGGCTCGGCTTTCCGCCGCCGCCGCCGGTGGTATCGACGACCGACCATTCCTTGCTCGCAAGATCAAATGCATGCACATCATCAAGCTCCGCGCCCGAGAATCCATACACAACCCATACCTTCCCTCCTGATACAGCCAGCCCTGAACCGCCTCGCGGCCGGCATTCCTCCCCAGGCGATGGGAATTGTATCCATTCGTGATCAGCAGTATCGTACGCCCATAGATCATTAAGCCGGCCGGCATTTCCGCATCCGCCAAAGATGTAAATGCGACGGTCATCCGCCGCCATGGAATGGTAGCTGCGGTGGGGAGGACCTGTTTCATCCGACGAGAGCAGAAACCACTCGTTGGAGCGGGTGTCGAATGAGAAGAGCTCGTTGAGCTCCTTGTGATCGGCATCGCGGCCGCCGAAGACGTAGATGATGTCGCCAATGGCGGCCATTGTGACGCCTACTCGAGGCGGCGGGATGTCTCCGACGACCTTTGGGCTGGACCAGACACGCTGGTCGAGGTCAAATACATGGAGCTTGTTATCGACTGGGACGCGTGGTGTGAACTCGCCGCCGAAGACATAAGCTTTGTTTCCGACTGCAGCAACAGCGTGAGAGCTTCTTGCGCCGGGTACGCTTCCTTTCTGCTCTAGCTGTTGAAGAAATAGACGAGATAGAGATCCAACTTATCTTAAAATCATTAATGGTCAAGTATGGAAAATGAGTTATCTCCCATGTTCTACAATAGCCGTTACAGTGTTTCAAGTCAATAGAAAACAAGAAGCTTGTTGGGAGGAAAGTCCATTAAAACCTTAAATAAGTGTAAGAAATTTGCAAGAAGAAACACAGCTCTTTTAGAAGTTTTGGCTATCAACTAAGACGTTTTAGGTTCAAATTTTACGAATGCGATGTGTGTGAATTTGACATAATTATTCTATATATAAAAGAACATTAAAAAAGTTGCTGCTTGAACTGCCTGCTTGCCAACATGGTATAACCAAGGAAGAGTGCTAATATTACTGGCAGAATTTTGAAGGTCTGAAGAGAGCAAACAGATGATAAAATATATCTGATATCTTAAAAACTTATTATTTTTTATTTTATTGAATATTGAATTGCAAGAGTGGTGATGGAAGTTGTCGAGGGTTCTTGGTTCAGAATTAATCAGGGGCACAGAAAATAGAAAGCAAAACATGAGGTCAAGTATAGATAAGACAGGTGCAATGCAAGCGACAAGTGAATAAATATTTAAGTTTCGGTTGGGATGTGGCTTTCGTATTGTTTCTAAAGTAATTTTTTAGCATAAAAAATTTAAATTTTTGTACTTAAAATTTATTTTAAGAAGCAGTAATAAAGCTTACCAAACGAAACGAAGCATATTAAAATAAAATCATATAACACATTTAAAGCCGTGAACTCTAACTTGAGAACCACACAAGATACTGGTTGAGCTAGAGCAATTTGGTAATTTAGTGCAATTAACATATGATGGGTTGTGAAAAGCTTAATTATATAAGCTCAACTGCTCAAGCACAAGACAGAGATTTTGGGGTTCTTTCAAATCTTGGATTCCATAAATTTTAAGACAGAAGAGAAATTAACTAATTTTACAATTAATTTGGTGTCTTAGGTTTAGTTAATCTCTTATTAGATGAATTAAGTATAAAATAGAATAATTAAACAAGAGTCAAGACAGCTTCTTAGTCTATTTAATTATTTTTAAATCAAATCAGTACTTTTAAGATAGAACAAACAGTTTTACGATTTAACCAAGATTAAGGCCATGTTTGCTTCAAATTAGAACTTAGCAAATCCAAAATTGACAATATCTATTAAAGGTAGAACTATTTGATTGCCTAATTCTTTAATCAAAAACCGAATCTGTGGACTGTTTCTGTTTGGTTGCTGATTTGGAAGATTTACTAAACCCTAATTGAAGTAAATCTCTTGAATCTCAGCACTAACAGGACTTGATAAACCCTAAATCTAGGATTTATTCCAAACCCTTCTTAAATCCTACTTCCAATATCCAACCAAACAGCCCCTCGTACAGTTTTTAGGGATTTATCATTCTCAAGATTTACTGAATCTGAATCTGCTAATCCAACTTGCAATACACAAAAAAAAAAAAACCCTTCAAATTTTCTTGAAAAAGAATCCAAGGAAAAAAAAAACTGACGAGATGGAAAGAGAACGAGTAGTATGGTAAAGATCGTGCGGAAGAACAGAAGGGATTTGTTCTTCCCTGCGATTTGAATCAAATTAGGGGAGAAGAAGAGAAGCAGAGAGATGAGAGGAGGAGTACCTTCACCCATTTTCCTTCCATTGCTCACAATCGTCAGAAATCGCCAGCAAGCACGCTTCGGCTGTTCGGCTCCTCTGGATTATTAAATTACTTGCAGAAAAATTATCTTATCGTTTTTTAATTACAATAATGCCACTTCTAGTTAGAGATGGGTGGGCCCTTAAGTCGTACGTTCTTATTTTGTTTTGTTTTATTATATATATATATATATATTTTAATTTTGCTGATTAATAAGTTTACGGTCTAAAAATAAAGTGAATTATTAGAGAATGAATTGAAAAAGAAAAATATTTTGATGTATCATAAATTTTGAATATAAATTTCAATATAAATACAAAAGCCTTTAAAGTTTATTTTTTTAATTAGTATAAGTTTAAAACATAATATAATATGTTTAAAAGGAATTTTTTATTTTTTTTAAGAATATAATTCATAAATTGGATCCCTTATTTAATTTTTAAATTGATATAATTTTATATTAGAATTTAATAATATCAAAATTTTATTAAATATAATAACAGTCTTAGAATTTGAAGAAAAATCTAATAATAACAAGATCTTGAATCCTATAATAAATATCAAGATTTTATTAAATCATAGGACTTTTATTAAGAGTATTTGAGATAGCTTTTTCTCAGTTTTATTTTTCATACAATAGTTATAATTTTATTTGATTATAATTTTTTATTATTTAATTTTATTTAAAATATATATTACCAAAGTAAAATACAGCATTGAGTCAGAGCTCTGCTGAAAGAATAATATATATTGTAGGCTTTTATCAACATATACTATAGAGATTATATACTAATTTTTAGTATCATACATCATAAGGTCAACCACTAAGATGGTGAGGGGAAGGAAGTGATTGATCTATAAATAATTTAATATTATAGTGAGCTTGTCATAATTTCTATTATAGTTCATGTGATAAATTTAGGTTTAGATTGACCCATTAAATAAACGGGTTTAGTTCAGATTGTTTTTTCCAACTTTTTTATGGCAAGGGTAGAATTTGGGTTGACTCGTGAACCTATTTTTAATCTAAAAATGAATTGTTTAATATATTTTTTCTTTAATTACTTGTGGGTATAATCTTTTTAATTTTTATTAAATATCTTAAGTTTTATGGTTAATAAGTTATAAATTTTCAAATTTTACTGATTTTTTTTTATCATGATATCTTCGAGCTCAATCTCACATAAAAATTATCATTTTTTTGCAATTTTACTTTTTTGTGCCTTCAAATTTATACAATTTTCTAATTCAAAATCACTTTAATGGATTTTATTCAAAATATTATAATTCCATTTAATCAAATTTTATTAATTTCTGAGTTAATCATTGATTAAAAAAAAACAAAAAATAAAGAGGAGGTACAAACTTAAAAGATCATCAAAATATTCAAATATTTTGCCTTTACATTTCACCAATCAACATGAGCATATATAAACACCATACTCATATATTTATTAAAGGAAATTCAGCAAGTTCTGCACACTAAAAATAACAACCATCCTCGCAAAAGACAAATAAAAAAAAATTACGTATATGATTAAAGATAATATCTGCCACCAATATTAATGTTGTTAATAATTAAGAATTGATAATTTTGGCCACATTTTACAAAAATAAGCCTTCAAATATTTATTAAAAATAAAAGACAAGAACATGAATTATAGTTTTTTATGGCCAATTCAAACACCATGAAAGGTTCTCATAAAAAAGTAAAGCTAATCTACCCCCATTTTTACTAAGCTAATAAGGGTTTTAAAAATCAGACCGGACCAGCTGGTCTTACTGGTTCAACTGCGAACCGATCTAAAAGGTAAGTTTAGCCTGAAAATCGATTTTGTATCAAACTAGGATGAGCCGATTAGAACAGTCAGTTCAACCAGCGAACCAATGAAGCAATCTTGTTTCGCTTGAATTGACCGATTCAAATTTTGAAATATTTAAATAATTAAATTAATACATTAATAATAAAAATATTAAATCTATACTGCAATTAAATATCGCTTGTGAATCTTCAGATATATCATCCTGATCATTCGTACTAAAACTTTAAATGAATATTTATAGTTAATTGCATCTTTAACAGGGTCCTGGTTGGGTACCCATGCTCTGCGCTGGCAAATTTTTCCCACCCACGCCCACCTATGGTGACTTACGGAATGTCATACCCACCCACACCCATCCACTTTCCACGCTTCTTGAATGCAATCTGCCACAAATTAACGACCTTGAGATTTTTTGTCATTTTCTCTGACTGCAAACTTTCAAGCCACATATATATAAAAATCTATCATGGTCGCTACATGGTTTAGTGTTGTACATTGCGTTGTAAGGATTACTGTAATAAATTGCATGTATATGGTGATTAGTAATGTAAATTAGTTTGTCCTCTAATATTGAGTACCTGCCCATATCCACCCATGAGGTCATGGGCGTACCCATACCCACCCATGCCCATTGGAGATGGGTGGGTACATGAGTGGATATGGATATGAGTACCCACTCACCTTCAACGAAATAACACGGTCCATGTTTTTCTATCAGAACAAATTCCCCGCTCTTCTTCATTTATAGTTATCTTCTTCTTCCTATCAATGCATCCCTATGTGAAATGGCGCCCTTCTTTGATTGTTATATAAAATTCCATGTTTCTTCTCATTGTCGGTGCTCGTCGAACCCAGCAAACATCCCCTTCTTTTTAATTTCTCCAAATTTTTTTGGATTTTTGCTTTGCTCGTCTTTCGCTGTCGTTCGTGTTTTGCTCGCCAAAACAAACCGTCTCCCGCGCTTTTTCCTCTCGTCGAACGCAGCAATCTTCGCCAAAGCCCCACACTAGTTCGCCTCTTTTTAAATTCTTAGGGTTTCAATTCGCCAATCTCCCTGTCTTCTTTCTCCCATGGCCGCCTACTTTTATTTTATATTTCTCATCTTCTTCTTCGTCATTGCCGTTTGCTTTTGGATTCGACATTCACCACTGTTTCTCCAATTGAGGTAAACAGAATAATCTTTGTCAATAAATGATTTTTCGATCCACTTCTTCTTTTGGACAGATTTTCTTTGTCGGAATCAACTTTGTCAATAAATGATTTTTTATTCAACTTTGTCATATAATAAAGTTGATTCCGTTTACCTCTCCGATTGAGGAAAACTTCCTCATTTCTTCGTCATTCACCACATCTTCTTCGTCGATGCCATGGAACCTTCCGGTCGGCTGGCCAGAGAAGGGAACGGCATCAAGCCAGTTTTGCGGCGATGCATATCGTATATTTCTTATATATACGAGAGGTAAACAGAAAGTTCTGTGCAAAGGCGTTTGGTTGCTCTAAACTACCAAACAAATCTGATGGAAATGAGAAAATTGATAAACGTGGAAGCAAAACTAACTACGACAGGTAAACCGAAAGTTTTGTGCGAGTAGAATAAGATGTTTGAGAAGAATTTTTAATCTCTGGGTTAAAAAATTTAGTGTTTGTCAATAAATGAAGAAGCTTTGATATTATTGAAAATTTTGTATGTTGATTTTGGCTAATAGGCAATTGGAGATGTGATAACGAAAACAAAAATAGATTGTGCTTTTGTTTTGGACAGATTTTCTTAAAGTTTTCTATGGTTGTTTTTTAGTATAAATTTTTTCTTCCCCTTTTAAGCCCTTTTTTTTTTTTTTTGGAACCCCTTTTAAGCCCTAAATTCCTATTTCAACGTTTTCTAGGGTTTGCAATTTAGTAATATCTCTGTTTTCTTTCTCCCATGGCTGCATGATTTTTTTTTTACATACCTCAATTTATTCTCTGTCATTGTCGTTTTGTCCCCGGAGGAGAAACAACGGTTCTCCCATTGATTTTATCATTGGTCCAATTCGATGTTCGAGCGGTTGGGCATAGAAGGGAATGACATCTATCTACTTCAAAATTTTGATATCTTAATAATAGTAGCTTATTCTCCTGTTGGATAGTTGTATGCTTTTCTTCCTTTCAATTTCTTCTACTCTGCAGTATTTTTCTCCTCTCTACATTGTTCCTCTCAATGTTTTTCCTTCTCTAGCAAAGGTGGATTTTCTTGAATTTTTCATGATTTATTCTTCATACAAGGTATATACCAAAACGAAAAAAAAAAAAAAATGAAAACGTTGGGTGAATTGAAATTTCAAAATTTTCAACACTTAGACAATCGAGATAATATTTTCTATTTATGTATTCTTGTTATTTCACTATGCTATTTTTTATTGATGTATTCATATTTCTCATTTGCACTTTGGGTACTTAATATCTTATGGTGCAGCAGCCCCTGTCCATCATATCCAATGCACGATTTGGTCCTGCTCACTTACTACTTATCGATATTCCTCTTGCCCAACCCATCATTCAAGGTAAATTTATTATTATAAACTAATTGTCATTTGCTAAATCATATAATTACTTACTATTGTTTTATTTATTAAATATTATTAATTCAGTTCAGACGGAATTTTAAATTTATATCACAAATGATGCATTATCAACACATGAACAAACAAATCATTGTAAAATGTTTAAAACTTATTGAGTTAAATGATTTTTCAATTAAATTTAAGCTTCGATAGAAGGTAATATCTATATGATATTATTTTGGTATCATCATATTTCAGTACGCAAGAGATTTTACATGGGATTGGTTGCAATAAGAAGAAATAAAAGGTACTATATAGAATTAACTAATCATTGTATTGCTCATTTCGAAAAAAATTTCTTATCCTCTTTTCCATTTCTTCGTTGATGTTTAAGTTCATTGCTCCTTAGCCTTCGCCTTTGTTTAAGAAGAATGTGAACTTAATAAGGTAAACTTATTATGGTAAAAATTGATCATTTACTTATTTCTAAACAAATTTTTTCTGTTGTACTTCTTATCCCTCTCGCTTAATGGGTTCGCTGAGCATAATCACCATTATCTTATTGATATTATTCATATTTTAATATTTAGATGTATTTCTGAAAAATTTGCCAATTTTAGAAAATACTATTATTTTTGCACTTCAATTAATGTACTCTATTGTTGTGAATTTACTACTACTCAATTCTCTATTTCTTATTTTGATAAATCTTCTTTTCACTCAAGACCTTGTATCTTTGATTATTTGTTTTATCAATCCCCTTTACCTACATCATGCAAAACTCCATATACGTAAAGAATTATGTCAATTTCTTCCCTTTATTTCAAACAGGTACTTGAAGACCCTTAAGCCTCACATAGCGTAGTGAGGATTGAAGAAATGCGACCGTGGTGTCATCCGACACCTACTTGAAGCGCTCACGTAGCGTGGAGGGGAAGGCTATGTTTTTCAAAATTTCACCTAAATAGGCGAGATGCCGGATGGCTGCCGAAATTTGGATTGAATAGGGGACTTGATTTGAACCTAATAAACCTAACATGGGACATCAAACTTGGACTTGAGTTGGGATCAACAATAAACTGAAATTGAATAAGTAAAATATCATATCTATATCTATAATAAGGGGTTCTAGATTAGTCATACTTTATTAAATCTATTAATACTAAAGATTTTAAGAAGTTGTAGTATGACATTTACATGATATCTTTTACATTGACTATAAATCACATCGTATTCTTCAATTTTTTTAATTGTAAATACTTTCTTTTATCTCTTACTACAGAACCTCATAAATATGTGTAAACTTTTACTTGTGATTTCTTTTCTTTTATCTACTTTTATAGTAAATCGTGCTTAGCATGTTCCTAGGCTCTCGATTTACTTCTATATAAAAAAATCTATCCATTCTCTTGTCCAGTGAGATAACACAATTTTAGTGTTCCCACATGTGATGTTCTTTATGAAATGTAATACAAGTTTTTTCTAACTTTGTTGCACTTAATTCATTTGAGTTCATAATTATACTTAATCCCCACTACATATCATTGTATTTCAACTCTTGCACCAATACATAGAATTAACGTTCATACTATCAATCAAAATTTTAGATGATTATTCCAATTAGCTTTCAAAATTAAAATTGTAGTTAAAATAATATTGAATTTTTTTACATCCTTATTGCAAATTAGTGTTGTTGTTGATCATTCAATCTACTACAAATTATCTTTCTAGTATAGTAGCTTTAATTCCACTAGAACTCCTAATACCATTCAAACTTTGTGTTGTTATTTATCTTTTAGCACTTTATATATAATAGCTATAGGGTTTCTTACTATTTGAGTATAACTTGACCATATTTTCTCATGAGTTTTAGAATGTGAAACATGTTTTTTCTATTTTTAAAAACTGTAGTGTCGTCAATTTTGATATTATCTCCTTATATCATATTATATATATTATCATATAAATTCATTTTTTTAATTACTTCGTGATGACAGTTTTTTTTTTAAATTTCTTACTACTTCATGAATTGTTGGTGCAACAACCCCTGTCCATCACCTCCAACGCCCAATTTCGCTCTGCTCACCTATCACTCAAGGTAAATTTATCATTTGCCAAATCATATAATTAATTGTTATTTAAGTATTAAACATTATCATTTCATCAAGTTGGATTATATCTTTGAATAAGCCAAACTATGTTTGGACAAGGGATGAGCAAATGAGATACAATCTTGTTCTCTCCAACCCATCACTCAAGGTAAAGTTATTAGGATAAATAATTTATCATTTGCCAAATCATATAATTAGTTGCAATTTATTTATTAAACATTATCATTTCATCAAGTTGGATTATATATTTGAATAAGTCAAATTGTGTTTGGACAAGGGATGAGCAAATGAGATAAAATCTTGTTCTTTGTTTACATATGATGTGAATTATACTGCATTGCTTCTATAAATTTTGCTCATCAAACTCTGATTTTCTATGAAGTTGCTTCCTATAAAATGTTTCAAAAGGAAACATATATTGGTGCCTAAACTTTTATTATGCTCTTTAGTTTCTTGGTTTTTTCTACAAAACATGTCAAAAGAAAACATATATTGGTGTCTAATGCATTTTTCCTCCATTTATTAGCAATTGTTATCAATATAAAATAGCTCAAATTAATCTCGTAAATTTGGAGTCTTGCTATTTCATAATTTCAAGGAAGATATGTGATGTTTTGACAGCGAGAAACTTTTAAATTTTTAGGGAAAATAGAATTTGAAATGCTACAGCTATTCAAAGTCTTCCACCCAATGTCTTCTATCTTCAAGCTCTTGAGCTTAGAAGGGAAAGATGGAAGCTCTTTGAACTTCGGATAGTAACTAAGCACCATTTCAATTAACCAAGAAAACAAACATCCATCTTCAGCATCTACTCATGTCTCAAACCAATACTGCAATGCTTCTGATCTCTCAACATGTTGAACCTCTAGCAATGGAAATACACGGTACTTATTATTCTCAAGAAATTTATTTTGATGCATTTTACTTTCCACATGTGAGAAAATTTTGGAAGCTCGAGTAAAAGAAGTTGCCCAAAATGTGGAATAGTTTCTCACTCCCTGAAATATTTCAATACAATTTTCTCTAGATTGGAGGTCAGATTGACACTATTCATCCATATTGCAGACCTTGCACCCATGTATCTCCATATACTCGAATCAGCAAACTTGTCAAAGAAAGATTTTTTAACTAAAACATCAAACTACATTCCTTCTACATTCTCCATACCATCTCCTTGAATATGAGATGCTGAGTGAAACCAAATGCAATCCACATTCAGATTAAATCATCTTTATTAAACTTATGATCTTGTGGAAATATAAAACAAAATGCAAAATAAATTTGTATAGGATTTGACAGACATATATAACTTACTCTTAAGATGGAAAATATATAATCCTGACACAATGTTGTAGTACTTAAATTGCTTCCTAGAATTGTCATCACTTGCCTTTCATCCAAGTTAGAATTTAGAACATCACCAATGACCTTTGCTGATAATGAAGATCCTGTAAGGTTTTTAACTCTCTCCAATACTGATTGTTAATTTTTTATGATCATTAGGGTTATCTACATCAGAAAATTTATGATAATTAAGAAGCTACAAACACTCTGATGCGTCTTTAACGTTAAAACAACAAACAAACATTTGAGTTATCTTTTTTTTTTTAAGTTTAAGATCAATTTTTTACTAATTACAATTTAATTTTTAAACAATAGAACATTTAGTTGTAGTTAACGTGCAATGTTTAGAACTTTAGTATTTTCAAGTATTTATATGATTATTTGGGTATCATCACATTTCACATATCATCAAAAGACAACTTATCATTTATGTTTCTTAGTTTCAATCTCTACTAATCTTTTTATCATCTTGAACCTTTTGTTACGTTGATATATATAGCTGTTGTAAGAAGGTAAAACGGCGATATATATATTTTACTATCACTATATTAGGAAGCTTTGGTTTCTCTATTTAGTTCTTGTTCTTTTGTCTGCTTGCAACTACTTTCTTTTGTCTCTTGCTACTGAACCATCCTAAATATATGTGTAAATTTTTATTTGTGATTTCTTTTCTCTTACATACTTTTAGAGTAAATCGGGTATATTCTATTCCTAAGCTCTCAATTGACTTATCTCTAGAGAAAAATCTATTCATCCTCTCTTGTCAAGGGAGATAGCATAATTTTATTGTTCCCACATGTGATGCTCTTTATGAAATATAATCCAATTTTTTTTCTTACTTGTCTACACTTAATTTAGTTGTGTTCATAACTATACTTAATTCCCAATACACAATTGTATTTAAACTCCTGCTCCAATACATAGAATTAGCGTTCATATTAACATTCAAATTTTTTGATAATATTGTTGACCTCAATTTTAGCTGGAGCGCCCCCCCCCCCCCCCCCCCCCCCCCCCCCCCCCTCCCCCCCGTTGGGTCCAATTCGAACTCGAATCGACTCGAGTTGGGTCAAATTAGACTCGACGAAGTTCGAATAAATGTGATTAGCGCCAATTAGCCTCTTTGAGCGCGATTTGACCCAAATTGACTTAAATTAAGCCGAATCGGGTCTGATTTTGAACTCAATTTTAATTCAATCTTCTTTAATTTGATTCCAATTGAAGTTTAATGGACTTTCCTAGCAATTTGGATCATCTCCTAAATCAAGCAATACTCATCTATGGCTGCGATCAAACGAGATTTACAACTCGGGATGATTTCGAAAAAAAAAATCGGAGGGCATTAACGAGCATTTGATTCATTCCTTTCCGGTAGCTTGGAGCCGTTGAAACGAGACCCCACTGCCCCGTCTCTAGGGTTGGCGTACAACAGGAGGCGGAAGCCCAGGTGGGCCGAGCTCCTACCCCTGTTCTGTCGCCCCTCCTCTATACGCGTAAGCCGCCTCCCTCTCTCGGTCTTCTCCAGTTCGCGAATCACAGGAGACCGAAATCCCCTCTCACTCTCCAGCCCTTGGTTTCGCACGTTGGAGCCGAGCCCGACGCCAGCCTATTCAGCCCCATTCGCAAACTGCAGCGACTTTGGGCGCCGATCCGTCGATCCATTGTCCTAGCCGAACTCCTCCCAGGCAGGTGTATCTCTTTCCCCTTCTTCTTCTTCTTCTTCTCTTTATTCTCTCCACCTTGCCCTTCTTCTTCTTCCTCTTCTTCTTCCATTGCTTTCTTCCTTTCCATGTTTTGAAAACTTCTGATGGCAAATGGATGGGGAAGTTTGTTGGCAATGTTTGGATAGAAGTTGCGTTGTTCTCATCGTTCTTGCTAGAAGAATTAAAATCATGACTCTGTGATCATTTATGCTAAAATGACGGAGTTCTGGGTTACTCCATAGAGATGTGATTCCCCTCTTCATGAATATGTTTCATGTTTAAGTTATTTTTTTTTTTTGCTGAAATTCTACTCTATGGCTTAAACGTTTTTTTAGAATGAATTGCTCTTAGTTTGGTTTTAGAGGAAAATATGCTGATATCCTTATAGTTTTTTTTTTTAAGAAAAAAAAAACCTTCTTTTTTTTTTATCAGAAATTTGTACTTGGATATAGAAAGTTGCTAGATGTTATTTTCATTGTAATATGATTTGTTCTCAATGCAAGAATCGTTGAAATCAGTGTTTTCTTTCAAAGGGATTTTAGAAGGAGAAAGGAACACAATGTATTCCTTGGGTTTTAACACCAAGTGGAGTTTGGTAGTCTTGTTGTCTGGCATGGAGATGCGTAGTTGTTTTAACTCTAATTCTTAAAGATACATGGTTTCATGATAGTGGATATGGTTGGATGGGTTTCCCTTCTTAAGGGAATGTGAAAGTTCTGTTTAGCACTTGAGGCTCCTTTTGCTAGCATGACATTATGAATATTATTCAAATATTTGTGCAAGTGTATAGTGGGCTTGTCAATGTTTCTTCCGTCGAGGTCGTTTCATTTTTTTATGTGATCTGAAATGATTGAACGAGCTCGCATTGTTATTGTTTTGGATCAAGATATCCTACAGAATGAAGCCCTTGCCTAAGAGATGACCTAGATTAATATTGAATGTTTCTTCCTCAAAAGTTTGAGGAGATCTATATAGCTTTATTTTGATGAGTGGATACATTGCCGATTCGTTGTGATTCATTTCCTGTACTTGCCATTTAAGAAATTGGCGTTTCAGATTAATTTGAGATGTAATATTCTTTTTTATACTATCATACCATGACATCTTATCATCTATTAGTTCTTGAAATCATTGAGCTCGTGAATCTATGCAATAACAACATCAAGCCTTTATCCCACTATGTGGGGTCGGCTACATAAATCCTTTTTTTCCATTGTGTCCTATTAAAAGTCAAATTCTCGTTTAAATCTAATAAAGAAAGGTCATTCCTAATATTTTCTAACCAAGTCTTTTTAGGTCTACCCCTACCTTTCTTAACATAAGTCAAATCTAATACCTTTACTCTTCTAACCGGGTCATCGGAAGGCTGCCGTTTTATGTGACCAAACCATCTAAGGCGACTCTCTGTAATCTTATCTTCTACTGGAGCTACTCCAACCTTTTCACGTATATGCTCATTTCGTATCCTATCTCTAAGAGTAAAGCCACTCATCCACCTGAGCATCCTCATCTCTGCCACACTTAACTTAGTATTATGCTTCTCTTTTAATGACCAACATTCGGCACCATAAAGCATTGCAGGCCTCACTACCATCTTATAGAATTTTCCCTTAAGTTTGAGGGGTACATTTCTATCACATAACAAGCCCGATGCATTTCTCCACTTCAACCATCTAACTTGAATTCTGTTGATAATATCCCCATCTATTTCACCATCACTCTGAACAATAGAGCCAAGATATCTAAAACGTGTACTCTTATTAATGACTTGATCGCCCAAAGTCACAATCCTCTCACTAGGTCTATTACTACTAAAATTACACTCCATATATTCCGTTTTAGATCTACTCAAGCGAAAACCTTTAGACTCTAAGGTTGACCTCCATAATTCAAGTTTACCTTCAACTCCCTCTCTAGTCTTATCAACAAGAAGAATATATTTGAAAAAAAATGTTTTGATAAATGAAAGGGAAGGTGCTTAAAATAAGTATACTGTGCTTGAGAGCATGGATGTATTCCTTATGTTCATCATTTATTTGCTACAACCATGACATGGCCTCAATCAAGCAAGTGTGTGAACCATGACTTTTATGATGATCTGCTTTGTGTGACTTCGCAACTAATGCATGCAAAGTATTTGTGATAATGCCTATTAAAAGAAAAGAGAGGGATTTCTGAGCAAGATGCTTTTGATCATACCAAATCTTCATATAACTTCATCATTGCATAATTAGCATTTCATTGGAGATATTGGTTTATGAATGACATGTTTGGTTACTTATGAGATGTAACTAAAAATGAATTTTTTTTTTTGTGTTGTCTCTGTTGGTGGCAAGATGCTTTGGTTGAGATACTTGTTGATTCAAGATCTCTAGACATTTGCCGATGATAAATTTGTATGTAGGAGAATTGAATGTGATGAATATCATTTCGAGATTGGATGTGTTGACATGGTTGGACACTTGATGACATATTGCTTATATTATACATCATACCATCCAAAGTCTCATATGGGGGTAGTTAGAGATTCTTTGCTTTACGGATCATGACATTGGTATATCTTCCTTATGATTATCGAAACTTTGTTACCTCTTGGCTTTGTGAGCTTGTGAATGTAAATCTCGTGGATATATATATATATTTCAATAGTTGGAAGCTTTCTTAGACCACTTGATAGCATATGATGTAGAGTTGGAGAGCAACCATGAGCTTCATAGTTGTTAACTTATATCATGGGAAGCATGCTTAGTTACAAGGTTGATGGATGATGAAATATCTTTATGCTTATTCAAAACATGTTTCTTCTTCACTTGTTGGGTATTTATGCGAAAGATATGATTGGCAAGTAGCACTTGTGAAAATTTCTACAGTTTTTATGGATTTCTTTCTCACTAGTTTTGTGGGAAACGAGTGCGGATTTTGAGAGCTTTCTCACTGTTTTTATACAAGAACCCCTATGGCACTTGGGTGAATCTTTTATCGCTTTTTTGTGGAAATTCCTACAACTTTTACGGAGCTTTTCTCACTGCTTTTTGTGAGAAATGCGTGTAGTTTTTTAGTGGTTTTCTCACTGATTTTTACACAGGAATTTTTACAGCATTTAGGAGGAACCTTCTTTGCTTTCCTAAGAAAATTCCTATATCTTTTGTATTTTATTTTTATCTATTTTTTTGTGAGAAACGAATGCTGATTTTGATGGGTTTTATACTCCAAACTGATTTGGAGATGAGCTTGATGCATACTTTCATGAGTTTTATACTCCAAATTGATTTGAAGATGAGTTGTAGTGCTTTGGTGCAAGTTGGAGCTCTATATTGGTAGTATCTCATAAAGTTCATGGTTATACAAAGAGTTATGCTTTCAAATTAAAGATCTTCATGAGCATAGGTTATTTTGTTTGAGGGATTCCACTGCCATTTGATATTTCTTATATATGCTTGCTTACAATTTTTTTTTGAATTAAAGCTTTCTTTGGATTCTCAATGGCATGTAACAAGAAGGTTGGAAAATGGTTAGTAAGCTTTAAGAAGATATCCTTGTGTTTTGAGATTTTTTTTTTTAAGTCAGCGAAACTTTCTACCCCTACTTTTATAGAAATCTAAAAAAAAGGTACATGTGAAAGGACTTGTGAGTTTTCTTTTCTTTTTCTTTCTTTAAGACTTTGCTTAATTATCATCTATTTGGGGATTTTACTAGTACCAAGGAAGTATGCTGCTATTTTACTTTCTTTCATAGATTTGGACGAAATTTTGGTTATGATGAAATGTCGATCTTTTGTATGTTTTGGAAGTTTGTGAAACTTTCTTGTTGAAGAGTTTTAATAAATATACCCCACGCCAAAAAGATAAGAGCACTGGATTGTTTCGTTTTGTGTTAAAAGAGTTATGGCTGGATCGCTGATATAGAGTTTTATGTGTTGTCTTATTTGAAAGTTTTTCACAAGTCGTTTTGGGATTTAAGATTTTTTTTTATTAGCTTTGTGTAGCAAAGTCTCTTTATGTCTTTTTGGAGCGAAATGATATTTAGTGTGGATTGCCTTTCTCTTATTCGTGTTTTCTTCTAAAAGTGGGATTTTGGATAAATGTGGAATTAAAGCTTATTTTGAGTTTTGGTTTTGAGAACTTGTTCCCCTTTGTCACTTTGAGCTTTATTTAGAGGTTAGTTAAGTTATTTGAGTTGGGTCTTTATTTAAGTGTTTTGTTTGGAGCGTGGGGACAACAAAGGGCATTAAAAACACATTCCCTATTCACATCACATTGAATTGAGATGAAGGGTGTTTTAGAGGAATTTTTATTGGATCAGGTAACCTGATGTAGAGATACATCATGTACCCAATAAAAAATGCCACATGCACTTACTTTTTGTTTAAAGTGCATGTGACATTTTTTTATTGGGTACCTGATGTATCTCTACATCAGGTTACCTGACCCAATAAAAATTTGTTTTAGAGGCATACTTGACTTCAAAGAGGTATGTCCAACAATAAAAATACATACATTCCTTTCATTATTTTGATCTTGCATTTCTTTCTTTTCTTTACTTTTAGTCTTTTTGTTGCTTTTCTTACTTGTGATTTAAAATCAAATGCCTTGCAAAATGAGAAAACCCAAATGGCAAGTAGCCCACCCGATGTGCAAATAACTAAAAGGTACGTTCTTATTTAATTTGCATTTCTCAATTTTGTTATTATTTGCTTATCATATAGAATGTGCTTTAATATAATATCTTTTATGTGTCTTTCGAGATGCTTCTTTTGGAGAGCAAAGGAGAGGGAGCTTTGGAGCACTAGGCGAAGGAGCATGGACAGTCGGATCCGAGCATCAGTCACCCATTCAGTCTGGTGGGGGCGCTACAGGCAGAACCATCGGGTTATAGCCCCGGTGCTGTAAGTCTCCTTAAACTTAGAAAACCTTTAGGGGCCCCAATGGTTGTACGCTTCCTACTCTTTAAGACCTTGTAGAAACCTCATTTATAACTAAAATTATTTTCTTTTATTTAGATCCCTAAACTTGTTGACACATGTACGAATGTCCTAAAGATTAGAAGCAGGATATTTTTTTCGTCCCATAACTTTAGTGACAGCTAAAGACAAAAATTAAGGACCGAGTCTTAGATAACATAGATTTATGGTGCATGTTCCTTTTAGGATAAAGACTTTAAAACATAGAAAACTTAGTGACACATTTTCCTAGGATTCATGTCTTAATATATTAATAACTAATCAATAAAATCGGTAATACTCTAAATCAAAAATATTAATCCCACTCTAGATTTAGGGTTCAAGGCTACTGCATCGGGTGTCTCATAGTATGTCTAAATAGTGGGTAGGCCCCTTCTCTTCAGGGACCATAAATCCTGCTTATCCGTGTCGCGTAGATGACGCCACTTCTATCCTCTCTCTCTGTATGTTTTGAGTGCATTATTTTCTCTCTCCTCAACTACCTCAGTCCCTTCGAGTGTGGATATGAGCCGTGCATGTTGACCAAGCCAAGTTGAGCCATTTCTTTCCTTTTGAGTAAGATTTCCTAGTCTCCCCTTTTTATACCAATCCTTTTTTCGGGAAAAATAATATTGGATCCTTAATCGAGAGTTTTCTTAGGTCCTAGGCTCAAGATGTAATTAACCATAGGGGCTTGCGCCCGTGGGAAACGAAATTCCACATTAAAAAAAATCCCACTCGAGCTGATGTATCGGGTGGGGGAACCTCGTGACTGTGATCAGGCCATGCATATTATTACCCATTGAGGTGAGTAGGCAAGAGTCGCTATTCTCAATGGTTAGTCGTATGTGCGATCTAATCTGCCCTTCTATTGACCCATTTGTGAGGAGCGTAGAGTCCTGCGATCGTCTTTATCCCTCGAGGTAGGTGCGGTCGTATACCTCTCTGCGATCCTGCAGCCATAACAGTGTCCTTTCGGAGGTCCACAAATATTTCAAATTAACTTTAAAAATTAAAACTTTTGTTAAAATTATAATGAATTTTTTTACACCATTACTGCTAATTAGTGATGTTGTTGATCATTCAAACTACTACAAATTAACTTTAAAGTACAATAGTTTTTATTCCATTGAAACTCTTAATATCATTCAAAATTGATGATGTTGTTTATCTTTTGGTACTTTATATATAGTGGCTATAAAGTTTCTTGTTGTTTGAGTGTGACTTGATGACTTTTCCTCATCATTTTAAGAATACCAAACTTATTTTTTCTATTTTTAAAAATTGCATTGTCATTAATTCCGATATTCTCTCCTTATATCACATTATATTTCCTATCATATAAATTTTTTTTTATTTAATTCATAATAAAAAAAAATTGTTTTATTTTTTTACTAATGTATGAATTTTTGCTGCAGATGATTTTTTTAATCTAATTAGAGTTAAATTTTTTAATACAATTAATCTACTTATCAAATTATTAAAAGAATAAAATTAAAACATCCCTATATAATTTTGATATTATCTCTTAATATCACATTATATCTCCTATCATATAAAGTTATTTTTTTATTTAATTTATGATGATAAAAATTTGTTTTATTTCTTACTAATGCATTAATTATTGATGCAGATTTCATACTTTTGTGTTTGTACAACGCTAATGATTATTAACGTCTGTGAGTTTGTCTTCTATTCAGATAATTTTACTTATTAAAACAAGAGATATAATTAGGTGGAATAATTTTGCATGAAAACTAATGAGGCATTTGTTTTTATTTAACCATTATTTAGAGCTTACACAATTCTTTGAATTGCAACATATTTTTTTCTTTTCCATTTACAATTTCAATTATTATTTCATTTATTTTTATGTTTATTAAATTTTAATGTATTTGATTTTCTCTTCAGTGAATGTTTATGAGTACTGGTCATTTAATTTATTTTTCAACTTTTTTTAATATCATTTAATTTATCAATATTGTAGAAAATTTTATAAATATATTTATTATGGAGGGCCAAAATAAAAATAAAAAATTAAAAAAAAAGCTAAAATGTCTATTGAAGAAAAAAATTAGCACTAACATTATTGCTTGAAAAAGAAAAAAAATATTCTAATTTAAAAATTATTTGTTTGCCATCAACATCAAATTCTTCAGGTTTATTTTTACTAACATAAAATTATTATGTTATATCTATTTTATAATTCTAAAAAATTAAAATATTTTATCTTTTAATAAACAAATATAGAAGCATCAAATTCAATGATATTAATATTGATTACGATTCAAGTTTGTTAGAATTATGTTTTCTCAAACAACGATGTTCATGTTGTTATTATAATGTAAGACTATTTCAATTTGAATCAACAACATTTTGCCGTTACCAATGAAAAAATCGTGATTGCTCTGACCAATATTCCTGATCAACTATATGAATTATTCACCTCTTGTTCATCTGATTCAAAAAAATTTAGAAGTAATATTAAAGCATATAATAATATATTTACATTCAGATCTTTTGGAGCCCATATAGATAACAATTTGATAAATGTAAGACAATGAATTTACATATTTAGAGCTTAAGGATAAATTTATCATAGTTTACCTCCTATTACAAAAGGTTCAAATGGTTCATGCTACTTTTAATTATATATTTATGATATTGATGCTGAAATCAACAATCAAATGAATGTTATTGAATATTTAAATATTTCAGAGGAATTGACCAAGAATTTGATGGATATACTTTATATAAATTCATACGCATAGTTTTTCAGATCTTTGAGTAATAGAGATATGTTGAAAAACTTATAAATACATATTAGATCTGATGTAAGAATAGATCAATGAGTTTATAATACTCTTATAGTGTCACGAGTAGTTACAATATGGATTGAAAGTCAAAATACAAGTTTAATTGAACATGATATCATATTGACTTCATATTCTGGGACATATCGTAAAATCAAGCATTATTTTGGATGTTACAACCCTTTGCAATATCCAATTCTATTTCCAAATGAAAAAGTTGGATGACATCAAAATATCAATCGAATTTTTAGATTTAAAAGAAATGAAGAAATATCAATGTCGGTAATACGATCATCTCCTATAAAATAAGAATTATTTAGCCAAGAAGAAAATGATATGTCATTATATTTTTTATATTGTTATATAATAATTAAAATAATTTTATTTAGAATCAAAATTTTTATATTTTTAATTATTGCATATATCAAGAAGATATCAAAAGGAAGAGTTTCATTCAGAGAATATTATAGTTACATGCATTAAATTCACGAGCATGATAAATCAATTTTTTTATATATTAGTATATTACTACATCAATATGTTATCGACATGTACATAAAGATATAAATAAGTCACTTAGATTTCTGCAAATAAAATCAACATATAATACGATGTGATTTGTATAAAGGGAGTATTGACAGTGTAGTCACTGGAGAAACACTAAGTAATAATACTTGAAAAAAAATTATATTTTCACATTCACTGGCAACACTAGAAGGGAAATAATTGAAAGAATCAAAAAATGAAAGTGAAAGTATAATTCTTTTTCTAGTATTATTACTTAGTGTTTCTCTAACGGCTACACTATCTATAATTCATTTATATAAATCAGATCGTATTGTATGCTGATTTTGTCTATAAAAGTCTAAGCAATTTGTTTCAATATTTACGTACATCTCAACAACATATTGATGTAATAATCTACCAGTATACAAAATAATTGATTTCTCGTGCTCGTGAATTTGAAACTTATAACTATAATTTTCTTTGTATGAAGTTCTTTCTTTTGATGTCTTCTTGATATATGTAATATTTAAAAATATAAAATTTTGATTATTAATAAAATTGTTTTAATTATTATACAACAATATAAAAAATTTAATAACTTGTCATTTTTTTTCTAGCTAAATAATTATTATTCTATTAGAGATGATCTTATTATCGATATTGGTATTTTTTCATTTCTTCCAAATCTTTAACTTTGATTTATATTTTGATGTCATCCAACTTCTCTATTTGAGAATTGAATTGGATATTACAAAGGATTATAATATTCAAAATAATATTTGATTTTACTTATATCACAGGTCAATATGATATCACGTTCAATGAAACTTATATTTTTTCCTTCAATCTATATTGCTGCTACTTGTGATTCTGTATGAGCATTATAAACTCTTTGATCTATTCTTACATCAGATCTAATATATATTTATAAGTTTTCTAACATATTTTTATTACTTAAAGATCTAAAAAACTGTACGTATGAGTTTACAGAAAGTATATTCATCAAATTCTTTATCAATTTCTCTGAAAGATTTAAATTTTTAATAACATTCATTTTATTATTGATTTTATCATCAGTGTAAAAAAATATAATTGAAAATATCATGGATCATTTTAACATTTTATAATATGAAGCAAACTATGATAAATTTGTCCTTGAGCTTTTAATATGTAAATTTCTTATCTTGTATTTGCCAAATTTTTATCTATATGGCTCTGAAAGATGTGAATGCAAATATATTATTATATATTATAATCTTACTTCTAAATTCTTATGAATAACATAAACAAAAGTGAATAATTTATATAATTGATTAAGAATATTGGTCAGAATAAGCACGACTTCTTCATTGTAACAACAAAATGTTGGTAGTTCAAATTAAAATAGACTTGCATTACAATAATAACATGAACGTTGTTGTTTGAGAAAATGTAATTCTGATAAACTTGATTCATAATCAATATTAATATCGTTGATATTTTATGCTTTTATATTTGTTTATCAAAAGATAAAACATATTAATTATTTTGAATTATAAAATAGACATAACATAATAATTTTATTTTAGTAAAAATAAACTTGAAAAATATGATGTTGACGGCAAATAAACAATTTCTAAATTAGAATATTGCTTATTTTTTTTTTCTGGCAATATTGCAAGCGCTAATTGTTTTTTGTTTTTCTTCAATGGACATTTTAGCATATTGTTGCCTTTGATATTCTTTTTTTCCTTTGGCCCTCCATAATAATATATCTATAAAAAATTTCAACAATATTAATATAATAAATGATATTAAAAAAAATTGAAAAACAAATTAAATGACCAATACTCATAAGCATTCACTGAAGAGGAAACTAAATACATTAAAATTTAATGAACATAAAAATAAGTGTAGTAATAATTGAAATTGTAAATAAAAAAGAAAAAATATGTTGTAATTCAAAAAATTATGTAAACTCTAAACAATGATTAAATCAGAACAAATGCCTCGTTAATTTAAATGCAAATTATTCCACCTAATTAGTTCTCTTTTTTTAGTAAGTAAAATTATCTGAATAGAAGATAAACTCATAGAATTTAATAATAGTTAGCGTTCTTCAAACACAGAAGCATGCAATCTGCATCAACAATTAATACATTAGTAAGAAATAAAATAAAATTTTATCATAATAAATTAAATAAAAAAATAATTTTATATGAATAAAATATAATGTGATATTAGGAGAGAATATCAGAATTATATAGGATATATTTTAATTTGGTTTTTTTAATAATTTGAAAAGTAAATTGATTGTATTAAAGAAATTAACTCTAATTAGATTAAAAAAAATTATTTGCAGCAAAAATTCACGCAATAGTAAGAAATAAAATTAATTTCTTTCATCATGAATTAAATAAAAGATTAAATTTATATGATAGGAAATATAATGTGATATAAAGAGAGAATATTGGAATTAATGACAATGCATTTTTTAAAAATAGAAAAAACAAGTTTGATATTCTTAAACTGATGAGGAAAAGCCATCAAGTCATACTCAAGCAGTAAGAAACCCTGTAGCCACTATATTGTGAACAAGAACTAAACAGAGAAACCAAAGCTTCTAAATATTGTGATAGTAAAATATATATCTTTATTTTACCTTCTTACAATAGCTATATATATCAACATAACAAAAGATTCAAGATAATAAAAATATTAGTGGAGATTGAAACTAAGAAACATAAATGGTAAATTGTGCCTTTAGATATATGTGAAATGTGATGATACCCAAAGAATCATATAGATATTTGAATCTACTAAAGTTCTAAACATTGCATGTTAACTACAACTAAACGTTCTATTGTTTAAAAATTAAATTGTAATTAGTTAAAAATTGATTTTAAACTTAAAAAAAAAAAAGATAACTCAAATGTTTGTTTGTTGTTTTTACGTTAAAGACGCATCATAATGTTTGTAGCTTCTCAATTATCATGAATTTTCTATTGTAGAAAACCTTAATGATCATAAAAAATTAACAATCATTGTTGGAGAGAGTTAAAAACCTTTCAGGATGTTCATTATCAGCAAAGGTCTTTGGTGGTGTTCTAAATTCTAATTTGGATGAAAGGCAAGTGATGATAATTCTAGGAAGCAATTTAAGTACTACAACATTGTGTTGGGATTGTATCTTTTCCATATTAAGAGTTAGTTATATATATCTTCCAAATCCTATACAAATTTATTTTCCATTTTGTTCTAAATTTCCACAAGATCATGAGTTTGATAAAGATAATTTAATCTGAATATGGATTGCATTCAATTTCACTTAGCCATCTCATATTCAAGGAGATACTATGGACGATTTCGAAGGAAGGTAGTTTGATGTTTCAGTTAAAAAATATTTCTTTGACAGGTTTGATGATTTGAGTATATGGAGATACGAGGGTGCAAATATGGATGAACAGTGTCAATCCGACCTCCAATCAAGAGAAAATTGTATTAAAATATTTCAGGGAGTGAGAAACTATTCCACCTTTTGGGCAACTTCCTTTACTCGAGCCTCTAAAATTTTATGACATGAGGAAAGTAAAATCGCTCAAAAATAAATTCATTGGGAATAATAAGTACTGTGTATTTCCATTGCTAGAGGTGCAACATGTTGAGAGATCAGAAGCATTACAGTATTGGTTTGAGGTAGGAGTAGCTGCTGAAGATGAATGTTTGCTTTCTTGGTTAATTGAAATGGTGCTAAGTTACTACCTGAAGTTGAAAGAGTTTACTCCTTTCCCTTCTAAGCTCAAGAGCTTGAAGATAGAAGACATTGGGTGGAAGACTTTGAATAGGTGTAGCATTTCAAATTCTATTTCCCTTAAAAATTTAGAGTTTATCACTGTCAAAAGATCACATATCTTACTCACATATCTTACTCTTAACGTAGAAATAAGAAATGATAAGAATTAATCAAGAGAAAAATTTATAAAAGCAATGCATCATAACTCACATCATATGCAAATAGAAAAAAATAGAATTGTTTCTCATTTGCTTATCCCTCATCTAAACATAGTTTGGCTAATTTGAAGACTTAATCCAGCTTGATTAAACGATAACATGATGATAATTCAAACAAATCATCCTAAAGCAGACCACAAATTGATATATCTCAAGGTACATTATAAAAATGATAGCTTTGGGGAATAGAACCGAGGGGAATAGAACCGAACACCAAGAAGACCTCACGAAGAAACAACTTCATAGAAAATTAGAGCTTGATGAGGAAAATTAATAGAAGCAATGGAGTATAATTCACATCATATGTAAACAAAGAACAAGATTGTATCTCATTTGCTCATCCCTTGTCCAAACATAGTTTAGCTTATTCAAAGATATAATCCAACTTGATGAAATAATAATGTTTAATAAATAAATAGCAATTAATTATATGATTTGACAAATGATAAATTGTTTATCCTAATAACTTTACCTTGAGTGATGGATATGAGAGAACAAGATTATATCTCATTTGCTCATCCTTTGTCCAAACATAGTTTTGGCTTATTCAAAGATATAATGCAAATTGATGAAATGATAATGTTTAATACATAAATAACAATTATGATTTGGCAATTGATAAATTGTTTTTCTTAATAAATTTACCTTTAGTGATAGGTGAGCATAACGAAATCGGGCGTTGGAGGCTATGGACAGGGATTGTTGCACCAACAATTCATGTAGTAAGAAAAAAAAATTCTGTCATTATGAAGTAAATAAAAATTGAATTTATATGATAGAAGATATAATGTCATATAATAAGAGAATAATGAAATTGACGACATTGCAGGTTTTAAAAATAGAAAAAATATGTTTCACATTCTAAAACTGATGAGAAAAAAATGGTCAAGTTATACTCAAACAGTAAGAAATCCTATAGGTACTATATATAAAGTGCTAAAAGATAAACAACATCACAAAGTTTGAATGATATTAGGACTTTCGGTGGAATTAAAACTGCTATACTTGAAAGGTAATTTGTAGTAGTTTGAATAATCAATAATAACACTAATTTGCAATAAGGATGTAAAAAAATACAATATTATTTTAATCAGGTGCGGAACCAGTTATAATTTTCAGGGGGGGCAAACTTATAAGTAACTATTGGCAGATATATTGGGGGTCCAAGTGAGCAGTGCCCCCTAGCGGGGTTCGACCTGCCCAGTCAGGTCGCAGGGTCAAGGGGCAGTGTCCCTGCATGGGTTTCAGGGGGCAGTGCCCCCAGAACAAATTTTGATTTACTATTTCTCTTTGTATATGGTTCATCATTCCATGACAATAACACCTCTACATAATATGTTTAATTATATATGGGCAATTGGCTAAATATCATAATATTTTGAAATTTTTAGGGGGGGGATTACCTTAAAACCCTTATAATAAAGACTAAAACATAGATTTAGGGACAAATTATTTAAATAATCATATAATAAATAAATATATTTTTTGAGGGGGGGGGGGGGGCAATTGACCCCCTGGACATAAGTGGGTTCCGCTCCTGATTTTAACTACAATTTTAATTTTGAAAGCTAATTGGAATGATCATCTAAAATTTTGATTGATAGTATGTGGTGTAGGAGTTGAAATATAATGATATGTAGCAGGGATTAAGAATAGTTATGAACTCAATTGAATTAAGTGCAACAAAGTAAGAAAAATCTTGCATTACATTTCATAAAGAACATCACATGTGGGAATACTAAAATTGTGCTATCTCACTGGAAAAGAGAATGGATATATTTTTCTAAATAGAAGTAAATCAAGAGCCTTAGAATAGGTTAAGCACAATTTACTATAAAAGTAGATAAGAGGAAAGAAATCACAAGTAAAAGTTTACACATAGATTTATGATGGTTCAGTAGCAAGAGACAAAAGAAAGTATTTACAATAAAAAAATCCAAGCATACGATGTGATTTATTGTCAATGTAAAAGATATCATATAAAGGTCATATTACAAATGCTTAAAATCTTTAGTATTGATAGATTTAATAAAGTATGACTAATCTAGAACCCCGTATTATAGATATAGCTCTGGTATTTTACCTATTCAATTTCAATTTACCGTTGATCCCAACTCAAGTCCAAGTTCTATGTCCCATGTTAAGTTTATTAGAGTTCAAATCAAATCCCATATTCAGTCGAAATTTCGGCAGCTTCTAGCATCTTTCCTATTTAGGTGAAATTTTGGAAAACAGTCTTCCCCTCCATGCTACGTGAGCACTTCAAGTAGGTGTCGCATAACACCGCTGTCGCATTTCTTTAATCCCCACTATGCTACGTGAGCGCTTAAGGGTCTTCGGGTCCCTGTTTGAAAAAAGGGGAAGAAATTGACATAATTCTTTACGTAAATGGAGTTTTGCATGACGTAGGTAAAGGGGATTGATAAAACAAACAATCAAAGATGCAAGGTTTTGAGTGAAAAGAAGATTGATCAAAATAAGAAATAGAGAATTGAGTAGTAGTATATTCACAACAACATAGTACATTAATTGAAGTGCAAAATAATAATATTTTCTAAAATTGGCAAATTGGTGAGAAACACATCTAAATATTAAAAATATGAGCAATATCCATAAGATAATGGTGATTATGCTCAACGAACCCATTAAGCTAGAGGGATAAAAAGTACAACAACAAAAATTTGTTTAGAAATAAGTAAATGATTAAGTTTTACCCTAATAAGTTTACCCTAATAAGTTTTCCTTCTTCTTAGACTAAGGCGAAGTCTAAGGAGCAATGAACTTAAACATCAATGAAGAAATGGAAAAGAGGAAAAGAAAAACTTTTTGAAGTGAGCAATACAATTATTAGTTAATTCTATATAGTACTTTTTATTTCTTCTTATTGCGACCAATCTCATGCAAAATCTCTTGCGTACTAAAATATGATGATACCAAAATAATATAATATAGATATTATCTTCTATTGAAGCTTAAATTTAATTAAAAAATAATTTAACTCCATAAGTCTTACACATTTTACAATGATTGGTCTGTTCATGTGTTGATAATGCATCATTTGTGATATAAGTTTAAAATTCCGGCTGAACTGAATTAATAATGTTTAATAAATAAATCAATAGTAAGTAAATATTTGATTTAGCAAATGACAATTAGTGTAAAATAATAAATTTACCTTGAATGATGGGTTGGGCAAGGGGAATATCGACAAACAACAAGTGAGGACCAAATCGTGCGTTGAATACGATTGACAGGGGATGCTGCACCATAAGATATTAAGTACCCAAAGTGCAAATGAGAAATATGAATAAATTACTAAAAAATAGCACATTGAAATAACAATAATACAAAAACAGAAAATATTATCTCGGTTGTCTAAGTGTTGAAAATTTTGAAATATCAATTCAGCCAATGGTTTTATTTTTTTCGTTTTGGTATATACCTTATATGAAGAATAAATCATGAAAAATTCAAGAAAATCCACCTTTGCTTGAGGAGGAAAAACATAGAGAGGAACAACGTAGGCTTCGTTTGGAACGGCTGCAGCTGTCGGTAAAGCAGGTTGTGAAGTTGTTGTCCAGAAAGTTGCTTTATAAATTTGCTGTACGTAAATTAATAAATTTTGTTTGAGTAGTATAACTGCCGAGCTGTAGTGCTGCTGCTGTATAACAACAAATTACCTTGATACCCTTCTATATATTAGCATGAAATTTTTTTTATTAAATATAAATGAACTCTTAATTTTTTTTTAAAACTAAATAATTTATGAATTTTAAATATAAATGAACTCTTAATTTTTTAAAACAATGTAATATCATATTTTAAAATAAACTAAGAAAATATTTGATAGATATGTACAATGGTTTAAAAACCGGACCGGACCGGCCGGTCCGACCGGTTCAACCGTGAACCGGTCTGAAAGCCGGTTCGGTTAAACCTGAGAACCGGCTTAGCATCGAACCGGCCGGTTTTGGCATGAACCGCCGGTTCAACCGGGGAACCGGTCCGGGTTTCTTAAAACCGGCCGGTTCAAATTTTTTTAATATAAATAATATTAAATAAATATTAATCTTAATCAATTATTATAAAACTTTTAATTTCATATTAAGTATATTATTTTAAATAATAATTGAACAACCTCATGTCATCTTTTCCTCACATGACCTCTTGGTATGAGAGAAAGTGAAAAGGTATATAAAATATACAAAGTAAAACTTCCCAAGCAATGTGGGACTAAATCATACAAAGCAAAGACCCATTTTTTGTTTCATAGTTTTAGCCTTTGTATAGTTTTGTATTATTTTTTTTAAATAATTTTTTTTAATTAGTTTTTTATAATTTGAATAATATTAATTTTTTTAGTTGATAAAATTTATTTTCTTAGTTCATAATATTTAATTTTTTTATAATTATTATTTTTTAATATTTTTCATTATATATATTATAAAGTTAATGTGGATTCATTTTTGTTTGTCAAATCACTCAAGTAAAACTTATATCATATAAATTATAATATAAATAATTATTTTTTATATTTGAATAATATTTTTTAATGTTTTTTACATATTTAGATGTCCGGTCATAATATTATGATGTAAAAAACTTTGTAAATTTTAACATATTTACAAAACTTTGTAAATATTAAGTTTTTTAACATATTTGATAAATATTATATTGTTAAAAAACTTTGTAAATAATATGGTAATTTTTTTTAACATTTTTAGATGTTGCCAAATGAAATAATTTATATAAAAATATTTAATTATATTTATAATTGTATATTATGAGCTTTTAAATAATTTATGTTTATAAATTAAATCTAAATATGTAATATAAAATAACAATAATTTATATGAAATTATATGGTTATTAAATTTCATTATTTTGTTAATTTTATTAATTTTTATAATAATAATATTATTTATTACGTCATCCGGTTCGACCCCGGTTAGACCGGTCGAACCGGTCGAACCGTGAACCTCTCTTTCTTCCGGTTCATTGTCCGGTCCGGTTTTCAGAACCTTGGATATGTATGATAAAGGAATTTTTTATCAAGTAAATTGCAGGCAAGGAAAAACGAATTATTAAAGTATTTTGAGAGTTGCAGGCAACTGAAGAACTCTTGAGAGAAGCTCAGCCGATACATAGAAGAAGGCCTAACTGCTCAAGATGAAGGGTAGGATGTCTCCCCTCACTTTAGCTCTCGCCCGCGTCTCTCTCCTTCTCGTCTTCTTTCCCTTCCCCACTTCACATTTTCACACGCGAGAGAACTTCACCAAGGAATCTCCACTCTCTCAAATGAATTTCTAAATTTGGATCCTCTCAATTTTGAGCGGATTTGGGTGATTAATCTTTGCAAACAAGCAGGATAGAGGAATCTCCTACAGCAATAGATCATTCAAAGTCCGAGAACTAACGCATCATCGTCGTTGTCGTCGCCGACGGCGTCGGTAGCGCCGGCGTTGGCTCAGTCTAACTCAGGGAAGATGATGGAGAGCACGGGAAACAAAGAAGTACGTGAGGCAAGTGGGGCGGCACAATAATACGGAGCTGCATCTGGCGGCAAGTGTGGTGATCTAGTGGCAATGCATAAGATCATGAGCGAGATCGATTCGCCGATGATAGGAGGCGGGAGGGGGAGGAGTTCGACGCAGAGGTGGCGGAATATCTTGAAAAGATGAAGGATAATTTTGACATTTTAGCATTTCAGAATCACGGAAAGCAGCGAACCGCGCCAGAAATTTTGGGTCGCAAAAAGCAGGCTACGGACATGAAAATTTCTCTACCGCAGGCGAAACGCATCATCCCAAACAGAAGGTGGCGCGCGTCTCAAACCGTGCCGCAGTGGAGACGGCGTCCCAAACGCGCCCGTAGAGAAGAGAAAAATACTGTAGAGTAAAAGAAATTGAAAGGAAGAAAAGCATACAACTATCCAACAAGAGAAGAAGCTACTATTATTAGGATATCAAAATTTTGAAGTACATAGATGCCATTCCCTTCTCTGTCTCGGACATCGACTTGGACCAACGACAAAATCGATCGGAGAATCGTTGTTTCTCCTCCGGGGACATTCAATTGAAACCCTAAGAATTTAAAAAGAGGCGAACTCGTGGGGCTTCGGCGAAGATGGTTGCGTTCAACGAGAGGAAAAAGCGTGGGAGACAATTTGTTTCGGCGAGCAAAACACGAATGACAGTGAAAGACGAGCAAAGCAGAAGTTGAAAAAAAAATGGAGAAATTAAAAAGAGGCATTAATTAGTTTACCTTTGTGGAAAAGGGGATGTTTGCTGGGTTCGACGAGCAGGACAACCCTTGGCACTGACAATGGGAAGAAACAGTGGGACATTTGATGGCGAGCATATGAAATTGTATATAACAACGTAAAAAGGCCGCCATTTCACGTAGGGTTGCGTTGATAGGAAGAAGAAGATAACTATAAAGGAAGAAGGGCGAGGAATTTGTTCGTGAATAGATGGATCGCGCTGTTTCGTTGAAGATGGAATTAACGACCAATATTCATTTAAAGTTTTAGAACGAATGATCAGTATGATATATAAGAAGATTCATAAGCGAAATTTAATATATATATATATATATATATATATATATATATATATATATATATATATATATATATATATATATATATATATTAATTATAATTTTAATTATATGTTATAATATCAAGTTTCATACTCTCAACAACTCAATTAACAACTTTAGAAATTAATTCAGATGTGTCAGCATCAAAAGAACTCCTGGAATAAATTTTTTTAATCCAAATCTTTTTTTTTTTTAAATTTTTTTAATGTCTTTTATTTATTTATTAATATTTCAATTAACAGGTCCAATGAAAATTTTCATCAACATATATTATCTACTGTTGATACACATTTGATACTAAATATACAAAATATCAATACATCTGAACATTCTTCAAGAGAGGTAATAAATATGATCAATAATTATTCTGATATTTTTTTAATAAATTATTTTTATACATCGCAGATAAAGTACCACTCTACAAAAGTAGTAATAAAAGGACTAAATTAAGAAGGAAATATATGGCACAATTCATGCAATACATGTAAATCAAAAGTTTATATTATTGATGATATTGCAAAATACTCTAAATGTTCACAAAAAAAAAAAAAAAAAAAAAAAAAAAAAAACTGAGTATAGTTTTATATAAATATCCTATTTTAATTCAATAATACAACCTTGATAAACTATTTCATAATTATTTATACATGTATCTTATAAAATATCTTGTTGAGGATGATAGTTTAGGTGCAATATTTACAATATTTGATAGTGCTGAAGTTGAGCAGATTATTGGTATGTCAGTTACAAAGTTAGAGAAAATCAAGGTAATTATTTTTTATGTCATTCTATTTATATTGTAACTTATATATGCATAATCTTATATATTTTTTCCTTTTTAATGTAGGCATTCAACATAGAAGATTATAATAACATAATCACAAATATTTGTGATAAGGAGTTGATATTCTCAGTGAAGTTTCAAGATAAAATATATGGAAATCAAACATTTCATTCAATTATAGTTTAATCTATAAAAGAAGATTCTGATGAAGTTATTGTCATAGAACCTAAAATAATCAAATTAGAGGAAATTTAGAATTTCCATGCCTTAGATTTGAACATTGTGTTGATGACACTGAACATTATGTTTTTATATATCATTTGCATGTTATGTTTGTTTTCAAACAATCTATTATATATCTGACTTTGGCTGTTTAAAATTTTAGTATTTACAGTTACTAATTGTAGTTACATCACCAGTAACTGTAGTTACATCACCAACATAGGGAATGTATCAATAACAATTTAAAGTCTCATGCAATCAATGCAGTGCCACCAATCAAATGTTTGTTATTATTTATGATGACGCATTCTAGCTGAATATAATGGTTGTGATTAGCCTACTTAGTTTGTAAATAAAAAAAATTCATTATTGTTCACATGACACTAATTCTATTAACCTTTATTCCTTTCGCATAGTTAAATGTTTAGTTTCTCTTCTATGTTTAGTTAGGAAATTCAGATCTTCTTTCAATTTACTTTAAAATGTCTTTCAAATATGTTATTTGTCACTCTTGCAAATAATAATTATTTTTCAAACACTATTTTATTACTTACTAGATAATGATTTTTTTGTTGCATTTTCCTTCCAAGTTAATAGTATTTTTTTTAATATATGAACTTAAGAATTATATTTTTATTTGTGTAAATTGTCTTTGAGATGCCCATGTCCAATTTTATTTTGCTATAGGAGAAAGCATAAACTTTCTAAATCTTGGCTCATTTATACTTTCAAATGTTCAAGTTATTCATTAACAGTTATCCTTGTCCAAGATATATTTGATTTTCATGCTTTTATCATTATTCCAAGTGGACTTTTTTACATAAACTTTTCCTTAATTTTTGTGGTGAAAACTCTATTGACTTTATTGATAGAAAAATCTCAATATATTTTTAGACATCTAACTAGGAATATGTCTTTTATTATATTGAAATGAATTTCTTTACCAGTCTTTGTTGAGTTATGCTTTACATGTATGATGAAGTTTCATAAGAATTTACCCTTATATCTATACTAATATTAAAAATATGATGGTGATTCTTCCAGCAACAAAATCCAACCAAACAAATGGCTTAAATCAAACTTTATACTATTATCTTCATATTACAAAACGGCCTGAATGACATTAAGAGAGAGATTCAACTTCTATCTAAGTTGATTCTTCTAATGCTCTAAAATTTTCCTTCTTGCCAACTTCAATTTCTAGACCACAATGTCTCACAATAAATCCAACATATTTTCTAGAGGTAATATTATACAATCATTTTTTTAAACCACCAATGTCGATTCCAAGCTCGGATGAAAAAAATTGAGGGATTTTTTCTTACAATTAATGCGTTTTATCTTAATGTGTCAATAAATAATAATAATAATAATTTATTGGGGATTTTCAGAAGTTTGCAAACTGTGACACATTACTATCATTAAAAGTAATAGTAACAAACTGAAAAATGCTCAAATTTGTATATTTTGTGTAATTTTGATGAACAAGAGCAATTTCATATTGACATGCACAATAAATAATAAATTTATTCACATTCAAGCATACTGTTCGAACACATTAGTACACGCCTTTAATCTCAAAAATAATTATAAAAAATTACATTATATGTGCAGGCATAGTTTGCAATGAAGAAGTTGATCTTGTAAAATATTTGAAAAGCTGTAATTTTTATCTTCAAATAGATTGTTTGCTTGAACATGCATAAAATACAATCCTTTTGTTTATAAGAAAGTATCTCTTATTACCATTGACAATTCTCTTCTATGGGGACTTTTAAATAGAATTTATGTTATCTTAATTTTATTTGTGTTTTTTTTTTGTGATATTTTTAATTTATGCAATAGGAATTATAGTTTACATTCTCTCTCATAATTTCATATTTTTTTTTGTTTATTCTTAGTTATACTATCATTGTCTTGACCAAATGTATCCATATAGCGAAGCCAAATTAAATCCCAGTAAATCATAATTGATTGTAAGACAATCGCCGCTTCTGTTATATTATATATAATTGATAAAACTATTCTCACATATTTTTTCTTTAGATCTTTCTTGTTTTGCATTTCGTTTCTGGATCTCTACTCTTTTGGCTTCAATGGATGTCCACTATTTTGGCTTCAAAGTTAGGTAATGAATTTTCAATACTACTTTATTTGTGACTGAAATTTACTTTTGAGGTATTCCAACTGAAAGGTTCAAACTAATTTTAGCTTCTAAAATTTAATCATTTAGGAATGTTGTTAGGGCTTAAAATCCCTAAAAATTGAATTCTATGACTACTCTTATTTGATATTGATGGCAATATTTTTTCTTCCCCAATCATACAACATATGACATATATGAAAAAACTTGACCATAATATGAAGTGAACATGATTATTCATGTTCAAATAGAGCATTTTGATGATAAATTAAAGCATGATGATAGTAGAGGAAATCAAAACCACTTTTTTTCCATCTCTTTTTAACTCAAAGTTGATGAACTAGTTTTTTTTTTTTTTTAATTTCTTCAGTCTTTTCTTCACCACATGTCAGCTTCCATAAGGAATCTAGATACTTCATAAGGTAATGATTATAGTGTTCTGCGTTCTCTAAAGCATGCTTGTTAGCTTTCTTTCAGATTTTTTTTATTTTTTTTTCTAATTTCTTTACACTTGAACATGTGGAGTTGCCATACTATAAACTTAATTATCTTTTCTTTTTACTTTTGTTGCTAACTTCTGAGTTTATTTATTTTTGTTACTTTTTCATGTAGGATAGGTGCTCCGTACTTGTTGCATCAAGCCCTTATTTCTCATTTGGAAGTTAAATGTTGAACTGTGTGTTGGTCTCTTCATTTGGAAGTTATCATGAGCATCTTAGCACCTATAATATAAGTCGACAAAGAGACTGCCATCCTAAAACACCCCTTTAGATTAGTGATGAGATATGGAGATATTCATGGTCATGATTTGGTACTTTTTTATTCTGTTTACCACACTACATTTTCATTTTGTACTAATAATGCTTATATTGCATTTATGGCGTTTCTTTGGGATTCTTGAGATCTCTATAACTATGTATTGTTCGAGGATTCCGCCATTCAGTGTTACTTCTATCCTCATTGTTTTATTTAAACTCGATGAGCTTTTGGGCTTTTAGCATATATCAAATCTCTATTTTTTATTATTTAGGTTGATTTTTCCTTTGTTCGGTGTTGCAGATTCGGTGAATAAAATGTTTGAATTTGTTCTTGTGCATGAACTTTTTTTCTAATATTATTTTAAGGAAATTTTATAATTTCTGCTAATATTATTAATAATTATAATTAATTATAGAAAGAAGGATAATAGTTTGTTTTTTATTAAATAAAATATAATTAAAATATTCATTATATGAATTTTTATTTTTATTTTTTTATTCACGTGCATTTAATGCACGTGCAATACAACTAGTAATATTTATAATTTAAAATTTTAATATAAATTTAAAATGCATAATATTTAAATAAAAAATTCTAACTAAGCATTTCACATGACTCTATCACTTCATATAAGTTCCTCCATCCAAACTCAAAAGGAGAAAATTTCCTAAGTGATATGCAACTAAATAAGTTAAATTTTTTTACTTCTTAAGTTTACACCATGCAATATATATTTTAAAATAGATTTTTAAATAAATTTTTATGATGTAAATAATATTTATTTTTAATTCATATATTTAAATAAATTGTATACTTCATTTGTCATTTATGTACTATAAAAATTATTATTTAATAAGAAATTATCTAATCTTACTAATTTATAAATATAAATCTTAATAATTTATAATATGAAGTTATTATATAATTTATAAGTATAAATTATATTAAAGCATATAACATAAATTAATAATAATTTATACTATATGCAAACTAAATTTAACTTAAATTTAAAGATTAAATATTTTAAATTTTAAAATTACATAATATAATATTAATATTTAAATTTAATTTATTTTTTAATACAAAAATTTATATTATTACAAGATTATTCTATCATTTAAAATTATTTAAAAATAATTTTCATCTCATTCAATCCCTATTTCACCCTGATCTAACTATTGAACCCAACTTATAAGATCATCAAAATATTCAAATCTTTTGCCTTTATATTTCACCGATCATCATAAACACCATACTCATATATTTATTCAAGGAAATTCAGCTAGTTCTACATATTAAAAATAGCAACTATCCTCTCCAAAAACAGATTACAAAAAAAATAAAATAAAATTATGTACATAATTAAAAAAATTATAGTTTTTTATGGCCAATTCAAACACCATGAAAGGTTCTCAAAGAAAAGTAAGCTAATCTACCCCCATTTTTAGTAAGCTAATTTCTGTACCAACTCTCATGTAAATAAAATGTCCCTACTATTCCTCAATATTACATGATGCCACTCACTTAAACTAACACTGCCCGAATAGGCAAAAATATAATTATCGAAAATTCAAAGCTTTTAACAAACGTTACAATTAACAAATGAAAATCTTACTGTAAAATAGTGAAGTAAATGTTAAAACTTAACGGTTATTTAAGGGGTGAGCTAAGCATTAAATAAATCCTCACTCTGGCCTAGCTTCTTCGTTACCAAGTCATATATCTTGTCTATTTTATTTGGATCAATCTTGAAAAGCTGGTGGGCATCAACTGCTTTCACCACCGCACCCTTCAGTATCTCTTGGACCAAAACTTCCTGCATTTTAAGATAATGGCTTGGAAATAATCTGTTCTGGCAACATAGTAATTGTTCCTGTAAAACATAAAAACAAAATGTGACTTAGGTTCACTAGAAAATTTAATAAAATAGAGGAAAAAAAAGTTGGCATAAATATATAGGGTCCGTTTGGAACAGTTTTCTTACGGTTTTATTTTTCGGACAATAATCATATTCCAATTTGGCTATAATTTTCTTACTGTTTTTTATAAATTTTCATAATCATATATATATATATATAGTCATTATAAAAAAACTCTTTTTTTCAAAGAAAAAACTTGTAACACCTACAAACAGGAGAAATTATTCTGTGTGGAGACTAGACGCAGAACGTCGTCTAAAGATCAATCAGAATGCGCCACGTCAGCGGTACCAAGCAGTACCGAGCCGTGGTATCGAGCACAGGGGTGATGTGGCGCATTCTGGTCGGTCTCCGGACGACGTTGGGCGTCTGCACAGAATAATTAATCTATAAATAAAGCCTTAAGCTAGCTAGCAAGTCAATTACAACCATCTTTGCTATATGAACTTTCAGAAAAGAGGTATTTTGATTACTTAAATGAGAATAATCAACATGAGGTACTCTGATTATCTAGTTTGAAAACCTTAGTATCTACCATAGTTATGATTACTAACTAGGATATCAAGCTATACTCCCTCAAAAAAGCAAGAACAATCATAAATTTATAACATAGCCTAACAAATATAGGAAAAATATAATTGCACTAATAAACCAGAGTAAAATAAGCTTAGATTCCTACTTACACTTTCAGTTAACAAGTCTGCTCCAGGAAGTCCAATGATATCCCAGTCATCAAAAGATCTCAGATTAGCCTGCCCTGATGTCACAGGAGAATCTTTGCCACTGGAATCTAATGTTAGACCTTTTATTTTGTGATTATCAACCATGCTGAGGGGGCTTCCATCAGAATCAATTTTATCTCTACTGATGGGTCTATTTATCTTCTGTGTAACTTTATTATTGTTGATTAGCGCGCTAGTTTCCTTCGTTTTCTGAACGTTGGCCTCCAGTTCTTTTCTCCTCTTCTGTTCTGTGTACATCTTTGCTTCTGCCAACGTACGGCATCCGGCTGCTCGACACTCCTGAAAGTATAGAATTTGTAGATTAATTGGAAAATAGGGCTTAAATGGATCATATGGAAGTAAAGGAAGACAAAATAGTCAAGACAAACTACAGATATGACCCAAATTATACTAGGTTTGTCATAAAAAACTAGGAGAAAGGAGAGTATTGTATGGAGTAATGATGGAGAAATTTGAGTTAAAACAAAAAAATTACCATACCTGAAGTTCTTGAATTCTTCTTCTAATTCTACGCTCTTCAATAACACTGCTCACTAGTGCGTCGTGCTCTTCTTGGGATAGAAATCGCATGAATACCTTGTACCGATGATACACCTCTCTATCTTCGTTTGCCAATTCCTTTTCTAATGGATGAGGATAAAGTAGATTCCTCTCTAATATGAAATCCTTTCTCCTTCTCCTCTCTTCAAGCCTAACATGAAAGCACAAAATGAAATATTTACAAATAAAATTCTACCAGTCCAATCAAAACTATGAAATTCTAGTATATATAATAATAGTAATAATAGTAATAATAATAATAATAATAATAATAATAATAAATTCATTAAGTGCATATGCATGGAAGAAGAAATAAATAAATATATGTAGTTACTGTAGACCAGATTTCTAAAATGAGAGTAGACAAGTCAACAAGAAAATCGGAATGCATCAGAGATTAAGATAAAGATCCACCTTGACAAATATATATGTAAAACACGTAGTTTCAGTTCTCGATCAGTCTCTGTGTCCGTTTCCTTGAATTCCATATCAGCCAATGATTGCTCAGCATCATTGTCATATTCAAGATCAAATTCCTGCCTCCTTGGATTGAATCCACTTAACTCGGTCAAAGAGGGCGCTTCATCTCCTGAATACTTGGGCTTTTTAACACCAACACTCCTATCAACATGATCTGAAAGTTACAATATTTCATTCATTTTAGTAACTAAACTTCAAAATGGAGACAAAATATTAAGGTTCTTTATCAAAAAGATCAATCAAAAGGAATTAAGATTGCCACCATACTGGAGATCTTTTATATCCAGATAAAGCGTGATAAATTGCATTAGATTATTTAGATAAAATGAATACAAGTTTAATTAAAGCAGATTACTGCTTGAAATAGTGTGGAGATCCACCACTCTGCCAATTAGTTTTGTCTCCGTTCACCTACCTCAGAATCAATTAAACTCAATTTATTTCTCACTGCAGCAGATCAGTGACCAAAACAAAAAGTTATAAATCGTAATCAGGTAAATAGAAATGGCAGGTGATGAGAATAACGGTGAATTTAGATGAGGAAGAACGACTGATTATAAATTAAGCGAAGACGACTTTCTTACTGCTTCTTAAAGCAGCTTTCTAGTAAAAAATTAAAATTTTTGTACTAGAAAGCTGCTTTAAGAAGCAGGAAGAAAGCCGTCCCAAACGAAGCCTAAGATTAGGGATACTAAGCCAGCTATTATATTCGCCAGATCACTCAGCAAAGCATTACTAAATGTCAGGTATATAACAAATTTGCTTCCATGAAAAATCAACAAAAACCATCTCACCCTTAACACATCCATCAGCAGTAAGCTGCAGCTCACTATGAATACCGAGTTATGGATTTTCATGGCAAAACTACAAGAGAACAATTAGTAACGACTTCATGCAACTTTACACTATAATGCATGGCCATCCTGTAAGAGAGACTGAATTCTTTGATCTGGCATTGAAATCTAAAGCATAATCAAACAATGAACTTTATCCACATCAAAAGAATGTATTATAAAGAGTTACTACAAGTCATTGTGGAAAATTCATCTCTTCAATGGATAGAATCACTCATAAACAAATAGAAGGACATAAGCATTGGATATTAACTTTATATTGCTGAAGAATAGAAATGAAACTATTGGAACTTACGTACCTTCAGCTGGTAATAAGCTTTCGACCTTAGTTACATCAGAAACTTCTTTAAGTTGTCCCACATTTGAAACCTTTTTCGAGGCGCCTGTAAGTAAAATACTTGTTCAGTTATATCAAATACAACTATGGAATTTGAACAAGAGCTTCTAAGCCGATGTTATTATTTAAATTATTAAAGTAATTTAAAGATGGCATACCAGCTGTTAAACCAGATGGCGACCGTCCAGCATGAACTTCACTTAAATCTTCAACCCTAAGAAACATAAATCAAGGAAATGGGGTAAAATGCCTTTCAGTTAAACAAAAGGACAAGATATAGTCAGTATATAGCTCACTTGATCCTTGAGGGAGAGAAGGGAGACTCCTCTTTGGGTGTGACATCACCAAGCACAGAAATTCCTTTAGAAGAAAAAAACAAGATTATATTGTCAAACAATAACATTAAAGGCCAAGTAAAACAGCACAAGAAAACTTGAACTAAATGCTACTACAACAATATTATCCCATGGTAAAACATTCTATAGAGATCAAATACACATGTCTCAAGTATCATGTGAATAGAAAAGAACCAATTATAGTGCCTACAAGGTACCAATAATACATAACTAGCATTTCCAAAGAACAACACGAAACCAAAACATTAAACGGATCCTTTTTTTCTTCATGAAGCGCTTCATAAAATTAAGAACCCACTTTTAAGGTTTAAAATACTAATTAGACATGTAGGAAAAGACTAGAAAGATCTAATTAGCTATGCGGACTTATGTTCATACACATATCAAGATACAATAATTAACAGTTTTAATTGAATCACGACAAAAGTATATAATTGATAAGCAGATATATCCTGAATTTTATTTTATATAGGAAACATCAAATTTTTATTATTTATTAAATATCATGGTATGAATGATATATAATTCAAATGGTTGATTTGAATTCCAAGTTCGGATTGGATTGAAAGAGAGATTTAGTAAAATGCTATGAAGATTAAGGAGTTCAGTAAATCCTAATTTAGAGTTTCTTTAACAAATTTGTTCCTCGAACTGCTGCCGTTAATCCCAATCCAAGATGAGAAGGATCAGTAATTAAGTGTAGAACTTATGAAACAATTAATGAATGAATCGAAACTCTGAATTCTACTAGTAGTAGGGAGTTTCTTAGAAATAATGTGGTGCGACCAATCAATTAGGTTTATTTGATTTGGCGAGAAAACTTTGTCGGTTTGATTAATTGGTTTGGCTTGATGGACTTACTAGCTGTGTGATAGCCTGAAAAATTGGGACAGGGCTTACATCGTCAACTAACTTAAGTAGAGAAATTATTTTGATATTTTATCATAAACTCTGATGGGCGTGTTAGGACAAAATTTTGGCTATCATAAAGACCTAATAGACCGACACATATGACATTAGGTTTAAATGAATTTTGCGTAAGTCCTATTTCTATGAATGTGGAATGGCCTATAAGAGTGAGTCTTACAATCCCAAGCTTTGGACAAGAGGACCTAATTCATAGTGACTCATCAATACCTTTAGATCAATTGGAAATTAATAAGGTTAGACTTGGGTCCTTGGTTTATCCGCTTGATCAAGCAGGTCAACATTATATGCGTTTGAATCAAAGTTTAATGGGAATTACTATGCTTTGCACATATTGATGCATTTAGCATAGACATTAATGCATTAATAAGACTCAAGTTTATAATGTCATGTTTATAAACATCTAGAACATTTGTAGGAATGCCTCAAGTTATTAGCTCACTTTTCAAATTTCAAGCGTAAAAATGTTTTATGAAATGCTTGGCTGAGTCAATTTAAAGTCGACAATTATTTTATATAACTTTATAATTCGTGTACTATAAATAGGATGGCATGTATGGTAAAACTGGTTGTAGTGACTTACAAGAATTATTTTTTTGATATTTATATTTCAAGAATTATTCAACTTCAAAGGGCATTCTTGTTAAGACAAATATTGATCAACCAATTGTTGCACATTTGTGAGTATTAACTGAGCATTTATTACATTCATCATATTTATAGACGTGTAACATGTCAAATTTCATCTTCTTTTTTACCCAATTTTAGATGCAAGTTTGATTTTAAGTTTTTGTTCAGATTATTATTATAATTACTATACAACAGTTTTGTGGGTCGAAGAGGTGTTAGTAGTTTGTCTTTTTTTTCTTCTCGTCCAATGGACTCTAGAAACATTAACAAAGCTTAGCATGTCTTCGAAAATCATAATGATGCCATAGGAATGCTGGCGACATTAAAGCCACTCAATGATTGAGTTAGCTCGCAATGATAGTCTTAAAGCAATCGATGAATTTCAGCATAACACACTTGTTAAATAAGAAAGAAATTGAGCAGTGTATCTAGATCAAAGATCAACAGAGTGAACAAGGGATCACATGCTTAAAAAAAATCAATAGCAGAGAGATGCTCTTCAAAGCTTGATTAAATCAAAGATCGATGATAAGTTTTCAATTTAGTCTAGCCAAGATCAACAATTCTTCAATTATTCACACGCATTCTTTTGAACTTTAGCAAGAGTTTAGTACAATTATATTTTGTGTCTTTTTCTTTTTATTTATTTTTATTTTTTGCGTTGGTGATTATGAGAATAATGGTCGCATCTGATCCCCCCCATGATGAGCGGTCAACGAGCATAGATATACTAAGCAATTGTGATCATGCATATTCATTGGCGAAAAAGCAATCACTCACTTTATCCTAATAAAAAATCAATGAAGGGAGAGACCTCATGTCAAACCAAATATTAATGATAAAAGGGTGATTTTCAAAACCAAGTCAGACCAAAGGTTGATAACATAAGGTCTTTAATTTAGTTTAACCAAAGATTGATTACTCAATTATTCACCAATATTTTTAGGCTTTTTCAAAGAGTTAGTATTTTGATCATGCATAGTCATAGGGGGTGCAATCACTCCCTTTATCTAGATAAAATTTGAACAAAGGTAAAAGAGGCCTCATGTTGGACAAAAGCTCAACGGTAGAGGGGTGGAGTTCAAAATTCCAAACTAATTGAAGGCCAAAAACATGCTATTTAAATTAATTGGATCAAAAATCAATCAATCTTCAATTTTTTTATTTATTTATATTTCATTTAAATTATTCAATGTAAGTCCTGGCAAAAGCATTCAATCAATGTATTTCCATCACCACTAGTGTTTTAAACATTAATGATAACACCCTCCACACCTCTAGTTAAAGGTCGATGGTATCTCAACAATGTTGAACTTGTATGATAGCTATATCTATTGCTACCTAATGAAAATGAGGTTATTGCTAGATTGTAGGCAAATATAACTGCCAATGGCAAGCATTCATCTCCTTGAACTAGAAAGGAGATGCAACTTCAGTCAAGATCAAAGAATTACATGAAAGTCTTCAAACTCAAGCCAAATAGAAGATAAAAGATGCTAAAGTCTTCAAAATTTTGATTGGATAGAAGATCAACAACATGGCCTCCAAATTAATCAGATAAAAAAGGAATGACCCTCAAAACTAATCAGATTAAAAATCAATGATCCTTCAAACTATTGGATTAAAGATCAATGACACGGTTCTTCAAAGTTATAATCCCTACATTTTTCAATCGAATGGTGATAGAGAAATTACTATTAACTTAATTATTAGTGATGAAATTACAAACATAATTAGAGATTATTCTTTTCTTCAAGTTAGATTACAATTTGAAATTTTAATTTTGAAAAGAGATGGATAAAACAAGGTTTAAAAAGAAAAATTCTAAGCTAAGGCATTTTCTCTTAGTGAGGCGTATGCCTTGAGATGTATTTAGTAAGCCTCGAACCAAACAAAAAATTCATAAAATTAAAAATAAGTCATAAATATGGTATAAATCATCAATATAAATTTTTTGAAAATAACTAAATAATTGAATTAAAAAATGCAAACAAAATCTGTCAAAAAAAAATGAAAATAATTATAAGAAAATAAATAAAATATTAATTTATTTATTGTAGAAAAAAATCTTAGTTGATCGGCCTGGGAACGCACGGAATCCATCAAGCACTTGCATGGTCATTCTCATATTATGCACAACTATGGATACAACGACACGGTCATGATATGACACGGATATGAGACATGTCAATTATTGAAAATATAGGACATGGATATAGGTTGGATACAACATTATAATTTTTATATTTTAAAAATAATGCATAGAAATTGAATAAGCAGAATGCTTAAGACAAATTGAGAAATAATAAGTATTTAATTATGATTTATGCTTAAAATAATTAATATTAAGATGTCAAGAATGAGCATAGATATCATGTGTCAGGCATTAACAAGGGAGACGATAATATTGTCGAGAGTCAGACATTGATGTTGTGCAATGGACATTAGGTATCAACGTCGAAATGAAGTTTGTCATCGATATCGAGATGGTGTTTACCGTCGATGTTGAGACAACATTGGATAAAGATGAGATGCCGAGATGACGAGGGGAATGATTATGGGTATAAAAATTATTGGCATCGAGCATGAATGTCAAGGCAGGGCCAGACTTCAATCTTGAGATGATTTTGAAACATTGTTGTTGTGATGGTGTTGAATGCCGATGTTGAGATGACACTAAGCATTGTTATTAAATCCTAGCCACAACCTGCTAGAGAGAAATGAAAATGGGAATATCTAGGGAATGGGGTGCTGAGTGTGAACAATTGATTTGAGGTTGTAGAGAGGAAACAAGATATTTAGTTTTAATTTTTTTAACAAATAAACATTTAAAAATACAAGATATTATATATAAAAAAAAAAGATTTTTCGTAAATATTTAAAACGCATCCAATTTGTTTTTAATATTTTTTTATTGGATACATCTTCGGCTTGTTCCAAATGTCAGAGGTATGTCGTGTTCGATACGTGTGGGACATTGCAAGCCTCATTAAAAAGAAGTGTCGGTGCATCATAGTCATTCTACCTCTCTTGTAGTTGCTAGCAACACTTCCTCATAGCACTAAAATTGAAGCTAATAAGACCTAGTTAAAAATGAATACACCATGGAAAAATAAATATCCATTTTGAGAAATCGTTAAATGAGAGATTTAATGAAAAAATTATTTAAATAGAATGATAAACAACATAATCAGGAGTATTATGGATTAATAAAAAAAATTAGAGTAAAGTATGTTCTAAAGAAGATATATAAAGGTAAACATTTTTTGTTAAATGAAAAATCTATTGAGAGTTGGAAACTAATAAGGGATATTATAGTGGATTGATTAACAATTTTTACAAAGAAATTTTTATGACGAAAGGAATGTCGAATGACTGGAGACAGTATTTTGATACTAATAGTTACACATAAAGATAACGCTTATGATTGCAATAATTATAGACAAATTGAACTTATGAATAATAAAAGAAGTTATGGGAAAGAGTACTGAATTTTTTACATATAAAAATTATGTTGATTTTGGAGAATCACTTAGATTTCCATAAAGCAATATGTTGTTTAGAAAATTAAGGAAAAAATAATAAAGCAGAAAGAAAATCTTCATATATTTTATTTGTCTTGACCAGGCATGTGATTAAGTATTAAAAGAATTAATTTTGTGTGCATTAATGACGAGAAGTACTAAACATTTCTGATAAAGCATTGACTAGTATTAAAAGAAAATGCCGTGGTTAAAGAGTACAAATAAAATAAGATTACATCAAGGAGGAATATTAAGTCTAAATCTTTTTATATTTGTCATAGAGATTCTTAGAAAAGATATTTAAAGTAAGAAGTCTTGTATATGTTTTTCATAGATGACAGTAATAATGGTCAGGCACCTGTTAAAATAAATTAAAAATTAAAAAATGGAGAATTTTAGAAGATAAGGTGCTTGGAATTAGTAAAATGAAAGATATATAATTTACAAATTTAATTTTAGTTTGAAATAAACACTAAGATCTATATTTCAGCAGAAAATCACATCCAACAAGAACGTGGTTAGAGTTCAGAATCTCTCCACAAAAAAATATAAGATGCTCTACAGAAGAGATCAAGTAAAACTCTAAACAAGTAAAACAAGGTTCGGTTGGATAATGGGCAAAATATTGAATAAGATTTTGATAATATTTTCTCTTATTGTTGTTAGCTATTCTTCCTCTCTCTCATTCTGATGTCTCTCCTTTCCTCTTGTTAATTTTGTCTATCAATAATTCTAAACAGGTTATGTTCTAACATGGTTCATCATGGACTATAATGAATGAGGTTAAGCATCGATGATCAGCTGAAATTCTAAAATTAGCAATGAACAAAATGTTTCCCAAATGGAAGAATGAGATAATTTACAAATACTACCCAATCTAAAACTTAATTTTAGTTTGAAATAAATACTAGATCTATATTTCAGCAGAAAATCACATCCAACAAGAACGTGGTTAAGAGTTAAGAATCTCTCCACAAAAAAATATAAGATGCTCTACAAAACAGATTAAGAATCTAAACAAGTAAAACTTTAAGCAATAATAAGATGAAAATATCACAAACATTATAATAAAAACAAGCAAACAAATCATGTCAACCCAAAAAGGTTCAGAACATAGAAATGCTTTTACAAGAAGGTTCCATTACTGAACCCGGCATTCCGGCCGTTTTCATTTTTTTTAGTGCACTACATTTCTGTCCAAAGCTTTGCATCACTTTTAAAGCATGTGTATAAAGCACTTTTAACAACATAGACCATCATCATCATCAATAGCCTTATCCAAACTATTTGGGTCAGCTTTTGAGTTCATTTTCACAATTCCTAAATTTTGAGACTTGTGTATGGTGTCAAAACTACTGTAGTTCATATGTTCATGAAAGTAAATGAAAACATGACATGGCACAGGAAGACAAGTTAGTGGAAAAAATGAATAATGGAAGGCACAGCCAAGAATATGTGGATGACCTCTACTGTTGCCTAGAAGTATAAAGTTTATTTTTTATTTTATGAATATAGTTTTAGTTTTATTTTAAGAGTTACAATTTTATTTCAAGCATATTTTTAAGTTATGAGTAGTAGTAGTAGTCATACAATGAATATGCAAAGATGGTGACAATGCAGCTAGATCACTTTTAGTCAACATATGCAAACAGGCTGACTCATGCTCACTATTCATTAATATTTTCAAGAAAAAGTAAAACGTCGAAAGGTCGAGGCAAGATATGAGAAGCTTAAAGGACATTTACCCTCATTTTAATTCATAATCAAATATTCATGAATGAAGAAATTCAAGATGCATGTACTGAATTTTGACCCCTCAAAAACTTACATTCCTGATATTGTGTCTTTTCATTTCTTAGTGCTACAAGGGAAAATGGCACTAATGGCTGAAAAAACGTGCAATCAATTATTATTGATGAATTGAAATTAAATTTTGGAGAAACATTATTCTTCTTTGAAAAGACTTGGTGGCATTTCCTACAGCATTGGTCTGGATCAATCATATTTTGATGTAATAAAAAATTTGGGAGAGGGACCCAAATTTTTTATCACAAAAAACAACTCTTTCTAGATAATAAAAACTACACCAAAGAACCCAAAATGTGACAAATGAACTAAAAACAGCTTCACTTTAATATTAAAAAAAAAAGACTTACAAACTTTTGACTCAAACGACTCAAACAAGACGAACACCTAAAGTTGCATTTCTTTGAGAAGAAGAATACAGGTGGCGTCGAACTTGCGGAGAAACGAAAGAGGTTAGAAGCCAAGACGAAGTGGAGACAAGCTTGCAAGCTTTCTCAAAGAGAGAAGGAAAGAGGGAATTTGGACAAAGCTCGCAAGTTTTTCCAAACAACAAACCCGCAGGTTTACATTTCCAAAAATCAAATTATCACTTGCTAAAACAGCCACAAACCAACTCATATTTATAGGCAAGAGAAGAGAAACCAAACAGACACAATGACCTTTCATATTCATAATATAAATGAGGGAAATGAAAAGCCAACAGCCACTTCATTGTTTTCCCCCCAAATCTACACAGGAACCCAAGCTCCACAAGCCACGGAAAAGCCCCCAACAGCCACGAAAAACAGCCCAGCACAGGACCGAACAGCCACCCGCAGAAATCAAGGAGCCAGCCGTGGGAATCAAGGAACCAAGGCACGGAAACCCAAGAGCTAGCTGCAGGAAACCAAGAGCTAGCCGCAGGAAACCAAGAGCCAACCGTGGGAACCAAGGAGCCAAGGCACGGGAACCCAAGAGCCATCCACGGGAACCAAAGGGACAGCAAATGGGGGGAATTAACATCAATTTATGAGCTAAAAAGGCTCTCTACTAGACATTAATGAGTTGATTCTAATAGAGGACCTAGAAGCTCACTAAATTTATAATTCAAAATGTTTTGACCCCCCCTTTGCCTACATCAACTTTTGATGAGGAGATTTGTGTTCTTATTATTTCTTTGTTTTACAATGTTTCTTTAGTTCATTTCCTTTCTCACATTCCCCTCAAGAGATCTGAAACTCGTAAGCTCCCACAGTTCCAATCGTAATTTTCTTATCTATAAATAAACTTTACAAATACTGTCTTCAATATAACCATCCTCTCTTTCTTCCATTGAAAACACCAATATTTTCAAGTTCAACCCCAAATCACCATTGGATCCCCTTTCCCACATTCTTATCCGTCCACAAATTACTTCATTCCATAATTTTTCCCTTCTAACCCTGCCTTCTGCTTCACATAAAACCAGCCTTTATGTGAAAACCCAAATCCTATACCCCACCTTGAAAGTGTCGTCCAACATTTTTTTCTCTATTCTCTAAGCCTACCAAGCTCCAAACCACATTCATTGAGTACTCTTCCCCTGCACCATATAAAATTACTCACCATCATTCTCCACTTCAAAATTCATCATATACTTTAAATCATACATAATTCCCATTGTTTTGAAAATCAAACCAGATCGACCATTTCACCCATGGATCACTCATGTGGCCAAATCAGTTCACCTTAAGAATCGAACAAATATATAAGAATCGGTCATAACCACCAACTTGACCGATGAACAATCGAATTGATCCCAATTTCTTAGAACCAGATAGCTCAATTGCTATCCCATTTAAGCAATAAAATAAATTACTTTAATAAGTTTAGTAGAAAATATTAAATTTAACAAATTAATTTAAATTTAATATAATTTAAAGTTATAATAAGCATTACAATTCTATAATACTAACATGTCAAGCAAGCATCAACCAAGCATTTTCATATGGCTCCACCACCTCATGTGAATTCCTAACACATGTATTGAAAAAAAATGCTATATAAACAATATTAAGATAAAATTTTCAAGTGACGTGAAACTAAATAGTATTAAACAAAAAATTTTAGTTGTTTTTTCTAATGTAAAATTTTTATTTTTTAGTTAATAGTATTAATTTTTTATCTAATTAATTAATTAATTATTTAATCATATATTATTAAAATTAACTTTTAACATATTTTTCTAATCGGATCATTGAACCATGAACCTCTCATTCTTCTAGTTTTATGTTCAATCCTATTTTCATAACCTTGTTTATTCCCAAGATGACGAACTCTATCAATTAAGAAAGGGTTTTATTAGCAAGATTAAAATAGCAACAGCAAGTAACCTAAGAAGTTTGGAAACCTTTTCCATGCATATGCACACGAAGCTTATATGCAAGTCGGGCTGCCAGATCAAGATGGGGCATTCCCAAGTGTTTAGGCACCCATATGGTTAGAACTGACAACCTAACCCATTTTAGGGACATACCAAAATAGCATCAGACAAGCCATAATAGTCCACAGACATAAGAATCTTCCAAATAGTGAACAGAGATACTGAAACTAACTAGATAAGGTAATAAAAATAAGTGAATGTGAATAGGCAAAACTTTCATTTTCGTTGAAAAAATTACGTATCCAACTAGTATAAACCTGAAGGAAATAACGTGCTTAAAAAGGTATTGTGGTGCAAGAAATAAGGTGTATATCAAAATTAATGGGATAAAATGGGAAATTGTTAAGGCATTAGTCTTCCTAGTAGAAGAACCCACATTAAGGTTAATAGTATATTCCACTCGAAGAAGCATCACATGCTTTTCCACTTGAAGGACCCAAAAACTCCATAACAATCCTAGTAAAATCAAAACTGGGCAATAATGGCACCAATGAAAAGCCAAAAAACATAATGATTATTTCAAATTGACAACAGAGTTTGACCTGTTAATTAAAAGATTACTAAAGAACCTTTAACTCAATTCTAGTGCATTTTGTTAATAATTTATATGTTAAAGAATTTTCATTAGAGGTGAAAACAAATGTTAGACAAATGAGATTAGTATAAAAAGGCACAATTTAATAATATCACAAACCTTTCTTGCCCTCGCCCTGTGCTTTAGCCATAGCAAGAAGTTCCTTTCTATTTTTTCCATTAACGCGAGACATATCCTATAACATGTACAGTAAGAATTTTGAGGATTATACTAATAATTATAAAAGAAACAACAACATATGGAGAAAGTCAAATACCGGAAGAGGATAGCTTGGAGAATTCATGTACAAGGCTGTGTAATGGTTGATGCATTGTTCTTTATTCTTGGTACCAACATGCTCAGCAACTTCAGCCCAGTTTCCCAACCCATACATTTCTATACCCTTAAAAGTACGTGAAACGGATTCCATGAGTTGCATTATGGAATCCAGCATAGTGCAATCGAAAACAATATGCATTGTGATGGAATACTTATCATATCAACAATGAGAAAATACCTCAAGAAGAAGTATTTCCTCATCTGCGTTCCAGTCCTGACAAATAAGGGGGAAAGACAAGTTGTCCTGCCATTTTGAAAAAAATTATTATTTCAAGTAATAAAACCAAATACATTCTTGAAAACTTCAATCTCAAAATAGCCATCCAAATACTTTTTTGAGTTTTATTCAAGAACATGACCATAGTATCAATTAATTATCTGGCTCCGGTTAGCTAATATGTTTCACAAATCACAACTGCCTCTTATATATTCGTAATTGCCTTTGCCTGCATATTCTCTAACTGTACTTGATCTCTGAAAACTAGAAAATAAATTAAGGAGCATACACAACAAAATAGTACAATCACAAACCTAAGAGAATCAAACAATACTAATGTCACCCTGAACCAAAAGAACCATGCTAGGAAGTAGCAAGTCACCATTTTGAACAACATTAACTTTAAAATGGGGTAGAATTAAAAGACTTAAGAGAAAAAAGGATGAATACACCTCTGCTGAAATATTCTCCCTCTATGATATCACTACACAGAGTGATACAGCAACAATTCATGTTCAAACAAAGAGGCAAGGGGCCAAAAGATCTGTTGGTGGGTAGACATTTCAACAAAGCTTTGGGTTAAAATATACTTCAAAAAACACAGAAGGAGCTAGTACCACACTCCATAAACCAAAAAAAAATTATGATACAATTCAAGAGGGTGTCTACAGGTGACTAAAACTACCAACATGTGACGCTACTGTGAAAGGTTAGAGAAAATAAAACTTGTATGAATGACTACATGGGATGGTTGCATGAGAGGTTACACCATGAAATGGCTGCATTACATGAGGGCATCCATCAAAGGGGTTCTTTGATTCAAGGGAGCATCCTTTAATATGTATCTTTGATCTTTTCTTGTTTAGCAAGATAACATCTCCATTGCTTCGATATTACCAAGTATAAATAGGAATTCTTAAGTTATTAAGGCATTTTCCAAATTTAGAAAAAGTTAATGATTTCATTGTCAAATTTATTATTGGTCCTTATTACATAAGGAACTATCATGCCCTACATTGATAAGGAAATATCATCTTTATTCCTCTAGCCAATCTCTCCTTAAACCAAATACCATATCATCTCACCACCAACTGAAAACTTAACAAAGAACCTGATCTCCATTCCCAACATGCTTTGCACTTATTCCAAGTAAACCATAATTTTCCTATATAATAAAGCCATCCCAAAGTCCTAACTACAAACCCATGACCTATCTACAACCTTAATTTGCTTCCTCAACGAAATATGATATAACCTAATCAAAGATCCAAATACACTAGAAGGTTCTTAGATCGTCCAATTCAACTTGGATCACACCCACATACGCACTCAGAATCTCACATAGGCATAAATTCAAACACATGCAATCAAATCGCCACCCATAGGCATCAACGGAGGCACATGCTGCACATGTGTGCATACAAAAAGCACTGATATAAACTTAAACATACATGTGGAGACATGCATACAAACAAACACATGCATAGTAATGTACGTGCTAACACAAATCCTACCCACACAATTCTAACCATAGAATAACTACTCATGTAACACACACATGCACCAACACATACATATATGTGTGCTACATGAACATGATTGGCACGCATTTACTGCACATAAGTGCATAAACACATGAGTGCAAGATGCACTGATGCACGCTCACTCGAATGCACGTATGCAAATTGATGGAAGAACAATGCCGACAACCACACACATATGCTCGTATATGCATATACATGTCTGTAAGCATGTCCGCATTTCAAAATCATAATTGGAGCAAAAATATAACTTAATCAATCCGGGCAAATGCATATCCTGCACTTTGTTAAAATCTTTGAAACCATGTACGTTATCCAAAAATCATACCTATTGGGTGTTTGTTCTTTATTGCTCTCCACCCTCCACTCCCTCGGCCCAATTCGCTCGTGCACACTTCATATCATATTGACCTCTAATAGGAGTTTCATGCCATGCAACATAGTAATGATAGTATCAGTATAAACCTTTGCATTATCACTATATCTTATTAAGGATCAAAGAAACTCAAATAGATTGACCACATTCTGAACTTTAGAAACATTTTTAGGGTGTTTCAGTTCATCAGCTTGAAAGTTCTGAATTGTATGTCTTATTTATATTTATTCAAGTAAGCTCTAAATCCAAATAACATAATTTATCATCTCTTCGATAAATAGTAAAAATGTGTTTTCTAATAAATTGGTCAAAATGTAATTTTATCACAGCAGTAGCGATATAAAAGTTTCAGCAATACTTTTGTTAGCTAAAGTTCACCGAAAGGTTTAATATGCATGTTTTCTATTAAATTATTACATATTTTTGAAAGAGGTGGAAATCTTGGTCAGCCAAATTGGCTTGATTACGATAGTTATGGTCCAACATTCTGGTTTATGATAGCCTTACAAAATTCATGTGATGAGTTAATCTAACGCTCACAACTAACAAGTGAAACAACACTTAAGAATAAGCAAAGAATAGCAATGAAAATGTGGTACAATAACTATACCAACCATGACTCTGTATGGATGATTGCTTCTGTGAGGGGTGACTTCAGCACCTACACTAAAGCACTCAACACAAAGATCAAAATCGGGACATTTTGAACATTTAATTCTTATCTTTCCAGATATGTCCTTGTTGCAATAATTGCAATGGTATAAGGCTTTCTTTCCTTCAGTGCCACCTTGACCTACATCACATTAGAAAAAATTATTTGATTTAGTTTGGAAGCATGGTAGAGCCATTATAAATAAAAAAAGGAAAAGAATGGCAAAGAGTCCACAGGAAAACATCACACAAGGTGACATCCTTTTTCAATACTTTTTGGGGGTAGGACCAATTCATTGCTTTTCATTTTGGCACTTCACATCTATCTTTAGATTCATATAGTGGAATAAAGGCTTGTTTTCGTTGTTGTTGTTCATCTACCTTTAGGTCGGTAATGTCCAATTGAAAATAAAAAGAAAAAAACAAACATATAAACAGCAATCTTGCTTATAAAGTCTAACGCAAATCAATAGCAGTTAAATAAGTTTAGCTGCAACACTGATTATTTATCATCTCTGTTGTCAGAAAATAAACTCTCTAAAAACACATACCTGTGGAAGCATTTTCAAGATTCTCCCCAGCAGGGGCAACCCTTCTTCTCTTTGATCTGTTGACAAAAGAGATGAACTTTGGAGTTACAAAAAAAACTAATAACATCAAGGCCTAGATTCAAATAAATACAACAAACATGCATTCATACATGCATCGGCATCTATTGGATTAAACAGCTCCTTCCCTGCAAGGACAAGCTAAGTGAACTCAATAATACAATGTGGCTGACCAATCATCTCTAGCACAAGCCTGGCTAGGTCCAACTAGCATTTATTCCTCTACCAAATGGGTATCCCAAGTTCAAAACAATGTGAGCCTTTAGTATGACTGGAAGATTATCATCCTTTTAGCAAGAAAATCTAATAGACCTTAAGGACCCAGCATTATCGATAAGGAACAAAGCCTTTCCTTATGTTGTCAACAACAATTTCTCTATGGAAACCAACAAACATTAACATTTAGGGGTAGAAATGGCTGTAAAGAAACCTTGTCTTTGCCTAGTTAGTACGTTGTAGCCCCCAACCTCTTCATCACATTTATATTATGGGCTGGCCCAATCAACCACACCACCTATAAATGGCCTTTGCTAGCCATCAAGAGCACTGGAGCAGGGAAGCAATTGCATCTTAAGACGTGATTCCGCCAGCCTCATAACAAAACATTGGCCTAGACCTGCCAATTCAACCGTGACATATCCTTGCTCATGCCAATTCAACCTAGATTAGGCCTACATCAATAATAACCTTAAACATTTCATCGCCTCAGCTCATTATGGTTGATGATTACCAATCATCTTAACAAATATTTCAAAGCCTGCATTGCATAAAATCAATTTTTTAGAACCTAATAATTCTTATGATTCATCCTTCCAAAAAAATCCCTTGGGTCTTCCTAGAGAATTCCAATTACAATCTATAAAAACTAAAAGCCAAGATATAAAACTTTATGCATATTAAATCTTTTTGGGCTGAGATACATGTGATATAGCAAATAGGCTTTTAAGTATTTATGATTTTTCTAATTATATCATTGAGATGCAGTCAAAATTACTAATAAATTAGAATGATAATAATTAATAATTATCAACCTAATTAAGTCATAATGGAGCCCTAAATTAGCATCTAATAATTAACTAATCATTTATAACTTGAATAATAATTAATGAATTAATTATATTTAGTTTGTTTGAGTCAACTTTTACCCTTAATTATTCTATCTTAGCAGCAAATAGCACTATTAAATCCTAATTAAGCCCTCCTAAGTTAATTTTGATGTGCGTAGTTAACTATTATTTTGATTACTTAATCAACATTTAACTTAGCTCATTAAATTTTAAAGATATTCTGAATTAGAGAAATTTTACAACTAATCAGAATAACTATACTCTATTTAAGGCATAATTTAACACAAAATCATCGAGTATTACCAATTTTTAGTTGATTAATATTTCTAATGGATTGATATATGATTAATTAGCTCACATACAGACAAATTAATACCAAACTAGTCTAATTAATCACTAAATAACAAAAGGAAACTCACTACTTATGTAAATTAACTGACTTGATGAATTAAATCACCTCCAAAATCTAATCCAAATCTCCTAATTCCACTAATCGCCCAATAAGCGCCCAAATATGTTTTCAGGATTGAAGTTGGATGAAGCATATTGACAACCAAAAAGTTTTCAGGGTTTCAAAACCTACGAATTTACACGTTTTATCAAAATTTACTTGCACACAAACAGCCCCGAAGTCATTCGAACATTTCTCTTATAGATAAACTATGCAGACTCTTCCCTCTTGCCAAATCAAAGGCATTACATCCACAGAGAACCTCAAGGAGTGAAGAAGGTGCTGACACAGTCAAAGCAATCGCAGCATCTCTTCAAACCGTTCAAAGGGGGTAAGAAAAGCAGACACGGGAATTTGGGAAAAGTGCAATTCGAAACCCTAACCTCTGATTCACGTCGTCATCCGCGGAGTTGGACACTCCGCGAGAACGGCCCATCGAACCTCGCACAAGAGGATTCCACGATTTCGCTTTCCAGGTTAGAACCGGGAAAGCATCGGCCCTGAAGCTGTTGACGCCAGACTCAAAAGTCGGGAATTTCGATTTCGCTTTCGAGAAATAAAGAATTGCATTTGGTTGTCTTTTTTTGGTTTTTAAATAATATTTTTGGATAAGCCCCCTCATAATTTTGAATTATGATAAAATTAATTTTATGATATATGTTATTGATTCCATTTATTATAATTAAATTATTAATATTATGATTAAATTATTAAATAAAAAACTAAATTTATGTTAGTATTTTATTTTTCTTAAAATAATCATATATAGTACAATTTTTATTCTCATAATATCTCAACAATCATCAAATAATTAGATTGTCAAAAATATGTTTATAACATAAACATATTTATACTTCTAATTTTAATCTTATCAACTCGCTTTTCTACGAGTTAGGACTTTACTCTTTTATGAAATAATGTGAAAATATAGGCGAACAAACTACTTGCGTGGCATGTTATTCAATACTTTCTAACGAATTCAAAATATATTACAAAAGAATAAATAGGAAGTTTTACTAATTAGTTAAAATAATATAATAATCATATATATACATATAATTATTAAAAGTAGCTATATTCCAACAATATATATTTATTGAAATTGTAAGTAACACAACATGAAATTGTGAGTAGCAAACACATGATCAATTCTCAAACTTGTACATAGTAACAACATGAATTTGTAAGTAGCAACAATATGATCCATTCTTAAACTTGTAAATGACAACAACATGAACTTTATTTAAACTTTTAACTTAACCTTAGGATAGAATACATAAAACTTTTTTTTTACAAGACCTTAAAGAATCCAGAGCCCCCTAAAAATACAAGAAATAAAACAAAATCTATGGGCTAATGATCAAAACTAGACAAAACACAAGCAAAGGAAACAAATGGCAGACTAAAAAGTAAACCAAGCAAAACAAAAACCCAAAGAAGGCCGACCGAAGAAGTAGAAGCCAATAAAAGCACCACAGCAATCCACGCCAAATAATAAGCAACAACCCAACACACCAAGGAGGAAAGCATGATAGGAACAGAAGACGAACTCATGTCGCCACCGGATGCAAGGCTAGGGCCATCCAAGAAAGAGAAATCAAAGACCACCACAACTAGCCTTGTTTCTTTTTGGACTTCCGCTTCTTATGTTTAGCACTCTTATTGCTAAAGTTAGCGTCAACAATTTGAGGGATACTCAAGTCAAAATTATCCCGAGAAGCCGAATCATCCTCATTGAAACTTTCATCATCATGTGAATTTTCATCATGAAGCCAATCAGCATGTAACACCTCACTATCCCTAGATAGGTGAGAAAGCATTACATCTTTAGGTACAATAGTTATAGGCACATTAAAAATCGGATCATCAAAACTTTTAAACAAAAGATCGTCACCATCAGAAAGTGGCCAAGTAACCATAGTATCAGGCCGAAAACCACCCCAGGTGAAGCAGCACCAACATCACCAACATCATGAATCTCATCACCCTCCCAAACATCAAGCTACTGCACCACACCGGCAACATCCGGCAAATCAGGACAGTCTGAAGAGGCAACTATCGCACAACCCTTCCCCAACGGACTCAGAGCAAAGGGCTCAACAACTTCCTCATTTAACAAACGGAGCATACTAACAGGTAGAACAATATTCGACGGTATAGCATTATGATTAACCACCACGGGCAAAATCACATTATCACTTACCACTATATCACCCTCGCTACCATCAATAGCCACATCCAAAGCCAGTTGGTTAACACCACCCAATTTATCAAAAGAAACCAACATATTATCAGAAGGGCCCACAAGATGAGAACCGGCCAAGGTAACACCTAGAAAAGGATCAAGATTGCCCACCAACTTCCCCACCGAAACAGGAAAGCCAACATCACGAGAGCTCACATTACCACACTCCTCATTGTCAATAGCTAAATCATTCAAAACTTGAGGCATAACCACTTCCGGCATAATAGGATTCGGTAGGACAGAGGCTGCAACCTTCCTCAACAAAGGATGCAATTTAACACAATCAGAGTTTTTATGACCCACCTCTTTGCAATGAGAACAAAAACTAGGCAAACCTTCCATAACAACCTTTTGAATATAACCCAAACTATCAGGGCCAAGCTAAACTGAATGGGGGTGAGATTTAGAAATGTCCATTTCCACAAGAATACGAGCCACAAAAGGACGAGAACCCACCGCAGTGGCATTATCCAATTGAATAGGCCGACCAAAGATAGAACCTAAGCCGAAGAGAATGCGCGGGGAGAAAAGGTGGGGATGAAGTTCAGAGAAAGAAAGCCACACGGGGGCGATAGGAGATTCTTCTGACAAGTCAAGGTAAGGGGTCCATTTAATAATCTTCATAAAGCACCCAAATACAAAGTAAGATCTGTGAGCAAAAATTCTACCATAATCGAGGTCATTGGCAAGCTTGATCAAAACATTATTCGGATTCAAAATAGTGACCGAGAACTCGCCAGAAAGTTTGAGGTTGAAAAAAAAATTCTAATCGCATCAAGCACCGGCCGGCGAAGCGAAAACTTCCCAACCAACGCATATTCAAAGGGCTTAGCAAGATAAAGCCCCTCACTCTCAGAAATCCAAAGCGCTGGCAACCCCCTTAGAATACATAAAACTTGTATGTTATGTATGCATGACATGGTTTACGTATGTATGTTCCAATGTCTTCTTATAACTTCATTTCTACTTAGACCTCCACTTGATCACCTTATATCTATTCAGAATAGATAGAGAAATATCAAATTCTCTTTATAACTTCACTTTCACTTATACATCCAATTATTCATCTCACATCTATTCAAGACAACAATAAAAACAACAAGCCTTTATACCACTACGTGGGGTCGCCTACATGAACCAATTTTCTTCATTGTGTTATGTTAAGAGTCAAATTTTCATTTAAATCTAATAAAAAGTCATTTCTAATATTTTTCTAAAGAAGTCTTTTTAGGTCTAGTGGACAAATTAAATGATGATGTTTGTACCTCTAATTTGATATTTAATATTTCTTAGACAAATTCACATAAGTAGTGATAATTATTTTGAAGAATAAACTAATATTGTATTATCAATTTGAGGAAAGAAATGAATTATTTTGTATTCAAACTCGGCATAGAGAATGTAAAAATTATCCTTATGGATAAATTTAACATTCACCTATCGTTTTAAATATGAAATTAACCCATAATAGGCTTTAGTCGACATCTAGAGATTTTTCCCCTCTCTTAGCAAACTAAGACATTATTTATTTTATACTTGAATCTTGGGTTGCTATAGAGGCAAGCCATATAGTCAATTACATCTCCGAAGAGAACTTTTGATTAAAGTGGAGGTTAGACTCATTTTGATTTTAACATATAATAAAGTTGTCTTATATATATATAGAAAATTCCAATTGTTTCTTAAAAAATATTATTAAATTTTGTAAAAAAATACATTTTTTAATACATGATATCATTTTTATGATACAGTTCGAGGTGTGCTATTACCTATGAGCTTACGTATACTTGGAATGAGCTGTCAGCTAATAACCTAATACACACGTAATTTTTTATTTTTTTAACCTAATACACACATAATCTTCCTATATGTAATGCATGATAAGGTTAGCTCAATCCCAAGAGATCGAAAGGAATAAATCAGACTCTAAATCAATGACTCAAGATGAGTAATTTGACTTTACATTTAAGTGACGCAAACGAGAAGACTCACAAAAAATCTAAATTTTTCTTGTTTATATTACTTAGCTAAATTTTCTAACTACTAAAGAAATTTTTGCAACATAACGACCTTATACCAACAAGGAAAGCATAATATCCCCTATGCTAATGGAGACCCCGCTACCTTGTATGTATGAATGAATAGGTAAAGCGAATGGTGTCTATAGTACCCAAAGCTATAACATCCTAAAAGTATTATATATGTTCCTCCAAAGTATGAAACATGCACACTGAGGAAGATCTAAGAAAAGTTGCTACCCCCTCATGCAAATTATCATATACATGCAAGTAATATAGGAAATGATGCATAGAAGAGAATTATATAAATAAAAAAAAATTATTCATTTATTGATTTAGAGATTTACAATAGACTCAGACTCTACAAGAAAGTAAGGTGGCCAAGCTCCACCATAACAAACATGGGTTTCTAAACCTACCATATATATAAAACCAAATACATCTTCTTATGATCTTTAAGCTTCAAGTTTTTTGTAGAATTTCAAAAGAGATTATACTCCAAATGAGAGGACATCATCTTTTGGAGACCCCACATGTATACATAAGCAGGTGTATTTAATTATTTTACAACTCAGGACACTGTAAAACTCGATCTATATATAAATTATGATTTACAGACACTTATACATGTATACAGTAGTTCCTAGGTACATTTTATATTATATGTAATATAAAATATGCAGAGCAGTTGTGCAATCATCTAATGCTTCTGACGTAATTTCTAAAGAGCCTAAGTGCACCAACATAAATTTAAATATGACAATCCATAGTGCTAAATTTAAATAAACAAATATAGGGTGCTCTCGATAAATAATTAACACCACCGGCCTAACCTAGGCTAGAGTTGATTGTTCTAGCAAACAATCTAAATGTCACAACCCAACTAGATCTAGACATGTATTATCGTGTTGAGCTATGACAGATAAATCCTAATATCTAGTTTTGGAATTATTTCAAGTTTTCTATCAATATTTATTTGAAATGACTACATCGCTACTAAAGCATCCAAATACTAAAACAAACTCATCCATAAGGTTTCTTTCATTTCATCATGATATATGTATACTATAGTACATGACTACATGTTAAGCTATAAAATTGAATAATAAACAAGTCATGATTGTATAAAAGTTAAAAAAGAAATACATATCAACTCAAATATGATATTGAACTACTAATCCACAATCTTCTTACCTTTCCCATATCCTGAAAAGCATAAGCAAAATTACACTGAGCTACAACACCTTACTAGACCACTCAATTTTTAAATTCTTTTAATAAATTTTGTTGAATATTTAAAAGCAGTTAAATGCATGCTAATAATCATTATGCTGAGAAATATAATAGGAGCATAATAGTTATACAATTATTTAAATAATAATACTTAGCAAAGAAATAAATTTTAATCCATATTATAGAGCAGTTCATGTTATATTTTTTGAACCTATACATAATTTCAAAGGATCCATACCCCGTATAACTCTTTTTTGTGCTTAAAACATTAGAACATGCTTGTAAGCACTAGAATATGGCTTATAGCCACCAAAATATATCTTATAAGCACAAAAATATTCACTGACATTGACATAATCTCAAAGGATTCTGACGCCTTATGGCTCTCGGTAATAGAAAATCCTACTAGACAAAAATGTACATTTTTTAAAAATTATTAATTATTATGGATTATGTAAAATAATATTTATGATTTTTATTGTACTACAATACTATTTTACAACATCCAAATAATTTTCTATTCAATAAAAATCTCACAAATTTCAAAACCCCAATTGAAAAATATAATAAAATATTCAAAAAATTCATAATCATAATTTCTATAATATATTAAAATTTATGCAGTGAAAATTTTACCAAGGCAAAGTTCTCCACATTTTTTGCTAACAGAAATAAAATTTTAATTTAAAATTTTACGAAAAATTATATATTTTTTTAAAAATTGAGATGGCCATAATGTGGCTTACTTTGAGACAAACATATTTTCCAATTGAACTGAAAGACAAAAATTACTCGAAGTTGCTCAAAATCAAACTTTAGTTTTCTCACTCCTCTCTTTTTTTCCTAAAATCCCTAAACTGCTCTCTCTGTTGATGAAATGATAAAAAATAAAATGAAATCTTTAATAAACTATAAAGTGGGATTATATATTATATTAAAATATTAAATAATTATTTAAATTATTTAATATTAAAATAGCAAATTTTTTTAAATTCTTTTATATTTTCAAACCCAAAACTTAAAAAATTACAAAAAAATTATTCATAAATTAGTTGATTATATCTTAAATATTCTAGTAGAATTGATTTGCAAAATAGACTATAATAGTCCCAAAAAATTCACTTATATCGATAGCTGCATATTTCTTAAAAAATTTCATGAGTGCCCACAAATTATAAAAAATATTAGGGTAGTTAAAGCACTATATTATATATGTTTTGATAAATATGGGTTGTGATTTGAAAAATAATGGCTCATGAAATAATTTTTAATTGTTCTAGGTCAAAAAAATTCTTAAAAAATTTTAAGGGATTCACACTAAGTGTGAAGTAGGCTATGTGATTTCAGTATGCCCCATATGAATTAGTATTTAAGTTACATGTATTTAGAAGGTTTTTTCATTAAGGTCAAAAGGAGATTTTAGTTGAAGTTTAACTTGTATGCATTTGAATTTAATTATTTGAATTTTTAATGGTTGGAGTTATTTATTTAATTATAGAAAATTTATAGATTAATAACCTAAAGTGTAAGAGCCACTAACCTACATATCCTAAGGCTCATACATAAAATAAAATCATCCCCTATATAGGATATATGACCATAAAAAATCCTTTGAAGTTTTATTGATGGTTTATTAAAATGATAGAGAAGTGACCCTTCAATCCAATACATATGCCCTCCAAGAAAAGTCAAACATGCAATACAGGAAATTCAGGTATTATCGGCGGTCTTATAGCCATCGGTATTACCGGTGTTCTAACCACCAGTATTAACTAACAATTTATCCGGCAGTTTTTAATAATACACCGTCAGAATTAGCAGCAGTATAATAACCTCCAACAAGGGTGCCAATTTTTTGTTTTACCGACACATGAATCACAAGGTAGCGAGGATACTGAGGATGCTTAGTGTTCTTATGTCACGCCCCAAGATCTAACTTGGAAAGAATGTCAATCTATTTCTTAAACAATTTACCAGAGTTATCTAAAACTTTCAATTAAACAGTCTATCAAACATCCACTAAATTTAAAACATCAATATACAAGTCGATCCATAACTCAAAAGTTCATGTACAATACTTAGGAACTACACTACAATCACCAGTACTGAAATCTATCCTGAGTACAAAAGAATCAAAATCATCAAAAGACAAAAACCTGCAGATCCGGATCAATTCCTATCTTCTGCTCCCTTGCCCTGACCTGAAAATATCAACCACATATAATGAGCTTTACAAAGCCCAGCAGGTCACCTAGTACCTATAACTGAGATCAAAGCACGGCGATGCTATCAATATGCATGTCAGTCAATCACAGTCAATCAAATCTATATTAGTCAATGGTCAATGAATCTATGCAATACGGAAATCCATAGTCAATAAAACTAGTCAATGCAACTGCAGGCAAATCAATAAATCAAGCTCGATCAATTCACGTCAATCTCGAAGAAATCCGTACACAGAAGAAAATCAGTCGATCCGTCAAATCAATCAAGTCGTCGAATCAATCAATCCGTTAAATCATTCGTGTCGAATCAATCGATTAAATCAAATCAAATCAAAATCTACTATTACGTCGATAAAATCAATCGGAAAAGCGATACGATAAATCTCAATCTATCCTATCGATAAATCAAATGTAGCAAGTCAAATCAGTACAATGCAGGATCAATCTATAGGCAATGCCAATATCTATAACATCAATGAATCTATACAATATCTATATAATATCCATGCTCAATGATCAATCAATGAAATCAACGAATCCGTACAAAACAATAAACCCGATTAAATCAATAAAACAAAGATCGATAAAACAATAAATCCGTACGTCAATACAGTAAACATGCATTCAATACAATAATACTGAACAAGTAAAATCAACTGGCTATGTTGCTGTTGTAGAATCCATATTGCTGTTGTAGATCCATACGTTGGTTTCAATCAATAAGAGGCATCACTCTTTTGCCCGTCGGCCGCCCGTCGGCATATCTATAAAAACTTCTTATGACTCCCAATCGTTATATCAATGATCAATGGTTTAAAGGAAAGCCCGTCGGCCCACCATCCTGTACAGGTCAATATCAATCTCCAACCAACATTCAACCAGGTTCCACTTGTGTTTCAGTATCAATAGTCAATTTAAGAATCAATTCAATAATCAATCAATAATCAATTCAATAATCAATATTAAATCAATCCAGTACAATCATATCAATAGTCATTCACATATCAATTCAATCTATCAATTCCAGAAAATTCGGAAATCATACGAAAATCGGGCAGCGTAACGGCAGTCGGTCAAATTTACACAAAAATCCTGCAAAAAGCACAAATTCCAAATTTCTCCAAATTACAATAGAAGATCCACAACATCAATACAAGACTATTATTCTATAGAATCCAAATCAAATCAAGTCCTGATATTTTTCTATTCGATTAAAATCGCGTAGAATCAATTCCGACCTGTAAAATCGTCGTAGAAAATACTCAAATCGTGTGTAATAATCATATCTATAACATACCAAAAGTTGTGCGGTGAAAGTTGTGTCAATACGAAATCAGAACAAAATTTCGACTACGAAAACACAAAACAGATCACAACTCGGTCAAAACTCAATATTTTTGAAAACAGAAATAGGATTCGGAGTCCTTACCACGAGATCTTCACTTTTCCCAACAGCGACGTCGGACGAAAAGCGCTCTGCGGCCTCCAAAACCAGGATTTCCTCTTTTCCCCTTTCTCTTTCTCTCTCTAAAATCAGATATTTTGATTTTAAAATAATTTTCTCTCTCCTCAAAACGAGCTGATTATCTTATATCATTAAGCAGATCGGCCCGGCCGATCGCCAGATCGTCCTGGGACGATCAGACCAAAATAATCGTCCTGGACGGTTCCCAGGACTATTCTCAGGACGATATTTTCTACAGTGCAGATCGGCCTGGACGATCTCACTATCGTCCCGGACGATCCTGAGAGGAAAATCCAAATCAGAGAGGAACAGTAAGGGAACGAGGTCTCACATCTTATTTGTTTGATGAACTTTTATTTAAACATTTGATTTGATGGACTTGTTGTGTGAAAGCGAGGACACGGAGGACATGGATATCTTATTATGGATTTATATGTTATGTTTATTATAGATTTCATTTAGTTTGATAAACTTTCTGTTTAAACATTTGATTATGCTTATTGTGGATTTCATTTGAATGTTATATATGTTGATTTGAGACTATAGTTGTGGGTTGATTATAGTGGCGTGTTACTCTTATTTGTGATATATGTTTTCAATTCTGTGTAGGTATTATGTAAAATTGAGTAAATAGAAGGGGGCTACCATTTTTTTTTTTGAAAATGCTACAGTTTTTTGGCAGCCAACCGACAGTTTGGCTGTCAAAAACTTCGATAACAAATGACTTATTATAGCCGCCGATAACTACCGGCGGTCAACCGGCGCTAAACCGACAGTATGGCCGTCGGTGAAACCGACTGTTTCGATGGTCAGCAAGTGCCGGTAATTAACCGGCGGTCACCAGCGCTATGATCGCTGGAATTAACCGACCGTTTTAGCTGCCGGAAAGTCACCGATAAAATAAACTGCCGGAAATTGACCGTTGCAAATCGTTTCTTACGTGGTTTTTACCGACGGTTTAAAATTGTCGGTACTTTAGGAAACTGCCGGAAACATATTACTAACCGCTGGAAAAAATAGCCGGTAATGCCTGATTTTCCTGTAGTGATGATATATGGGGTTAAATAATTTATTAAAGTTTGAAGATCCCCCCAATACATTATGTTAGTGCATTCCTAAAATTACTTGTGCACAATACATAGGAATCTTTTGGTTATTTAAAATGTATTAAAAGTCTTGAAATCAAATGCTAAAATGTGCCCTCTAAATCGAGTGAGACATGAAGCATAAAGACTTTTATTCATTTAATCAAAATTAATAATTAAATTTATTTAAGTAAAATAAAATTCTAATAAAATAAATTATCGAATTAATTTGGTTTAAATAATTTAAAATTTAATTATTATTATTTTTTAATTATTTCGAATTTTTAATTAATTATTTATGAATTATAATTAAACTTTATTAAAACTTTCTTTTAAATTCAAATAATTAATCTCTAAATTTTCTTTTAATTTTATTTGAATATTTATGTATTTTAAATTATATTTATTTTATTTATTTAATTATGTTTGAAATTAAGAATTTAATGAATTATTTTAATGATTTAATTATTAACATAAGAGGGGTAATTTAATTTTGATATCAAATTAACTCTAACATTTATGAAATTGATATCAAAGGTTAGGAATAACCAATATATCAATCTCTAAAGGTTTCAGATTAATTTGATTAATACTTTATTTTTAATAAATTTAATTAATTTATAATTAACTAAAGGTTAATTAATTATTAATTAAATTTTAATTAGTTTAGGATTTTAATTTTGTTTGATTGTATGTTTAACTTAAAGTTGATTAAAATTGATTTTGCATATTTATGAATTTTATTTGATTTATTATTAATTATTGAAGTTTTAATCCTTAAGTAAAAGGTAATTTTGATTAATTGTTGTTTAAAGATTGATTAGTGTCAAATCAAGATAAGTTTGATTCCTAGGTTGTATGATGACTTTAATTTCACTAGGTTTGAGTTTCACCTTTATTTGGTGTGTGTATGTATTCATAAATTCTCTAAGTTATATATAAAAAAATAAAATTCTCTTAGTTATCTATACATATCCTTAATTATTGTTGTTAAGTGTGACTACTATTTGAAATAGGCTTGACAATCATTGACTCTAACCCTTGGACATGTACACAATCAAACCACAACAAAATGGCGTGTTAAATATAAGTGCATTTGAAATAATTAATTTTCAAGCATTTGAGTCAATCATTACCCAATTATTTGGACCTTCAATTACCAAATAATTTCCCATTCAATTATCTCCAAAGACTATGATCAACCAGAGATATATTATATATTATAGTCATGGGCGAATCCCCATTGGATTGAGGTTGGGCATGCCCACCCTCAAATTTTTTTTTAAATTTTAAAGGGTATATTTTGGAATATTTTGAGTATTTTGGGTATTTTGCCCCATCTAAAAAAACTTTTTTGCCATAATTTTATCAATCCTAAGTATCTTTGTCCATCCCCCACCAAAAAAAATTTTTTTTGTCCACCCTGAAAAAAGAAGCTGGATCCGCCCCTAATTATAATATTTATCAACCAAGTTTGAATCCATGTTGTTAAACATTTGGGGCATAATCATGCAAAAATTGAAAAAGCAATAATCATGTAATTACTATATATACATATATCAAATTTGGTTTATTCAATTTATCCATGATTAAGCTATGTAATACTTTCATAAAGTATTTGAATGCACAAAATAAAAGAATATAGAAACCCTATTAAAATATGGCTCCTATGCTTAAAAATTCAACTCTTAATAAAATTAAGCTCAAATTAGGTTTGGAAAATTACTGGAGGTTATATAAATTCTCTAATTTAACCCAGAAAAGTTTGTCTAATTATCCAAATAATTAGAGAATAATTAAGGAAATATGGAAAATAGCAATTATAATTACTCTCCAATAATTCAAAATTATGGCTTAATTTTATTTTTAAAAGAGAGGGTGAAATTCTGAAGAGAATTAGGTGTGCGCAAAATTTTTGGCAACATATTTTATTTACTATGAATTTTTTTAAATTATGTTATTAAAAACACTCATATTTAATTAAATTTATGTCAACCCATTGAAATGATCAATTCTGGGTTATAATGGCGCGACAATAGCATTTATGATCAATGATTATGTGGCGACACATTTAACGTAAATGATTGTGTAACTGACTATCATTATCAATTAACATACGCATTTTCAACTTAAAGCAATGCGCAACGCCATCCGATCATCCATGGTTTGGGATGGACGATCGAGATCACATTGGGTGGAAATCGAAACAGCCAAATGCATCACATGTTTCAAATAAAAGGAAATACAACAAAATCCGAGTTGCTGATATCGAAATCAACAGCTCAAATCTCAAACAATTCATAGGTTATTCATTTAAACCCTGAATGATGAAGAGCATGTCAAACTTGAAAATGTCTGGATGAAATTTTATTGAACTTTAAACAGAGCTTTATTAGAAATAAATGAACAATGGGGACTTATTTTTACAGTTAAAATGCATTTTATGAGAAGTTATTTAAACTAGAAGATCTTACAATCGGGTTTAACTTTAACCTTGATTTAGCGGATATTTAAAGCCAAGCTTGGTATTGATTTGCTCCTTATGACCTCTAGAAGAAATCTCCTGAAGAACTCAATGGCTAAGGAAGCTTGAATAAATAGCTACAGGTCTTGGATGGAGTGGGAAGAGACTTGAGAAGTGTAAGGGAATGTCTGAAGAGCTCAAATGAACCAAAAGTTGGATATTGGACGCAGTGAGAGAATGTGAATATGTTAGCATAAATTATTTTTCCCATTTAGCACAATTCAAAGCACTAGGGTGACATTAAACTACTAGGATTAGTTTGGAAGGATACTTTGATGCTTGACAAGTGGCCCTAGGCAGTTATGAGGCCAAGGAATCACTAAAACAAGGATAGTGATGTGGTAGGCATATTTGCCTTCACAAGGGGATATCAATTTGCTTATTTAGGTTAAACCAATTACTAAGTTGGGTTTAGTAACTTCTTAGAATGACTTTAGGATTAATTTAAAGGGTTTAGGGCAGCTAGTTTAGAGGGAAGTGGTTTGGATATAACAAATTGATCATTTAGAGCTTATTTAAGCTACTTGTTGATTGTTTGACCACTCAACAAGCCAAGTTGATTGTTGAGGTGGAATGTAGGGAGTGTCTACATACTGGTTGAGATGGGTTGAAGGGGGTTTAAAACAATATTTTGAATGTTTGAGTGTGCTGTTGGGTGCATGGATTGGTTTGACTAAGTTCAATGTCTTAACTTGGTCAAACCTATCATGATTTGACTCATGATGAGTTTGAATACCCTTAAACCACATAATGAAGTATATTTGATGGTTTTATAGCTTTGAAATGAATGTAAGTAATGAATTGACCCAAATTGATCTGATTTGACAAGTCTTGAGCTCAATTAACTAAGTCAACTGTTGATTGGGTCAGGGTGACCAATCAGGTCCAATTCACTAGGAGTGATGTTCAAAATAATTTAGTGAAGATCAGGGGTGATTTGGAGCTTAAATGAAGGTGATTGAGCTTTATGATCAATTGAGCTAGCCCGAGCTAACTCTATTGGGTCAAAAGAGTCAATAATTAGCCCAAAGAACCAATGATGTATATGAAACTCCTAATGAGGTGATTTAAACATGATTGAGGTCATAAATGCCAGTGTACTGGGCAAGGCAATGTATTGCATCAATTGAATATAGAACAAGGCTGTTAGGCAATCAAGTGATTATAGTTTAATGAATGTTGGATGTATGAGTGATGATTGATCAATGCAATTGAAAATCCAACATGATTGTGAATCAGCTGGATGTAGGTTGTATTTGTAAATTTATTGATTGTAATTATGTGACGGTAGGTTAAGTGAATTTTGGCTATATGATTAGTTGAAATATATTTGATTGTATATTGCATGATTGATTGAAAGCTTGAAAATGATTGAATGAATGATTGAAAGTGTTGATTGTAGTAGGAGATTGAATGTAAACCAGGGAGATGTAGATCAAGAATATCTCATGCAAAAATGAGATCAACAGTCTACATCTACCTTTATCTACTATCCTGACTGGGTCATCAAAAGGCTGGCATTTTATGTGACCAAATCATCTAAGACAACTCTCTAATATTCTCTGCCACTATAGCTACTCCAACCTTTTCACATATATACTCGTTTCACATTTTATCTCTTAGCGCGAATCCACTCATCCATCTGAGCATCCTTATCTCTGCAACACTTAACTTAATATTATGCTTGTCTTTTAATTGTCATTACTCTAAACCATAAAGCATTGCAGATCTTATCACCATCTTATAGAATTTTTCCTTAAGTTTGAGGGGTTCTTTTCTATCATGCAATAGGCCCTTAACTTGAATTCCACTCTTGATATTCCCATATATTTCACCATCACTTTGAATAATAGAAATTACACTCCATGTATTCAAAATGTATATCTGCTCACATGAAAACTTTTAGACTCTAAGATTGACCTCCATAGTTAAAGTTTATCTTTAACTCCCTCTCTAGTCTTATCAACAAGAAGAGTACCATCAGAAAAAAGCATACACCATGGTACATCCTCATGTAAATGTCTAATAAGAGCATCCATGACTAGACCAAAAAGATATGGGCTTAAAGTGGATCCTTGATGTAATCCAACTAAAATTTGAAAATACTTGGTAAAACCTCCTTGAGTTTGAACACAAGTAATATCTCATGCATACATATCCTTAATGATTTGAATAAAATTATATTAACCCATTTCTTTTCTATAACTCTCTAGAGCACTTCTTTTTGAACTTTATTAAAAGTGTTTTCTAAATTAATAAATATCATATATAGATCCTATGAGAACTAGAAATATTCAGATAAATTAATATTAATAGTTGATCTCTGTTAATTATTCAATAGTCTAAAATTTTAAACAAACGTTAATTAGAAAATAATCCTAATGAATGAATTAAATATAAATTTTGTTTACACTCAACCAACCAAAAGAATGCATCGGTTGGCTCTTCACATTAATTGGAAAAATGAAGTGGGATGGCAGTTGCCTTGGGTCCCACTTCCAATTATTTATTATATATAAATTGACTAAATAGATAAGATTCCACCGCGGAGGAAGTTTCAGACAGTGCAAAGAAAAGAATTCGGTTACAGTGCTTTGGAGAAGAAGTAGCATAGAGCAGAAGAGTATAAAGTCACTGAATAGTCGCAATCCAATCTTTCTTTTCTCTGTTTTGATATTCATAGAAGCCAATGTTGCAAACCTGTTTTTGGATTATGATTTTGATGATAGAAAACAAATCTTGTTTCACTATGACTGCCTTTTTCTCTATTGACTTTTCAGAAATCAAAGAAGGAACGGAAAAACGAAGCCAGCTCAAGATTGGGTAGATTAGGGTTGAGTCTGTCTGTAAATTTCTTTTTTTGAGTCCTTTGTAATCTTTGAAGTGGTTGATGCTAAGTAACCCTACACACACACACTTGAGAGAGTTAGAATTTCTGTATTTGCTCACATCGGCCAGGACGATATCTACATCGTCTTGGACGATCAGGCTTAAAACAGAAAGTCTAAATAGGGGTTCTTAATTAAGGCAGCCGTCATTAGTGCATCGTCCTGGATGATACTTGTATCGGCCAGGACGATAGGCTCAAAAAAGAAATAAATAGCCACCATGATCAATTTAGGTATTCTGTATTTTTGGAAATCAGCCAGGACGATGTTATGATCTACCTGGACGATATTGTATAATTATGCCTAAATTGATCCGGCAATCATGGGAGTAATTAAAGATGATTGATACGATCACATCGTCCTGGATGATCGCAAGATCGGCCAGGACGATCTATTCAAAAATCCTTTGTCGCTCCTGGACGATAAATATCGGCCAGCCAAATTCAGGGCGATGTGCTGGACGATCTGGATCGGACAGCTTGAATTCAGGGCGATGCTCTGGACGATTTTCCTCTGATTTGAACTGATCGACCGGGACGATCGTGAGATCGGCCGGGACGATCGTGAGATCGGCCGGGACGATCGTGAGATCGGCCGGGACGATCAAGCCAATTTTCAAATCGTCCAATTGCATTCAGGGCGATACTCTGGCCGATCTTCTGATATTTATACTGATCGGCCAGGATGATTTCCATATCGTCCTGGATGATATAGTTGACAACTTACAATTAATGAGCTATTTTGAGCTCTTCTATTTATGAGCTCTTGTTCAATATTTTTGAATAGTCTTTGGCAGCCATTGTAGCTTCGTTCTTGTGGGGGAGACTTAAAGAGAGAGCTTGAGAGGGAGTGAGGAACGGGTGAAGTCTGAGAGGGAGAAGATCCTGTGAGGGGGGACTCAAGGGAGTGTGGAGGGGATTCCACACGGTTGCTCCGGCAGGCTTGCATCTTAATACCGTTGGATTCAGGGCTTGTCTCGAGGGAAGTTCACCAAAGAAGAAGATCTCTTTGGTATCAAAAGACCCGGCGACTCCGCCGCACCGGAGAAGGTGGAAGTGATTTTGTAAGGGCTTCTCGGCCTAGCTGTGGGGGCTAAAGGAGAGACACTTTTTTAGTGCAATACTTGGAGGGTGCCTCCAAGGAGTGGACGTAGGTCAATGTTTGACCGAACCACTATAAATCCGGTGTGTTCTTTTCTTATTATTGTTTTCTCATTATTTTCTTCCGCACTTTGATTTCTGTGGTGATTTGGTTTGTGATTTTATTTCTTTGTGAATTTTTTTTTTTAAATACAAATTCACCCCCCCCCCCTCTTGGTTAGCTTTGTGACTAAGTTTATAGGGCTTAACATCCCTAACGAACTTTCTAGTGCCATCAGAGCACTTTCAGCCAACAGAGTTTTTTCTTTCCCTTTTTCTGTTGCTTTCATTTTATTTTGCTATTTATTTTTCTTTTCTCTTCTTTTAGTTTTTTTTTTAACTTGGTTGCTTTTCTTTCTTAATTTTAGCTTTCAAAATCACTGTTGAAATGATATCGTATGTCCTGTCCTTGCTTTTGATAATTTGTAGTCAATGTTTTACATCTCTTAATCTATTAGAATGGTAAAAATATTTTGTTGATTATGTCTCTTTCTCTAACCTATTTTAGTGGCATAGTTTTCTTTTCTAATAAAAAATCTATTTCAAATTAAAGATTATGTATGAAATTAAAATCGTTTCTAAACTTGCTTAAGCAAATCTATCTTATATTTATAATGCTTAAAGTCTTTTTGTCATATCAAGACTCCTCGTTACTCTTGCCATTGATTATTGATTCTGTCTTGTGATTAGTTCTTCCTTATGTTAGAGAGAGAGCTCCTATTCTCTAATATCTAGAAGATATACTCACAACTAAGATTATTTTTAAGAGTTTTTGAAAGAGAATGAAGCTTGCAAAAATGAAAAATTTCTTTTGGCCAATGATGCCAACAAAAGATGCGTAAAGAACGCCAAAAAATATATATACACAAAGTGTATCAAAAATCAAAAGATGCGCAAAGCGCCATTCAAATTGACAGGAGGCATAAAATGAGCCCATCAAAAGCAAGCTCTCCTCTCCTTTCAAATCCTTTTAAAACTTAGAAGTTTTCATGTATCGAAGACTTGATTTTGATTGTTTTGCGATTGTGACAAATTTACTTTGGTTCATTATTCTATAAGATATTTTTTTCTTAAACCAAGTGATGAATGGATTCTTCTTTCTCATATCCAATTGATTTTTTGAGTTAGGTCATTGATTTCAAAAGACGATTCTATCTTAAGAGAAAGTGCGAGCTAAGGGTAACCATGATCAAATATTCTACCGTTCTTTGGATTGTTGATGTTAACTCATTAACTCACAAGTTTTTTAAAATCAATCATATGGAATACTACATCATCTTCATGCCTTGATAAAAAAAAAATCTTGTGATTTGCTTTAGTTCTTCATTCCCCCTCCTTTTTTGAGATGTCAAAAGGGGGAGAAGTTTATGATGTTTTTACACTTTCAATTCCGTAGTTTATACTGTCATTTTTTTCGTAGTGTTTTGCGATCATAAAAAATGGAGAGATTGTTGCAAACCTGTTTTTGAATTATGATTTTGATGATAGCAAACAAATCTTGTTTCACTACGACTGTCTTTTTCTCTATTGACTTTTCAGAAATCAAAGAACGAACGAAAAAACGAAGCCAGCTCAAAATTGGGTAGATTAGGGTTGAGTCTGTCTGTAAATTTCTTTTTTTGAGTTCTTTGTAATCTTTGAAGTGATTGATGCTAAGTAACCCTACACACACACACACACTTGAGAGAGTTAGAATTTCTATTTTTGCTCACATCGGCCAGGACGATATCTACATCGTCCTGGACGATCGGACTTAAAACAAAAAGTCTAAACAGGGGTTCTTAATTAAGGCAGTCGTCATTAGTGCATCGTCCTGGACGATACTTGTATCGGCCAGGATGATAGGCTCAAAATAGAAAGAAATAGCCGCCATGCTCAATTTAGGTATTTTTGGAAATCGGCCAGGACGATGTTATGATCGGCCTGGACGATATTATATAATTATGCCTAAATTGATCTGGCAATCATGGGAGTAATTAAGGATGATTGATACGATCACATCGTCCTGGACGATCGTAGGATCGGCCAGGACGATCGTAGGATCGGCCAGGACGATCGTAGGATCGGCCAGGACGATCTATTCAAAAATCCTTTGTCGCTCCTAGACGATAAATATCGGACAGCCCAAATTTAGGGTGATGTGCTGGACGATCTGGATCGGACAGCTTGTATTCAGGGCGATGCTCTGGACGATTTTCCTCTGATTTGAACTGATCGGCCGGGACGATCATGAGATCTGCCGGGACGATCAAGCCAATTTTCAAATCATCTAGTTTGCATTCAGGGCGATACTCTGGCCGATCTTCTGATATTTGTACTGATCGGCCAAGACGATTTCCATATCGTCCTGAACGATATAGTCGACAACTTGCAATTAATGAGCTATTTTGAGCTCTTCTATTTAAGAGCTCTTGTTCAATATTTTTGAACAATCTTTGCTGTTGTCTTGACCTGAGAAGACCTTGAGGAGAGAAAGAGAGTGAGAGAGAGAGAGAGAGAGAGAGAGAGAGAGAGAGAGAGAGGATCTTGTGAGGGGAAGCTTATGAGATTTCACAAGGGTTACTTCAAGGATTGCTCTGCTTCTTCTTCGTCTAGAGTTTCTCGTCCGTGGAAGGGTCGGTGGAGGTAAGGATTCAGCAACTGATCGTGGTTCTCTGCCAGCTTCAGGAGGAAGCAAAAGGAGTTTGGTTCTCTGCCTTGCCGGGGTGGAAAAAAGGAGGTGTCTTTGTAAGGGCTTCTCCGCCTAGCTGTGGGGGCTAAAGGAGAGTCACGTTGGTAGTGCAATACTCGGAGGGTGCCTCCGGGGAGTGGACGTAGGTCCAGTTGACCGAACCATTATAAACCTTTGTGTTCTTGTTTTTACTGCTTCCGCATTTTAATTTCTGCACTTAGTTTTCTTGTGGTGTGATTTGGTTTGTGATTTTATTTCTTTGTGAAAAGAATTTTTTAAAATACCAATTCACCCCCCTCTTGGTTAGCTTTGGGACTAAGTTCATAGGGCTTAACATCCCTAACGAACTTTCAAGTGGTATCAGAGCACTTTCAGCCAACAGAGTTCTTTCTCTGTTTAGCCGCAAGCCAATTGTTGTAGGAAATCGGCATAGTGTTTGCATTCACTATAGCTTTATTCGGTACATTGCTTGAAGAGGTTCTTTGGTTTACGGTAGACAGGGGTTTTCGGCACAGTGTTTTAAACACTGTAGACAGCATCGGAAATTTGCTGGAAGAAGAGCCGCACTGTTGTGAATAATTGTTCGAGACGTTAATGTGAAGAAATTTCTGTGAAACATAAATTAAAAGGAAGAAGTGTTGGATGCAATCCGAATATCCAATAATAAGTACATGTTTGAGATTTTAGAAGAAGGAAGAAGATTCATTTGGTTATATGCAGATCAGAGGTTACTTGGTAACTTATAATCGTAGAAGACTTCGAAGTAAAGAATTGGAGACACCTCGGCAAGAAGGTAAGTAATGCATTTATATTCAAATTTAAGAGCTTTCATTTATAGGCATGAATGTCGATTTTGAATGCATTAAAGTAAAATGTTATAAATTTTGTTTAATGTTTAGCAAGCATTTTTAATTCAAGCTTCCAGGTATGAACAATCGGATACATAATGAAATCAAGTAAGTAGTAAAACAAGGTTTAGTATGTTAATCTAAATATTTTCCTATTTGATATTGTTTCAGAAAGATGTAAATTTACTTGCATATGGTATGCATTTTAATTGTACACCGGTGATCACAATAATGATTATGAAAGAATGCAACAACTTAAGCATGACTAATGAACACTGAAAAGCTTTATGAATATCAATTGAAAAATAAAGTTTGGCTACAATTGATGTATAACTGTAATTACAGGTGGGGCAAAAGGGACCCTAAATAATATACTTGTATTACATGAGGGGCAAAAGGGACCCCAAAGAATATGATACCTGCATAAAAAGTGGGGCAAAAGGGACCCCTAAGAGGCAAAAGGGACCTCTATGTAATTCAATGGCAATAATGCCAGGTTTACCTAGGCTCCATTGAATAATGTTATGAAAGTGTAGCCAAATCTTTTATAGATTAAAATTGATATTCATTGCAGAATTCAAAAGAAGTAAAGAGTAAGGTTAATTATGAATTTATGATGATTCCAATGTTTGATTAATTTTAATGATTATATTTTTATGTTAATTAAATTGCAAAGCTTACTGAGTCTCATAGCTCACTAGTATTTTCTGACTGGCTGTTGTTACAGAAAAGGGCAGGAAAAATATTGTTGTGGATTAATTTATGCAAGTTATTTCTTCTTTTTATGTTAAAGCTATCTTTGTTAATGGATCTTCTTGTAAGGTATGAAAACATTTCAGAAATGGATTTCCTTAGTGGCTCTGTAAGTATGTTTATTGAGGTTCTAATTTTTAAATTGCTTCCGTTGATGCATAAATTGAATTATGGTTGGATGATTTCTATGATCTTCTAAAAAGAAAAGTATTAAATATTTTGAAAAAAAAAATGTTTATGTTATGTTTGCTACACTCTACAGTATTGTTTAGGGGTATTGTGGGGTGTTACAGATCCTCCTTAATTTCTCTATACTTATCCATCAAACCTCTCAATAAGTGTATAGCTTCCATAGTAGACCTACCCGACATGAATCCAAATTGATTTTGAGAAATATTAGTACCACATTGTAACATATACTCTATAACTTTCTCTCATAGTTTTAACGTTTGACACATTAACTTCATCCTCTATAATTCATACACTCTTGTACACCAACTTTATTCTTAAAAATAGAAATTAACACTCCTTTTCCACTCATATGACATATTTTTAGTCTTCAAATAATATTGAAAAGCTTTGTAAACCAATAAATTCTTCCATCTCCTAAACATTTCTCGCCTCTATTGGAATATCATTATGTCCAACAACTTTTCCACAATTTATTTTCTTAAAATACCCTCTAACTTTGATTTTACTAATACACCAATAAAAATAAAAATCTCTATTTTTATTTAGGATGCTAAATATTCATTAAAAAGTTTATCAAAATATCTCATACACTTTTGTTGAAAACCATCTTCTAATAAAAATACTTTTTGATCTTCATCCTTAATACACTTTACTTGAACATATATTTTTTGTCATCCTTCATATTTAATCTATTACATAAATAAATAAAATCTAAATTCTTTGCATCAAATATTACTTTCTTAAACTCATTATGGGTCTCTTTATATCTTTATCAATTTTTTAGCTTTTACATCTAAACTATTTTTTATAACGATTTTTTTTATATTTTCTTGCACATTTTAATTCCACTACAAACTATTTTTACTATTATGAGTTTTTTTGTTATAATCTAAATATATCATCTAGAATATTATTAATATCACTAATTACTTTTTTCAACATAACATTAATTAGCTTTCTCATGCACAGTTAAAATCATAAGATCATAGATCTTTCTCTCAAAAATATTTTTGTTAATGCGATTTAAATGCCCCCATTTAATCTTAGGACAATATTTTATTTTATTTTTTTAATCTTCCCCTTCATCTTAAATTTTAAAACTAATAAGCGATGTTTGATATATAAACTTTCACTAAGAATAATTTTACAATCTTTGCAATCTAATCGGTACATTTTTCTTATACAAAAATAATCAATTTGAATTTTACTATATCTATTCTTATAAGTGATGAGATGCTTATCTATTTTTTAAAAAAATATATTAGCAATTAAATAGTCATATGCTAGAGCAAAATCTAATATGATCCTATCACCTTTATTAATTTCTCCAAACCCATAACCACCTTGAATGCTTTTAAAATCATGTACCTCTCTACCAACATGTCCATTTAAATCTCCTCCAATAAAATTTTTAAATACTATTTAGTATTTTAAATTTAAAATAATTTGTTAAATTATAAATATTATTTAATATTTAATCATTAATATAATAAATTAATTTATATAATTCGGTAATTGAACCAGCTAGCTCAAAGCAACTAGGATCAATTCATTGGTTGAATTGGTAGTTCTGATCGGTTCAATCCATTTTGATGCTGAAGTTATTTTCATGCTGGATCGGACCGGCCTTATGACTAGTTCACGGTTGAACTGGTTGGACCGACCAGTCCGGTCTTATTTTTAAAACCTTGGCTAAAAGGAAACTAGAAAAGAAGAATGGAAGGACAATAAAGGACACCAAAAAGCTAACATGCTATATGCCCAAATCCAAAGGAAAAGATGAAAAGATGACATATATCATTTCTGCCACAAGTTTGGACACAATAAAAAATATTTGCATAAACACAATGCTTGGTTCAAAAAGAAGGATAAGTTTAATGCTTTAGTATGTTTCAAATCAAATTTGATAAAATTTCCTTATAATATTTCATTGATTGATTATGGATGTACAATTCATATATTAAATGTGATGCAAGGATTCCTTACAACACAAATTGTAATTCCAAATGAAAATTTAAATATAATTATTTTATTGGTTATGATGTTCTTTGTGCTAGTTTATATAAGTTAAAGCTTGATTATTTATTTGTTAAGACTTTGCTAACCTTTTTTAAAGAGAATGTGGTTTAATAGATTAAAGTTTGGCTTACTTGTGGCATAAATGTTTTGGGACATACATTCAAGAAAAAAACATAAAGATTAATGAGAAATGATATCTTTTCTAATTTGGATTTCATTGATCTTGATATTTTTGTAATTTGTATTAATAACAAATATGCAAAGCACACAAAAAAAGTAGTCACAAAAAGCACAAAGCTTATAAATAATATACAAATTGACATATGTGGACCTTTTGATATTCCATCATTTTGTTGAGAACAATATTTCTATACTTTTATTGATGATTTTTGACGTTATATTTATAGAAATTTGTTGCATGAGAAATCTCAATTAATGAATACCTTAAAGAAGCATCCCATGATGAAGTTGTCGCCAATGAACCTAAGGATGATAAACAACAAGAAATAGCATTAAGGCGATCTCAAAGGTCAAAAAAAATATGAGCACCTCATTTAAGAAGAAAGAATGATCATTTTTTAGTGCTATATTTAGGAAGGCCAAAAAGGTTCTACTATTTTAAATGGAGAAATTTACGTATAGTACAGATGTACAGGCTACTTTCATGAAGCTTATACATACAAAAATAGTGAGAGAATAGGACACTTGGTGTACCAACAAAAAGCCTTCTTGAGCAACCAAGCTTCCATTCCTCAAGCTCAATTTCTGGTGGTTTGTTCGTCCATTTGAGAAGCCAAAGATTCAAAGAATAGGCAGATTGTTTCAGCTTATGCTTCAAGAAGACATCAATGGGGATTCACGCGAGCCACATATCCATCCGAATGTTGAGACTCCATCTCAAGAAGCATTTTCTGCCTCTGGTACTTGTTTCTCTTCGACGCAATTGCTGAGGCTGGAAGGAAAAATAAATAAAGCAAGTTCTTACATGTTTAGCATAAATCCAAAGATAATCGTTTAATCCAACAAAAAATAGAGTTGGCCTAACACAATTAAGGTTTCATTTGGAACAACTTTTTTATTACTTCTAAAATAGTTCTTTAGACTATAAATTTTTATACTAAAAAACTATTTTAGAAAGTAATAAGAAAGTTGTCATAAATGAAGCCTAGAACAGAATATTAATTAAAAAAATTTGCTTCACCGCGGTTGGAATGTGTGTATCCATTAGAGGAAAACGGGCTAAAATTACAACAAAATAAATAGAGTTATAAAAGACGAATGCAAACAAAAACAACCTGCTAAAAATATCGCATCAAAATATATTTGCTGGGCCAGAGATGAGCCCCTTCTCAATCAGTCCCTCAGCCTCTTCCCCTTTTTTACGAAGAAGCGTACAGATCCCTCAGAGCATTAAAGATTCTACCCTAATTCATGACTAACACTAAAAAAGAGGGCTTTATGGTATAATTCTAGTATCAACACCAATGTACTTTCTCTCCGTCTCTCTCACAGAAAATTAATAGGTTCAGATACCGGACGTAGAGATACATCCAGTGTCCAATGAAATATTGACATGTAGAATGTACAAGTGTCCGCGGAATTTTAAGTCAAGCGCACCAAAAGCGTAGGTAAAACGCAGGTAAAGTGCAGTTAAAGCGCAGGTAAAACGCGGGTAAAGCACAGTTAAAGCGCAGTCAAAATGCAGTTAAAGCGTAGTCAATGCACAGTCCACGTGGCAAATTTTAATTGAATATCTGGACCTATTTTTAGGTCGGTGTCCGGACCTAATAATTTTCCCTCTTACACACACTACCAAGCATAATTTTTCGGGGCCTTTTTTTTGGACAAAAGGGGGAAGGGGATGGGTAAAAATGGGAAGTCTTCCCCCTTTTCTCAACCTGAGCAAGATCGTAAGAACCTGAAATGTAGATGTTAGGAGTCATCTATCTCCTTCGCAACCAAAGCTAGGAAACAGTGAATTTGTTCTCCCCTGCTATAGGTTGAATGGGAAATGAACTTTGCATAAAACAGATCAGAGGAAGTGGTCGGTCGGCCATAGCGTATATATCCTGCCTAAAAAGGCTTACATCTGGCATTTGGCCTCGTCGAGGGACGCATGGAGACTTATATTGGCCTTAAAACTTCCGAACGGTCTACAGCAAGGAAGACCTCTCTTGCTGCATGGCTACTAAATGAAATCAGCAACTAAGTAGTGCATTATGTACTAAAGATCAGGTTTCAAGCATGGCAAAGCTAATTTGTGATATAATGAAACTGCCAAGCATATATAAGCAAAAGAACTTAATTTTATATCTAACAGATCCAGTTTAAGAAATGGCAAGACGAAACTAATTCAGTAATTACAGTGTTCTTTCTGTCTACCATTCTAGGCCTTTCATCTACTGACTCATAAAGTATATTGGCAACCACTAAGCACCAACAAGTTTAGTTTTGCCACTGATTTTTTCTAAGGGCAATAAATAAATTTTGTTTGAGAAAAAGTAAAAAATTATAATATATTTTAGAAGATAAGAAGTGCTTTTTTTTTGTGAAACATAGAAGTGTATCTTATTTACAAATGATATAGTTATTATAATGAGATCTTTACAGAAATAAGAAGTTAGAATAAAGAAACAAAACTTTTATAAGAGTTTCCAATTAGTAGAATAAAGAAACAAAACTTTTATGATGCACCGACACGTGTCTCCGACATATGCCTCTGACATGTACCCGATTATAAAAAATAAAAAATAATTCTTATTTCCTCTGACACTTTTAAAGTTATTATAGAATACCTCTAACACGTATTGGACACGCCGAAGATGTGTTTGATTAAAAATATATATATCAAAAAATAAATTGAACAATGTCTGATACACGACTTAGATATTTTATGAAAAAAACATTTTTAAAAGATATATTTTTTTTATTTACTCTCTACAACCCCAAAATAATCACCCACAATCAACACCTCATTCCTCGAATATTCTCATTTTTATTTCTCTCGAGTGGGTCACTACTAGGGTTTCACTATAAAACCCAGTGTCATCTAAACATCGATGTCCACAACCGCCAGAACATCAACTTTTCAAAATCATTTTAATAGCAAGGTCTGATGTTGTATTGACACTGATGCTCAACGCTAGTAATTTCTACACCCAGAATCACGTCCGCGCCATCTCGGCATCTCATCTTTATCCAACATTGCCTCAACAACGAAGACCGACACCGTCTCAATATCAATGGCCGACTTCATCTCGACATCGACATCCAATGCCCATTGCACAATAACGTTGTTCGACTCTCGACAACATTATCATCACCCCTATCAATTCTTGACAGACGATATCAACTCTCGATTCTGAATATCTTAATATTAATCATTGTAAGCACAAATTGTAATTAAATGACTTATTATTTATTGATTATTGTAAAAAAAAAATTACAACCTGATCTATCGAACTTAGAATTGGGAAATAAACAAAAATGAGAAATAATTATTATAGAGAAAGAATTTGACCTACTATACAGGAAAATAGATTTAAGTTATTTCAACATGCATAAAAGAGGGTAGAAAATGAACCAAAATAACGGATAGATAAACCTATGGTGGAATGTGGGTCGACCAAAGGCCACATCGTTATAAGTTAAGCAAATGATTGTCAAAAAAAGTCATCACCCCAAGCAACATTCAATTAGAAATAATGAAGAATAAGGATTCTTAAAAGCCGGCTCCAATTAGCTGGGATAAGAGTAAGGTGATGATTATTTACAATAAAGTCAGTACAAACAACCTACATTAGTGAATACCATTGAAATACTTATAAACCAGCACTTTATGAATTTAAAATCATAAGATTGCAAAGAAAATTCTAGCAAAACTTGAGCATGCTATATGCAACTAAAATATTACTTTTTTTTTTTAAAGTATGCAACTTACAAAATACTTGTGAATATCAATTTTGCTCTATTTAAAACAACTGAGAAGAAGAGTCCAATAAATATGAATGGAACCGAAAGATGAATAAGATCAATATAATCCTAAGATGAGTTTAAAAAGAATATCACCCAAATGGTGATGGCAGGTAAGTATATGGATGGAAAATAACAAGCTATTCAAAGAAAATAGTTATAGTATAAACATTAAATTTGGAAATTCTAGTGCTCTAGAAAATAGCACTCACATAGCAAATCCTGAGGTGGCCCAAAATCATAATCATTCCTTCCCCTTTTGATGCATACTACATATACGAGCAATAGAATGCTGATGACAACCCCACATGATAAACCAATTGCAATCTTTCCTCGAGTAGACAACTTCCTTTTATCCCAAAAGAAGGGACATGCTGGCAAAGAAGGTACACCGCATAATCCATTGTTCCCTGAGAGACTGAAAAATATCTATCTTGAAAAAGCAGGTATAGCAGGAAGGAAACTAGCAAATTAAAAATCTCAAAAACATTTCCAAATAAACGAAAGATTTATAGAAAATAAGAGATCAAAGAAAATGGGCTTATGATAAAATGATGATAATGAAGCAACTAGTAACATATTAAATATAATAGAAATAATAGATACCCTATAGAAATACATCATGCAATTACCCAATAAGATTTGCAATCTAAGTTGAGATTTGAGTAAAGTCCGGGAAACAAATCAAAAGCAGTTCTTGATTACATAGCTTAGAACAGGTCATTTGATTTAAAAGAAAACCACCATGATATTTTGAGGGATTCTACAGCATTGTAGACATTGGAATAAGTATGTTAACCATTGTTTGCAGAACATTATTCAATAAATTTTTTTTTTAAAATAATTCAAGAATTTTTTTATGCATTCGCCACTGATCAAGTTGTAGAGTTAAGAAATGAACAAATTAGGGATGATGACAGAAAAGTAAAGTGGAATATTTGCAATAAAGAAAGAAAGAAAGAAAAAAGAAAAAAGGTCATCGCTAGATCAGATATAAACATGCTGATTACAGAGGCATTGAGAATGGAAGAATCCTTCTCGGGCAAGCTTACTAGGTGGTATGAAATGATCCTATAAAGGACAGACTGATGTGAAACCACCAGGATTTGCATTTGAAATTATAAAAAAAAATTGAATAAGCGGTGCAATTTAAACTAATGCTTCACAAGATTGGGTGCTTAGAATTTAAGATTGACAATAAGGTAAGGGCAATTAGTTACAACGTAGAATAGCATTCACTTGAAAACAATTTCTAAATACTGTAATATTGAAATCTGCTACTGATCCCTCCTATACGATATCTGATAATCGCTCCACCCTACTAGCCAGGTGCTCAACCGCTCACAGTAGTCTGCTACTGATCCCTCCTACACCAGAGCAAAGAACTACTCATAGAAATCTCCTCCCCGTTCGATTTGGAAACGTTCTATTATGCAGTCTTTGAATTCCCTCCAGTTCCTGATAGGCCTCCTCTGGTCTCTCCACTGAAACCACGACAGGGCTTTTCCTTCCAAGCACAATCCCGCTATTGTCAGCTTCTCCTCCTCCGCCAGCCTTTGACGGCGAAGTATCACTCGACCTTGTAAATCCACTCATACGCATCTTCTCCTTCGAATATGGGCATCTTCAACTTCCTTACCTTCTGGTCGACGCCATTTCCCTTGAATCTCCCATAATTTCCCCTCTCCCAAGTGATAGGTCCACCCAATGTTTCCTGATATTCCCTTGCTCTGCCATAGCCCCCACCCCCTTCGAAATCCCCCCTTCTTTCTTCAAACTCAGCACCTCAGCGGCCGTAGTTAGGGGTGTCAATATTTGACACGACCCAAAAATCCGACCCGAAAATTTCGGGTTAGGGTCAACCCGAACCCGAAATGGGTCGGGTTCGGGTTCAGCATTTCGACCCGTTTCAAAAATCGGGTCAGGTTTGGGTTAACCCTTTGACCCGAAAGTGACCCGATTTTGACCCGAGATTGACCCGATTTTGACCCGTTTTTTACCCGAAAAGAGATGGACTCGTTTTTGACCCAAAAAATAGCCATTTTTGTTGAAAACTGGTCATTCGGGTCGTGTCGGGTTGACCCGGACCCGAAGCGGGTCGGGTTCGGGTCAGGAAAACTGACCCGTTTCTAAAAACGGGTTGGGTCGGGTTGACCCGAATAGTGCCGGGTCAGTTTCGGGTTCGACCCAAACCCGAAATTGACACCCCTAGCCATAGTATCCCTCTTGGCATTCCCCATATCCACCCCTTCTTTCTTCCCTCTGGACAGGCTCCAGATGGGGCCTTCTTCTTCCTCCTTCCATGATTTCCACCTCATCTTCCTCCCTACGAATTTCCAAATTCATACTTTTTCCTTCCGCTCTTGCCACGGAAGCCGTCGTTTGATTTTGAATTTCTAACATCTTCTTCATCATGTCTCGGAGATCGGCGACTCGTCCTTCCAAGGAGGAAATCCTTTCCTCCACCGTCGTTTTGATTTGATTCATCTCCCCTTCAAGTCTTTCCTCCAGAGCATCCACCTTTTTGGCCACCATCATAATCCGGAGTTTGTAAAATCACAAATTCTGGATTTGGAACTTCAAAAACATCAATTCCCCTTCCTCCCGGGCAATTAATCACCGCTGAAATTTGCCGAAATCAGCCCTCCACCGGTCCCAAGACTTGCTCTAATACCAATTTGATAGGAAACACTTGTAGATCCCGAGTATTTCCTATCAATCTTCTCAAAACAGTGAGAATTCTTCACAAAATCCGCACAAAAATCCCAAAAATAGTAGATAATTTATATTATTTGATGAAGGAAAAACAGAAAAATCGCAAGATACAATTGATCCTCTATTCGAGAGGAGGATCGATCTCTCTCAAGTCTCTAGATGCCGCTAGAGCCCAAAGGAAACCTAAATCTAAGAGATCTCAAATTTCAGCCAAATTCAAGATATCCAAACCCTAGGAAAATCAACTATTTAATGCATACAAATCAAAAGAAAATCCCTAAACAGTCCCTACATTCAAATTTCCCTCTTAATTCCCTCAAAAAACATTCCTATTTGGCTCCCGCAATGCTTGCAGATCGCGCGGCATCAGTCGCAGGCGGAAAGGATAGCTGTTTCGCCCGTGAGCTGGTCCCGCCTGGACCGGTCCAGTGGACCGGTCTAACACATTGTTGCTTGTATGCAATGTACGTGAAAAACATGGTAGCTTCTGCCTCTAAGATTCTTTAGTTATTCCCCTTTAAAACTAAATTTATATACCCTCATTATGCTCTAAGATAATATCATCATCATTCATGTCATCAATTATACTTGCGCAAATAACCTGCCTTCCATTTTCATAGGGATAAAGTCATTTATCTGCTTTTTTAGGTGGCAATACTACTTAATTGGACCCTACTCTTATATTTATTATGCAACCAATTTTTGAAGGCAAAGTAACACTCAATTAGATGGATGCTAATTTGACAATGCGGGAAATATGTTGAGTTATTCAATGTTACCTAGCCGAGAATAAATAAAAGAGAGAGACAGTCAATGGCTTAAATTCCTTTACAAGAAATACTCATTGGCTTAAGCAATCAAAATAAAGAAATAAACACATACTGTTATTATAACCTAGAGTAAGTTATAAAGAAAATATATACAAAAATAAATTTGAATTAAATAAGATCAAACTCTAGCTAGATCGAATACAAAATTCAATCAAACAGTCTGAATCTTCAGATCAGACTCCATCCCATGTTTGGACATTTTGTTTGCAATAACAACAACAACAACAACATCAAGCCTTTATCCCATCACGTGGGGTCGGCTACATGAATCTTTTTTCTACATTGTGTCCTATTAAAAGTCAAATTCTCGTTTAAAACTAATAAAGAAAGGTCATTCCTAATATTTTCTGACCAAGTCTTTTTAGGTCTGCCTCTACCTTTTTTAACAAAAGTCAAATCTAATACATCTACTCTCCTAACCGGGTCATCAGAAGGTCGCCGTTTTATGTGACCAAACCTTTTAAAGACGACTCTCTCTAATCTTATCTTCTACTGTTTGGACATTTTGTTTGCATTTGAATATATTTATTTGATCCCGAACAACACATGACCAAATAAATTTGATAAAAAGCAAAATCGAATACTAATCATTCTGTCATTTGCAAAAACTGCAAAAGTGGTTTTAGTGCTCTGCACATTTAGGAAAACAAATAGATCTAAAAAAACATACAAAATATAACTGCTTCAAAGGAAATAAGTGAGGAGCACAATAATAAACTTAGAGCATTTAGTACGAATAAAAGATTTTTAAATTGAAAGAAAAATTGAATTAAACACAAAAATGGCCAAGGGTGTATACTCAATTACTCCACCATGCACGCCAACTGAATATAGCTTTTCCGGAACCTGTCCTTCCAATTCATTATCATTTAACAAGCTGCATAGGAAAAAGAAGTGAAAATTTTTCATCAAACCAAACACGTAATATCAAAGACGATGAATAAACCAGTTCTGCTATTCTCACCATTTTATTTTTCAGTGCTTTGATATTTTTGCATTTATTAAATCTTCTATCTCTTGCCTTTGCCACTTCGCGAATCTCTTTTTCTCCTTAGAGCTTAGCCTATTAATTATATTAAAGGTTGTAACTTCTATTTTGATTACTATCCTCTTAGCAAGGATTTTAACTTCTTTATGGTTATTGTAGCACTTGGTAGTATTTATTCATTGCCATTCATTAAGTACACATTTTTTTTGTTTAATAATACACGATACCTCTTCAAACCACCATCAATACAATCTATTTTTAGGCTCTTCTTGACGCAACCACCCATCTTATCCAAATATCAAGTGGCTCAACTTGAGGGTTTCAATTTGAATTTCTTAGTAGCAAGGTTGTGAAAACCGGACCGGACAACGAACCGGAAGAAGGAAAGGTTCACGGTTCAACCGGGATCAAACCGGATGATGTAATAAATAATAATATTATTATAAAAATTTAATAAAATTAACATAATAATAAAATATAATAACCATATACTTTAATATTTATTGTTAATTTGTATTACATATTTAGATATAAATTATATAAAAAAACTCATAATAAAAATTAATTGTTTATAACATATAATTAAATATAAAAATTCAAATACATAAAAATAAAATATTATTAACTAAAACAGTAAATTTTCTTTACAAAATAAATATTATTCATATTATTAAAATAAATTTTTTATAATATATAATAAAATATATAAAAAATAAATGGATACAAAATAAAAAATTAAATATAATTAACTAAAAAAATAAATATTATCTACTAAAAAAATAAATATTATTCATATTATAAAAATTAATTAAAAACCATTAAAAAAATATTTTGTTTTGTATAGTGTATACATGAAACCAAAGATAGCTTTTTGCTTTGTATGGCTTAGTCCCACATCACTTGTGATGTTTAGCTTTGTATAGTTTATCTAGCTTTTTGCTTTTACTCGGTAGGAGCTCGTATGAAGTAATGGAGCTATATGAGAATGTTGCAAGTAATATTTAATCATAGTCTTTAATATTTATTTAAGTGTTTTAATATATAATATTTATATTAATTGATTAAGTTTAACATTTATTTAATTATTTCAATAAAAAATTGAACCGATCGATTTTAGAAAATCGGGGCCGGTTCCCGGTTGAACTGGCTGTTCAAACCAGTTCTGGCCGGTTTGGTGCACAGCCGCTTTTCAAGAAACCGGACCGGCCTTCAGACCGGTTCATGATTGAACTAGTCGGATCGGTCGGTCCAGTCCGATTTTTAAAATATTTCTTAGTATAATGTCTTTGAAGATTGGCAGCTAAATATGCCCTTTTTTGTGAGAGAGGATGCACATGGATGGATCTATAGCATGAAAAAATATTTTATCGTCATTGGAATGACAGAGGAGGAGAGAATGATAGCAACTGGCCTGTACTTAGAGGGGAAGGCATTAGTAAGGTACTAGTGGGGAGACATGAGGTGGTCCATATGGAGATGGAGGGACTACCTGTTGGAATATTTTCAAAACAGCAGGAGAGGGGACTTCTATGAGCAGTTCTTTGCTCTAACAGGAAGGATCAGTGATGGAGTACCATGAAAGGTTTGAGTACCTTGCCAACCCCAGTTGAATGGACCGGCTTTCGGAGACTGTATTGGAGGGGAACTTTATAAAAGAGCTCAAACCAGAGATTCAGAGTGGCAGTTAGAGTGCTGAGACCTTGTTATTTGAGAGAGAATATGAAGCTATCCTAGTTAGTGGAGGACTAGAAGCACCTGAAGAGGAGGGCCCGAGATAACAGTTAAGGAGGCTCGTACCGGATGACAATCACTTTTTTAGCACCGAAGGGGCCGACACCTCGTATTCCTTGGGAGACCTCGAAGGAGAAGACTGTACGAGGGTGGACCAGGGGAAACTTCAAGAAGCTCACTGAGAAGGAGCTGCAGGAGAAGAGGGCGAAGGGGCTATGCTTCATATGTGATGAGAGATATACACCATGACACAAGTGTAAGGGGCCGAACTCTTCAGGTTCTCACTGTCTGTGATGACGAGGAAGCTGATGAGGGAGGTGGGAATGAGGCAATGGTGGAGGAGCAAGAAGAGCTACATTTAGATAGGGCAGAGGTCTCCTTAAACTCAAGGGTGGGATTCACTCCAAATCACACCATAGAAGTGAAAGAAAAAATAGTGAAAAAGAGTGATAGTGGTGCTAATAGACAATGGGGTTACCCACAATTTCATCTCTAAGCAAGTCGTGGACCAATTGGGGGTGAAACTAGTGGACACAAGATGCGGAAAGTGGAGATAAGTAGAGGAGTGTATAGGAGGGTGGTCCTGACTATACATGAGATCCAAGTGAGGGATGACTTCCTTTTATTGGAGTTAGAGAGCACTAACGTCATCCTAGGAATGAAATGGCTACAGACCTTGGAGGATACCAAGGTTAATTGGGGAGCATTGACAATGAAAATACTAGTAGAGGGAAGAATGGTGTTAAGAGAGATGCAGGGTTATCTAAATCCATGGTTTCTTTCAAGCTATAGTGATGACCATATAGGAGTTGGTTTTGTGGGGTTGGGGGAGGGAGGATTTTTGGGGGAGTTTGCAAAGTTTAGAGGGGATCACATTGGAGGAGGGGGGAGACATCCCTCTTTCAGCACAGTTTCTTATGTAACAATTCAGTGAGGTTTTTCAACCACCTCAAGGATTTTCACCACCAAGGGCAGGAGCATACCATCACCATAAGAGAGGGGATGTCACCAATTAATGTCAAGCCTTACCGCTTCCCTCAAATCTAGAAGGATGAAATTGAGAAGCTAATATGGGAGATGTTGGAGGGTGGATCATCAAGCCGAGCAGGAGCCCTTTTTAGCCCAGTCTTACTGGTTAAGAAGAAGGAAGTGAGCTGAAGATTCTGTGAGGATTCCCAAGCCCTGAATAAGAAAATTGTGCTAGACAAATTTCCTATTTTGGTGATCAATGAGTTGTTGGATAAGCTATGTGGAACGGTGGTGTTCACGGATATGGATCTAAAGTCCAGGTACCATCAGATAATGATGAGAGAGAAGGATGTCCCAAAGACTGCATTCTGAAATCATGAGGGACACTATAATTCTTGGTGATGTCGTTTGGTCTCACAAACGCCTTTGCTACATTCTACTTCCTCATGAACAGTGTGTTCTGACCATATCTCAAAAGATTTGTATTGGTTTTTTTTTATGACATATTGGTGTGCAGCAGGTCAGGCGAGGAGCATATAGAACACTTGAAGGTGGTGTTGGAGGTGTTAAAATAGCATAAGTTATGGGCCAAGCTAAATAAATGTTACTTTGCATAGCCCAGTGTGTAGTATTTGGGGCACGTGGTATCTCAGGAGGGAGTGGATGCTGATCACGCCAAAATTGAGGTTGTGCTGAAATGGCCTCTACCGAGAACTCTGAAGGAGCTGAGGGATTTCCTAGGGCTGATCGGGTACTATAGAAGGTTTGTGATGGGATATAACACTGTAGCTTGGCCACTGGTAGAGTAGCATAAGAAGGATAATTTTATGTGGGGAAATGCAGCTACCCAGGCCTTTGAGTGATTGAGGGAGGCCATGACCATGGTATTAATCCTAGCCCTACAGGATTGTTGACCTCATTTTATATGAGGTCACTAAGACCCTTCCAGATTCCGAATCAATCCAGACCTTAGGATCTACTCTAGACCCTAAGATTCTTCCAGACTCCAGACCCTAGGACTTTTCTAGACTTCAGATCTTAGGATCTATTCTAGACTTTAGGATTCACTCTAGAGCTTAGGATTCCTCCAGACCCTAGATCCTAAGATCCATCTAGATTCCAAACCCTAAGGCCTATCTAGATCCTAAAACCTTTCTAGATCCTAGATCTTAGAATCCCTCTAGATCCTAGAACCTTTCTAGACCCTAGATCTCAGATCAATTCAAATCTTAAATCAATCTAAACTTAAATCAATTCAAACTTCAAGTACATTCAAACTTTGACTAAGTCCAGTTGAGAATCCAAACTTTAATTTAGACTTTGACTTTACCTTTGATCTAGCTCTGACCCCATCCAATCATTAATAATCACCAAATGATTGTAAATGATTTGGATACTTCAATATTAATCATTCAAACTTAAAATCCAAGCCAAACCCAGAATCCAGAATCAAATCCTAAGTCTTAAGGCCCTGTCCTAAAGATCTTTTCCAAGGATTTTTTCAAACACTCCAAAACCCAGTCAAATGATCTCTGATTCAGAGTTTATCACTTGCAAAGTGATAAGACATGTCTCTGGAGGTTACCCTTCAAATTTGAGCCCATTCTGAGGTCCCTAACCCCAGAATCTAAATCAAAATCCAAAGGCTGTAAAACCTTCAGATATTTACAGCCTATGCCACTGGACCTGCCACCTTGAAGATTCTGACCCTAGAGCCTTCACCAAAGCCTCTAATCAATTCCAGACCATTAACCCTGATATGTTGATCAATAAACTGCATTTTTTTGGACTCATTTCAGCCCCTAGTAGCCATGAGCCCAAGAATGACCAGAATACCCCTATGAGGGGTTCAAATAGGGATTTCAAACCAAACGACCTTCAAATTGAGTACAACCACTTCTAGCAAGTCTCAATTCTCAAACCAAACTTGTTGGGCCCATTTCTAGGCTTTGGGTCAACCTGGTTGACCAAGTCAACACAGTTGACCCAAGTGGCCCTTTAAGGGTCCAAATAGGTGTTTTGACCCAAATGACCCCTCTAGGCCATGAAACCACTTTCATTAGTCTTGAAATGTCATTTCAAATCTGTTGATCCCAAACCCAGACCCTGGCCAACCTGGTTGACCAAGTCAACCCAGGTTGACCAAACAGGCCCTTAAGGGTTCAAATAGGGATTTTGACTGAATTGACCTTCCCAGACCTGGGGACCACCTCCAGTGGTCTCCAAATATTATTTCAAATTTGTCCAGCCCAGACTCACCCCTTGGGTCAACCTGGTTGACTCAGTCAACATGGTTTGACCCAATGAACCCTTAAGAGTTCAAATGAATCATTTCGACCCATTTAACCATATCAATATCCTCAAACCCTTAGAAATCATTCCATTCAATGTCTTGAATATTTCTAAACATATTTTGAGTTCAACCCAACTTGGGTTGACCAAGTCAACCCTCAATTCTAGGTCAAAGTTTGATGGCATTTGCTCCCATTTCTTCTAGGCTTTCACTTTGACTTTTAACCCTTGATTAAATCATTCCAAATGATCCTTTACCCCCTCAAATGCCACATCATCAATTTTGACCTGGTTGACTGGTCAAACCAAGTCAACAAAGCCTTAAATCCCTCTTTGAAATGGTCAAACCCTCCCTTTTGATTTCAAACTCATCTCCTTTAGACTTGGGAGCTCTCCCATTGACTGCTCCTACTCCCCCATGCCACCTCAGCCTCCCTTGACCCGTTGACTGGTCAAAACAAGCCAACCTCAAGCCTAAGCCTTTTCAAAAGAGCATCATCACATGCTAAGCCCCTTTTCCTCCATTAGGGTTGCCTTAGGCCAACCCATTTATGGTCTAAAGCTCACTTAGAGTTCTCCTAACCAGGCTCAGGGCCTGGTTTAGCCTTAAACGGCAGTGGTCCCCCCCACTTGTCCCAAGTCCACCCAATGGAGGCAAGGCTTGTCCAGCCTTTGAGGCAGCCTTCTAGCTGTTCCAGGGACATGTGGCATCATCTGGAGAGCTCATGAATCGATCCCAGCCATCCAATCCAACCCAGGCCATTTGAATAGGGGAAAAGGTGACTTTTGAGGCCATTGGATCAAGGAAACTTCTCTCACTAACCCCAGCCTCCCAGAGCGAGTTCTTTGTTCGTTTTAGCTCCTCAGGGCCTCCTCTACCTTTCCACTACAAAATCCAAGTGGTTGCACGTCACCGGCGGCGAGTTCTCCGGCGAGTCCACCACCTAGTCCGTCCCAGGCTTGTAGCGGTCGATCCAGGCGTGTTCGAGCTCGATTTTGCGCTGGAGATCTACACTTGGACAGTCTACAAGCTCATCCATCCAGAAATTTTGAAGATCTGACGGTATAATCTCTTTAAACCTTAGACCTAGCTCACCTAGAGGGAGTTAATTAGCTTTATGTACAGAGTGATTTAGCTAAAACGAATCTTTCCCCATCATTTCTGTTCATATCCTCTTCTTGGGTTTAAAATTTCAAGTGGTTTCGTCCATCCGATCGAAAGAACGAACCAAATAACGGATTCTAGGGCGTCATCCGTAGTTTGCTGCGGATGTACGTTTTCTGGACCGTTGATCACACGATCAACGATCCAGATCTAGCCGCTCCGCGCCTTGGTTCGCCCGTGTATTCATTTAGCGTTCTATCGATCGTCTGACGAGATCAGGGCCGTCCGTTCGGAATATCGAGATCAAACCTCCGCCGTTTGATCTTCCTCCGCTGAGATCAAACGGTGGAATGCGATCTCAGCCGTTAGATCGAACCCGCGGCTAATCCAACGGTTGCCGCCAGCTGCTGACGTGGTTAAGTGAAACCGCGTGAAGCGGTCCGCGGCTGACGCGTGTCCCCGCCGTCACGCGGTTTCGATCCCGCGAATCCGAGCGCGTCATCTGTCCTGCCGCGCCGCCATTTGACTAAAAAATTATTTTAAATTCTTTTTTTTTTTAACAAAACTTCAAAAAATGATATTAAATAAAATATAAAGCCAAAAAATGAGTATAATATATCAAACTGTTCAGAATTTTGTCTAGTTTATTTTAAAAATAAAATTAAACTGTTTTGATTATTATTTTATTAGTAATTTAAGAAATACAGATAATCATATTTTATTTTTAATTAAATATAAATAGGATAATTTTATCTGAAATTTGGCATGAAAACTTTTAAGTATATGACTGATTTCCAGAAATTTTTATGTATATATTGGAGCTATATTTTGATAGTTATTAAGTGTGCAAAATAAATATATTTATGGAAATATATATATATATATATATATATATATATATATATTCATGTAGATGTATACATATATTTCCAAGATTTGTATTAGAATATTTTATTTTAGGTAACAACATATATATGTATATTTATAGTTTTTTTTAAAAAAAAAATATCCAAGTCTTGATTAAGTGTAATTTGGATGTTTTTTTTTAACATTAATCAATTTTGAATGCGATCTCAGCCGTTAGATCGAACCCGCGGCTAATCCAATGGTTGCCGCCAGCTGCTGACGTGGTTAAGTGAAACCGCGTGAAGCGGTCCGCGGCTGACGCGTGTCCCCGCCGTTACGCGGTTTCGATCCCGCGAATCCGAGCGCGTCATCTGTTCTGCCGCGCCGCCATTTGACTAAAAAATTATTTTAAATTCTTTTTTTATTAACAAAACTTCAAAAAATGATATTAAATAAAATATAAAGCCAAAAAATGAGTATAATATATCAAACTGTTCAGAATTTTGTCTAGTTTATTTTAAAAATAAAATTAAACTGTTTTGATTATTATTTTATTAGTAATTTAAGAAATATAGATAATCATATTTTATTTTTAATTAAATATAAATAGGATAATTTTATCTGAAATTTGGCATGAAAACTTTTAAGTATATGACTGATTTCCAGAAATTTTTATGTATTTATTGGAGCTATATTTTGATAGTTATTAAGTGTGCAAAATAAATATATTTATGGAAATATACATATATATATATATATATATATATATATATATTCATGTAGATGTATACATATATTTCCAAGATTTGTATTAGAATATTTTATTTTAGGTAACAACATATATATGTATATTTATAGTTTTTTTTAAAAAAAATATCCAAGTCTTGATTAAGTGTAATTTGGATGTTTTTTTTTAACATTAATCAATTCTGAATTTGGTTAAGTCCTTCTATTCACTTTTAAACTTTAAGAGCTCAAATTAAATAAAAATGTTTGAATGGTGTACCAAAATTTTTGAAATTTTGGGTGCTTTAACCTAAAGTTGATTTTAAGATTTAGATAGTTAAGTGACTTGAGTTGTCCTAATCACCTTTGATATTTGATTAGTATTTAATTAAACATTGTGTCAAATATTTTGATACTCAAAAATTATTTTCCAACTTCAAAAGAAAAAAATCAATGGGTCTCTCAACTCCTAAAATATAATTTTAATAATAATTTTTTAAAATTATTTTACTTTAAAATATATATTTATATATGTATATGTATTTACATTGTTATATATTTTAAAAATCTAATTTAAAATTATATGCATTTAAACCCTTAAGAGTTTGAGAGGTCCCCTTTGGAATTTTAAACATGAGTTGAGTACATGAATGGAAATAATGGGGATGATTAGTGGATAATCATTTCTTGAGTATTCACTAATCTTATCTTTAGTTAATTATGCTAATTAATCCTTGCATGTCTAGGAAACACACACCACATAGTCTAAGGCTCTCCTAGATTTAGGTGTTGACTGTGTTTATGTGTTCATGCATGCCTTATGTATTGAGTATGAGGGTTAGTTCAAACATTGATTCAAGCCCATTAAGTTAGTGACACAATTAAGGACAATAATTAAGGACTCATGTGTAGAAAACTTAGAAAAATTCCAATAATTAGGATTCACATCCCCTTGAGTTGAAACTTCAAACATTTGAACTTAGTGACATGTCCAGCCACTAAGAAAATTTTCACTAGTTTTAAAGGTCATTAAGGTTCTTAATTAATTTTCCCTAGTTTAAGCCTTAATTAAGCCTTAAAACCTTCAAAAAAATGTAATAAATCTATTTTAAATCCAAAAATTATGTATAACCCCTCTAACTGACCAGAATTAAGTCCTTAACTAATAAAAATTAAAAGCCCCTTAATTTGACATTAATCCTGCAATTAATTTAATTTTAACTAAAAAACCCATATTTAATTAATATAATTAATTAATAATAATTAAAAATCCCAAAAATTTTCCAAACACTTGGGAATCCCTCCTTAGGTCATTCCTGACCTTTGGAGGTGTTTTCAAGAAGTTGGGAACTTATTTGAAGCAAAATCATAAAAGGGCCATTAATTAAGCAATTTCCAAAATTCATTAAAGTGCTCAAAACTTCAATAATTCATAACTAAATCAAATAAAATCCAAATTGACCAAACTCACTTGCATTCAACTCATTATAATGCCTAATATTTATTAAAAATATTAAAGTACCAAAAAACCATCAAAATCAAAAAGTCAATATTTTGGTCAACCCCAAGTCAAAACCGGGTCAAAACTTCTAAAAATCATAACTTTTGATAGGAAACTCCAAATTGAATGTACCACATGTCTAACAACTCATAATAAGGTCTAATATTTGTTAAAAATCTAAAAACTTCAAATTTCCCTCTAATTCTAAAAGTCAATTTTTGACCCCTTAGTTAACACATCTGGATAATTTCTTAAAACCCATTATCCCTTTCAATTCCAGAATTTTCTTAATAGGTCAATAAAATTCTCAACCAACTCATTAAAATCAGTAATCAACTTCTTTTTATATTAATTCACTCCTTAATTTCAACCAACTTAAAATAACTTAATTAACCTCGATTGCTACTGGGTAACCCAGGCCTACGAGGCTGTTAGCTTAGCCCCAAGGAAGGTGAAATAAACTTCACAGCCTCGGTGTGAAACAAAGGTAGTGATCAATTAACTTTTAAAATACATTTAATTAAAATTCCTAATTTATTAATATTTAAAGTTTAACTTAAATCTCCTTTCTAAGCCTTAACAAACCCAGAACTTTAGATAACTTTGACTAATCACCCAATTTAGGATTTACCCCAGCCACACGACATTTTACACACACTTTAGATGATGTGCTAGGACAACCAACTCTAGATCTAGGTTAGGCCGGTGTTTACTTTACTGCTGTGTGCCGGATTTTTCGTAGTTTTCACTGCATGTTGTGGATGAAATTGCTTTGCTGTGTCTGCTTACCTTTTCTGCACTCTGTGGATGGATTGATGTGTTTGGCGATTAGATTACCCTTAGGTTAGGTACGATCTGGATGTTCACATAGTTTTCTGCAGGTGGCCACGCTCATGCAGGGCAATAAAAGGGGGGCTAAGTTAATAATAAATATCAATTATTATAAATGTTTGCACAGGTGCTTCAGCTGCTAAAGCCCCCAAATTAAAGGAGCGTGGCCAGTGTGTTTACTTACTTTTCTGCTCAAATATAACTGCTTGGGAATAATTGCTTTTCATTTATTTACTGCTTAGGATAACCCTGCAGGTGAGTCTAGATTTTATTTTCAAATAAATGTAATTTGTATAATTATTAAGTGTTGTGAAAGTTAGCTTTGAGTTGGGATATATAGGTCCAAAGCTTGGACTCCGAAGAGAAAAGGATGCCCCTAAGGGGAGTAGACCTTTTCTATTTGGAGATCCAAATTTGGGCCACACTCCTCCCTACCCAAAGGGGAAAGAGTGGTCTTCCCCTTAAAGGAAGTGCCCTCTTATCCATTTGGGTAGTCCAGTACGAAGAATCCAAGGAGCTTGAAGCAAAAGGAGCCCAAAGAAGAACAAGACTGAAGATTTGAAGATTGAGAATATCCCACTCAAAACTACTTGCGTCATTACTAGGTTTAGAATCCGGGTTGTTGTCAGTGGCGCCCGGCCACTTTACTTTCTGTAAAATTCTGGTTTGTAATAAGCAAGGCAACTTTGCCTATGGACATTTATTAATTAATTCATTTATATTTGATGTGTTGAAATGATTGCCTCTAGGATTGCCTGCTTTTCTTAGTTTTTTTGGCGTTTGTGTGCCGTTTTTGTTTTTGCCTGGACTCGTAAGGCTCGTGAGGGTGTGAAAGTTTTATACTCATAACTTTAAAAGTCTAAAATTTTAGTGAGTCTAAATAACATAGAAATATAACGAATCTAGGGAATTAGCCGGGGATCGACCCCGGGGTTGCATGCATATTTCTGCATTACTCTTTCCTTGCTTTAGACCCTTCCCCGCCTGCGGGTAGAGTCCGGATAGTCTGACTTATGAGGAAGAGGTGCCGGACCTGGGGAAGTCCAGTCTTCTAAAAAATTATTTTCTAAGCCTGTTTTTAAAATTTCAAGCATATCTGATTTAGAGTTATTAACCAGCATGCATCGCATTATAAACGAATTAAAAAAAATCAAAATTTTAATTTCATCAGTTTTAGCATTTTAGCACCCAACATAAGTCAAAGGGGCCAATTAGGGAAAATCTAGATGTCGGCCCCAACTCTCCAAACCTTTAAATAAAACGTCTCTATCACTCTTTCATAAAAGACCGGATTCATATATTTTAAACCGATTAGGTGGTTAGCTGGCTCCCCAATCCAGGCCGGGGTAAGTCCAGGTTCTGCACTGCATTAGTTAGGTTCGGACGACTGTGGTCCAGCGTCCAAAAATAGATTTAGGATCCGGGGCAGATCTTTGATTATAAGACCACAAATTTCGGGAATATAATCCCAAATTTCTAATAAAATGCTCAACTCTAATTAAAGTACTCATTTTGATCCTAAAATATAAAGCCCAACACTTAGATTAAGTTGGGACACTTCCGGATGGTTCCGGAATCTCAAAGTGTCCCCTACCTCTCCTCCTTTAGCACCGTTAATAATTGCTCAATTTCGATCTATCCCCTGTTGAATTTCCAAAATTCACTTCTCTTTTTGATATCACTCCTAGAAATTCTAACGAAATTCTGCCACCATTTTAATCGGGAGTTTTCGTAGGAGATCCTATCTACCTACGATATAATTAACTACGAGGGCTTGCCCTCGTAGGAGATTTGGAACCACACATACCTGATTTCAAAATTAATCTTTTTAAAATCTTCTTAAATTTCTTTGGGAAAAATTAAAGAACGATTGTCGCTATCATATTAGAAGAATTATCATTGAGAGGTGTTATCTCCCTTTGGGGAGATACATCCTCCTTTGATAAGGCTTTAGATACGAATTCGACAATCATACTCCTTGAATATCATAACTGGATATTTAGTTAAACTTTACCTCGTCCCCTCGGGGCCGTGAGAAGTTCTCTTTAGAATCTAGCTATGATATTCAAGATGAATTACATAATTCTAAATCTGAACGTCGTTATGGAATTTTATTTTCGTCCTTCGGGGCGATGTACTTTTTCAAACGAATTGATTCGACTTCTAGAATTAGAGTTAAATCTAAACTTTAAAAGACCCAAAGAAAACTAATATTTTTCAAAACCATGCTTTCAAAATTCCACCAACAAGGATTTTAGCCAGGTTTTCATGGTGGAGACTGATACATAAGAGTATGGATTGGGGGCAATGCTTATACAGGATCATAGGCCCATAACTTACTTCAGCTAGGTGTTGATAGCTAAAGCGATGTTGAAGTCAGATAATGAGAGAATTGATGGCCATAGTGTTGGCCATTCAGAAGTGGCAGCCTAACTTGTTAGGCCGACATTTCATTGTTAAGATGAATTAAATGAGCTTGAAATACTTATTAGAGCAAAGAATGGTGATCGAGGAGCATCAAAGGTGGTTATCAAAGCTGTTGGGATATTATTTTAAGATTCATTATAGGCCAGAGCTAGAGAATAAGGCGGCAGACGCCTTGTCTAATGCATGGGGAAGCTCTAAGAGTTAGCCATTTCAGTACCATTGATGTTAAATTGAGGAGCTAATAAGGAGGAGAGTGTTTAGGTTAAGGAGCTGAGAGGAATTAATGCAGATATGCACAGGGAAGAGAGCAGATATGCACAGGGAGGAGAGTAGCCACCCTAGCTATTCCCTAGAGGGGGAGAGACTGTTAATAGAAGGAAGATTTGTATTGTCAAAAACTTTAGTCCATATTCCTCGCATTCTGCAAGAGTTTCAGTAGAGCAAGTATGTTCATTTCATTCTCCTACGATATTCGTACACGATAGTGACAGTGATAGGGGCATTCATCAAAGAGGTGGTTAGATTGCATAAGATACCATAGTTCATAATATTCGACCAAGATAAGGTGTTTCTCAGTCATTTTTTGAGGGAGTTGTTCATGCTGCAGGTACAGTACTGAAGAGAAGCACCGCTTACCAAATCTAGATGGACAGGTCAATGTTTAAAATTGCGTATTCGGGTATTGAGGCGTTTTTCATTCGTGTGGCGAGGCGTAAGCCTCAAGGCGTTTTGAGGCGTAAGCCTCAAAATCAAAAGATTGCGTAAACATAAAATGATAAATTTTTTATATACTAATGAGTGAATATATAAAACATAAAAAGCATAAGATATGAAGTGAAATCAAAATATCTCAATAATAAGACAACATGAAATATAGTTCAACTCAAAATTCTATTTTTCCGAAATCCCAGTATTCTTTTCATTAACATATAATTCTGATTTCCAAAAATAAATAGCAATGACATATCATATAAGAACTCATAAGTCATCATCATTGTCATCACTAAGGGGTTCTTCATTTGAATCATTATTATGGTGAACTGCTCTCTCCCCTTCCTCCTCTCCTATAGAGTCCAATGTCGGGCATTTATTTCAAGATTTATGTAAGTTTTAATATATATAGCATGAGGCGTAAGCCTCATGCTAGTGAGGCGAGACGGGCCTCAATGCGGGCCTCATCCAAGTTGAGGCGCAAGCCTTATTAAAAAACTCGAGGCGTAAGCATCGAGGCGCTTTTTACTGGAATTGCGCAAAGGCGAGCCTCATATTGCGCAATTTTAAACCATGGGACATGTAGACGAAGGTGGTAAATATGAGCCTTGAGACGTACTTACGATATTTTGTTTCAGAGATATCTCAGTTGTGAGACAAGTGGCTGGCATGGGCAGATTACTTGTACAATACTTCATATCATTCAACTTCATAGAAGACTCCTTTTAAAGTGTTGTACGAAAACGACCCACCTCAATTAGTACACTTTGGACAAAGTAGCACATCAGTCTCGTCGGTAGAGCAGTACTTGAAGGAAAGGGATAGAGTGTTGGCTAAATTGAAAAATGCATTTGTTGAGGGTTGAGTAGATCATGAAGAAGCAGGCTGATGGGCACAAAAAAAATATTTAGTTTAAGATAGGGGATAGAGTATACTTGAAGCTTCATCTCTACAGACAAAGTATGGTAGCTAGCAGGAGGAACGAGAAGCTGGCCCCAAGGTATTTTGGCCCATTTAAGGTAGTGGAGAGGATTGGAGTAGAAGCTTATCGATTGAAGTTACCTCCGACCACTACTATACATCTGATGTTCCACATATCACAGTTGAGGAGAGCTATTGAGGATCATGCAACCAATTCAAAATTACCTATGCACTGATAGAGGATTTGCAGGTGGTGTTGGAACCATTAGAGTTGAAAGGGGTGTGACATGGAGAGCGAGGGATACAGGAAGTGTTGATAAAATTGAAGAACCTACCCAACTATGACGCCACATGGGAGTCGTACAAGAGGGCGAAGTAGCAGTTTCTATCTTTCCACCTTGAGGACATGGTGGATCTTTAAGAGGGGTATTGATAGATCGGTCCCTCTTGGACCGGTCATAGAAGTTATATGCCAGGTGGAAGAAGCTAGGAAAACATGGGGGAATCCAATTGTATCTTGTATTTTTCTTCACAGTTCTTGCAATAAAAATTATTCTTGGGTGTTCTTCTTTCCAATTTTCTTGTGTCGTTTGATGATTTAGCTGAAAGTTCATCCACTTCCTATTAGAGGCATCTTCTTTAATGACTTTGTTGCTTCTTAAATTTTTAATCACATTACAAGGTTACTAGAATACCAGTTATTTGAAATATATTCGCTCAGGAAAAAAAAAAAAAGAATGACGCATGAATCTTACAACATGAATCCCACTTTTTGAGCTGAAGGTTCCATTTTTCCTGAGATTGATTGGATGTTAACTAACCAAATTTTTCACGATAATTACATCGAAATTTATTTAATTATGGGTTCTTACTTCCTATGAAGGCAAGTCCTCATAGTTAATTATTCCTTCTATCGCGTAGAAGAGAACTCTCAATTAAGGATGAATTAATATTTTTTAGATGTGAAAGTATTTTAATCTTGGTTATGGGGGATGGAGGTAAACCCGATAAAGATCTCATGGTTCCGTCATCTCGAGAATATCATAGATTTTAGTCTACCAATACTAACAATTATTGATCATAGTGTTCAAGGAATCTAATTAGCTGTCATGGGTTGCCTCCTCTTAGGAATCCCAAGTAAACTGAAGTGGTTAAATGTGGGTTTTAGTGTTATGAAGTTTTGGTTTGGGTTAGGGCTTACGGCTCTGCTTGCGAGTTGTCAATACAGTAAGTCTTACGACTTCCCTTAAAAGTAGCCTGAATGTTTGAGTAGATCTTACGACTTCCCATGGAAGTAGCCTGAATGTTTAGTTATGTCTTGCGGCTTCCCTTAAAAGTAGCCTGAATATTTGGGTCGGTCTTGTGACTTCCCACGGAAGTAGCTTGAATGTTTGGTTATATCTTACAACTTCACTTAGAAGTAGCCTGAATATTTGGGTAGGTCTTACGGCTTCTATATTTAGAAGTGGCCTGAATGTTGTGGGTTTAGGGCTAGTTTACTTTACTTTGAAGTTTTCCTAGAATGTTAATTAAGTATAATCTTACTGCTTTCATTGAAAGTAGCCCAGATCTTTGGATAGGACTTATGGCTTCTACATTTAGAAGTAGCATGTTGGTTTAGCTTAAGGCTAGTTTACTTCACTTGGAAGTTTCACTAGCATGTTGATTAAATGTGGGTCTTACTCATGGTTTAAAATTGCGCAAAATGAGGCTCGCCTTGAGGCCCGCCTTTGCGCAATTCCAGTAAAAAATGCCTCGATGCTTACGCCTCGAGTTTTTTTTATGAGGCTTGCGCCTCAACTTGGTTGAGGCCCGCCTCACCTCACTGGCATGAGGCTTACGCCTCACGCTATATATATTAAAACTTACATAAATCTTGAAGTAAATGCCCGACATTGGACTCTATAGGAGAGGAGGAAGGGGAGAGAGCAGTTCATCATAATGATGATTCAAATGAAGAACCCCTTAGTGATGACACTGTTGATGACTTATGAGTTCTTATGTGATATGTCATTGCTATTTGTTTTTGGAAATTGGAATAATATGTTAATGAAAAGAATGCTGGGATTTAGGAAAGATAGAATTTTGAGTTGAACTATATTTCATGTTGTCTTATTATTGGATATTTTGATTTCACTTCATATCTTATGCTTTTTTATGTTTTATATTATTCACTCATTAGCATATAAAAAATTTATTATTTTATGTTTACGCAATCTTTTGATTTTGAGGCTTACGCCTCAAAACGCCTTGAGGCTTACGCCTCGCCTCACGAATGAAAAACGCCTCAATACCCGAATACGCAATTTTAAACATTGGTCTTACTGTTTTACTTAGAAGTGCCCCGACTTGACTTAAGAATGGGTCTTATTGATTCTATTAGAAGTAGCTCGGTTGTTATCAGGGGCATGATATTTGTCCCGGGAAAGTTTCCCTAATACCCTAATTAAAGCAAGACTTACGACCTCTATTAGAGGTTTTCTATCGAACTTAGCTTAGCGGGGATTTTGCAGCAGACACTTAGTTCTATACTTTCCACTATCTTGACACCAATACTAGTGTTTTGTCTACAACAATAGAACATTTAAGTTAGCACTTGTCTTATAGTACTATGCACTATAGTTTTGTTTCTAGCAGTAGTGTTTAACTCATAGTACTAGGTTTCCTTGTTTTGTTTAGTACTAGTCTTGCCTAAAGTAGTAATTCTACTTAAAGTACTCGTATATCTTTTTCAATACTAGCTTTGTTCATCACTCTGCATGGACTTTTGTTTATTTATTTGCAGGTGTTCAGGGCTAGCATGAGTTTAAGCTTGCCAAGAGCTGGAGTTTGCAACTTCAATTAGTGCTTAGAGTCTTTTTTTATTGTTCAACAGAGTTTGTTTGAGTTTTACAATAGTTAACATTTGAGTTTGTAGTTTTTGGTGCTTTAGTTTAAGAAGTTTGGGTTTAATTGGTGCAAGTTAAACCTAGATCTGTACAGTGCAAATATTGATTTACATTTTACTTTTATTATTTTAAATTAATTATATTAATTAGTTAATTAATTATGTTTTAATTTAATTAGTTAATTAATTATGTTTTAATTTATTTAGTTAATTAATTAAAGTTAAAATTTAATTTTAAAATTAAATCCTGAGCAAATTAATAAAATTTTAAATTAAATAATCAATTAGTAAATTAATTGGAGTTTTGATTTTATTTATAATTTAATGAATTAATTAAGTTTTAAATTTCATTTTTTATTATCAATTAGTTCAATTAATTAAAATTTATTTTTATTTTAAAAAATACTTATTTAATTAAGTTAATTTTAAATTTGCTAATTAATTATTAAATTAAATTAATTAATTAATCAAATAGATCAATTAATTAATTAGATAATATTTTAATTTAGTCAAAACTCCTCAACTCTCCAAATCGACAGCCTCCTGATGCCCCCTCCCCATAGAATTTTTATTGGGTCAGGTTACCTAATGTAGCTCTACATTTGGTATGCTCTAAACATGCGCCACATAGCAGCCCGATAACCCGGAATGACCCGATGGCAAATATTGGGATTATGGCACGTGGATTTTTGAATTTGGCGGCCCGACGAGCTGACCCGAAAAATTCCTGGCGGACCCGAAAATAATGGTTATTTTTCAAATAAAGAGCAGCGGCTTTGTCACGACCCGACCCGAGACGAGACGGATCCCGCCCGCGCCGGATCGCGACGGAGAAAAATAGCTAACCAGGATCTGGCTTTGGATTAGGTTACTGAACTGATCTTCCAAATTCTTAACTCAACAGAAGCGCACAGAACAACAGAGCTACTAAAAACATCAAATGCAGCGGAACAAAACATCTATCTTTTCATTTCCTCAAAATAATCATCTACAGAACAATACATGGCTTTCAACAGAAAGAAAGACAGAACAGGAAAGCCATGACTGAACAAAAATCAAAAGTACAAAAGTACCTAATCTGATCAGACTCCGAAATCTAATCCTGGACCTCCTTGCCCTTCCCAGAACCTGAAAACCACCAGAAAGCAAGGGTGAGCTCAACAGCTCAGCAAAGCAACAAACCACCAATCTAAATTCTCAGAAAACAAAACCAAACTTATCAGACAGAAATCAGATCAGAAGTCGGAACAGAATCGGAAATCAAAACTTACGGACAGATATCAAATCACATCAGAGTCGTACAGATCGTATCAGAACAGAACAAATCAACAGAGTCAGAAACAGAAATCAGAATCGTACGGATCATATCATATCATAATCACAATTTCGTACAGAACAGAACAGATACAGAAAATAGTACAGATACATATAGCGAAATGCCCTGACACTGACGGAATCTCTACGGATTCCGGCCCCTTATGCCTCCCTTCCCAGACACTGACTGAATCTCATAGGATCCAGGCCCCTTATGTCTCCCTTTGTGCTCACGGCACCAAAACAGATGTGCTTATAGCACCAAAACAGAATTCATCGGATCCGGAACAGAACAGATATCAGATTTCAGATTGAGCTCATTTCAGATTTCCCGTTTCACTAACTGAATCTCATAGGATCCAGGCCCCTTATAACTCCCTTTTTATAGCTTATACACATAGCATTTCAATTCAGAAGAAATCCGGACAATTCAGAAATTACCCAAAAATCGGGCAGCACAACGGCAGTATACGGAATTTACACAAAAATTCCTGCAAAGAAAATTTACCGAATTCGCACAGAATACAGATATCAACATTTCAGAATCTTTATTCTACTGCACAGATAAATTCCAATTTCACAGAAAAATCCGGTCGACTAAAAACACAGTCGAAACAAAAATACCCGGACGAAAATCTTCAGAAAATAACCAAAATGTGCACACTCGGCACGTCAACAATATACAGAAAGTTACGCGGTAAAAACTGAACCGATCAAAAGATACGGACGAAATTCGCTAACGGAAACAAAACCCGGACAGAATATACCGCCAAACACGACGGAACTGAAAATTGAGAAAGGTAGAATGTGCCTTACCTCGAGCACAGCAACTTCCTCAACAGTCACTTCGATCGAAAACGGCTCCGCGTCGTCCGAAAATCCACTTTTCTCCAAAATCCCACGACTTTCTCTCTCCTCAGATATTTAATTTTTAATTTCTGATTTTTCTCTCTCTTCAAAACGACTGAAATCAGCCTTATACTACACAGATCGGCCCGGCCGATCGCAGCATCGTCCCGGGACGATCTGACCAAAAAGATCGGCCTGGTCTCCCTTCAGGGCTATTGCAGGGACGATATTTTCTACAGTGCCGATCGGCCTGGCCGATGTCTCCAATCGGCCTGGACGATGCATGCAGAAAATCACCTGGAGCAAAACTGGGCAAAATCTGGAGCTGAATTTTCACTGATCGTCCCAGGACGATCCCAGATCGTCCTGGACGATACTGGAACAGATTTTGATATTACAATCTCCCCAACTCAGAAAAATGTCGTCCTCGACATTATCCAGTCCAAACTCAGTCAAAACAAGTACGGGTACGACCGTCTCATATCAGACTCCTTCTCCCAAGTTGCTTCCCGTGCAGTCCGGTGCTTCCACTGGACTTTAACCATCGGAATCTCTTTATTCCTTAACTTTCGGACGTCGTACGCCAAAATAAGCTCTGGCTCTTCCTTGTACGCCAGATTCTCCTGAATCTCCACCTCATCAGCTGACAACTTCTTCCCAGAGTCTGAAACCCACTTCCTCAGAGTGGATACGTGAAACACATTATGCACATCAGGCATAGATTCAGAAAGCAATAACTTATAAGCAGCTTTTCCAATTCTTTCCAAAACTTCAAAAGGTCCAACATACCTTGGACTAAGCTTGCTTACTTGACCAAATCTGCTCACACCTTTCATCGGGCTGACTTTGACGTACACAAAGTCACCGACCTGAAATTCGACAAATCTGTGCTTCTGATTGTAATACTTCTGCTGTCGATCTTGAGCGGCTTTCAATCTTTCTCTTATCAAATTGATCTTCTGAGCAGTTTCATCAGCAAAAGTGGCCCCCAAAGCCTGTCTATCTCCGAAGGAGGTCGGAGTCAACGGAGTACGACACTTCCTGCCATACAAAGCCTCGTACGGTGCCATACCGATACTGGACTGAAAACTGTTGTTATAAGCAAACTCAATCAGCGGAATATGATCTTCCCAACTTCCGCTAAAGTCCAGAACACAAAGCCTCAACAGATCTTCCAGTACCTGAATCGTCCTCTCAGACTGTCCGTCGGTCTGAGGATGAAAGGCTGTACTGAAATGCAGTTTCGTACCCAAACCTTGCTGAATGCCTTTCCAAAGTCTGGAAGTAAAACGTCCATCTCGATCAGATACGATCACACGAGGCACACCGTGCAATCTGACTATCTCCTTCACATAAATCTGTGCCAAGCGATCAACTGAATCCGTCTGTCTGATCGGAAGAAAATGGGCTGACTTGGTCAATCGATCTACAACCACCCAAATGGCATCATGTCCTTGTCTAGATCGAGGAAAACCCATCGCAAAATCCATCGTTACCTCCTCCCATTTCCACTCAGGGATAGGCAACGACTGCAACAGTCCACCTGGTCGCTGATGCTCTGCCTTCACCAACTGACAGGCTTCGCATCTCGACACAAACTCTGCCACATCCTTCTTCATCCCAGGCCACCAAAACAAAAGCTTCATGTCAGCGTACATCTTACCACTGCCTGGATGAACAGTGTAGCCAGAATGATGAGATTCGTACAGAATCTCCTGCCTCAAGTCTCCAGACACAGGTACCCACAACCTGTTCTTACAGAAAATAACACCAGAATCAGAAATTCGAAGTTCAGGAGTCTTACCAGATCCAATCTGAGCTATCAACTTCGAATAGTCAGAATCTGACTTCTGGGCTTCTTGAATCCGTGCTTCCAAAGAAGACTGAATACTCATCTGAGCCAACTCCAAATCACTGGAGGAAACCACCTCCAACTGCAATCTCTCCAAATCACGAATCAGAAAGTCATCACAGGTAAGCTGAATACCTGAGAATCCAGAAGACTTTCTGCTCAGAGCGTCCGCTACCACATTCGCCTTCCCAGGCTGATACTGAATAGTCAAATCGTAGTCCTTGATCAACTCGAGCCACCTCCTCTGTCTCAGATTCAGATCCTTCTGAGTAAAAATGTACTTCAGGCTCTTATGATCAGTAAAAATCTCACATCTGACGCCATACAGGTAATGACGCCAAATCTTCAAAGCAAAAACAACTGCAGCTAACTCCAGATCATGCGTCGGGTAATTCTTCTCATGTGGTTTTAACTGTCTCGAAGCATAAGCAATTACCTGACCATGCTGCATCAGAACACAACCCAGTCCTTTCAGTGAAGCATCACTGAACACCTGGAAACCCTCCGTACCTGACGGAAGTGCCAACACTGGAGCTGAAGTCAGACAATCCTTCAATCTCTGAAAACTAGCTTCACACTCCGGTGTCCAAACAAAAGGTACTGACTTCTGAGTCAGTCTCGTCAGAGGAGTCGAAATCTGTGAAAATCCTTTCACAAACTTCCTATAATACCCGGCCATGCCCAAGAAACTACGTACCTCAAATACCGTAGTCGGCCTTGGCCAATCAGCAACAGCCTGAATCTTCTGGGGATCTACAGAAATGCCTTCTCCGCTAACCACATGCCCCAGAAATGAAATGCTCTTCAGCCAGAATTCACACTTGGAGAACTTGGCATACAACTGATGCCTCCTCAAAGTCTCCAACACAATCCTCAAATGTCTGGCATGCTCATCCTCAGATGCAGAATATACCAGAATATCGTCAATGAAGACGATCACAAACTGATCCAAATACTCCCTGAATACTCGGTTCATTAGATCCATGAAAATCGCAGGCGCATTGGTTACCCCAAAAGGCATAACCAAAAACTCGTAGTGCCCGTACCGAGTACTAAAAGCAGTCTTCACCACATCAGTTTCCTTCACCTTCACCTGATAGTATCCGGATCTCAAATCAATCTTCGAAAATACCGAAGATCCGGAAAGCTGATCAAACAAGTCGTCAATCCGAGGCAAAGGATACTTGTTCTTGATCGTAACCTTGTTCAAATCTCTGTAATCAATACACATACGGAGTGTACCGTCCTTCTTCTTTACAAACAGAACAGGTGCTCCCCAGGGCGAAACACTAGGACGTACAAATCCTCTGTCAACCAACTCCTGAAGCTGAACTTTCAACTCAGAAAGTTCTTTCGGTGCCATCCTGTACGGAGCTTTCGATATCGGAGCTGTACCCGGAAAAACATCGATAGAGAACTCCACATCTCTATCCGGAGGTAAACCAACCAACTCCTCAGGAAAAACATCAGCAAACTCCCGTACCACAGGGATCTCAGAAACAGAACCAACTTCCAGGTTCAGATCCCGCACCGAAGCCAAAAATACTGGGCATCCTTTCTTCCACATCCTGCTCACCTCCAATGCAGAAACCAGACTGGAGAGAACACCTCGTAATCCTTGAAATACAACTCTCTCTCCAGCCGCAAGCAAACTCACTTGCTTCTTCAGACAGTCTATCTGGGCCTCATACTGACTCAGCCAATCCATGCCCAGAATCACATCATACGAAGAAATCGGCAATCGAATCAAACTCGATTTCCACTTCTTGCCAGAAATCTCGATCTCACACAAACAAAACTGTCGAGCAATCAATGGATTCCCAGCCGGTAAAATCACAGACAAAGAAACCGGTAAAACCATCGAATCCAAATGTAAAATCTCAAAACAATGCTCGGACAGAAAAGAATGACTCGCTCCAGAGTCAAACAAAACACGACAGGGCTGATCAGAAATATAAACCGTACCTGTCACAACATCCGGAGCATCACGAGCCTCCTGCTGACTCAGACTGTAAACTCGTGGCTGAACTGGAACAGGAGCTGAAGCGACAGAACTACTCTGCTCCCTCTGAATCGTAGGTGGTCTCCGTGGTGCAGAACTAGAACCACCACCTCTACCAGCAAATCCCTCAGGGCGTGGAGGAACAGTCCTCGGTCTTCCTGCTGCTGAACCAACAGGTCTGACAAAGCCCTCAGATCGCTGCTCATATCCCAGCTGTGGACATTCTGCAATCCTATGTCCCGGCTGACCACATCTGAAACAAAGACCAGCCATCCTGTAGCACTGGCCATGGTGTCGCCGTCCACAACTCTGGCACACAGGTGCCGTACTGACAGATCCAGAACCAGTCGTACTGGTAGCAGTACCAGACGATCCTCCGCTCTTCCTGGAGTCTCCAGATCCAGATCCAGGAACAAATCTCCTCTTCCCAGAGGAACCACTGCCAGATGTCTCTCCTCCAAACCTCTTCCTACTCGCAGTCCACCGCTGCTGAGTAGCCGTCATGTCATTCTCAATCAGACGAGCTCGCTCCACAAGCTCAGAGAAATCGGTGATCCGGAACGGTATCAGAGGCTGCCTCAAAGTATCTCGCAAGCCTCTCAGAAATCTGTAGCACCTCTCAGCAGAAGTGCTAACCAGCTGCGGAGCGTACCTGGCTAATGCAGTAAACTCAGCCTCGTACTGCATCACCGTCTTGCTCCCCTGAACAAGTCTCAGAAAACTCTCCTGCATCTGCTGTCGTGCAGAAGGGGGAACAAACCAATCTCTGAATACCTCAGTGAACTCCTCCCAAGTAATCAAAGAGTTCAATCTGCCCTGAAATCTGGCTGCTTGCTGGCCATCCCACCAGTGCTCAGCCTCTCCGTCCAACAGAAAAACAGCTAACGGAACTTTCCTGTCTGCAGGACACTGCATCCCGTCAAAAGTCTTCTCCAATCTCCTCAGCCACTCCTCGGCTGCTCTGGGCTCAACAGCGCCCTCAAACCTCGGAGGTTTCAACCTCAGAAATAACTGCAGGTGTCGATCAATGTCCTCAGATCTAACAGTCGAAGCTCTGCTCTGAGTCTCGCTCATCATCTGAGCAACAAGTGAAGCAAACTGTGAAAGCGTATCAGCACCGACCACTGGGGCTGTACTCCCCACTGGTGCTGCCTGATCGTCACTCTGACCGTCTGTCATGTCTGGGTCTGGCTGATCCATACAGAAAAATCCAGAAAATCCGGAAAACTATCACAAAACAACACAAAATAACACAATAAAAAGCCAAACGACCCAAAACTACCTCCCAGACAGACTCACTGATCACTTCCTAGAGCTCTGTTTTACAATCCAACCTGTTTCCAAAACCAATGCTCTGATACCAAAAAAAAGCTTGTCACGACCCGACCCGAGACGAGACGGATCCCGCCCGCGCCGGATCGCGACGGAGAAAAATAGCTAACCAGGATCTGGCTTTGGATTAGGTTACTGAACTGATCTTCCAAATTCTTAACTCAACAGAAGCGCACAGAACAACAGAGCTACTAAAAACATCAAATGCAGCGGAACAAAACATCTATCTTTTCATTTCCTCAAAATAATCATCTACAGAACAATACATGGCTTTCAACAGAAAGAAAGACAGAACAGGAAAGCCATGACTGAACAAAAATCAAAAGTACAAAAGTACCTAATCTGATCAGACTCCGAAATCTAATCCTGGACCTCCTTGCCCTTCCCAGAACCTGAAAACCACCAGAAAGCAAGGGTGAGCTCAACAGCTCAGCAAAGCAACAAACCACCAATCTAAATTCTCAGAAAACAAAACCAAACTTATCAGACAGAAATCAGATCAGAAGTCGGAACAGAATCGGAAATCAAAACTTACGGACAGATATCAAATCACATCAGAGTCGTACAGATCGTATCAGAACAGAACAAATCAACAGAGTCAGAAACAGAAATCAGAATCGTACGGATCATATCATATCATAATCACAATTTCGTACAGAACAGAACAGATACAGAAAATAGTACAGATACATATAGCGAAATGCCCTGACACTGACGGAATCTCTACGGATTCCGGCCCCTTATGCCTCCCTTCCCAGACACTGACTGAATCTCATAGGATCCAGGCCCCTTATGTCTCCCTTTGTGCTCACGGCACCAAAACAGATGTGCTTATAGCACCAAAACAGAATTCATCGGATCCGGAACAGAACAGATATCAGATTTCAGATTGAGCTCATTTCAGATTTCCCGTTTCACTAACTGAATCTCATAGGATCCAGGCCCCTTATAACTCCCTTTTTATAGCTTATACACATAGCATTTCAATTCAGAAGAAATCCGGACAATTCAGAAATTACCCAAAAATCGGGCAGCACAACGGCAGTATACGGAATTTACACAAAAATTCCTGCAAAGAAAATTTACCGAATTCGCACAGAATACAGATATCAACATTTCAGAATCTTTATTCTACTGCACAGATAAATTCCAATTTCACAGAAAAATCCGGTCGACTAAAAACACAGTCGAAACAAAAATACCCGGACGAAAATCTTCAGAAAATAACCAAAATGTGCACACTCGGCACGTCAACAATATACAGAAAGTTACGCGGTAAAAACTGAACCGATCAAAAGATACGGACGAAATTCGCTAACGGAAACAAAACCCGGACAGAATATACCGCCAAACACGACGGAACTGAAAATTGAGAAAGGTAGAATGTGCCTTACCTCGAGCACAGCAACTTCCTCAACAGTCACTTCGATCGAAAACGGCTCCGCGTCGTCCGAAAATCCACTTTTCTCCAAAATCCCACGACTTTCTCTCTCCTCAGATATTTAATTTTTAATTTCTGATTTTTCTCTCTCTTCAAAACGACTGAAATCAGCCTTATACTACACAGATCGGCCCGGCCGATCGCAGCATCGTCCCGGGACGATCTGACCAAAAAGATCGGCCTGGTCTCCCTTCAGGGCTATTGCAGGGACGATATTTTCTACAGTGCCGATCGGCCTGGCCGATGTCTCCAATCGGCCTGGACGATGCATGCAGAAAATCACCTGGAGCAAAACTGGGCAAAATCTGGAGCTGAATTTTCACTGATCGTCCCAGGACGATCCCAGATCGTCCTGGACGATACTGGAACAGATTTTGATATTACAGGCTTTCACTTCAGTCATCATTTGTATAGACGAAGCTTTGTTTCCGGCAACTGTTCATGTTCTTCCAAGTTCCAACCAAGTTCCAAGTTCCAAGCATTTGCGTTTGAAAAACTTCAGAGAAACAATGCCTCATGTGAGTGAATTTTTTTCTAAAACAAGTAAATTTTATCTTTTTAGATGTTTAGGGTTAGGGTTTACGTAGAAAGTGTTTCTTTAGCTGCTGATGAACTTTTAATCTTTCGTGAAAAAATAATCTGAGATTCATGGTCGGTACAAGTCGGTACTACTCGGTACATATTGGTTTTGCACAATGCCGATCGATTTCACTCGGTACTGCTCGATTTTGGCAGTTAAAATCACTCGGTACTGCTCGGTATTAGCGGTTAATAGTCGGTATAAGCTTATATAAAAACATAAAAATATATTATTATTTCAGTACTGAGTGAAATCATTTCAAAATGTTTGATATGGATTAGTTATAAGCTCAATTATATTGCTCGGTACTACTTGGTACAGATTGGTATTGCATAATGCCGATCAGTTCCAGTATCCTTTCAAACTCGCATCCAGTATCTTCTCGCTCAGTATAGTGGCTCAAGCTTCAGGTCGTTAAGCACGCTCGGCCTACGCACAAACCTACCTCCGTTCTCTCAAGCGTCAAGCCCAGTTAGCAGCTCAGGTGATCATGTTGCCAGTCGGCTGTCTGGAGTCTCCGGACCCGCTTGCTAGTCAATGCTCGACCGTTCAAGGGCTGGGTCGGTTCAACCCAATAACCTGCACACGTCGGGTCCGGGTTGGGATTTTTGACCCGTTTGTAAAATCGGGTCAGGATCAGGTCGGGTCAAACAGTAGCAGTTTGATGTCGGGTTCGACTTGAACCAGACTCGTGACCCTATTTTAACACCCCTAGCGGTGTGGATCGACCTAATCAGAAGTGCGAGCTATTTACGTGTTGAGGGATGAGGGAAGTGGGAGCGGGAAATAAGTCTTCCATTCCTGCCTGATAGTCGAATGAGCGAGTGGGAGAGATTTTTTGACATGTGAGGGAGTTTTGTGTCGTGATTGTGGCAGTTGCGAGATCGTGAGTGAGTGGGGGTAGTGGGAGCTGGATGGTGGTTAGTGGTCAACAAAAGCATATAAAACCGCTTATTTCTACTTTAAATGTTCCTTAGCATATCCTCTTCTTCTAGTTTGGTTCTGGTTTAACCTAGACAACTTGTAGAGCTAATTCCTCTATATAGGCATAAATCCTTTCACTGCTTTTGTTGTATTTTTTGCTAGCATTTCCATGATTATTTCTATGCTGATATTTAAAAAATTTTGCTATAATTGGTGAGACTACACAGCTATAGAGAATGCTCAGTGTTCAGAACAGCAATAACGGATCATGTGTTCTATTTTGTATTCTTTCTGTGCATGTTATACTATATATCTACCGAACAAACCATGCTATAACTTTGATACCTTACCACATTATCAGAAAGCTAGGATTAAAGCATGTGTCCATGATTTACCTATTGATATCCAAGTTAGTCCTTATTTAAAGCTGAATATTTATGATCATATCAACCACTTTTGAGTTCTAGTTCTTTTTACTATGATTTCCAGGATTAGGGGGTCTACATTCCTACAGCAGTTTCTGTTAGACCGGTCCAGCCGGTCTGCACGGGACCGGCAGTTCGCGAAATGTCGCGTGATCTCCGCCTCCTGCGGAGATCGGGCGGGCCGAACGCTCAAGATGAGCATTTTAGGAAGCGTTTTTGAGGAAGTTTAGGAGGGAAATTGATTGTAGGGACTGTTTAGGGAATTCCTTTTGAATTGTATGCATTAAATAGTTGATTTTTCTAGGGTTGGAGCATCATGAATTTGGCTGAAATTTGATATCTCTTAGATTTAGGTTTCCTTTGGGCTCTAGCGGCGTCTAGAGATTTGGGAGAGATCGATCCTCCTCTCGAATTGAGGATCAATTGTATCTTTGTTGTTTTCTTCTTCTAGTGAAATACAAGCTTCTACTTGTGTTTTTCTCTACGTTTTCCCTGTTTCCTGCTGTTTTTTTTGCTGTGGACAGCAGTTTTGCTATTGGTTTTTACTGATTTGGGCTGGGAATAGTTGTGATATAAGTACTTCCTATCAAATTGGTATCAAAGCATCGATTTGGGACCACCGGCGGCTGAAATTCTGAAATTTCAGCAAGTTTATCATTTCCGGAAGAAGATTTTTTGGGATCCATTAGAAGAACGATGGCCGGGAAGAAGGTAGACATCTTGGAAGGCGAAGTCGGTCAATTGAAAATCGATTTGGAGGAAAGATTTTTTTATTTTCAAAATCAAATCACCACCAACAATGAAAGGTTAGAAGGAAAATTCAAGGCCATTGAAGAAATGATGAAGAAATTATTGGAGATGAAGACTAATCCGACGGCGTCGGAAGCAAGAGAGATTACCGGAGACCACGGCGTAGGAGGAAATCCGAACCCGCATAGGGGGAGGAGGAATCCGGATGTAAAGATCCTTGAGGGAGAGGACGACATGCCACATCTAGAGCCACTTTCTAGAGAGGAGATGAGCATGGGAAATGATTGAAGAGGTGCTGCTTTTTGCGGATGAAGAGAGAAATTTCAGCGTCGAGGTGCTGAATTTGAAGATAGGAGAGGGGAATATGATGAAAGTGCAGATTTTGGCGGAAGAAGAGCGGAATTTCAGCGTCGATGTGCTGATTTTGAAAGGGGCAGAGGGGAATATGACGACGGATTCGGATACCATCGCCGGAGAGATGATCGAGACACTTGGGGAACTCTTCCCCTTCGAGGAATGGGAGGTTATGGAGGATACCGAGGAAACTGGGGAGACCCACGAGTGAGGAAGCTGAAGATGCCCGTCTTTGAGGGTGAAGACGGCCATGGCTGGATCTACAAAGTGGAGCGTTACTTCGCTGTCAACGGGTTGACAGAGGATGAAAAATTGACAGCGGCAGGTCTGTGTCTGGAAGGGAAAGCTTTGGCATGGTATCAGTGGCGTGACAGAAGGGAGCCCATCCGGAGCTGGAGAGAGTTCAAGGATTGCTTATTAGAGCATTTCCGAACAGACGGGGGAGGATGGATCTACAGAGAAGGAGATGCAGGATAAGAGGACAAAGGAGTTGTGCATCAGATGTAATGAGAAGTACATGCCAGGGAATAGGTGCAAGGACCGAACTCTTCAGGTTCTCCTTGTCTGTGAAGACGAGGAAGACGTGGAGGGAGGTGGGAGCAGATCTGGAGAGGAGGAGAAGTTGCACCTGGATGTGACAGAAGTCTCTCTGAACTCTGTAGTGGGATTCACTCTGAGTCACACTATGAAAGTGAAAGGAGAGATAGCTGACCATGAGGTGGTGGTGCTAATTGATAGTGGGGCTACTCACAATTTCATTTCCACTCAGGTCGTCAACCAACTGGGAGTGAAATTGGTGGACACCGGTTGTTATGGGGTGATGATGGGTACAGGGAAGGTGGAGAAAGGCAAAGAAATTTGTAAAGGAGTGGTCATAAGGGGAGATTCAGGATTATCCAAATCCATCACATCACTTAAAACCATGGTTAGGGACGTACAAGAGGTGGGGGAAGATTATCTGGTGGAACTACACAGGCTGGATGCGATCATATTGGAAGAGAGAGGGGATGTTCCTCCTTCCGTACAGCCCTTGGTTCAGCAATACAGTGAGGTTTTTCAGTTAACTCAAGGATGGCCATCTCCGCGGGAACACGAGCATATTTTCACCTTGAGGACAAGGCGGATTTTTGGGAGGGGAGTAATGTTAGACCAGTCCACTGGACCGGTCCAGCCGGTCCGCACGGGACCGACAGTTCACGAAATGTCGCGTGAACTCCGCCTCCTGTGGAGATCGGGCGGGCCGAACGCTCAAGCGGAGCATTTTAGGAAGCGTTTTTGAGGAAGTTTAGGAGGGAAATTGATTGTAGGGACTGTTTAGGGAATTCCTTTTGAATTGTATGCATTAAATAATTGATTTTTCTAGGGTTGGAGCATCTTGAATTTGGCTGAAATTTGATATCTCTTAGATTTAGGTTTCCTTTGGGCTCTAGCGGCGTCTAGAGATTTGGGAGAGATCGATCCTTCTCTCGAATTGAGGATCAATTGTATATTTGCTGTTTTCTTCTTCTTCTAGTGAAATACAAGCTTCTACTTGTGTTTTTCTCTACGTTTTTCCTGTTTCCTGCTGTTTTTTCTGCTGTGGACAGCAGTTTTGCTATTGGTTTTTACTGAATTGGGCTAGGAATACTTGTGATATAAGTACTTCCTATCAGTTTCCATGTCAGTTTTGGTTATGGAATGAAAAGGGACATAAACATACAGATGGGAAATTGATCTTCCTTGGGTATTGGCTGCGGCTTTGAGGCATAAGCAGAGATGTAAATTGATTCCTTCTGCTTGGGTTTTTTGGGCAGTGACTGCCTTGGCATGAAAATTTCAATTGGAAGGTAGCGAAATGAAGAAAAACAAAGAAGCCAATAGGAAGAGAGAGAGAAGTGAGAGAAAAAAATAAGGAAATCATAAAACGTTTTTGTGAGCTTGGAGTGTCATCTTGAAGAAACAAAAATATCGTTGCATAATAATTTTTTTTAGTTTAATGCATGGAGATGTCTAAAAGTGCCCTTCCAAGGAACTTTTGAGGTTGTTTTTTAGGATATTTTGAAGATAATAAACTTTTTTATGGCATTTTATGTTGATAATATAATGTTAATATTGAACAAGTCATGCATAATGATAAATGATTATGTTAGCATATTGTTGACAATTAAATATACTCAATAAAATATTCAAATATGATTATTATTAAACAAATATTTTTTTGTTCCTAAAGCATTTTATACCATACATATGATATTTATAATAATTTTTGACAGAAGATATAGAGATTAAGTGTTTTTATTACACATTTTATAGTAAATTTTTATTAGTTGTATTGTGTCAGTTTTTACGCTTCACTGTATGCACTACACTTGGCACCAATTTTGAAATAATAATTTTAAGATTTCAATAACTCATAGCAGTGATTAATCATTACTACCTTCCGTAACAACGAGTGGGGCTAACAAATAGGTCAAGCTAAACAAAATAGTTTACGGAATCAATACTTACACAAGTTGCAAATCTGATGACCCTAAGCTTTCCGGAATACTCCCAGTAAACTGATTTCCGGACAAATCCCTGCATTCAAGTAAAATGAATTACACCGAATTTGAATAGAAAAAGAACTATACAAGAACTTTAGGGAATTCTTTGTCATAATGGTAATCCTTGGCAGATAATATCCAGCCTCATGTCACATAGGGATAATCATTTATTAACAAAGATAATGACATACTCTAGTGAACCTCCATGTATACTCTTCTTTAAAAATATGAATTTTGTAACGTTATCAAATATTTACATTTTATAAATTTTATATATCCTAGAGAGATCCATGGTTATGTATATCAAACTCTCACTATGTTCAACGACAGTAAGAACCTCTCACTAGAGATTATTCAGTATATCAAACTCTCACTAAAAAAATACAGTGCGGTGTCTGAACACATTCAGAGGTTAATTTGGAAGTGTCATGTCATCCAATGCACTGTGCATTAGGTGACATGGCGCCATAGGCGGATCCACCAAGGACTCAGGGTGGGCAAATGCCCACCCACAATAAAAAATAAATAAATATTTAGATGGGATATTTTGAAATATTTTGAGTATTTTGCCCCCCCCCCCCTAAAAATTTTTTTTGCCTAATTTTATAAATCCTATGCATCTTTGCCCATCCCCCACAAAAAAAAAATTTTTACCCACACTGAAAAAACAAGTTGGATCCGCCCCTGATGGTCGTCCGAATTAGCCTCTAGACATATACAGACACCACACATAATAATTTTTCCTTGTATTAGATTCCCTTTTATACATTTTAATTCCAAGGATCAACACAAAGCCCTTCAGTAAACTATAGGTTAAGTTTCTTGATGTAATATTCAGGGGAGAGAGTATTAGTTTACATTAAACTACATATCAAGTACAAAGTGAAACATAAGATAGTTTCAAAATAGAAGATTACACGTAGCAGAAATACCAAACAAATGGCACAAAATCTTTGTGCACCTAGAAGAGAAAAGGATCAAAATAGTTCATTGACTCTTTATGAAGAACCAAAATTATCCCCAACCATATTAAAGGACCATTTTGATCCAACTCCTTAAAGAGGAATCAAATTAGTCCCACCATAAGATTATTTTGAATCCTTTTTAAAGACTTGAGGGATCAAAATGGTAAATGACCATTTTGGTCCTTTTCTCGCACCTAAAAATAACAATGAAGAACCAAGCTAATCATAATATGAAGTAGTTCCAAAAAAAGATGCAATTTATATAATATATCTAGTTTTTAAGCCAATTCATAGAATAACCAATTCACTCCAACTATATGTGAGCATGAATAAAATTAAATTAGTGTAGATTGAAAAAAAATTTAGGTATAAAAAGTTGCAATATATATATATATATATATATATATATATAATTTTCACCTAGGATATAATAGGACAATTATTATTGACTGCTAAAGCAAGCAAATAAAATTGAGCCCAAAAGAAAAGCATGACAGGGATAATAATAAAACATGCCAAATGACAACAACTCATTTCTCAACCAAGCCTACATGGACTCCTTATTAGGGCTATCACTTATTATTCGTGAATAGCTTATGTTTGGCTTGCTAAAAAGCTTGTGTTCAATTCATTTATTTTAAGCTCTTCTTAAAGAGCTAAACACAAAAAAACGCAATTCAAGTGTGTTCAGCTCGTTATATATATATATATATATATATAAGTGTCACGATCGAGCCCGAAAACTCTAATTAATGAGGCAAGAACAAATGGTCCGATAATATATTAAATTTTCGTCTACTAACAACCTATTTACAATACACAAAAAAGAGCTACTAAAACCTCAAAATTTTTAAAGAAAAAAATTATAAATACATTTCTCTCGGAGCATCCCGCCTACGATACACATTCTCTCTTCTACTCATTTAGCTTTTGAATAATACATGAGTTTATTTATAAATATAGGGGTGAGTCATAAAAGAACTCGGTGAGTACACCATATTTTTAAATTACAGTACTATAAGACATTGGGAATAATATGCAAACTCATTTCAAAATATAAGGTAATTCTATTTATTTTGAATGTGACCATAAATATGTTACGTCGGCCCAGGAGGGGCCGGCTGGACCGGTCCACGTCTACTCGCGACGGAACTGCGAGCAGGAGGCGGAACCGAGCGGGCGAAGCAAAGCCGACGGGGGCCAGGGAGGATTTTTGGGAGGGAAATTTTGAATGCGAGGGGCTGTTTAGACATTTTGTAAAACTCCTTTATGGTTAATTAGGAGTTTTGGGTGTGAATGTGGGATTATCTTGAATTTGTATTCTCTTGGAGTTCTAGGATTTCTTGTTTGGGCTCTTGGCGTTGCCGGAGATTGTTGGAGAGTTGTTCTTCCTCTCGAATCGAAGAACATTGTATCTTTCTTATGGTTTTTGCTTCTACTATTGAAATACAATAGTTTTGTGCAATTTCTTCTCAGATTTCTCGCGTTTTCTTCCTGTTTTTCCCTGTTTCCTGGCTGATTTCTGCTGTGGACAGCAGTTTGGCATTGGTTCTTCTTGGTTTTGGGTAAGAAACACTTGGAAATCCAAGTGTTTCCTATCAAATTGGTATCAGAGCAAGATCCGGGCGGTGGAGGGCTGTTTTCTCCATTGTTTCGCTGCAGTTTTTTGCTGATTTTTGGAGGATCCGAAGGCATCTCGTCATTTCCCATGGCATCTAAGCAAGTAGAAATCTTGGAGACCAAGATGGGTCAACTTAAGGCGGATCTGGAGGAGAAGATGGCCACATTTAGCGAGAATGTGGAAGGGAAATTCATGGCTTTGGAGGAGATGATGAAGAAGTTGTTGGAAGGGCAAGCAAGGGCTGTGCCGGTGGAGGAAAGAGGAGAAGGTAGTGGGAGCAGGGGTAAGGAGAAGGTGAATCCAGAAGAGGAAGAGGAGGTGGAACTGCTTAACAGCAACGGGAGGATGCCACCTCGGGAGTCCATCAGGCGAGAAGAACATGACAGACGGAGAGACTTCCGGGAAGGAAGAGAAGATGATTGGCGACGTCGGAGGCCCGACCCAGTGGACCGGCCGTGGGGGATCTATAACCACCATGGCGGGGCACGTGGGGAAGATGGCAACCGGCGGTCAAGGAGGGAGGATGAGCCCCGATATGGAGAAAGAGGAACTTGGGAAGACCCCATAGCTTGGGACAGAGGAGGCCATGGGGGGAATAGGGCATACGGGGTGGACACGAGGGCCAGGAAGCTGAAAATGCCAGTATTCGAGGAGGGAAATGTGGATGAGTGGATCCACAAGGTGGAGAGGTATTTTGCAGTGAACGGCCTAATGGAGGAGGAGAGATTGATGGCTGCTAGTATGTGCTTGGAAGGGGCGGCATTTTCCTGGTTCAAGTACATGGATAAGTGGGAACCGGTGAGGTCCTAGAGGGACTTCAAGGAGGCTATCAGGGAGAGATTCAGGGGGAGCAGCCCATGGGAGATATCAGAACAGTTCTACGCCCTCACTCAGGAGGGAACAGTGGAGGAATACAGGAAGAAATTTGAGAGCTTAGTGGGAGACATGGAGGGCCTCTCAAACAGTACTTTGGGGGGAAATTTTATGAATGGCCTCAAACCAGAAATTAGAGATGCTGTGAAGGTCATGAGACCAAGAGACCTGAGGGAGGCGATGGAATTGGCTCAGTTGGTGGAGTATCAAAAGACCAACGCCCGAACTTGGAGAAACAACCACTCAGGAGGTCCCACCAGGACAACTACCACTTACTTGGCTCCAAAAGGGCCAAGCCCCAACGTCCCTAAGGAGAGTGGAAAGGAGAAGAGCGGGGTGACCAGATCTGCTGGAAGCTTCAAGAAACTGACTGAGGAAGAGATGCAGGAGAAGAGGGCTAAGGGCCTTTGTTTCAGATGTGAGGAGAAGTTTGTTCCAGGGCACAGATGCAAGGATCGCGCCCTTCGGGCTCTCACCGTCTATATAGACGAGGCGCCTGAAGAGTGTGATGATTCTGATGAGGAGCAGATTGATCCCCAGTTGGAGGTAGCTGAGGTATCCCTCAATTCTGTGTTGGGATTTACTCCTAGCCATACGATGAAGGTGAAGGGGAAGATCCTTGGGAGGGAGGTAGTGGTCCTGATTGACAGTGGGGCAACCCACAATTTCATATCCACCCAGGTGGCGGAGGAGCTAGGGATGGAGCCTACTGAGACAGGCAGTTATGGGGTGATGATGGGGACAGGAAAGATTGAGTCCAGCACCGGGATCTGCAAAGGGGTGGAGATGAGACTACAGGAGATCAGGGTGGTAGAGGACTTCCTACCCCTGAAGTTGGGTAGCACAGATGTCATTATGGGCATGAAGTGGCTACAGACTTTGGGTGAAACCAAGGTGAACTGGGGGACCATGGTGATGGAGCTAATTGTAGAGGGGAAGAGGGTGAAGCTAAAAGGGAAACCCGGATTGTCCAGAGCTAGAGTGTCACTCAGATCAATGGCGAAAATCATCCATGAGGAAGGAGGAGGATTCCTTGTGGAGCTGCAGAGCCTGGAGGAGCAGGAGGAGGGGGAGGAAAAGCTCATTCTCACGTTGGTTCAGCCTCTTCTGCAGGAATTTGAGGATGTGTTCCAACCTCCGGTGGGACTACCACCTGACAGAGAGCAGGAGCACCAAATTATCCTGAAAGAGGGAGTATCTCCTATCAGTGTGAGGCCTTACAGATACCCTCAGGTGCAGAAAGATGAGATTGAGAAACTTGTAGGAGAAATGCTAGAAGGAGGGATCATTCAGCCCAGTGTGAGCCCTTTCTCTAGTCCAGTTCTGCTTGTGAAAAAGAAGAATGGGAGTTGGAGGTTCTGTGTAGACTATAGAGCTCTCAACAAGGAGACTATGCCTGATAAGTTTCCTATCCCGGTGATTGACGAGTTGATGGATGAGCTACATGGAGCAGCCTTGTTCACCAAGGTCGATCTGAAGTCAGGCTATCACCAAATTCGGATGAGGAAGGAAGATGTGCAGAAGACGGCCTTCAGGACTCATGAGGGCCACTACGAATTTCTGGTGATGCCTTTTGGCCTCACCAACGCACCTGCCACATTCCAGGCCCTGATGAATCGGATCTTCAAGCCACACCTCCGCAGGTTTGTATTGGTATTTTTTGATGACATCCTAATTTATAGCAGGACTGAGGAGGAACACCTAGAGCACCTGAGAGTGGTGTTGGGTGTGTTGAGGGAGCATCAGCTGAAGGCCAACTTCAAGAAGTGTGACTTCGCTCAGGCACGGGTGGAGTACCTGGGGCATGTGATATCCCAGGAGGGAGTGGCTGCAGATCAGTCCAAGATAGAGGCAATGCTGGCATGGCCTCAACCCAAGACCTTGAAGGGGCTCAGAAGATTCTTGGGATTGACAGGATACTACAGGAGGTTCGTGAGGGGATACAGCACTATAGCGTGGCCACTGACAGAGCAGTTGAAGAAGGACAATTTTTTATGGGGAGAAGCAGCTTCAGAGACTTTTGAGAAGCTGAAGAAGGCCATGACGACAGTGCCAGTGCTTGCTCTGCCAGACTTCAATCAGGTGTTTGTGGTGGAGACAGATGCTTCAGGCTATGGATTGGGAGCAGTGTTGATGCCGAACCACAGACCCATAGCTTACTTCAGTCAAGTACTGTCATCCCGGGCTAGACTGAAGTCTGTCTACGAGAGAGAGCTGATGGCTATTGTACTGGCCATCCAGAAGTGGAGACCTTACTTATTGGGCAGACACTTTATTGTCAGGACTGATCAGAGGAGCCTGAAGTACTTGTTAGAGCAACGGATGGTGACTGAAGAGCATCAGCGATGGCTTTCAAAATTGCTGGGGTATGACTTTGAAATTCAGTACAGACCAGGCGGGGAAAACAAAGCTGCTGATGCCTTGTCCAGATGTTTGAGTGAACTTCAGACAGTGGGTGTGTCTGTTCCTTTGATGCTAGATTGGGCGGCAATCAAAGTAGAGAGCTCGAAAGATGAGGGGTTGGAAAAGATCAGGGCTGATTTATTAAGGGAAGGTGATAGCCACCCAGGGTACTCAGTAGAGGGGGACAGATTGCTGTATCAAGGGAGGTTCGTGATGCCCAGGACTTCTATCCACATCCCAAACATCCTCCAAGAATTTCATGGGAGCGCGGTTGGTGGTCATTCTGGGGTGCAGAAGACCTACAGGAGGATTGCTGCTGAGCTTTATTGGAAGGGAATGCATAGAGATGTAGAGGAGATGGTGGCCAGATGTGAGATTTGTCAGAGGAACAAGTACATGGCTATGTCACCAGGAGGGCTACTACAGCCGTTGGCGTTACCAGGACGAGTGTGGGAGGAAATATCCATGGACTTCATAGATGGGTTGCCCCGGTCAGAAGGCTTCACAGTGATCCTAGTGGTGGTGGATAGACTGAGCAAGTATGCTCATTTTATTCCCCTCCGACATCCTTACACCGCAGTAACAGTGGCTTCAGCCTTCATCAGAGAGGTTGTCAGGTTGCATGGGATACCAGAGGCAATCGTGTCCGATAGAGACAAGGTGTTCCTCAGTCACTTTTGGAAGGAGCTGTTCAGGTTACAATGAACAGTTTTGAAAAGGAGCACCGCTTATCACCCACAGACAGATGGCCAAACGGAGGTGGTTAACAGGAGTTTGGAAACCTACTTGAGATGTTTTGTGTCGGAGACACCTAAGTTGTGGGCCAAATGGCTATCCTGGGCAGAATACTGGTATAACACTTCTTCTCACTCAGCTTCACAGATGACGCCATTCAAAGTTCTATACGGAAGGGATCCTCCACACTTGGTGCATTTTGGGAGTAGCAGCACTCCTGTGTCGTCAGTAGAAGAGTACTTAGAGGAGAGAGATCGAGTACTTGAAGAGCTAAAGAGGCATCTACTGAGAGCACAGCAAATTATGAATAAGCAAGCAGATGGGCATAGGAAGGACATACAGTTTGCAGCAGGGGAGAGGGTGTTTCTGAAGCTCCGACCATATAGACAGAAGACAGTTGCCAACAGGAGGAATGAAAAGCTGGCTCCAAGGTACTTTGGGCCATATGAAGTGCTGGAGAAGATTGGGTCAGTAGCATACAGATTGAAACTACCTCCATCGGCAACTATACATCCAATTTTTCACGTATCACAATTGAGAAAGGCCATTGGGGAGTACACCACCAATTCTGAGCTACCAGCAACCCTGACTGAGGACTTAGAGGTGATTTTAGAACCTATGGAGCTAAAAGAGGTGCGCCAGAAAGAAGATAAAACTAAGGAAGTGTTGATCCAGTGGAAGAACCTTCCTGACTACGAGGCCACGTGGGAACCATATGAGAGGACGAAATAGCAGTTTCCTGATTTTCACCTTGAGGACAAGGTGATTCTTTGGGATGGCGGTAATGTTACGCCGGCCCAGGAGGGGCCGGCTAGACCGGTCCAACCGGGACCGGTCCACGTCTACTCGCGACGTAACCGCGAGCAGGAGGCGGAACCGAGCGGGCGAAGCAAAGCCGACGGGGGCCAGGGAGGATTTTTGGGAGGGAAATTTTGAATGCGAGGGGCTGTTTAGACATTTTGTAAAACTCCTTTATGGTTAATTAGGAGTTTTGGGTGTGAATGGGGGATTATCTTGAATTTGTATTCTCTTGGAGTTCTAGGGTTTCTTGTTTGGGCTCTTGGCGTTGCCGGAGATTGTTGGAGAGTTGTTCTTCCTCTCGAATCGAAGAACATTGTATCTTTCTTATGGTTTTTGCTTCTACTATTGAAATACAATAGTTTTGTGCAATTTCTTCACAGATTTCTAGCGTTTTCTTCCAGTTTTTCCTGTTTCCTGTCTGATTTCTGCTGTGGACAGCAGTTTGGCATTGGTTCTTCTTGGTTTTGGGTAAGAAACACTTGGAAATCCAAGTGTTTCCTATCACAATATTATGCATATATCATATCTTTATCTTTTCTGTAAATAATACAATTGTCACAGGAGACACCGTTTAAAATAGTATTAGTGAATGTACTCATTTTCTATTTCTTTTTTATTTACACACACGGGTACATTGTGTCCCCAGTTAATATCATAAAGAGGTATGTTCTATCATTCAATATGCACATGCAAGCATATCTATTTCGCCATTTCATTCATCTAAGATTCATTAACTTTATGTAGTAATGTAAAACATAACATGCTAAGCATGCACAATCATTTGATATGTGAGATAAATTATTTGCAATACGATTAAATGTAATTAGAAGAAGTAATACAATTACCGTAATTAAAAAAACACGACTCACCTCAAATTCAGATGTTTTGAAGTTTCACCTTTACTGATATCGATATATTTAATATATAAAAAAACATTCTTATTATCAAAATAGCTCATAAATTCCCTTGCTCGATATGTAAATTTTATCTTTTAAATAAATATACTACTTAACATCAAATAAAACTTTAATTTAATTATCCTATATTATTGTGATTTAAAATATATATTTATATATGCTTTATCTCTTAATATATACTTCTAAAATTAAATGTAATATTCATAACCTAATAATTATTAAATAATCTTTTAAATAACTTCCACTCTTTTACTTATCGTTTACCCACATAAATCTATTTATTTATTTATTTTAATTAATTTACAATTTATTTCATATAAATATGTTGAATTTGTAAAATAGATTTTGTTTTTAAAGCATTAGTTATTTAATAATTAGCCTTGAAATATTTTTATCATTAACTTAAATTTAATTTCTAAAAATATGATCATGAATTTTAAATTAAACTTAATAGCGTTTTAAAATAATCTAATAATAAATTTTATCTATAATTCAATATAAATTTTAGATGACGTTAATTTAATAGTTTAAGTTTATATATATATATATATATATATATAACTCTTTATTCTCTAAATCTTAAAAAAACTCTAAATAATAAATTCTAAAATTTTCAATATTAACCTTTCTTTCTCCAATGTCATTCCTGGATCACTCTCGTTCGATCTCTCTCTCCTCCAAATTTTCCTCTTCTCCTATTATATCTCCTCTTTCTCTCCCAGTCCCCTCACCTCCCACTCATTCCTCAATTCAGCCTCTTATATAGGTACGAAACCCTTCAACAATTCCAGTTCATCTTCTTTGCCTTCTCGCGATCGAGACTCCTTGCTTTCGGCTTCCACAACTCCAATCGACAGAAAACAACCCTTCGTCTTCCTCTATTTGGCTTCTAGGCAACCCAAAATGAGCCAAGCGTCTCCTTCAACTTCCTCGTCTCCTTAGGCTTCTAGGCAATGCAAATGACATCGATCGAGCTTCGTTCGGCTTCCGAAATTCCTTTGTCTTCTTTGTTTTCTTCAAACGGAGTTAACCGCAACTACTAATTCGGCATATTACAATAAGTAGAATGATTATATCGTTTTGACTTGAAATTGAATGAGCTAAACATATATGTATTGTTTGCAAACAATTTCAAACATGAGCCAGTTTCAAACAAGCAAAAATTCTAATGAATCAAACACAAACACATGATAGGCTCACTCAAGCTCGACTCATTACACCCCTACTCCCCAAGCACTTAGGAAATCCTCCATTAATCCTTAACTTCTTCATGAGCAAAGCACAAATCCAGGCAACTCCTTTTTACTGGGATCAATAAGTAAACCCATATCTTTTTATGGGATCAAGAAAAACCATGTCCTAGCAAAATATTACAATAATCAGTGGATATAATGCTAGGCTAACTTTCGACAAGAAAACAACTCAAGAAGATAAGAGGTGCACAATGAGGAGATAATGCTACATGCAATAAGTTGTCAGACTTAAATCTCTTTAGATAAAATCAAACAAAAATAATCTTATGTTTAAGAAAAACTTAAGCAAGACACAAACTTACTTTGCACCGAAGTAAGGAGCTCTTAGAGCTCAAGTCTACCTGCTTGAGACTATGAAAGATTATGCCAAGGAGCTTAAAACATTCTAACAATACAATCAATAAAATCAATTTATAAGTGAAATAAATCTTTTGGGTAAAACAACAATCTTATACGCCTGAAATGATGAGCCCTTGAAGAATAAGAAAGCTTCCTTGATGATTTGCAAATGAAGCTTAAGAAGAGTTACTAAAACATGAAGGAAATGAAATTTCCTACACGAGAGCTTGAGATTGTTTCTTAAACAGAAGTTCTACAAGGCTTAAATATATGGGATATTTATAGACAATAGAAGGCATAAAAGGCAGCTCAAAATGAGAGGGAAATGATAACTTCGTCTTGAAAAACATGGTTATAAGCTTATAATATTCAGGAGCATGCAAGAGTTTGACCAAAGAGATTTCACCATTTTCCATGTCATGCTTCATAAATTTTTGGAAGGGTCCTTAGCTAATGAAAGCCTATTGAAAGAGTACTTTGCACTGGTCAAAAGAGAAGCATTGAGGTACAGAACAGAAAATGCTAGGTGAACAAGTCCTTAAAAATTAGAAAAATTCCAGGCATTTGCTGTCCTAGCATTTCAAAACTCACTCACTCTCCTCTCTCCTCTATCTCTTTTCTCTCTCTATCATGTAAACTTACCTTTTTTTAATTTGTTTGCCTCTAGCATAGTACGAAAAGCATTATATCAATCAAAATTCATAGATCATATTGTCACAATTGAGTCTGCATATTATGCACCAATTTGATCCATTTCCAAAAGACAATTATGGGTAAGCTTTTATAGTGGTTTAGATTACTACAAAGCCAAAAAGAAATAATTTCAAAAATATATAGATCTTCTTACAATTTAGTAAGAGATTTTTGACCTAGACCTGATGGCAATTCTCCCTTCAACGAGTTAGAGCTTAAGTTCCTGCAAGAAAAAAGTAAAACATCCTTGAAAGAAGTTAAATAAACCAAGAAGAAAGAACCACCATCAAAAAACCAAGAAAAATAACCAATACATCAAAATTGCTATGAACAATAGTTAGTTTTTAAGCTAACAGCAGAATAAGATTAATGTTATAATCCTTTGAACCAGTCCCCTAAAACCAAACCAGCCCAACTCCATGTGACAACCCTCGACCATTCTCACGTGATCTGAACCGAACAATGTGACCCCAACTTCTTCTCTCTCCCTCACTCAAGCCGACAATCATTGCAAAACTTATGTGATTTCTCCTGCCTCTCATCACCTTGGGGCTGGCTAAGGAATCTCTTATTCACCCCCCTTTTCTTACCCGAAGCCGAAAAGGATGCTTTGACCAGTCCTTTCCATTCCTCCTTCAATCGATAGCAAGCAATGAGCCTTTGTTCATTGCAACCTGTAAAACCCGAGTTTTCAAAAATGTGACCTAATTTTTTTTTAATTTACCTTATTTTTTGCACATTCTAAAAATCATCATAATTATTTTTATAAAATTCTGCATTTCATTATGATTACTTTTATACATAGAAGTATTATATACAAATTAGTATATTAGCAAGTATAAATTAATTTCTTATTTAAATTTATTTTCCCTATAGTATTTAATAAGATTGTCGCCATTTTTTATTGTAAAAAAAATTGTTTTTCCTTAAATTCACTACAGGCATTGGCAGACTTCAAAAATTAAAAGCTGCAATTGATTTTGGAATTCATAAGGGTATTCAATAAAGTTAAATACTAATAAATCCTAAACCAAAGCAATCCAGTTAGTCCTTATCCTTTTCCGTAACAGTGGCTGGAAGTGGAAGAAAAGGGTTCCGGTCATAGAAGGAAACAGAGAGCAAAAAAGGAAAAAGAAAAGAGAAAAGTAGAAGAAGAAGAAGAAGAAAAAGAAGAAAAAGAAGAAGAAAAGAAGAAGAAAAAAAAAAAGGAAAAAAATGAGAAGGAAAAGAAGAGGAGGATTATGGATTTGGGAAATTGAAATAAAAGTCCTAGTTTTGAATTTTCTTCTACAGATTAAAGTTGATTTCAAGTTAGTAGGTTTCAAAACTTGAATGAGAAAAAAAATCTTTCTAAGTAAAAATATTATTTGAAGTAAAATGATTTAGTTTCGAACTGTCGAATTAAGAATTTACATTAAATTAAAAAAAATTATTGTTATTAGGTTTGCTTATGAAAGGATAAGACGTTGGGTCAATAAGAATCAAAAAATTTGTCTCGAAGAAGATCCTATAATTTGGATGAGATACTTAATCTCTATAGGGAGAAAAATTATTCTTAAGCATAATATTTATTATTTTATATAATTCCATTGAACTACTATATGCATGTAAATAGATATTTCATATTTCTTCATATTGGCATTTTTAATTGATTACTTGTTTAAATAAATTCAAGATATTTTTAATTAAGTACATTAACTAAATTCACAAGATAATTTAATAGAATACACTGTTTATTTAAGTACATAGATATTGACTTTTACATATTATGTTTATCTATGATGAATGTTAAACAAGTTAACTGATAACATTAAAAAAATAAAAAATAAAAAATTAAAAAAAAAAAAAACAAAACAAAAGTTAACTGATAACATGAAATTAAATTGAAAGAAGCTAATGGAAGGTCATGTCAAGTAAAATATGTCGATAGAATATGATCAAATTAGGGAGAGGAAAAAGTTCTGATCAGAAGAACAAGAAATGGAGAAAAAAAAGTTTTCAACTCTCAATACTAGAAAATTAATACTATAAGTTTTAACCTCAAGAGATCAGTTGATCTTCACATATGCTCCAAATTGGGTTCAAATACATGCGATGAGAATAGGATTCAAATGACGCGATTGTGTATGTATCAACTTTAAAATACCAAAATACCTGGACGGCGGCCAACTGACATAATGTCGCATGTATGAGCTCAAAATGTCTCAACAATGATCAAAATTATTGAAATATCATTCATATGTAAAATGTATTGCGTTGACGTGTTTAGAACATCAAATTTACCCAAAAAATCGCTCACACGCAACTCAATCAAGCGACCGCTAAAAAAAAGATCTACAAGCTAACATTGTCTATTCATGAAACAGACTACATCGTTGCACTTAAAATGTCAAAATTGTTAAGAAAAGTCTTCTCGTGCTCAATTCGAGCAACCGCAATAAAAACGATAACCTACGAACATGATGTGGCATAAAGTTACCTGAAAGTTATCTATTTGCAAAACAAACTTAGCCATCGCCTCTGAAATGTCAAAATTACTGAGAAACGACACTCATATTGCATAGGTTGCCGCACAAGCAAAAAGCAAAAAGCAAAAACAAGATAATGGCATGGAAATCAAGATGCATTAGAAACGAGAAATTATTCGAAAGGTTGATTCACATCCATCTTATATTTTTTTCTATTAATTTTTTTTATTTAAAAAAATCAAAATCACAACCTATTTTAAATAAAAATAATAATTTTTAATAAACCTAACCCTGCCTAAAAGTAGCTCTTCATTTTTTTTCTTTCTTTCACTCTACAACCACAACCACCACAGCCTTCACCTCTTCTCCAAAACACATGCCTGCATCGCGGCTCAATCTTACCTAACTCTTTATCACACATCTCAAGCTACTGCCACCCCTAGCTACTCGCAAAGCTCGCCCCAGCTTGCAAATCCCCCCCCCCTTTCGGTATCACATGCTACAACCATGACCCCCACTGCTCCCTCTCTTCCCAATCGTTGATGACCTCAATCTCAACAAGTCGCCCCGCATGACGAACCACCTGCACATAAATCCCATCTCTCACCATCCTTGTACACACCCAGTACACCCCAGCCTCCTCTTCTACCTCTTTCCCTTACATGATGATCCCAACCTCCAAGTCGTCGCCGAGTAGCCACCTTTAGCTCACCCCCAAGTTTCCCTTTATCATACTCTCTCTCCACCCTTTCTCCTCTTTCCAACTTCTCTATATCTCTCCCTAACTTTCACCAACACGCTCTTGTCACTATCTTCCCACCAAACAACCGTATCTCTTCCCATTTTTCTCTCTAAATAGAGAGAAATTTCTCTCTTCTCTCTCTCTCTCTCTCTCTCTCTCTCTCTCTCTCTCTCTCTCTCTCTCTCTATATATATATATATTAAAAAGTCATAAAAGAAAAAAAAAAAGGAAAATTGTGTTTCTCCCCACAAATCTTCACCATCGCCACGTCGTCATCACAAAACCTCGCGCAAAGTTTTAAACTCATAAAACTCAATATTTCCAAAAATCCAGTTGGTGGCTCACGACAAACGAAACTTATAAAAGTTTTTTTTAGCGCACTTGCGACGCCGTGAGTTAGCCTTGTACACATTTTTTAGCATGACAAAGATATTTTAAGTACATGTACGCATCTTTTTTTATGCGGCAAAAAAGAAAGCGAGTTATAAACAAGTACAAGAAGACTCATATACACATTTCTTAGTGTAGTAGGATAGAAGACTCTAGCCTTAGTGTCTCATGACACCGACCATACATGTTTTTTATAACATGGTGGTAGGCCTAGTACCCATTATGACACCCACCCTACGCAAGAAAGACATAGGGAGGCTGTTGAAATTCAGATTGAACAAACAAATAGAGAAAAAGATTTTAGATGATGTATTCAAATAAAATATAATTGAATAAAAGTTGCAAAATGAAAGCAAAACCTGGAATTAAAAAATGAATTCACAAGAAACTTATAATAAACCTGAAAAGCTCACTTCTAAGCACAAAACTTCCCTGTCCACACTCGAACACTTGAAAACAACAAGAACCCGTGCAGTGAACTAAATTGAAATGAAAATGAACTGAATGTTCTCTCAATTTATAGAAAGTAAAAGATGTCATGTAGGTTCTTGCTTTCAACATCACCGTATCCTTAATTCAAACAAGCAAGCAGACAGAACTCAAAAGCCAACACTTTTAAAATTTAAAAATGAAACTTTGTATTCATTTTAATGACAAACACTCATACAAAATAATCAAATATGATTATTTTTAAATCTCGCACACATCAAAAATATAATTTTCATATTTAAGAGTGCTGCCTTGAGAAATGTGCTATCTTCAAAATCCAAGATAGAGTCCTATCAGCATCTACATTCTCCATTTCTTATGATAACTATATTATATTGAAAGTTACATGAAACATACTCAGGAGCCGTTATCGCATACCTACAAGAAGCCTTGACAACTATAAATTTGTGCATTATGCCCATCAAAAATAGGCATTTCAAATAATATAAATCATAAAATCATCAATACAATAACAATAACAAGCCTTTATCCCATCACATGAGGTTAGGTCCTAAGTCCTGGATGAGAAAAATGAATGGTTGCGTTAAGTAATCGATAATTAACGTAAAATTTGTCGAATAATCATGACATAATCATAAAATATGAAAACTTTGATCAAAGGATTTGATTATAATTAGCAAATATAAACTATAGGTTTGTTCCTAAGAAATTGGAAAAAAAATTCTATCTGCAAAAAAAAAAAACGTAGGTTCATAGTTCAAGAACATGGCATGCACATACAATGAAAAACCTAACAAAAGGTCAAAACATTGCTGCTAAAAAAAACTAACTATGAAAACCTTGATCAAAAACTCCCGGATGAACTCATTCGAAGCTATGTTAGAAGCAAATACTTGTCAAGTGTGACAAAATTTCCACCATTTTCTTTATAACACTGTACTAGAACCACCTGCATGCTCACCAGAGACAACGAGTTACAAAGTATGGAGAGGAAATACAACCACGATCTTTGTTACTTCGTCTCAACTAAATCTCTAGCACGTATTATTACAGAAAGGCATTTCAAGAACCAGAATTTCTAAGGATTCCATTGAAGGACCCCTTAAAGAAAAAAATCAAACACAATTACTTAGTTGAAAGGTTTAGAGTTTCTATTGATTTCATCATGGAAGGACCTTTTCATGAACAAAATCAAACTCCAGGACCAAATTAAAAGGTTCTTGAAAACATATGCCAACTTAAAGTGACGCATCAACCTCACTTGCTAGGGTGTAGTTAACCCCTATAGATGTCTATTTTGTACTCCTAGACATACGACGGCATAATAAGAAAAAGAGATGGCTCAACATAAGATAAGGACCATTCGGGTATACAAGCTTATGAAATTTGATTTGTTCATGGTAGGCATACCAGTTCACACTAGCGGATCTCACTGCAGATCTACAGTGAGGGCTTTGGGGCAGCCCAACCTATAACATTTTATTTCAAAATCTATAAGAAAATATTGTGTATTGCATAAAAGGCAATGCCACTGGCCCATAAAGCCCGCAACAGTTTATATTAAAAATTACAAGGAAATATTTTTTATTGCAGAAAAGGCAATGCTAGAGGGTTAGAACCATGAACAACTGTAATCATATATTTTTATATATGACAACTAATAGAATATAATATATATATATATATATATATACAATTTAATCATTTATTGAAAATAAATATTTATATTCTTAGAAGTCGAATATATTATTTCACTATGCTCTATTAAATAGAAAATCAAAAGAAGTCACTCAAAAAAGATTGATAGTATTTTAAAAATCATTTACTCGTGCCCCCACTACAAAAATATTTTGGCTCCATCCCAGCCAGCTCATGAAATCCGATTAGTTTGTATAGGAGCAAAGAAGGATAAGATTAGTCAATATTTTATCCGAAATTCCAATTCGCTATATGTACCAAGGGGAATGCAAAGAAAGTAACATATAGAATGGTAGAGAAAATCCATTGATAATTTTTAAACAAGAAATCATATTTGTTACGAACAAATTTGAATATAACAAAATTGTAGCAATCAAAATAATCGGATTGCAAAAGATCACTATAACTTCTTGGTGTTATATAAATATAGAAAATTACATATAGCAACCATATAAAACGCAACTAGGCATCCCAAAAAAGTTCGCTCAACACTCTTAATGTTGAAAAAAACTAGCCATATTCAATGGGAGTCATATAACAGCACTGGAAGAAAGATATTAAAAAGGTTTTTAAAACACATGATACTTACAAGCTTACCAAGTTGGATAGTTGACTTATTTGGTCACTAACGTAACCTTTCAAACCCTGGCTCCCAAGATCACTGCTTAAGAAAAAAGTTAAAGAAAAATCAGCAAATGGTATCCTTTCGTTTTGGAAAGAAGAGGAAAAGCAAATACAAATAAAGCATTTAAACTAAAACTATTGCAAAACTGTTCGAGCTTTGCTTGAGCAGAAGAATGTCGAGCCTAGTGTCAACTGTTAGAGCTTAGCTTGTGCGGAAGAATGCTGAGGCACTCGCTTGAACAAGAACAAAAACATTATAGTATTTGGACAAATATTCTTTTTTAAGTGTGTTTAATAGGTTTAGCCTTTTTACATTCCAAATTATTCAAAGAAAATTATCATGAATCTTTGACGGAGAACTTGATGAGAGCGTAGTGAGCCTAAAGGAAACGATAAAATCCAAATATGATCAAAGATTCTTCACCAAATTCATAAAGTTTGGTGGCTGATCTCCTAGGATTTTTGTGAGTCTTTGAATATTTTTCCCACTTTTGCCTCGTACTTTTTCCCAACACAAGTTTGATGTACCGGTCCATCCTGGACCAGTCAAGCTGCTCCCTCTTAGACTGGCGCTAGTTGACAACAGGCGGAAGTTCCCCTTGGATTGAGTCCCCGCCCTCTTTGGGGTGGGCCCAGGGAAGAAACTTGAATAGGGAAGGGGGTCACTAGGAGGAAAAAGGAATGGGTTGTTTTGGGATTTTGATATGGAATTGTATGCTTTAAGTAGATTTTATCCTAGGGTTCAGATTTTTTATGCTTGCGTTTGCTGAAATTAGTTTTGCTTAGATTGAGAGAGCCCTAGCTGATGGCTAGGAATTTGGGAGAGCCGGATCTTTCTCTCCAATTAAAGATCAAACTGTATCTTGTGTTTTTCTTCTTAGTTCTTACAATAAAAATGTGTTCTTGTGTGATCTTCTTCTTGAATGTTTGTGCTGTTTTGTTGAAATTGCATCCACTTCCTATCAAATTGGCGTCAGAGCGGTTTCCTAAGCTGAAATAAAGATCTCTCTCGCTGATTTCTGCTGCATTTTTCTCTCCGTTCGTGTTGATTTTGTTGTTTGGGAGACCAGATTCATATCAAATTGTTGTTTTTTGTTGTTCGAAGCCTAGATCCTAGTACATATGGTAGAAAGAAAGGAATAAGTATTGCAATGGAAGATCAAACAATTGAGATATGATTTCAAAGAAAATATTTCATATTTTCAAATTCAAATTTTAGCCATCCATGAGAAGATCTATGGAAAGTTTGTCATCATGGAGGAGATGATGAAAAAGATGCTCGAGGTCCAAACCATAGTTTAAAATTGCGCAATAAGAGGCGCGCCTCTGCGCAATTTGGTCCAAAATAGCCTCATTGCCTAAGCAATTTTGGGGCTTGATGAGGCTTACGCCTCAGGGAGATTGAAGGCACGCCTCAATAGCACTATTGCGCAATTTGGGATGAGGTATACGCCTCATGATAGGGGTCCCACTCACTTAAGTTTATAATAAACCCCCCCCCCCCTTCTTCTTCCTTCTACCGGCTTACTCGAACCGAACAAAGCACTCCCACAAGAAATTCACAAATAACAGCTCTCCCGCACGATCTCGGCTCTCCCGCACAATCCCAGCTCTCTTGCCGGCACCGCCTCTCCAGCTGGCGCCGCCTCACCCCGGTGAGGCTCTTGTGTCCGGCCGCCCTCTACGACACTTCTTCAACTGGTCTTAGGGCTAGTTTTTTTTTAGTTAAAAGTATGATTTTTCAACTTATAAAAAATCTAGGGTTTTAAATTTTTTGAGATTTTTTGTTTTATTTTGTATTTGTGCTTTAGGAAACATGGTTAAGGGAAAGGAAAAGTCTAATACGTCATTGCGGAGGGACCCTTCTTGGAAGTACAGTGTACATGTTGACGTAAACGGCGGTGAGAAGACTTAACGTGTATTTGAAATGCAATTTTTGTGATAAAGTGGTGAAGGGCGGAGTTACCCGCTGTGGGCTCCGAAAATTTGGCCCCGGCCTCCGCGCCCGCCTTTCTTTTTATTTGAGCGAGGGAGTTTTAACTGAATAAAGTTCCGGGGTAAATTTTGGAAGGCAGATGGGTTTGTAGATAAGACACTACCCAGAGATTTCGCCCTCATTTTGCGAGAACTTTATGATCTGAGTTCTGGTTTCCTATAGGCGCAAGCCCCTATAGTTAATTACCCCTCCCGATAACGAGAGAGAACTTTCGATTAAGGCTAGTCGTCAATCAGATACGTAGATGATACGTGTTATCTGGCATATAGCAACAGCATAGATTTAGATTTTGAAATTGTGTCTGAATTTGGGTATTTGGAAATTTTAGAGATTGAAAATTTGAAGGGTTGAAAGATTTGATATTTAAAATTTGAAATTTCACCATCTTGCACTTAAAGCGGATGGTAGGAGAATGGATGATGGACCCGATCAAGATCCCATGGTTCCGTCGTCCCGGGCCATCGTGGTCCCTGGTCTACTTAGTCAGAGGAGGTAGTCGACCCAACCTGACAGAAGGATCCTCGTCGGCAGCCATGGGTTGCTTCGTCCAAGGGGACCTTGTAGACCTGGGGTGAATATTTGTCTAAGGGGACAAATTTGAATCCACCTTAGCTGACAGAGGGCTTTATGCCCTATCAATCATATCCTATTGATTCATATCTCAAAGATTTGATGCCAATAAGGAACGTATTGGCTCTGGCCATAACCGGTATTTCGTGGTGTCATTTGGCAGCAAAACCACTCGGTTCAGAGGGCCCCGGGTCATAACCGTTTATCCTGCGGTGCCATTTGGCGGCAAACCGCCGGTCAGAGAACACGTACCGCGTCCTTATTGGCAGGAGATTGTTTGAGAATGAATCCTAGTGATATTTTCGACTAGGCATTCAGCTCTTTGTGAGCTGAAGTTATATTTAAATTTGTCCACCCCGACAAACTGTTGCGGATGGTGGATGAAGTTTGCTTTAAGTGTTTGATAATTAGATTTCAAATTTTAAATATTTTTGGATTTTTTGGATTTTGAGATTTTTTTAGATTTTTGGATATTTGATTGTCATTTTGAATTTTGTAGTAGACCCCTCCGGTTAAAATTTTCTATTCAACACGGCCATCATAGAGGTATGGGGTCATTTTCACTTGTAGTTTGAACCTTGTCAACTCTGTCTGGATGTCGACAGAGGATCGGGTTTCGTAGGATTTATGCCTTTGTGAGTGAATTCTATTAATTATAGGCCTTGAAGCCCTAATATGAATGTATTAAAATAAATACATCGGTCCCCACCACCGTGTATTTATTTGATGGTCCGAACCCTGTCGACTTCTATTGATCCGTATAGAAGGATCGGATTCGAACTTGAATTCACTTGTAGACCCGCGCAGCATCCTTAGGCGTCACGTGTGTACCAATAACACGCTCGTCGGGGCCCATGCGGGTGTTGATTGTATACCCTCTTTTAGTGTACCTAAGTGTGTACAAACTACAGTGTACGTACGAGAGTATTTTAGAATATTCGTGGAACGCCTTTTATCCGCTTGTATAGAAGTTGCGGATCCGGTGGCGTGTTGTAGCAGCTTATGGATTGAATTGTTTGCTGCTTTGTACAGGTAGACTGTCGTGCACTACTTGTTATTTTCTGTATGGGCATTATAGTGCACTAAAGAATCTTCTGCTTTGGATCGTAGGGGACAAACTTTCCAGTGGTAATGTGCCTACTTTAATTAAGGGTCGTACAACTCGTGACACATAAAAATACGTTATTTTGTTTCTTTTTGAAGATATCTGTTCACGGGATGAACGAGCAACCTAACTTTAACAGCTGGTGCGCACACCACTTAGAGCGCCCGTGACTTGCAATACGACGGACACATTTTATTACAAGGGGTTCAATCAAAAAATTATCGGGGATGTGCGAGAATTCCTACATGTTAACAATGATCACAAAAATATCTTGTATGAAAGATAAATTTTCTTTTTACTTTTACTTTTACTCTTACCGTCCCCCCTTTTTAAGATAATTACCCGCCGTATTCACTTGTATTTAAACCCGTATTTACGTACGTATTTCACTTGCTAGTGAATACTGTATGAAACCGATGCCAGAGCCTCAAAATGGCATCTTAGGATCCTAAGTGGATGGGGCCTACAGGTGTACTTTCCCTGTCTTGTAGCAAGGGATCCTAAACTAGTGGGGTCCACGAATAATTCAAACTCAATGTTATAAATAGAAGGGATTTCAACTCATTTCTTCCCATCCTATTTATGTAAGGAGATTTTGGTGAGAGACTTAGGGGTGTACGAGTCAGGTGCTAGGAGGAAGAGGCTTGATTTCTACCTATTGGCGAAGAACTAATTCCCTTGAAGACTCACTGTATGTTGCATTTCACATTGATTTATATTTCTTTTGTATTTATTTTTTTAGTGTCGGGAGAATAGGGTGTCGTATATTTTATTTTTGGTTAATTTAAAACATTTAAATAAATTTTAAATCTTTTTAAATTTTCTAAGTTATAGGTTTTTGCTGAAAATTTTGGCAACACTCCGGCGTCGTCCCCGCGTAGGGGGCTGCCTCGGAGTGTGTAAGGCCTTCCCGCCTGCCAAGAAAGGCAGTCACGGTAGGTGTCGGGTGACACCGCGGCCGCAGTTCCAATCCCCGCTCGCTAAAAAAAGCGGTCACGGGGTCTTTGAGCACAGGTTTAAAATATGACATTTTCCCCGCCTAAAAGCAATGATGGGTATTTAATTAAATAATTTTGCTACAAATAACAAATTTCCCCGCCTGCTAAGAAAAGCAGTCACGGGTACTTATATTTTCATGCATACGAATTTCCCTGCTCGCTCAGTGCGTCACGGGTACTTAAGTTTTTTCTCGCCCGCTAAAAAAAGCGGTCACGAGTACTTATTTCATGCACGGAAATGTAAATACTAGTTTTTACCTTGGGTGTGCAGTAATCGAGACGGTGACGGCGGATGATGGCGACGTAGGAACCTTGAGCTTGGAGGGAGAAGAGAGGCCGGCGGCTTTGGCGCCAAGAGGAATCGCAAGGAGGAGAGGGGGCGGCTCTTTAGGCGTGGAAATGTCGTGAAAATGGGGAGAGGGGTTCGGTCATGAGAGTTATGAGGGTTTAGAAGAGGGGTATTTAGGGTATTTTTTGAGTTTTTTATATAAAAAAACATTTTCTTATTTAAAAATCTCCCTTTCTCTCCCTCTCTTTTTAAAAAAAAATTAATTATATTGCACAATAAAATAAATTTTTAATCATGCATCAAGTGGGTCGTCGCGTCGCTGCTCTCACAAATCTTGGTCTCGATTCGCGCGCCCAAAATTTAATTTTTTGCCGACCGGCGACCCCCACCAATATGGGTGTCAATCTTAGCTGTTTCTGTTGCTCCGGACGCATCGGCGCTGTCCGTTTCGCGAACGGAGGTCGTCTCGACGATTTTGGGTTTTCGGTCAACACGCGTCGGGTGAGTTTTTTGCGCGATTTCGAGCTCTTTCTCTTTTAAAACCCACCTTGCGCGGTCGACTAGACCCCAACACTAGTATGAGGGTCAACACCCGCATGAAGGAACACTTATCCGGCTCTCATAAAAACGTAGCACCGTGTGCAAATGTGCCGGATAAGGTGAATGATGAAATTACTGCTTACATGAAGAATAGTACCACGGCAAAACATTTACAACATGAGCAATTTGATGAACGGGTTGAACAAGGTGCTTACTACGGGAGAGAGAGTGGAAAGGACTCTTCTTCCACTACACATAATAGAGGTGCGCGGGGTCCTATGGAATAGTATATGATTAATCCATGAGAGAATAGAGGACAAGCACAAATAATGCCTGCAGCTGGTACCAAAGAGGGTCGACATCAGGTTTGCATGGATATTGGCAGACATGGAGTGAGACTGGTGTTACCATTATATCAGATAGATAGTCTGACATGAAGAGCATGAGCTTGATTAACATCCTTGTAAACAATCCATATGATACGGTATTTTTTACGATCAGTTGAAGCTTCAGATGAGATTAAAAATATTGATTTTATTTTCAATTAATTAGATGGGGTTGTTGAGGAGATCGGGGAGCAATTGGTTGTTCAGGTGGTGATAGATAATGCCAATGCATACAAAGCAGCTGGTTAGATTTTAATGGAGAAGAGGAAACACCTCTATTGGAACCCCTATGCGTCGTACTGTATTGATCTCATATTGGAGGAACTCGGTGATCTACCTCAACACAAGAGCGTCTTTCTATGGTGAAAAAAATTACAAAGTTCATCTACAACCACTCATGCGTCTTAGCCTTAACGAGAAAGTTCTCGAAGAAGGAAATCATTCGTCCTGCTACCACTAGGTCTGTTATTACATTTGTGCACTGCAAAACATTTTCAATTTCTAATGCAAGTTTATTTTATAGGTTTGCCACATCTTATTTGACACTACAGAGCATGCTGGATGTTAGGCAACCTCTTGAAGCCATGTTTACATCGACACAATGGCTTAATTCTGCGTGGGGCAAGAAACCTCAGGGGAAGGAAATACGAAGGCTGATTCTAAATGATAAATTTTGGGCAAGTGTGACATATGTCATATTAAGCATAAGACCTTTAATACAAGTTCTGAGTTTAGTAGATGCCGAGAAGAAACCAGCCATGGGTTTTATATATAATGCAATGGATGAGGCAAAGGAGTAGATTGCGCATAACTTCAGAGGAGATGATGCAAGTTATAGAGAGATTTGGGATATTATTGATGCTCGGTGGAAGGTCCAGTTACACTTTCATCTAAATGCAGCGGCGTATTATCTCAATTCTCAATTTAAGTATTCAGAGAAAAATCCTCAAATCCAGAGATGAAGCTGGGCTTGTATCATTGCATAGAGCGACTAATATCGAACCAGACCGTTAGGGAGCTAGCAGATTTAGAACTTATTCTATTTCGGAATAGGGAGGGGTTTTTTGGTCTGCAAGCAGCAAAATCTACTATTATCAAACGCTCTCCCGGAAAACTTATTTTTACAAAGTATCCGTAAATGTATAACACTTTAATATGTTCTAATTATCATTTTTCTTCTTAAAAATAGTTGAATGGTGGATCCAATTTGGTGATTCCACCCCTGAGTTACAGAGTTTTGCAGAAAGAATTTTGGGCCTCACTAATTCTTCCTATGAGTGTGAGTGAAACTAGAACACATATAATCAAGTGCAAACGAAGAGAAGAAATCGACTTTCAACACTAGAATGAACTCCCTTGTATATATTATGCACAACAAGAGGTTGAGAGATAGGAGATTGAGGAACAAGGGGTTGAAGGATAATGAGGATCCTTTAGTGTGTGATGATGTGGCGTCTGATAATGAGTGGTTCATAGATGATAAAATAAATTTGACATTATCAAACCTGCTGTTGACGAATATTTTCGCATCGACTCGACCCCAATCGAGCCCGACAAAACTCGATCGCGCTCGATCAACTCAATTGATCATCGTCGAGGTGAAATTAATCTGAATTAAGCCTCAATTTAATTAAATTAAACCCAATTTAATTTAATTTAAATCAAATCAAAACCAATCGAACCCTGTCGAGCGTCGTCGAGCCCAATTCGACATAATTCGGCGCCGTTTCAAGTTCGATTTCATGAAATCAACTTGATCGGACCCTATCGGACCCAAACCGACCCAAATCGGTTTGAGTCGAGTCTAATTTGGGCTCAATTTCAGCCCCAATTGTTTGATTTAGGCTAAATCAAATACCTAAATCTGAAATCTAAATAAAGGGCTCAGATTTCTTGTGGAAGTTTGCCCTAAATCCCTCATTCCACACGTGAGAAGCCCGATTGGTTCCTTTGGGCGGCGGGACCTGCTGTGCTCGTGCTCTCCAAGTGCACGCAAGGGAGAGGGAGAGCCATTCGGCTCCCCCATTTGGTTCGGCGCTTCCCAGACGAAACGAGAGAGGGAGAGCAGAGAGGGGGAGCCTTCGGCTCCCTTGCTGGCGTGTGTCCGTCCCAGACAGAGCAAAAGCTCCCGTGCGATTCTTCTGTCCCAGGCGAGTGCGGGAGAGAGGGAAGGGGGGGATTCCGCCCCCCTTTGCTTGCTATCTCTGGGAGAAAGAGAGGGAGAAGCGGCCCTAGCAAGGTTGGCCGACCCACTCTGCTGCCTTCTCTCGTGGTTTGGTGCGATCCTTCAAGCCGCCGGCGTTATTCAGATGCCAAGACCCCAAAGTCAGTCGTTTACTTCAATTTGTCGCTGATATCCTCTTCCTATCACAAAATATGGGACAAAGAACTGTTGTAGTTCTTTTCCTTTTCCCTTAGGAAGAGGTGGAAAACTTCTCCTTCCTTCCAAATCATCTCCAGCAACCTCAAAACAGTGCAAACTGCTGTTTGGGGTGTTCTTGGACAGCAAATCCACCATCCGGAAAAGCTTGGACAGCAGCTACGCAACTTCTGAGAGCCTTCCAAACAGTGAAAACTGCTGCCCGGAGCAGTTTGGACAGCAAATCCACCCTTGGGAACGGCTTGGACAACAGCGACGCCATCCGGAAACGCTTGGACAGCAGTCTTCTCCCTTGGGAAAGTCTTGGACAGTAGTTTGGAGCTTTCAAAGGAGCTTGGACAGCGTTTGGAGCTTGGATTGGAGCGCTAGGACAACCCGGGTGAGGTAAAACACTAAAACTTAGTGAAACCTAGGGTCCCCCAAGGCCAATTGTTGTGTGGTTGACGCCCCCAAGCCCTAGGTCCTTTAGAAACTTAAATTTATGCTTCCCCGAAATCCTATGATCGCTGTCCTCTTTATAAACTTGGGAAAATCCTGTGATTTTTGCCAAGTTGCTCTCATGTGAGAGCCAAAAGGGAATGGTGATGTGCGTAGGGTTGTTGGATTGGTATCCAACACTCTCCAAATGCATGTGATATCACTCATATTGTGCCCAATCCATCACCCACAATCATGCCCTAGGGTAGACGCTATCATTTGACCTCAAAGTCAATGATGATGCATAGGTTTAAATTGTAACTAGTTGCATGCATTTCTCATTTATATGCATTGTCATAAAAAAAAAATAGACACCCAAATCTAAGAGAACTTTTGCATGCATAATATCAGTTACCTCTAGAGTTTTGTTTAATACATGTGTTGAGTTTAATTGATTTGGGCTTCCTAGTCGTTGTGAGGCATAGACTTTCAAATGTCTATGTAACAAATCTCACAACATAAAGAGTCAATTAAGCTTATATCTTGTACCATACAAAACTTAAAGCATGTAGTAGCAATCTTTAAACTCATCTATAAATTGCGTGCACCCTTCTTTCAAGTACGAGTCATGGCAAAAGTGACTTACGAGTTGTGAGAAGTGTGCATGTGGTGAAGTTTGTGAGCTCCAATGAGGTTTTGTGAGTGCTTGAAGATGAATTTAGTCAACTATTGGAAACATCAAATCATTGTGGGGTCTCCCATAGACTTTCCAAAGTCTATGTTGTAGATCTCACAAAGCATGTTGCTGATTAAGTTAATGTACAACATTGTGCAAAATCGAATACTTGATTGCTTTCAATTATCACATTCTCTAATCTAAAGAATCATCTACATATGCACGCATTCTAGGTTCTTTCTTAGATCATTATCAAATTTGATCTTAAGTTTCCTAGAAGTCATAGGGATAGATCTCCCCTATCAAGGATTTCTAAATCATGACAAAATTGATTTAGAGATCTCTCCAAAGCATTAGAAAATCATTCTTCCCTCTCCTAATTGAGTCCAAAACACTCTAAAAGATGTAGGGGAGTTCTCTTTCTCATGCACATCTACTTCCACGTCTGAAGCGCTTAGAACTTCCTCAAAGTTCTAAGCTCTATGTTGCTTGAGTTCCAACAAGTATAAAGAACTTGCTCCCAAGCATTCTTTTCCCTTCATGTGAAGTATCTTGGAGCCCCTCTAAGGCTCTAAATTATTCCATCACATGAATCTTCAAGGGATTTAGGACCAAATCCTAAGTCCAATCCTTTCTTTGTTAAGACATGAAATTAACAAATGAATCGTCCTTTCTCATGTACAATCCATGGAGCGTTCTTGAAGCTTCAAGTGTTAGAGTACATGAATCATTATAGCTTGGAACTAAATTCTAAGCTATCCATCCTTTTGTTGGAACATAAAACCAACAAACCATCTTCTTCCTTCAACCTCAAAGTTGTAGGAAGTTTATTAAATCATTTATTCGTTGGAACACAAACCAATGAATAATCCTCTAGACATAGGATTCAAATCCTAGTCTTCCTCATTTGCTTAGCCACTAATTAAGCAAATGAATACCCCTCCTTGGACACCAAATGTCCAAGGAATCCCTTTCAACATGCAATCCAAATGTTGCTTGTTGCTTCTCTCTTCTACAATTTAAGAGTTGTAGAAAGTCCTCTCATTCTCCTAAGCCCAAATCTAGGAGAATGGTCAATCCCCCTTTGAACACCAAATGTTCAAGGGCACTCATGAATGTGGAACTTCTAAGTTGCACATTATTTCCTCTTTCTACCAAAACAAAAGTGTAGAAAATCTCTCCATTCACTTAGCCTAAATCAAGTGAATGTGTGTCATTTCCTTTGAATACCAAATGCTAAAGGAAATTCCTCCAACTTGCAACCTACAAGTTGCACATGATTTCCCTCTTTCTACAACCCAAACGTTGTAGGAAGACCCTCTCATTCTCCTAAAACTCAAAATTGAGAGAATGTATACTTCTCTTTGAACACCAAATGTTCAAAGAATGTTCTTGATTTGCAACCTCCAAGTTGCATTTCCCTTTCTCTTTCCTACAAGTCAAGATTGTAGAAGAGCTCCCAGATCCATCTTCATGCTCCCAAACCCAAGTTGGGAGAATGAATTCCTCTCTTTGAACACCAAATGTTCAAAGAGGTTTTAGAAGCTTGCAACCCAAAGTTGCATCTTCTCTTCTCCTTTCTACAACTCAAAAGTTGTATGAAAGTCTTGTTCACTCAACTCATGTTGTGTGAATCAATCTTATTTCAAATCATCTATTTGTTAAATCAAAATCAACAAATAGTTCAATCCAAAAATCATTTATTTGTTGAACCAAATTCAACAAATAATCTCATGTCAAGCGAAGGAATCAAAATCCTAACTTTCCTTAATTATCCTAACTCAAACTGAGTGAATAAGTTCCTCTCTTTGGACATTCAAGAATCCAAAGAATCCTTGTTGTGTAGGCCAAAACTATACATCATTCCCTTATGTTTGCTTAATCCGAACTTAGCAAACTAAATGCCCATCATTGAATCTAAAAGTTCAATGATAATCCCTCTTGATTTGTAACCCCAAAGTTACAAATCTTTTCCACTTTTTGAACCAAACTCAATATGTGACTCAACTTTATTTGCCTAATCCAAATTAGGCAAATGAAACTCAACTCCTTGAATATAACAATTCAAGGAGACACTCTTTTGATTTGTAGCCTCAAAACTACTAATCTTCATCACTTCTATGGGTTCCAAAAACCTTAAAAAATGTCATACCTTAGCCCAAAAGCTATATGTCCTTTCTCCTCCAACTCCAAAGTTGTAGGAGACTTCTCCACTCTTTAGCTCCAAAAGCTAGAGAGAACTCTCCAACATTTAGCTCAAAAGCTAAATGTTAGATTCCTACCTCCTCTTCTTGAACTTTTATTTTATCCGGTGAACGTACGCTCCTCTACGTTCGGTTTTAGATCAAAACAGCGCAATACCGAGTTTTTTCAAAAAACTCGGTACAACTCGGTACTCGGTACTCGGTACTCGGTATTGCGCGTTTTTGGCCTAAAACCGAATGTAGAGGAGCGTACGTTCACTGGATGTAATAAAAGTTCCCTCTTCTTAGCTCCAAAAGCTAAGGAGAATTTCCCTCAACAAGTGACCCAAAAGTCACATGTTGGGCACTTCTTCCTTAGACCCAAACTCTAGGAGGACCCTTAGTGTGACATACCACACAAGCCACACACACTTAGGAGCACAACCTCTTAGGCATGCTAGGATTAGGATTTTTCTTTGTGTGCGCATGTGATTGATATTATGGAGTGATTGCCCTTGGATTGTCTGCGTGTGGGAACTTGCCCTTAAGTGGTTAGTATAGAAAAATACATGATTTTCTGTGTAGGTGGTCATGTCCAAGAGGGGGTAAATTAAATCATGATTATCATAATGTTGTTTGCTTGCAGTCGCTGCTTAAAACCCCCCAAGAGGCATGGCCAATAGGGAAGAAGCAGGGGCCTAGCACTTAGCACTCTAAGTGCTAGGCCAATTTTGAGAATATAATATGATTATCATGTAAATTGTTGCTTAACTCTGTCTTGTAGGTTTGAGTCTTTTCTATTTTTATATCATGTATTTGATTAGAAGTAGGATGTGAACTTATGGGGGTTTGGAGCAAAAGAAGGGAGCGAAATGGAAAAGATGCACATTTTGGGAGATGAAGCCCAAAGAACCTTTGTAAAGCTTGAAGACCCCACAAGTAGAGTCTATAATTAATTTAATTGGGTTGTATAATGGTAGGCAACTCAGCTGTCAAACATGTTTGTAATAACTGGGACATTATTTACATTTCTTTTTTTATTTATATACAAAAGCATGCGTTGTTTGTTTACTGGGTGTGCAATAAAACAGCATGTCTTTCCTAGGTTTCTTCTTTTGTCTTTATGGGCATGGTCTGGACTCTACTACGTTAGGCTCTTAGGATAAACTAAATTTTCTACCCCTTAAAATGTAAGAAATAAAATTAGGCTCCATGATTTTCTAACAAAAGAAATTTGCATGGCTCTCTTTTAAAGAGTCAAGTTTTCCAAAAACTTAAAAGAATCATGCATGGCCAAAAGTGTGTCACATGTAGAATGCCTTCACTTAAGGACTAGATAACAAAACATTTCTTTTTATGAGTCAGCATTTGCATATCAAACATAATTAGGCATCTTGGCCTCAAAGTCAAGCTATAAGCCCTACCTTCTAAATAAAAAACAATCCTACCACTCTACATTTGCATTGAGACCGGATGACATGATTTTAAAAGCGATTAGGAGGGTCAGCTGGTAGTCCCTTCCAGGCGGGACAATAAATCCAGAGGTCGGGCAGGCTACACCTCTTGTGAGGCGTAGTTTGTAAGCCCCTTTGCACTCGTTAGATTTAGGTTCGAGGCACTACCTATCGGTAGTCCTCACCTTAGTCTTAGGGTCAGAGGCACGGGTTGATTCCAAATCACCCTATAAGCCCTCATCCTTCGGGCAATTCCTACAATATATGTTGAAGGAATATAAGCCCCAACATTCTAATAAAAAGTTCAACTTAAACCAAAAATTAGATTGCTAAAATGTAAAGCCCAATATAGGATAGTCCGAGCACCTCTGAGTTTCCCTCAGAATCAAGTGCTCCTACTTCACTTTTTTTTATTTTTCATCCAAAATCTAATTCTAAGTTGATCAAAATCTCTTCCTTGAAATTCCTAAAGGACCAAACCCTTTAACTAAGACTTTCTTGAATTTCAAAATCAAATTTTACTCAATGTTTAAATGACTACAAAAAAAAAGAAAATAAAACCACTAGTTTAATCAAAAGTTTTCTCAAGCACCAAAACTTGGGATGTAATTAATCATAGGGGCTTGCCCTTATGGGATGTCTGTACCCCAAAAGTAAATAAACCCCACTCAACCAAATATTGAGTGGGGGAATCTCTGTTAATAATTGTAAATTTTATAGTTGAGTTCATAAGGAAATGGTATTTTTATCATTCGGGGTAATATATTATATTCTTATGCAGTTCTCGATTGTAAAATATGCAATCCGTTTGAGGATACAAAAATTCTCCAACGCCTGCAGCTAGAGGATCTAAGTGTGGATGTATTGAGGAACAAAGCATATCAAGTTGGCACATCCACTAGTACCACACCACACAGATCCACTAGTTATGCAGCATAACAAGCAAATAAAGGTATCTCATAATTTCTTATGTGATATTACATTATATATATAATTAACATGACAATAATCATTTTTTTAACATGACACTAATCATTCTTATTGAATAAGGAAAAGAAAAGTGGATAACATTGAAGATTATGAAGATTTGTCATTCATAGATACAATTGGAGAAGAATATTCCCTTGAAAACCCATTTAGTGATGGGACAATTGAATTTTATATGTTCTTTTTTATTTGTACTTTGTGAGTTTTGATAGACTTATATTTGTGGTTTTGTACTTTGAATTATGTTATGAGATACATATATTGCATCTTTTTTTTTACATGGTCTGCATTATCAATTACATATATTGCATCTATTTTATTGTTTTTCACTAATTTCACTTCTCATTTAGATGTTTTTATTGTATGGTAGATTCTTACTATTATTTACCTGCTATAATATTTTAATTCTCATTTACGCAATTCTTTGTCCGTGAGGCTTACGCCTCACACTGCCTCGAGGCTTACGCCTCGCCTTAAGGACAAAAAATGCCTCGAGTCTTATTTATGTAATATTAAACCCTAGTCCAAACCAAAACGGCGGCATCAGAGGCGAGAAAAACATCCAACAGCCAAGGGAGTGGGGGAAATCCTAATCTGATAAGGAGAGGAGAAGAAAAGGAGGTGTAAATCTTGGACGGAGAAGGGAGAATGCCTCCTCAAAAGCCTATTTATAGGGAGGAGACATGTACATGGTATGGGGAAAGGCATGAGGGGGTTCGGTATGAGCGAAGGGTTGCTAATTTTGAAAGGAGGAGGGGGGTTTTGACGAAAGGTTTGGGTACGAGTGTAGAAGGGATGATCGGGACTCTTGGAAAAACCAACCCATTAGGAAATTGGAGGTTATGGAGGAAATAGAGGGAGCGGAGAAGATCCGATGGTGAGAAAGCTGAAGATGCCTGTTTTTTAGGTAGAGGATGCATATGGGTGGATATATAGGTTGGAAAGGTACTTTGCCGTCAGCGCGTTGACAAAGGAAGAGATATTGAGGCAGCTGGCTTGTACTTAGAGGGGAAAAGCATTGGCATGATATAAATGGAGGGATATAAGGCGGCCACCCTACGAAGCTATAGGGAGTTTAAGGACTGCCTATTTGAACGTTTCTGAACCAGCAGAGGGAGGGGGCTTCTATGAGTAGTTCTTCGCTCTAACGCAAGAGGGAACATTGTTGTATACCATGAGAGGTTTGAGTATCTTACTAGCCGACCGGACCAGCTTTCAAAGACTCTACTAGAGGGGAAATTTATGAAATGGCTCAAACCAAAAATTCGGGTGGCAATTAGAGTGATGAGGCCTCTTGATTTAGGAGAGACTATGGAGCTAGCCCAGAGAGAATCAGAAGCACCTAGAGAGAGGGGTTAGAGGCAGTAGTTTAGGAAGTTCGCGCAGAATAACCACCACCTTTTTGGCACCCAAAGGGCCGACACCGGGTATTTATTTAGAGACCCTGAAAGAGAAGACTGTAGGAAGGAGAACTAGCGGAAACTTCAAAAACCTCACTGAGACAAAGTACAATAGAAGAGGGCGAAGGGATTGTGTTTCAGATGTAATGAGAGGTATACGCCTAGGCACGGGTGTAAGGATCGAACTCTTCAGATTCTCATCGTCTGTGATGACGAGAAAGCTGAGGAGGCAAGAGTGAGGTAGTAGTGGAGGAGAAAGAGCTGCATTTAGACTTGACAGATGTCTCCTTGAACTTAGTGGTAGGAATCACTCCAAATCACACTATGAAAGTAAGAGGAGAGATAGCAAACAAGGAGGTAGTGGTGCTGATAGACAATGGGGCTACCCACAATTTCATCTCCAACTAGATCATAGACCAATTGGGGGTGAAACTAGTGGACACATAGTGTTACATGGTGATGCTAGGCACAGAGAAAGTGGAGACAAGCAGAGGAGTGTGTAGAGGGGTGGTTCTGACCATATAGGGGATCCAGGTGAGGGAAAATTTACTTTCATTGGAGTTGGAGAGCACTGATGTCATCCTAAGAATGAAATAGCTACAACCTTTGGGAGATACCAAGCTCAATTGGGGAGTCACGATAATGGAAATGATGGTGGAGGGAAAGAAGGAGGTAATCAGGGGAGATGCAGGGTTATCCAAAGCAATGGTTTCTCTTAAAACCATGTTGAGGACCATACAGGTGGCGTGGGAGGATTTCTGGTGGAGTTACAGAGCTTGAAGAGGAACATATTAGAGGAGGGGAGATACATCACTCTTTCAATCCATCCACTTATATAACGATTCAATGAGGTCTTTCAGCCACCTCAAGAGTTGACACCATCGAGGAAGTAGGAGTATGCCATCACCATGACCGATTAGTGTTAGACCTTATCGATACCCTCAAATTCATATGAATAAGAATGATAAGCTGATCCAGGAAAAGTTGGAGGCAGGGATCATCAGACCGAGCATAAGCCCTTTTTTCTAGCCTAGTCTTACTGATCAAGAAGAAGAATGTCAGCTGAAGATTCTATGCAGATTATTGGCCATTGAATATGAAGACTATGACAGACATGTTTCCTATTCAATGATAGATGAATTGTTGAATGAGCCATGTGGATTGGTGGTGTTCACAACGATGGATTTGAAGTCCGGGTACCATTAAATCAGGATCATAGAGGAAAATATCCCGAAGACTGCATAAAGAACATATGAGAGACACTACGAGTTCTTGGTTATGTCGTTTGGTCTCACCAAAGTACCTGCTACATTCCAATCTCTCATGAACCAGGTATTCAGACTATACCTCTGGATATTTGTACTAGTTTTCTTTGATGCATCCTAGTGTATAACATGTCAGACGAGGAGCATTTGGAGCACTTGAAGGTGGTGTTGGAGGTGTTATAGGGGCATTAACTGTTGGCCAACCTAAAGAAGTGTTGCTTTGCACAACCCAATGTGGAGTACTTGTGGCACGTGGTATCTCGAGGATGGTGGCCGCTAATAAGGCCAAGATTAAGACCATGTTAAAATGGCCGCTACTTAAGACTCTTAAGAAGTTAAGGGATTTCCTAGGGTTGACCAGGATTCCTAGGGTTGACCGGGCACTACAGGAGGTTTGTAAGGAGATACAATATTATAGCTTGGCCACTAACGAAGCAATTGAAGAAGGATAGTTTTATGCGATGAGAGGCAGGTATCTAGGCTAAGAGACTGAAAAGGCCATAATCGCGGTACTGATCCTGACCCCACCAGATTTTAGCCAATTTTTTTTGGTGGAGACTGATGCATCGATGTATGGATTGGAGGCGATGCTCATGCAGAATCACAAGCTTATAGCCTACTTCAGCCAAATGCTGATAGTCAGAACTAGGCTGAAGTCAATCTATGAGAGGGAGTTAATAGTTATTGTATTAACCATTCATAAGTGGCGGCCTTACTTGTTAGGCCTATATTTTATCATCATGACAAACCAGAGGAACTTGAAGTATCTGTTAGAGCAAAGGATGGTGATGGAGGAGCATCAGAGGTGGATATCGAAGCTAATGAGATATGATTTCTAGATCCATTATAGGATAGGGCTAGAAAACAAGGCAACTGCTGCCTTGTTCAGATACCACTGATGTTGGATTGGGGGATATTAAAAAAAAAAGTGTCCAGAATGAGGAGCTTGGGGAACTAGGGTGGATCAGCTAAGGGATGAGTAGCCACCCTGGTTATTCCTTTAGAGGGGGAGAAACTGCTATACTAAAGGACATTTTTGTTGCCACGAACCTTGGTCAATATTCCTCACATTCTGCAAGTGTTCCGCGGGAGCGTGATCAGGGGCCATTCAGGTTGCAGGAGACATATAGGAGGTTGGCGGGAAAGTTGTATTTGAAGGAAATGCATAAAGATGTGGAGGTGATGGTCGCTAGATGTGAGGTGTGCCAGCGGAGCAAACCGGGAGGGTTATTGCAAGCTCTTGCTCTTCCAGACAAAGTGTGGGAGAAGGTCACCATAAATTTTATAAATGGGTTTAGCCAAATCTAAGAGTTTTATAGTGATTTTGGTGGTGGTTGATAGATTGAGTAAGTATATTCATTTTATTCTCTTATGACATCCATACACAGCAATGACAGTGACAGTGGAAGCGACATTCATTAGAGAGATGATCAGATTGCATGGGATACTAGAATCTATAGTGTCTGACCAGAAGCTAAGGTGTTCCTCAGTTATTTTTGGAGGGAGTTGTTAAGTTGCAGGGGACAGTATTGAAGAGAAGCAGCACTTACCACTCCCACATGGACGAGCAGACGAAGGTGGTAAGCAGGAGCCTTAAGACGTACATGCGATGTTTTGCTTCAAAGACATCTCGGTTGTAGGCCAAGTGATTGGCATGGACAGATTACTGGTACAACACTTCATATCATTCGGCTTCACAAATGACTTCTTCCAAAGTGTTGTACGGGAGAAAATCACATTACTTGGTGCACTTTGGGCAAATTAGACACCAGCCTCGTCAGTGGAACAATACTTGCATGAGAGGGCTATGGTGTTGACTGAATTAAAAAGGCATTTGTTGAGGGCTCAGCAAATCATGAAGAAGCAAATGGATGGCCGCGGGAAAGACATCCAATTTGAGATGGGGGATAGGGTATAATTGAAACTTCGTCCCTAAAGACAAAGAACGGTAGCTAACATGAGGAATGAGAAGATGGCCCTAAGGTAGTTTAGCCCTTATGAGATATTTGAGATGACTGGAGCAATGGCTTACCGATTGAGATTACCTCCGATAGCTATTATATCCACGTGTCACAGTTGAGGAGAGCTGTCGAGGATCATCCAGTTCAGACTTACCCATGACACTAACAAAGAATTTGGAGGTGGTGTTGAAACAATTGGAGTTGAAAGGGGTACAACGGGGAGGAAGTGTTGATAAAATGGAAGATCTACCAGACTATGACGCCACATGGGAGCCGTACGAGAGGGTGAAGCTGCAGTTTCCGTCTTTCCACCTTGAGGACAAGATGGATCTTTGGGAGGGAATATTGATGGACCGGTCTATCCTGGATTGATCAAGATGGTCCACATAGACAAGCACGGGTTTACATCAAGTGGAAGTTCCAATTGGATTGAGTCCCCTTTGGGGTGGGCCCAAGGAAGAAATTTGAATAGGATAGGGGGTAGGAGGGAAAAGGAAGGGACTGTTTTGGGATTTTTATATGGGATTGTATGATTTAAGTAGATTTTACCCTAGGGTTCAATTTTTTTTTGCTTGTGTTTGCTGAAATTAGGCTTAGGGTGACAAGACCCTAGCCGACGGTTAAAGATTTGGGAGAGCTAGATCTTCCTCTTCAATAGAAGATCCAATTGTATCTTGTGTTTTTCTTCTTAGTTCTCTCAATAAAAATGTGTTCATATGTGATCTTCTTCATGAATTTCTTGGGCCATTCTCTAGTTTTGCTGAAATTGCATCCACTTCTTGTCAAATTCTCATCTCTTTTACATAATTTAAATCACTGCTTCCCTCAATACTAAAATAAATTTAGACTCCCAAACATTCCCTCAAATCCCTCATAACCTTTAAAATCTCAACTCCCTAATAATCCTAAATACCCTAGGCAAAAGCCCAATACAATGAGGTAAATTCTTTTTGTGGGTAACCAAATTAAAAATATCATAACTCGTTAACAATTGATCTAAAAATCTATAAAAAAACATCAACATTAGTTTTCTAATATCCGAAACTTTAGATTTGAAATTCCTCATCCTTATCCTCCAAAAAAAATTGTCATTAAAAAACCTAGAAGTTTCAGCACTAAATCTATCTCAATCCTAAATATATATTTTACAACCACACGCATAGCCCTTCTACCATCATCTTAAGGGAGCATAAAGCAAGCTACTGCCTTCACCATAAAGATACGTTAGACCCTACATCAAAAATCTCACTCATTTTTTGCATATGAAAAATTAGAACTCACCTCTTGCCTACCACACAAGTTGTCCCTTAAGGCAAAGTGCTCTCCTAGAAGCACCTTGGTGCGACATCTGCATATGAGATGTGCAAAGCATTATAGAATCACCAAGCCTCAGCCAAGCACCTAAACATACTTCTGAATTACTTTTAAAAACTAGCCTATAGTTGAATTGTACTTTAATTAGATGGTTCAAACATTCAAATTTATTTTAAACAACCAAGTAACTACCTCCCTATAACCCCACCACAAACCTACCCTCTTGGTCTACACAAGGGCCAACAAAGAAAAGTATAATAAATTGCAAACCATTAGTGACTTAGGTGCCATAGGAGTATTATTACGAATTAATGAATATCAATTGTACACATTTTCTTGAAACATATGCCCAACTTTATTGAGGAAAGCAGTCAAAACGGAAGTTCATATTTCGATAAAAAAAAGGGTGTCTTCGTGTCTTCCTAGAAATAACAAAGCTACTAACAATGTACCCAGAAATGTTATAGATGCAAGACTTAGATGGCCTTATTTTTATAATGCAACTGAATTACAGATGTTCTAAGAGGTCCACTAAAAGAAGGCACAAATTCTTTCTATTCATGGTTGGTAACGTGGCGAAAACTTCAACTATTTTTATCTTTAGTTACAGAGATTACTGCAGTTAAATACATATTGAACGAAGAATAGACTATAAAGTATAAGTCCATTTGTCACAAATTTATTGTTCCAGAGATATGCCAATTCCATTTTTGTGCAATAAATTAGCCAAAAAGAATTTGGTCATTGAAAAAAGTGGGGCAACGAGATATCATCAGCTCATCGTCATTCTTTAATTTGACTTTTTGCCTAAGCTTTTAGATATGACCGCTTTTATTTTTGATGCTCCAAGCCCAAGCAAAATAATAAGACAAAAAGTAAGACTTTATATGAGAATGATTTAAAGGTTGCTAAAGTTACAAGGAATAAAGGAATCACTAATCATGATTTTTTTTTTTTTACTTCATAGAATCCTTCTCATCATGAAAATTTGTAAAAAACATCATACGGAAAAATAATACTCACAGCTGCGTGATGACAAGCCCTTCCTCAGTACGATGGCAAGTAACTCCCTCCCAAGCATCCCATGTAGTAGGAGCACAGGGGTCCCCGTTCCATCCCATTCTATCAGGTATCCTAAGCGACTCTTTCAACGCCCTCATCGCACTTGCTAAGCCCCCATATACACAAATACATCAACAACCAAAAAAATTACCACTCAAATTTCTCCATTACAAAACTTACCTTGGCCAGGCAGACTCGCAAGATCCAGAGGCACCATGGCATAATTCTCAAGCCCGCAGATAACGGGCTTCCCCACAACCGGAACAAGCTTCAAGCTAAGCGGCGAGGTGGTTAGGTTCTTCGCAATATAATGCCAATCAAACGCTGCAAAACCGCCGACCGCCTTGAATATATCTATGCTGGCGACATTTTTCCCATTGATAAGGATATCGAAAACCCTTTGCCCGGCGGCATTGATGCTGGAATCGATTTCCGCAAAATGGAACCAAACCATGTAGTCGAGCCTAGTATCCACCTGGAGTAGGTACTCGAGCCCTACACCAGGCTGCTCGACGGTGACGGCCGTGAGATATAGCTGCGGTGGAAAATAATTTGGAGCGTGAGCACCGCCGAGCACCTTGCGCCCGCCGGATGAGAGGGCTTTCACTTTAACTTTCGGGTCGCGGAAATCGGCATCAGATTGCCACACGCGACCAAAGAGATCGGAGTGATTCGTAAACCCCGGACCGAATAGTGCAGAACCGCAGGAAAGCCGGCCGTAGTTAACGAGAACGAAGTCGGATCCAGCAATGGCAGCGTCATAAGCAAGGGAGTCGATCTGGAATATCTCAATTGAGGCGACGACGGGAGGATCCGTGGCAATGGAGTAGAAGCAGAGGTCGGCGGATCCGTCTGCGGCCGGGAAAAACAGATCAGCGTAGGCGCCGCTGCGCGCGACTGGTTCGGGCCAAGGAGAGCGCCAGGAGTAGACGAGAGTGCCTTCGATTGAGACGTCGAAGGAGGGATTTCGCATCTTGGAGTCGTAGTTATCATAGACGGTGAAAGTACGAAGGTAGTAGCGGCCAGGGGGGACGGGGATGGAGTAGCAGCTCTTTTTTCCGAACGAGTTTGGGGGGAAGAAGCGGAGAGTGCGTTCCTGGGGTTGAGTGAAGTGTTGGGGTTCGGCTACCGTACCAATGGCGCCGCCAGTGAAGTAGCGATCGGAGAGCCATTGACGGTTGAGGTCAGAGGTAAAGTTGGAGATGCCGCCACAGTCAATTGAGTAGGAGAGGCCTGAGAAATAGAGAGAATGTTAGAAGAGGTGGAGTTGGGAAGTGAGAAGGGAATTTCGATGAGAGGAGGAAGCGAGCTTACCGTAACTAGACCGAGAGGGGGAGGCCGGTGAGGCCGCAGATGCGATGAAGGGAAAGAGGAGGAGCTGGAGGAGAAGAGGAAACATTGGGGTGGTTGGTCGAGGAAAGCAGGGAGGAGGGAGCTCAGTGGTGATGGCCACAACTCTGTCGTAATCCGTAATAATTTCTCGTTCAATTGACTTTCAACGTTCGCGGGGCCTTAGGCCGGGCCGTAATGTCAATGTAAATTTGACTTTATATGCCAAATTTGCCAAATTTGCGCGTACTTAGATAAATCCGACGAAATATGTTTTACAGTATTTTTTATGAATTTATTTTTATATTATAATAGGAGGAATGCTCAACGTGATTAGTTCACGTTTACGCCGTATTTAGCATTACTAGTTTTATTACAAAGTGCACCTTGTTAGAATTTAATAAATATATATTATAAGAAATCGAATTATTTTATAAAAAAAATTAATAAAATTTGTGCTGCCCAATTGATAGTGACATTAAATGTATGCAAATAAAAATTTATCTTATGAAAATTTTAATTAGATTTTTTAATTAAAAAATAAAGTTATTAATTTTATCTTTTTAAACAATTCTAATTATTAATTATACTAATGAAAAGTTATATGTTTGTCTTAAAATTATCATATAGAAAATATATTAATATAATTTTATAATTCAACATTAAAATACATATTTTTTATATAGTTAAATTATAAGAAGTAGAATCTAAACCCAAAAATCAAAAAAGACTCTAAATTGCTATTGATTTATCCACTATGTTGGTGATCATACTCCAATTAGTAGCTTCAAATACTAACATTATAAAATTAAAATAGCTTGATTATCATAACCATAAGTCTACCAACCAGTCACGAGCATAAGTCTACCAACCAGCTACCAAAAATAACAGTTGTTAAGTGAAAAAAAAAGGAAAAATCCAACATTATCACCCTATAAAGGCATCTTTTTATATGATAATATGATTCAGAAGCATCACTCAAATCAGAAGACTTTATATTTGTAAATCTGAATCAAGGTTGAAGTTAAATGGGCGCTTAGCCTTATCCATCTTTCAAAAAGTAACATATATCCTACAAAATTTAAGAAAAAAAAATTACATTACGAATTCAAGATAGATGTATAATTGAAAATGAGGTTAAATTATGAAACCTTTTGCAGGAAATTGCAGGAATATAATGCTTAGCAAGATCAGCTCCATTACCATTTAAGACAACCACAGACCTTAATATTTGATATTTGAAGTTAAGAATCTAGATGTTAAAAAAATATCTATTATCCATAGAAGAGTTTACTGTATAACTTATTAAAAAATATTAAAATATTAAAAGGAAGAAAAATAATAGCTTATACTTACCCAACTGGAAGAGGAATTGAAGCTGATCCAATGAATTCACCCAGTCCAACAATTTCTAGCTTGTGTCCAAACATTATATTACATTCGCTTAAAAATGACACGATAGAAAATGACCTTACAAAATCATGACTATCAATATGAGGCGGTATGCAATCACCAGGTTCATATATATTAATAATGCAACTATCAGGTATACAATTAATAGGCAGAATGTGCGATGTAATTAATCGTTTTCTCATAATCTTGAAGAGATTTAGAATAGGATCAGCAATCACATTACGAAGGATACCAGGAGGGATCCCGTTCTTTTCCTGTAATTAACTTCATTGTTAGTTTTATATTTATTTAAAATGAATAAAGATAAAAATAAATAAGTTCAAATTACAACCGCATAGTTATAACAACATCCGAATTGTATTGTAACTCTTCCTTTGCCACGTATCCATTTTTTTGGTTCAGAATATGTATGCTCTAAACAAAATATTAAATTTTATCAACTGTTATAAATGATAAGATTAGATAAAATTCAAAAGAAATGACTAAAAATATAAATGTTATACTTTAAGACATATTAATCAAAGAACTAATTAAGGAAAACAATAACAATTAAATATTCCAAAACTCAAATAAATATGAATATGAACTCATAGTTTAAGTATAATAAAATTTATAAAAAAAAATTATAAATGAATGTAAAAGAAAAAATGAATAATTTTGAACATACCTCCAAGTTCATTCTTCCTTCATCTGTTTTGCAAATCATAAATAAATTGCACAATTTCTTTTTGTTCTATAGAATTAAAAATGCCTACATGCAACTCTAGGCCATCCAAAATATTTACAAATCTTCTATTTATCCTTTCAAGACAAACATAATCTTTTTTAATGCAGAAGCCTGTAAGGACTCGTTGATTTCTCTCATTTATGTAGAATTTGGTGTTCTTCATATTCAACTGGACCTTCTCCTCTATTACAAATTCCTGTGTATTCTTCTTCTTGTTCTTTTCAATCTCTTATTTTTTAGATGAACCAATCCAAGATATATGATCGTATCGTTCAGGTGAGCCCATCTAAGATAAAGATAAATTTCATAAAAAACTCAAAAATAAAGTATATCATAAATATGAATAATATATATAGAAGGATAATTGGTTAGTACCTAATGAAACTAAAGAATAGTAGTTTAATGAGTTTTAAAGATAATTTTCTTAATGGAAAAAGAAAAATATCACATAAGCATAACTAAAATAATTAACTGATACTTGAAAACCTATTACACAAATTAAATAGATCATTGAATAACAACAAGCTCAATCAACTACTACAAAAGTGGGAAAGCCTTTTCACTTATAAAAAATTATCGACCATTTAGCCTCCTTTGATCGGTCTCTTTACAAGAAAATTATACCTAGGAATAATTGTAACAATACAAGTGAGATTAGTACTAATTAGTTCTTGTTCTACACATCATAACATTTCTATGGCTATTATCGACTACTTGTATAAGCTCTTCACTGGTTCACTGAAGCAATTATGTACCTATATATCTCATATTTTTATTTATATGTTACATAAAATTAGTTAGTTTTAAGTTTCCATACAGCTTTATATGATATTTGTGAGAAATAATTTAATGAAGAAGAGAAGATATGACAACCATTATAAAGGTAAATTTTATATATGAATTAATATAAATTGCCTTTGATTAAAAATCTTGAACATTAGAAACCGGGTAATATTTGTCATAGGATAGGAACATAAAAAAATCATGAATCTTCTCTTAATAATGTGAACAAGGAATCTCAAAAATTTAATTGGGGATAATTGTAACATAATATCTTGGAATCATTGAAATTTTAAATCAACAATATTACATAAAAATGAAAAGATAAAATCCTATATTAGGATAAATAGCACAAATTCCTCAAGCATTAAAAAAAATATTTCAATAAAACAATAATGTGTAAAATTCACAAAGTCGTCCTATACCCACAATGAATTAAAACCTAGCCCAAAATTAAAATACAATAAAAAGAATTAATTATATTAATATAAATTCAAACTCAAAACCAGAAAAAGTATAAAATTCGCATTAAAAATAGCAATCTATATTATCGATTAAGAAACATTAAACAAAAAATCTAAACAAAACAAGTTTCATAAAACCACAACCAACCTAATTAAATAGAAAATTGCATAACTGATAAAATACCTGATCCTTTTATGACGGAAAGAAAGAAGAAGAAGACGAAGACGTACAAACTGAAACAGGTCACGATTTCGATTGAGATGTTTGAGGCTATGAAACAAATCAAGAAATATATTCACTTTTAAAGATGAAACAATGCAATGAAATTAAAGCAGAACAAGAATAGGAAACGGAAAGCTGCAGAATAAGAATAGGAAACGAAACTTAGGGAATTTCGAGTGACGTTAATATTAAATGAGTTTTATTAAATGTGAATTGTTTTGATTTAACAATGCAGGGAAATAAAGCAGAATAAAAATGGAGGATGTTAAAATTAAATGAGTTTATTAAACCGAACTTAGGGAATCTCGGTAAAATTAAATGAGTTTTATACCATGTGAATTTTTTTATTTATTAAATATTTTTAATAGAATGGACGACCAAGATAATTAAAAAATAAATAGAATGGATGAACAACATTTGCCGGGGGAAAGAAACTCAAGCCCCTTTTATAATAGTATAGATTTGTGAATCTATCAAATCATTATCCATGCATTCTTTAAAATAAGAACAAGCAGTATCCTCAAGATCACATATTTAGCATAACTAGTTTAAATGCACGTGCATTAAATGCACGTTGCTATAATTTTATAATATTAAAGAATATTAATTTATTAGTTAATAGTTTAGAAAAAAAATTAAATCTAAATAATCTAACATTTAGATTAGTAAACATCAGTTTATAATCTTTAATGTTAAATTGCATTTTAAAAATTAATTAAATATATTATGTACATGTTGAAGTAAAAGTGTTTCATCTACTATAACAAATCACAAAATAATGAGTACAATTTTCTTTTAGATATGACGAATTATTTTCGCATGATATGTATAATTTAATAATAAATTTACAACAAAATATTATAATAACAATTTGAATTTATAAAGATGCATATTTTTCAATGCCTTAAATTTGAAATGAATAGATATTTAAGAATTTGAAAAGCTTTAAATTAATGATTGTTATTCCACAAGATCTGCTTTGAAGTGTTTCAATTGCATCAGTCGTCCCTTTGAAGGCTATAAATAATAAGAAATATGAAGAGTTGAAAATTATTCTTTTAATCAATTCTTTAATTAATATTATTAGATATTGAATAATTGAATTAAATGAAGGGTTGAATTCTATTTTGAAAAGTAATAGTGAGTATGTGGGAATAATGAAGAGCTTGGAATATATTAGAATATTAAATGAAGGGTTAGGATTTAATACGGGAAGAAACTCATGTCATTTTTATAGTAATAGTAGTAGTATATATATATAAAAGAATCCATTAATTTTTAGTTAAATAACTTGTGAGATCTTTGTTAACTTTAACATCCTTGTGACTATCTTTGTGAAAAATTGGGAATGAATCAAGTCAGAAGGCTGTAGTGTATAAATCACATAACCAATGAAATTCATAAAAACAAAATTTAGAATCCCATGTATGCAAAATTCTATCCTATAATATATAGCATGGGAATGTTTTAAATGCAATGAGAAGCTACCTAGAGAAGTATTTAGAAGAAGAAAAGTTTAAGAAAAAATAACAAATGATGTTTGACATTCATGTAAATGTCGAAAGTTTAATCATATTTAGATAAGTTATATGATTAAAAATAAGTAAAAGAATAAAAACTTGCTTAATCATATCAAAGAGAAGCCTTTGCTGATTTATAAATTTAGCGTAGAACACAAGTTATTCAAATAAAGATTGTTTAATTCAATAAATTTATATTTGAATTTGCGGAATAAATTTAGCGTATTATCTTTAAATTCAAATAAAGATAATTAATTTAAAATAGAAATAATTGTCATTAAAATTAGAAAGAAAGTAATAAAATGATGAATTAACTAAGTTGGTTGTTGCAGCAATACTATAAGAGAGTTTCCCTCTTGCAGTATTGACATGGATGCTAATACTTGAATTATATCAATCTCACTAAATAAAAAATAAATACAATTGAATTCATAGAAGAAATTTTTTGACATAAGATTTGGATTTTTGGGAAAAATAATAATGTCTCGATAAATTATTTAATTATGATTGGAGAATAGAGAAAAATAAAATAGGGAATGCATATCTTTTAAATATATCTCATCAGTTCAATAAATCAAACAGGTAATACTATTATTTTCAAAATATTATTATTTAAAATTTCGTGCAAAGAATACTATAATTAGGTGCTTCAAATGTGACAAAAAAAATGAAAAAAAAAACTTATAAATTCTCTTTGTAAAATTACATGATAAAAAAATTGCATTAAGCTATCTTTATTAAATAGATGAAAAAAGTGAGAAGTGATAATCAATAACTTATAACTTTTAGTTAATCATAAAATGGGAAGATTAAGATTTAAAAAATCTCCGAGGACTAAGAAAATTCAAAATACAGAAATTTCTTAAACATTATGGTAAAAAAATACCTCTTATTAAATTTTTTTTGAAGCATCTTTGAATGGCGGATCTTCACAAGAATCGCTCTTGAAAATGCAAATTACATGCATATTTGAATATTAAGTGCAAAATGACAAAATTCTCATTAATCTTTAAGAAGCGAATCACAAATGCAAACAAAATAAAACATCAACATCTTACAACATTCAATATGACTAAGTTGAAGGCCAACAATGCTGAAGAGCCCCCGAAGCTTCATTTCTTTTTTTATCAAGCTAGACAACTCGTGATTTATGAGCAGAAAAATTTTGGTGGCTGGATAAAAGCTAAATAAATAAATCTATAAGAGAAAGATATGACAATGAAAACATAGATGAATTTTTGATATGAATTAATACAAATTAAATATCTCAAACAAGATTTATTGAATTAAACAATATTTATCACTCACATGGCAGAGTCCGATTTGGTAGTGAAGGCGCAAAAAAAAGCCGGTTTCCTTCATCTTCCAAAACATGAAATGCGAGATGCTTAATGCCAACGATTTGGAAGTTCAAGAGAACGAGATAGTAATTAATTAATGAAATTGAAGGCATTTTCAGTTATGCATTTAAAGCCTTCAATGCAATAGATCTGTATTCGCATCATTTCATCAAATAATTAATGGGTTTAGACTTTAGACTTGCACGAAACATTAATACATACATGAATTAATAATTAATTAAGTAAAACGTTCAGAAGAATTAATAAATTAAATTATTTAAAAGGAACCCAAGGGAAACTCTACGGACAGTAAAACGTTCAAACAATAATTAATTAAAACGTTTAGAAGAATTAATAAATTAAATAAGTGAAATGGAATCTAATAAATAAATTAATTAAATATATAATTAAATATTTATGGCAGAAGAACTGAAACGTTCTTAGAGAAAATCAGTTAAATAAACATTTATATGATAAATAATAGAATTTGAAGAGTCAAAGATGGACGTTGTAGATTAAATTAAGATTTATAGATGAACGATCAAGATTTACTATGAGTGAAGTCCCAAGCCACTTTTATATAGTAGTATAGATTTGTTAATTTTGTTGCTGGCGCATTTTTTTCTAAAATAAATAAAAAATTTATTAAACTCAAAACACCTTACATTAACAATAAAATAAAGCAGAAAAGGAGGATAAAACATAAATATATATGTAATAATACATTCAAATGTGTTATTGTACTGTGTTCTACACTGTATAGAGTATAATGTGTTTAATGGTTGAAAAGGGTCCTGATCGAGAAAGAAAAAATACATCGCAGGTAACTATAAAGATTTTCATGATAATCCGCCGAGCTTCTATTTTAAAATAAACATGATATAAAATAAAAATAATTATAATAATATAATCTAAGCTCTTCAATCCGATAATAAAAATAATAATAATAAAACTAAGCTCTAGATTATACCCCAATTCTCATTTTATGGGATATTTCAAAGGCATTCATTGTCAACCAAAATCAAATGTAATGGAAGAATCATATTTGTAATTATTATTCAGAGGAAGAAATGACAAATCAAAAATAAATGCTTCATCTGAAGTGACTATCAGATTCAAACCCTAATGCAAAATACTGAAGGAAGATCAAAGTAAAATTTAAATGCTTACCGACAGAGATTTTCGAGTTGATGAAAGGAATAACAGGAGATTTCTCGATCTTCTTTAGAAGGTGAGCCGAAGAGGATTTCAGAAGTAAATTAGGAAAAAAGTAGACTTGCCCTAAATCATGAACTTGTAATTTCTTATATGGCGAGGATGAGGTTTCCTTTTTTAAAAGTTTTTTTTTTTTTTTCCAGAAAGCCGAGAGTGGGAGCCGGTGCCTCTGTCTGCGGCGGTGATAGGAGCCCATCCCTGATGTCGGCCTGCGCGCGGTCAGCTCCGCCTCAGAATAATTTTTTCTTGGTTAGCCGAACAAAGGCTGGGATGACTTCAATAAAAATTTCATGAGGTTCTAATGTAATCGGAAGACGAAGTGCACTAACAAAGATAATACTTTGTTTTAAACCAAAATAAAAGTCTTATCTTTTGTTAGGTTTCTGCATTGGATCTGGATATCCTGCTTTAAATTTTTTATCAAAATAGATTTATATTCATTTGATTTACTTTACAAAAGCATATTATAGAACTAATCAATCAACTATCTCATTACCTCATCTCAACCACGCACTAAATGTATATTTTTGTAAGAGGCATTTTAACAAACACGTTGGGTCCATACTCTCTATCCAATGCGCATATCCTTTGTGGACGATGTGCCGGTCCGTCGAAGTGGAGGTCGTGGACGTTCCCGCGGAGGCCAATGTGGGTGTACGGTCTGATATGGGACGCTTCTTCATGGACAATGAACGACGGCAAGTACAGGGCCGACTACCACTTCCAGCACTTCGTTGCCAGCTTCACCCGCTTCATCGCTCGCGGCTGCACCGCCACTTCGCTGGCGACTTTCCGGCCGCCGCCCTCTTCTTCTGCGGGATTCGGGCTCATACAGCTTCAGCGTGCGGACATGGAGTTAACATCCAAATTTATAATTATAATATAAAAATTGAAACGAATGTCAAGTGGACCATGGAATTCGAAGTGAACATGGAATTCAAAGCCGACGACAACGAACGAATCGGGTGAGAGCGTGACCATGGAATTCGAAGTGACAATGGAATTCGAAGCTGACGACAACGGACGAATCTAGCAAGAGCGAGAGCGTGACCATGGAATTCGAAGCAAATGTCAAGCGGACTGCGATTTGGGTCACGGATACAAAACGTTAAAGTTATAATTATTAATTAATTATACTTATGAGTTTTATATAATGTGTTATTACTTGTGTTCAAACATTAAAGATATGTATGCAGAGTTCTTGAAAAGAAAGGAGTCAATAATGCTTATATTCAAATCATTAAAGATATATATGCATGAGCTATTAATTGTGTTCAAACACAAGGTGGATTGACCAAGTATTTCCCTATTTCGGTTGGGTTACATCAAGGATCAGTCTTAAGCCCATATCTTTTTGCTTTAGTCATGGATGTTTTCACTAGACATTTGCAAGAGGATGTACCTTGGTGTATGCTTTTTGCTGATGATATTCTTCTTGTTGATACGACTAGAGAGGGAGTTGAAGGTAAAGTTGAATTATGGAGGTCAACCTTAGAGTCTAAAGGTTTTCGCTTGAGTAGATCTAAAACGGAATATATGGAGTGTAATTTTAGTAGTAATAGACCTAGTGAGGGGATTATGACTTTGGGCGATCAAGTCATTAATAAGAGTACACGTTTTAGATATCTTGGATCTATTGTTCAGAGTGATGGTGAAATATATGGGGATATTATCAGCAGAATTCAAGTTGGATGGTTGAAGTGGAGGAATGCATCAGGCTTGTTATGTGATAGAAATGTACCCCTCAAACTTAAGGGAAAATTCTATAAGATGGTAGTGAGGCTTGCAATACTTTATGGTGCCGAATGTTGGCCATTAAAAGAGAAGCATAATACTAAGTTAAGTGTGGCAGAGATGAGGATGCTCAGGTGGATGAGTGGCTTTACCCTTAGAGATAGGATACGAAATGAGCATATACGTGAAAAGGTTAGAGTAGCTCCAGTAGAAGATAAGATTAGAGAGAGTCGCCTTAGATGGTTTGGTCACATAAAACGGCGGCCTTCCGATGACCCGGTTAGGAGAGTAGAGGTATTAGATTTGACTTATGTTAAGAAAGGTAGGGGTAGACCTAAAAAAGACTTGGTTAGAAAATATTAGGAATGACCTTTCTTTATTAGATTTAAATGAGAATTTGACTTTAATAGGACACAATGGAGAAAAAGGATTCATGTAGCCGACCCCACGTAGTGGGATAAATGCTTGATGTTATTATTGTTGTTGTTGATGAGTTTTATATAATGTGATTTTTTTTTATTTATTAAATATTTTTTATAGAATGGACGGTCAAGATAATTAAAAAATAAGTAGAATGGATGAACAAAATTTGCCAGAGGAAGGAAACTCAAGCCACTTTTATAATAGTAGTATAGAACTATAGATTTTAATTTTTAAATCGCGAACTGATTTTAAAACTGACCTCGGCCTCTTACTGAAAAAATCTTATTTATTGAACAAATCCTTTTCCTCTACTCTCTCTCTCTCTCTTTAACTTCAATTTTTTTTTGCAAGCACACAAATACTTGTGTTGTTATTGATGTATATCTATGTGTCAAATCCATTACAAGTGACTACCACATCACACAAATCCCTCCCAAAACTTGTTATTATTATGCTCAAATCCTGATGTACTAGCCGCTCAAATCCCTTATTGTTATCCTGTTCAAATCCTGTTGTATCTTCCCCAAAACATATTGTTATCTTGTTTCAAATATTGTTGTATCAACCCCCCAAAACCTATTCTTATCCTACTCAAATCATGTTGTACCAGCCACCCAAATCCCTTACTATAATCTTGCTCAAATCCTATTTTACTAGCCCCCAAAACATGATATTATCTTACTCAAAATTTTTTTGTACCAACCCTCAAATCTTGCCACATGCGCATGCCTCCTGCTCCTCAAACACACTAAATCAAACTATACTACTCCTCTTCCCTTCAAGAGTTATATTCCCTCACCCAACCAGCAACCTTATATTGCCATTTCAGCCACTTTTACAAGCACTCCACGATGACCACTCAAGCCACTTACCTGCAGGTGACGGCAGAAGTTGTTACAAATCTGTTTGTGGATTATGATTTTGATGATAGCAAACAAATCTTGGTTCATTATGACTACCTTTTTTCTCTGACACTTTTAGGATTCAAAGATCAGACGAAAAGTGGAATCAACTCAAGACTGGGTAGATTAGGGTTAAGTCAGTCTGTAATTCTCTTTTCTCTTTCTTGAGTCAATTGTAATTGTTTGAAGTGACTGATGTCAAAGTAACCCTACACATACACACACACTTGAGAGACTTAGAATTTCTATTTTTACTCAAATCGGCCATGGCGATATTTACATCGTCCTGGATGATCGGGCTTAAAACAGAAAATCTAACCAGGGTTTCTTAATTAAGGCAGCCGTCATTAGCCAATCAGCTTGGACGATACTTGTATCGGCCTGGTCGATAGGCTCAAAATAGAAAGAAATTGCCGCCATAAACAATTAAGGTATTTTATATTTTTGGTAATCGGCCAGGACGATCTTTGATCGGTCTTGACGATATTCACAATTATGCCTTAATTGATCAGACAATCAAGGAAGTAATTAAGGATGATTGACACGATTACATCATTCTAGAAGATCGCAGGATCGGCTAGGATGATCTAGTCAAAAAACCTTAGTTACTCCTAGACGATCTGGATTGGACAACTTGAATTCAGAGTGATGCTCAGGACAATTCTCCTCTGATTTGAACTGATCGGCCGGGACGATCGTAAGGTCGTCCTGGACGATCAAGCCAATTTTTTAATCGTCCAATTTGCATTTAGGGCGATGCTCTAGCCGATCATCTGAGATTTGTACTGATCGGCTAGGACGATGTTCATATTGTCCGGGACGATATAGTCTACAACTTGCAATTAATGAGCTCCTTTGAAGCTCTTCTATTTAAGAGCTTTAGTTCAATATTTTTGAACATCCTTGGCTGCTGTTTTGACCTGAGAAAACCTAAAGGAGAGAGAGAGAGAGAGAGAGAGAGAGAGAGAGAGAATCTTGTGAGGGGGAGCTTGTGAGGGGATTCACAATGGTTGCTCCAAGCATTATTCCACTTCTTCTTCCCTAGAGTCTCTTGTCCTTGAAAGGGTTGGGAGAGGTAAGTTTCAGCAAGTGATCGAGGTTCTCTGCCTGCTTTAGGAGGAAGCAAAAGGAGTAAGGTTCTCTGCCTTGCTGGGTGTGTCAAAAAGAGGTGTTTGTAAAGGCTTCTCTGCCTAGCTGTGGGGGCTAAAAGAGAGTCACGTTTGTACTGCAATACTTAAAGGGCGCCTTCGAGGAGTGGACGTAGGTCGAGTTGACCGAACCACTATAAACCCTTGTGTTCTTATTTTTTACTGCTTCCGCATTTTATTTTCTTCCGCACTTATTTTTATTGTGATTTAGTTTGTATTCGTGCTTTGCTTAAAGAAATTATTTAAACACCAATTCACCCCCCTCTTGGTTAGCCTTGGGCCAGTTCTATAGGGCTTAACATCCCTAACGAACTTTCAAGTCGTATCAGAGCGGGATTCATAAAAACTAAGTTTGAAAACTTTTTGAATTTTGATCCATGACTAACTTTGGGAATTGTAATACACCGGAAGGGTACTCTGTTACCCGACCACCTCTGTTTGATAATATCCCATTTGATTTTTGGAAAACTCGCATGTCTACATTTTTACAATCTACTGATTATCGCATGTAGATGCTTGTTACGGATGGTTACACACCTCCAACTAGTAAACTTAACGGGGTTACTGTTCCACTTTCTTTTACTGAATGGACTTTAGATGATAGGTATTTTGCTCAATTAAATGCAAAATATCTTAATTGCTTTTTCTGTGCTTTAAAATCAGAAGACTACATGCGTGTTTCCACTTGCAAAATGGGTAAAGAAATTTGGGATAAATTGTGTATCACTTATGAAGGCACTAATGAAGTTAAACAATCCCGTTTGAACATTCTCTTGCATGACTACGAACTTTTTCGTATGAAACCTCATGAATCAATTTGTGAAATGTATATGAGATTTACTCAGATTGTTACTTCTTTGTAGGCCTTAGGAAGAGAACTTTCGAACTTTGAAAAAGTAAACAAGATTTTATGATGCTTGCCTTCCTCTTTTGATGCTAAAATCACTGCTATAACTGAATCGAAGGATTTGAACACTTATTATATTGACAACTTACTTGGCTCACTCATTGCTTACGAGCAAGGGGTGAATCAAAGAAATCTTGATGCAGGTGAGAAAAAGAAAGAGAAAACGGTGGCACTAAAGGCACACAAATCTGACTCTGATTCTTTCGGGTCTAAGAGCGATGAAGTTGCCTTCATCTCAAGGCAATTCAAAAATTTTCTAAGGAAGAAGCAAAAGCATCATTATAGAAAAGGTAATGATAACAAATATTCTAAAGGATCTTCTAATGTTGTCTGTTATGAATGCAGGAAATCCAGACATGTGAGAGCTGATTGTCCTACACTTGAAGATCACTCAAGCAAAGGAAAGGGTGAGGAGAAAGTCGAGTTCATGAAGGACAAGAAAAGACTCCAAAAGGCGTTTTGGGCGGATTCTGCATCGGATTCATCGGAGATGGAACCAGAAGATGAGACAACAAAATTGTGCTTGATGGCAGCGATCATCTTGATCAAGAAGAGGTATGTGAACTTTCCTACGATCAACTTTTTGAAGTTTCTGAAAAAATTCATGCATCATATAGGAAACTCAAGAAAACACATGCAAGCTTAAAATTGAAATTTTTGGAGTTACAAAAAGAGCATGCAATTATGACTAAAGATCATTCAACAATTGATTCAAATCACATGGCTCTACTTGATGAATTTGATGATTTAAACAAAAAGCATTCAAAGTTAACTGATGAGCATGATGCATTAAAAGTTTCACACACCTCACTTAAATCTGATTTGAAGAAATCTAAAGAAATAGAGCGCAACTTGAGGATGGATAATAGTGCTTTAGAAAATACTAACTTGAGGCTTAAAGATGAATTGGACTCAATTAAGAGAAATTGGATAACACATACTTTTGATCTAAAGCTAAGACCTAGGAATAGGCATTACAATCCAAACCATTTAAGAAATTCTTTTCCTAGTGTTAGATGTTTTTCATGTGGCTTGCTATGACACATCTCACACACTTGCATTGTTCACCATAGTACACATTGGGTGTGAAGACCAAAATTGCATAATTCATAGCATAACACACATGCATTACATTCTACTTTTCATGAGAAGGGACCCAAACCTATTTGGATTCCTAAATCTGACATTTAATGATTTTGTAGGTGAGGCTCTCACCAAAGATCTCGTGAGAGCATAGGATACTTGGACAAACTGAGGCTCGCAACTCATAACTGCTTAAACTTACTGTTTAACAAATTCTTGAATTGCATTTTTGATTATTGCTATATTTTTTTGTTTTTGTTTTTTGTTAGTTGTGCTAGTCGTTTTTTGTGATGATTTTTTCTTGTTCTTAAACTTTGGAGATTTATGTCCAATGATTAGCATTTCTAAATCGGTTAAAGGGAGAAAACACCGTTGATGATTTTCCTCCCTCTAACCTCTTTTTGTGATATAATTTTCTTTTCTAAAACAAAAGTCTATCTCATTTTAACAAATGGTTTTTGAAATTAAGATCTTTTTTTTCTTGTTATAATAGTCTATCTTATATATATGATCCAAAGTTCTTATATATCCTTCAAGCTAATTGAAATCTTGCCGTTGCACTTATCATATGATTTTCATTTTCATTTTGTGGATTGTTCTTCTCTATGTTAGAAAGAGAGCCCCTCTTCTCTAATATCTAGAAGATATAATCACAGCTAAGAACTTTTTAAAGGGTTTGTTAAAGAGTTTTTAGCTTGCAAAAATTAAAAAGGGAATAGGCCAAGGACGCAAAATTGAAAAGAAAATTATATATACAAAAGTGTATCAAAAATCAAAAGATGCTCAAAGAGTCAATCAAAGTGACAAGAGGCATAAAATGAGTCCACTAAATGCAAGCTATTCTATCTTTTTAAAACTTTTAAAACTTAGAAGGACTCATGGGTTATTTGATGTTTTCAAAGGCTTGATTTCAAATTCCATGATAGAGATAAATTACTTTGGTATACTATTTTATAAGATAGTTTATTTGTAACCAAGTTTTGAACTGGTCTTCTTTTTACCCAAATTATTCTGAGTTTTCAAAAGATAATTTTTATCCTAAAAGAAGTCCGAGCTAGGGTAAACAGGATCGGATATTCTACCTTTTTCAGATTGTGACATTGTTAACTCATTGATCTTTCAAATCTTTAAAATTTAATTATTTGGGCAATTTGTCATATGCTTGCTTTGCTAAAAACAAAAAAAAATTTAAAAATTAGAAAACTAACAAAAATAAAAACATCTTTTTCTTTCCTTATTTTTATCTACTTTTGTTATTTTTAGTTTGTATTTTTATTTGTTTGGGGTTTCTCTGATCATCTCCATCTAAACCTTGATTTTCAACTTTTTGTCACATCGTCCTGAACGATACTTATATTGTCCTTAACGATATAATAATTTCTCTTCAAAATTCCATTTGCTGAACCTTTTTTCTGAGCTTTCTGTAACTCATCGTCCCGGACGATCCCGTATCGTCCTGGACAATATAATCGAACTCTATTACAATCATTTTTTACCGTCTTGGCCGATACATATTTCGTCCTGGCCGATGCATTTATAGTAATCATCCTGGCCGATACACTAGATCGTCTTGGACGATCCACGTGTCAGCACGTTTAGAATCCTTAAAATCGGCCCCAGACGATCCATTATTTGACAGTCATCCTGGCCGATCCACTGTTCGTCCTGGACGATACATGTGGCACAGATTTAAAACGTTTTAACTTCGGCCGGTACGATCAATTATTATGCATCGTCCTGGACGATACACCTAATCGGCTAGGACGATCTGCTTTTTCAACGGTCGTCCGGCTTGACTCCTCGGGACGATCGCCTGTGTCTAATCGTCCTGGCCGATATCTGATCGGCCCGGCCGATCAGACTACCTTTTTGACCAATCAGCCTGTACGTAATAATTGAACCAAATCGTCCTGGCCGATTCTTCGATCGGCCTGGATGATATGGCCGTTTCTTTAAATTCAGGCCATTCCAGCCATTATTTTCACCTCAACCTTCTTCTTCTCTTGTGTTTCCTTACTGGTTTCTTGCTATGGCTGGTGGGAAGTGAGTCCGACAAACTTCTGGGAGTTCTTCGAGGGCTAGGATTGGCCCTCGTTTCAGAGAGGCAGAAGATGAAGCTACTTACCATCGATATAAAGAATGTGGGATAACTGTCTCTAGAGTCTTCAATTCTGTCCACCTTTCGTATCCGGTAATGGATCTCTTTGCTCACACTTCTCTCTATTTCATTCTTTCTCTCGCTGTCTCCTTTCATACTGAGCTTCTTCGTGAATTCTTCACAAATCTTCGCATAAATCCTACTTTCACAGCCCTAACCTCCTATGTGAATCGACGCCCAGTCGAGATCACATATAAGGATTGTGATAAACTATTGCAGCTATCCACCACCGAGGATAAGTTGCATATAATTATCTCATATCCTGATTTTAATTGGTCCATTACAAATCATTTCCTTCGCCAGACCAATGCACCTTTTCATGTTGGAGAGACTATCTCTTTAGTCAAAGATGCTAGGACAATTCAGCATGTCCTTCGAACCTCCATTATTCTAAAAGCTGGGGATCGAAACCACATCACTCCTCTACTTTCTCTGACTACTTTTTACATCATGACATATAGAGAATTTAATGCTGCTGACTTAATTTTTTGATACATTGATCATTTAACCACAATCTGCGATCCAGGTCATAAGAGGAAACCCAATCTGACTTAGGACACCTCATGCCTATGTTCTTGAAATCAAATATCAACTTCAATATCCTGCTCCTCCCAACTCTCTTCTACTCAAACAGTTCCTTCAATACCCTTCACAGTACTCGTCTCCACCCAGGGGATGAGGAACCTCGGGGGGCTGAGGAGGAGGAGGCTCCCGCTCCCACTCCCATTCCTGATCCTGCTCCTCTTCTCCAGCACTCACAATTTGACCAGTTAGTGGAGAGATTTGATCGTTGGGAGACCCATTTCGACGCTTACGTTGCTGCACAGGAGCAGCAACATTCTGAGGACATTGCCCGCTACGAGCAGCACCGCACAGAAGACTAAGCCCATTTCGACAGCTAAATTACTCACCAGCAGCAGCAGCACGACCAAGACATAGCCTAGTTCGATGCTCAGTTTACTATGCTAGCTAGCTACTTTCAGCAGGCTCCACCACCTCCACCTCCATCTAATGATTAGGATCCCTCATTTTTTTAGTTTTAGTTTCTGTTTTCTGTGGATTGCTTCCTTTTTCTGTATTATGTTTTTTTTTTTCATTGCTTTAGTTTTTTTTAGTTTCATCCTCCTTTTTGAGATGTCAAAAAGGGGAGTAGTGTGTTTGTACTTACTCTTGATTAGTGTATTTGTACTTGCTCTTATTTAGTATGTTTGTACTTATTATGGTAAAAGCTTGTTTAGTTTTTGCATTACTGTTTTAGAATTAATTTTTGATATGTTTATCATCATCAAAAAGGGGGAGATTGTTATAAATCTGTTTGTGGATTATGATTTTGATGATAGCAAACAAATCTTGGTTCACTACGACTGCCTTTTTTCACTGACACTTTCAAGATTCAAAGATCAGACGAAAAGCGGAATCCACTCAAGACTGGGTAGATTATGGTTGAGTCAGTCTGTAATTCTCTTTTCTCTTTCTTGAGTCAATTGTAATTGTTTGAAGTGACTGATGTCTGACCCTACACACACACACTTGAGAGACTTAGAATTTCTGTTTTTACTCAAATCGACTAGGACGATATTTACATCGTCCTGGACGATCGGGCTTAAAACAGAAAATCTAATCGGGGGTTCTTAATTAAGACAGTCATCATTAGCCAATCGGCCTAGATGATACTTGTATCGGTATGGCCGATAGGCTCAAAACAGAAAGAAATTGCCGCCATAAATAATTAAGGTATTATGTATTTTTGGTAATCGGTCAGGACGATCTTTGATCGGCCTGGATGATATTCACAATTATGCCTTAATTGATCAGACAATCAAGGAAGTAATTAAGGATGATTTACACGATCACATCATCCTAGACGATCGCAGGATCGGCCAGGACGATCTAGTCAAAAAACCTTAGTTACTCCTGGACGATCTGGATCGGACAGCTTGAATTCAGGATGATTCTCCTCTGATTTGAACTGATTGGCCGGGACGATCATAAGGTCGTCCTGGACGATCAAGACAATTTTTCAATTGTCCAGTTTGCATTCAGGGCGATGCTCTGGCCGATTTTTTGAGATTTATACTGATCGGCCAGGACGATAACCATATCGTCCGGGACGATAACCATATCGTCCGGGACGATAACCATATCGTCCGGGACGATAACCATATCGTCCGGGACGATAACCATATCGTCCGGGACGATAACCATATCGTCCGGGACGATAACCATATCGTCCGGGACGATATAGTCGGCAACTTGAAATTAATGAGCTCCTTTGAAGCTTTTCTATTTAAGAGCTTTAGTTCAACATTTTTTAACATCCTTGGCTGATGTCTTGACCTGAGAAAACCTAAAGGAGAGAGAGAGAGAGAGAGAGAGGGGGAGAGAGAGAGAGAGAGGATATTGTGAGGGGAAGCTTGTGAGGGGATTCACAAGGGTTGCTCCAAGCATTGTTCCACTTCTTCTTCTCTAGAGTCTCTTGTCCATAGAAGGGTTGGGAGAGGTAAGTTTCAGCAAGTGATCGAGGTTCTCTGTCTGCTTTAGGAGGAAGCAAAAGGAGGAAGGTTCTCTGCCTTACTGGGTGAGGCAAAAAGAGGTGTTTGTAAAAGTTTCTCCGCCTAGCTGTGGGGGCTAAAGGAGAGTCACGTTTGTAATGCAATACTCGGAGGGCTCCTTCGGGGAGTGGACGTAGGTCGAGTTGACCGAACCACTATAAACCCTTGTGTTCTTGTTTTTTACTGATTCCGCATTTTATTTTCTTCTGCACTTATTTTTGTGGTGATTTGGTTTATATTCGTGCTTTGCTTAAAGATATTTTTTAAACACCAATTCACCCCTCCTCTTGGTTAGCCTTGGGTCAGTTCTATAGGGCTTAACATCCCTAACGAACTTTCAGAAGGCATATAATGCACACAAATGTCCCGCTTACAAGTAAATATAGTGGATGTATTACAAGTATGATGGATCTCCTACAGGCTCAAGTAAGGAGAATGTAGCGAGTGCGACACAATGCTTACAAGCAAAAGTAATGAGCATATGATAAATGCAAGCATCTATGATTACCAATACATGAATTATTACTGATTATCGATAACTATTACTTATTATCATATATTGATAATGTTTAAATATTAATACTAAGATAGACTGACAAGAATAATTGAATGATATGACTGAGTGAAACTGATTGAATGAAAAAAATAGATTGATTGATTGATATATGTGACCGACACAAATAACATATATATATATATATTACATATTGTTTCTCTTTTGTCATGCATTAATTTTAGTTGTAAGATTTTAGTTATTTGCTGGATTATGTGCTCATTATGTGGTTTTTACATGTTTACCAGAAATGATAAGGAACATGTGGCATGAGACATTGGATGACATGCATAGTTTTCTTTATGCAATGCTATTTTAGTTTTCTTTTTGTTCCCCTAGGTTATGTGTATTCTTTTGTAGCCAGTGTGTCTATTGTCATATGGTTTTTGGACTCTAGATGTAACATGTAAATATTGATTATAGTAATGTGAAGTATTTTTTTTCATTGTTTATATTTTTAATGTAATTAATTAGCTTTGAATGTTACGTTGATTTGGTTGTAAATGACTATTGACTGTTATTGATAATTGTATGACAAAAAATAAAATAAACAAATCAATGAAAAGAGAAAATAAATTCTTTCATATCAGAACCCGATGGGTGACAATTATAGACAGAGTTTGGAATGGTCTTAGTTTTGAATCCCTAAGGTGTCAACATCCTGCAACTAGATCGGAAGATGTTAGGGGTGGTCTAATTGTCTGGATGACGGTGATTGATATCAAGAGACTAATTTTGTCGAGGCGAGTGTCTACCTTGTGTTTGGATGAACTTGTATGAGTTCCATGATGTGTGTGCATGGGATGACTCTTCAATTTGGTCTACTAGGATGAGCCATGCTCCCTATTGATGAGCGCTTTTGATGGACATTATAACTTCTTTGACCGAGTTATTTAGCTAGAAAATGATAGGTACTTGTGAAATATCTACATGGACAAGCACAAGCAATCAATTATAATGATTTTTTAATGGATAGCGACAATAATGATTATTTATGAATAATTATTATTAGAAGCAAGTTGGTATGAATCATGACTTCTCTTTAGTTGAGATGGTATAATGTTGTGCAATCAGCAATCCTATAAAGTTTTGATCCATCTGTTAATGATGATGCTTTGCTGAATACTTAATACTACTTCATGGTTTCACTTATAGTTTTTCTCGATAATAACAATGTTGCTGGATCCAACTTATAGATATAAGTGCTCATATTTTATATTTAAATTAGTTTGTGATATCTATTATTTTAAAGTAATTATAATAAAGTATTTTGTTGAGTTTTAAATTTTCTTCTTTAAACTAGCCATTATAGTTATAACTTTTGAGTAATAAAAATTTGTGATATTTTTATAAATTTTTTGGTGGTGTGATATAAACATCTTTTACTATTTGAATTTTTTTATCAATTTGAGCCGAATAATTTCAAGCAAGAGCCTATTTCGAACGAGCTAAACACAAACAAGCGTCTGACTTGCCCCAATTTGACACATTTACATCTATAATAGTTCCCTCCAATATTGAACACAAACGAGCACATGGCTCGCCCCCCAATTCGACTTATTTAGATCAATAATGGTTCCCTCCAATATTGAACCCAATGAAACCATTAGCCTCAAATTGCCTAATAAATTTCTCTATTATAACCTCAATTCTATATATGTCTTGAGGAGTATAAAGTTTATCTACTTGTATGATTAAAGACTTCGTTTGAGACAGATTTCTTATTGGTTTTTAAAGCATCTCTTTAGTTTAAAAATATTAATTTTTGAACAAGAAAACCGCTTTAAGAAGCAACAAGAAAGTTGTCCCAAATGAAGCATAAGACTTTGTTTGAAAAAGCTTTCTTAATGCTTTTTAAAGCAATTTTTTAGTACAAAAATTTTGAATTTAAAAATTTTTTGTACTAAAATATTGTTTTAAAAGTAGCAAGAAAGCTATCCCAAACAAAACTTAAATATTTATATGCATAGTACATCAACTCAACTCAACTCAAATGCATCCATAGAACACCAAATAAAATTCTAATATTGTTTAGACCTTTTTTAACCAATAATTAAAAATTATTTAAATCATATTTTAATCTTATTCTAATTTTTATCAGCGAATCTTATTGGAATTATCATCTAACTTTATTTAAATCATAATTAAACTTTTATAAAAAATAAGAACATGATATGAACTTTGTTCAATTAAAATTTTAAAAAGATTCAATAAAATTCAATCAAGCTCACTGGCGGCAAACTCGGAAGCCAGCCATTCTATAAAGAAGTCGTCTCTTGATTCTTTCTGGCGTGAGTGCCAAGTTACACTGAGCAGTGCAATGGGACAGGGACCACCCAGTAGAATGAAGGATAGGAAGTTCAAGCCGGCAGCTCCGCCGTCGCACGTCGGACGTAAAAAGCGGAAGCAGAAGGGCCCTGAGGCCGCTGCGCGACTTCCGACGGTGATGCCGCTGACCAGGTGCAGGCTCCGCCTCCTCAAACTGGAGCGAATCAAGGACCATCTCTTGATGGAGGAGGAGTTCATTATCAACCTAGAGCGCCTCAAGCCTGATCACGTGGAAAAGAACCAGAAGATACGATCTAGGGTCAGCGAACTTCGCGGATCTCCCATGAGCGTTGGCACCCTTGAGGAGCTTATTGATGAGAACCATGCCATAGTCTCCTCCTCGCTTGGACCTGAGTACTACGTGATCATTCTGTCTTTCGTGGACAAGGACCAGCTAGAGCCTGGGTGCTCGGTTCTCATGCACAACAAGGTAAATACCGTATATATCCTGCTGGTTTATGGCTTTGAATGAGAAATACCTGGAATCTTTATAGATATTGGGATTCCAGATAATGAGTTGATGGCGTTGTTTGATGATTAAGGGAATTAAGGTTTATGCTGGACCATTATGCAAATCATTTGAATTGTCTGATCATTTATGCAGGAACATTTTTATATAGATGCATGCAAGTAATTGGTTTAGGGTTAGTGAAGAAAAAGGAGAAATGCCTGCAAAAAGGAATAAAATAATAGAATAATAATAACAATAATTGTACTATCTATGCTACAAATGGTTCGGAAAGAGAAAAGAAAAATGATAACACACATGACAATAATGCTTACATGGTTTGCCTTCAACCAATCATATATTCATAGGTGAGGGGAGAAAATCTGATCCACCAGAAAACATAAGCTATAATTGTGTTGCACTACGATGATGAAACATTTATAATCCTTGCTAAATCCCAATTTCATCTGTATGTGAACACAAGAAGAAGAAAACACCAAATCTCAGACAAAGAGCTTACCTCATATAAAAACCCTCTTCTTCTCATATGTATCGTTAAAGCACCAATCTCTTACAAACTCTAGAATTGACAGGATATATGAGGAGCACAAGAGAATTGACACGAACATGATATTATAATTTTTATATTGTAAAGATAGTATATAAAAATTGAATAAGTATAAGATTAAAAATAATTTAGAAATAATAAGTCATTTAACTAATTTGTGCTTAAAATTATTAATATCATGATGACGAGAGAAGGGCGCGATGCCTTGTATCGGGCATTGAGAAGAGACAATATTGCTGTCGAGAGTCGAACATCGATATTATGCAGTAAGTATCAGACATCTGTTGTCGATGTTAAGAAGGCGTTGGTGGTCGATATTAAGACGTTGAAGAAAGATGAGCTGTCAAGTTGTGGGTTAGAAAATGCTAGTGTTGAGCATCAATGTCAAGACTGTATCAGACTTTGATGTTGAGATGATTTCGAAATATCGATATTGTAACGATGTCAGATGTCAATGTTGAGATGACATCGGACATTCTTGCGAAACCAAAGTCACAACCCGCCAAATGAAATAAATATGATAATATTTGATGAATGGGATATTGAGTGGGGCAATTGATATGGATTTGTTGATAGAAAATAAAAAAAATAATGTTTATATTTTAAATAAAAAAAAATTTAAATACAAGAAATTATATTTAGAAAAATTTCATAAAATATTTAAGACACACATGTCCAAGTATGTCAAATACGTGTCAGAGGCGTATCAGATGTGTATAATGTCAGATTCGTGTCAAACACTGCACGTCTCTTTGAGGAGAAGTGTTGGTGCATCAGTAGCCCAAAAAATTAATCTTGAGTGGCCAAATTTGACTGCAATCAATTTCCTAATGACTATAATAAACTAGCCATTTTAACAAGTGAAATAAGATTCAACTAAAATTTTGAAAAATTGTAATAAAAATATTTTTTAATCAAAAGTATGCCATATAACATATCAAATCATATATATATATATATATATAGGCCTTTGTCATTTTCTATATCCAAGGCGTAAGTTCCTTTCCCATTTGGTTGTTATTCAGCCTTGCCTATTAAACCACTATGCCGCCTTATGTATTGAAACCTATCTTGAGTGAATTTTTATAGATTTTGGGTAGTTTCTTGTTTTGGGATCTTTAAAGGATATAAATAGTACCCTGAGGCATGTAGAAAAAACATTAAATATTAGAATAGAATTTTAATTTCCTCCATTGTTGGATGTCTTTTGAGTTCTATAAATATTTTGTAGTGCTTTTTGGGGGAGGCTTCTTGCACCAACTAGAGACTAAGTTCTTCCATTTGGGTCATTTTTATCCTTATTCTTGTTTCTTAAATTATTTAGTTGCTAATTTTGCATGGTGATTGAGATTTTGTTAAGATATTTGCTTTGTTTTCTTTTAAGGGGTGAACATGACTAGCTACTGAATTTTCATTTTGCCGCTATTTTCTTGTGGAATTTTAGATTTGGTTGACTTTTAAATTATCTCATGGAATGAACAAATCATATTTTTTTTCCAGCAGATTATGATTTGTTTGTATTTTGATCTTATATCTCATTCTAGGGTTCATTAGGAACCCATCAAACATCACTTCCCCCTTTTTTTTCCCACATGCAGCTCCTTTTTTGTGATGTGTTCTGGGTGCTATTAGTCTTCTATCACTAATGAAATATTAATACGTTTTTCTTACTAAACAGCTTATCGGTTGGTATTATTTTCTTTGAAATTTTGCAGCACTTTTCTATTGTTGGGATCATCCAGGATGATGTTGATCCTTTACTTACTATGATGAAAGTAGAAAAAGCTCCATTGGTGTCTTATGCTGATATTGGTGGTCTGGATGATCAAATTCAAGAAATTAAAGAATCAGTTGAACTTCCTTTAACCCACCCTGAGCTTTATGAAGACATTGGAGTCAGGCCACCCAAGGGAGTCATACTCTATGGAGAGCCCGGAACTGGGAAAACTTTGCTTGCCAAAGTAAGTTCTTTGCTATTCTCTGAATTCTTGAAGCTAATTCTATGTACATATTTTTCCATAAAACTGAAATAAGTGCATTAGTCTATTTTTTTGCATTCATTCATCAACAACTCTGCGTGTTCAGGTAAATCCAGAATCTTTGAAGGATGGTCAGGTTTAGAGGATCCTGCTGATAGGATTCTAATGTGTTGCTTTTTGAAATAGTAGAGCATGCATTTGACAATTCATAGTTAAAGGTGAAATTGATATTTTATATAGTAGCAAGTGAAAATCATTGCTAGTTGAGCATTTGTTATGGTATTATGCTAAAATGCAGAATGTATGGTTTTATATTTGATGAGTTCATTAAAATGGTTTTATATTTGCAAGTGAAAATGATTACATAAGAAATTATAAATCCCAGTTTTATGTATTCTAAGGGTGAGTCGTGTACTTCACATGGCACAGATTCATTATTTATATCGGTGTGCAGTTACTAAAAAAATCATATCGTCATCTTTAGCCTTATTCCAACTCCCTTAATAGCTATGATAATGATTGTAATGATTATGCATTAACTGTATTGTGAAAGATGACGTTTTCCATGTGATAATTCGCAATTTCATGCTCAATTTCTGGTTGGGAGGCAACTTTTGCTACTACCTCGAAAGGTTGTTCACGTTAATGTCCTGAGCACGGTTGGAGCAAGATAGTCTCTTTACCCTAATTTATTATTAGGTTCAAAAAAGTCCTTTAATATTAAGGGCAACCTCAAATGAAAGAAATCATGCATAATCAGATGATCTCTCGTCAACTACCAGCCATCTCTATATCAAATTTGTGGGAAGAAAACTTGCAAGTCGTGCGTCCCACTCACTGGCGTTAGAGATTGGAGAGAGCTTTTAGGCTTCGAGGATCTTAGAGCTCTACCCTGACACTATCACAAGGGAGCTTCAGTTGACCACCGCCGGACCATCTCTCGGTCGCCGCTGGAGCACAACACTACCTCCAACCTCCTGGCCGCCAGCTGTCGTGAACTCCGCCCTTTTGCCGATTTTCGCCGAACTTCAGCCCGACCAACGTCCAACCACCATTCGGCCACCAACCGTTGTCTGACCACCGCCCGAAGGCCAATCGCCACCGGACCACCGCATGTCTACTATCTCCTTCAGACTTCCGTCGAACCATCGCCGGACCATCGCCAGATTACTGATCGCCGCCGGACCATCGCTCGTCCACCGATCTCCGTCGGATTTTCGTCCGACCATCGTCAGACCACCGCCCAGCCACCGATCGCAGTCGAATCTCCGCCCGACCGCTAATATAGTTGTTGGACCTCCACTCGGCTGCCAACCTCTGCTAGACCTTCTCATAGTCGTTGCCACCAAACTTCCGAACTCTATCACCAAACTTCCGAACTCTATCATCCGACCAAGGTTGTTACGAACTCCTAAGATCCATAATTGTAATTTAACCGCCTCCAAGTCAATGGACGGGTCAACCTCTGTAACTCACTCAAATATTGTGGAATCTTTTCACCTAGGTAAAGCCAGTGGTTTTTCCCTTATTGGGTGTTCCAAAAAAAAATATCGTGTTTTTTTTCCTCTCTCTCTAACTATCTGTTTGTGTGTTATATCTATGTATCGCTAGGACAAAAAATTCACTTTCTCTATTGCCGCGAATATACTAACCCGCAACAAGTATACATTGTAGAATTTTTTTTTTAAAATTAATTGTTCTCTTTCTTTGTTTTAAACATGTTGATATCTGGGTTATTTTTTATCCTCCAACTCCTATTTTTATTCCGCATTGAGTGCTACCTGGATATTCCTTCATGCCTATTCATTATATATGTATGTTACAGTTTGATTCACATAATCTATATTTGGTAGTTTTTAATGAAACCTTAAACTTCACGTTTGCTGAATCCTTGAAGAATTTATTTTTACAGCACCTAAACATTAGTCTATTGTTTTAATGATCTAATATAACAAGCCCTAATCATTTCAAAACATATATCATGGTATTTTTTCCAGGCCGTGGCAAAAACAACTTCTGCCACATTCTTGCGTGTTGTCGGAAGTGAATTGATCCAGAGGTACTTGGGTGATGGTCCAAAATTAGTAAGGGAACTCTTTAGATTTGCCGATGATCTCTCTCCATCAATAGTGTTTATTGATGAGATTGATGCAATTGGAACTAAAAGGTACTCATATGACAGTATCTAGAATGCGTAAACCATGTTAGTCTTTTATTTTATTTGTCTCTAATGTGCTTAACTTGCCTGGATTTTGTTTAGATATGATGCTTATTCAGAAGGAGAACTTGAGATACAACGCACTATGTTGGAATTGTTGAATCAATTAGATGGTTTTGACCCAAGGGGTGATGTTAAAGTAATTCTTGCCACAAACAGAATTGAAAGCCTGGATCCAGGCTTGCTTCGGCCCGGACGCATTGATAGAAAAATTGAGTTTACTCTTCCTAATGTCAAAAGTCGGCGAAATATTTTTGAGGTACAAGTGACTAGTTTTATTATTTTACTTTAGGCCTGTTCATGCATTAATTGGAAGATTGAAATTTCTTTTATAGAAAACAGGTGATGCTATTTTCCAGGTAAAAGTAATACTTCCTGGAATGCGAAATACTCTTTTTTTTTGGCTTTTACATGGATACCAAGTCTCGCACCTCCTATACCTGCACATTTTTGTATGCTCTTGTGTGTAGATTGTGACATGCATCCACGCCAGTTCACGGACAAGCAAATTTATTCAAAAACATTTCCTTGCAGATCCGTTTGTTTATCTGTCTATTGATCTCTTTGTGCAGATACACACTTCCAGGATGACACTAGCTGATGATGTCAATCTTGAAGAATTCGTGATCACAAAGGATGAATTTTCTGGAGCTGATATAAAGGCCATATGCACTGAAGCTGGTTTGTTTGCTTTGCGTGAACGCAGAATGAAGGCATGGTCATACTTTTGACTCTTAATAGCATAATATTGTTAGATACTTTTCTTTTCCTCACTAAAGTTACTGGAGCTTTATTCCTGTACATTTCCTAAGGAATTATATATATATATATATATATATATATATATATATATATATATATATATATATATATATATATATATATATATATATATATATATATATATATATATATCCATGCAATGGTGGGAGTAGCTCCAGTGGCAGATAAGATTAGATAGAGTCTTCTTAGATGGTTCGGTCACATAAAATGTCGCCCTTCTGATGACCCTTTTGATGACTCTATTAGTAGAGTAGATGTTTTAGATCTGGCCTATGTTAAGAAAGGTAGAGGTAGACCTAAAAAGACTTAGTTAGGAAGCATTAAAAATGACATTTGTTTATTTGATTTAAATAAGAATTTGACTTTTAATAAGACTATGAAAAAAAAAAAAGATTCATGTAGTCGACCCCACTAGTGGGATTGTATATATTGTGCATGCATAAGTATATTTGCATTTATATAACGTGTATATTATTTTGTTAAACCTGGAAGACCTGTATGTGAATAAAAGTTATTGTAAGTTACTTGAAGTTTAAATCAATTTACTTTTGAGTTCGACCATCAAGTTTTAACTTCTATGGTTCTTGAGGTTGTACTGACACGACACCTTAAACCTTTTCATTATATTTGGGTGAAAAAACTCTTGTGTTGACTTTGATGTAGCTCTTCTTGTTGAAAAATGTTGCATTGCATTATTCAAAAATCCTTCTCATCATTCATTCTCTTGTCACAGATTAAGAAAGTTATTGGAGCAAAGCTATCCAAGCAATTTTTCTGTCATTATGATGTATGATTTGATTTTAGCATTTGTCATGACCAACCCAGAGGCTCAATTTAATGAGGCGGGTGCTCGGGTTGTCATGACCCAACCCGCGCACCCGAGCACCCGCGCTCGCTCGCGTTTCAAGTGCCGTGTCGGGTCGGGTCAACCCGGCAACCTGCCGGGTTGGGTTCGGGTTCGGATTTCCGACCCGTTTATCTACCTGGGTCGGGTTAGGGTCAACCCGTTTGAACCCGGGTCAGTTCGGGTTCGACCCGAACTCGACCCGTGACCCGAAATTGACACCCCTAATAATTCTTGACATGCTTGCTTTACAAGTTTTACATTGACTATCGAATACCTAATGTGACCCTCCACTTTTCTCATTTAAGGCTTGGGACTTGACAATGACGGTGTTAAAAAGTATACACACACACACATATATATATATATATATATATATATATAAAAGTATGCATAATAAAAATTAATTTATATTCCATAATATAATAATAATAATAATAATAATAATAATAATAATACAATAAAAAAATCTCCTCTCATCCCTCTCCATGTTTGAGCCACATCACCCCACTTCCTATCCATATTGTGGTGCTTGCACATATGTTGCGACCCCATCTCCCTCTAAATCCCAATCGCCGCTCTCTCTCTATTTTCTCCATTCCCTTCTTCCACCCCTTCTTTTTCTACCCTTCTTTCACTCTTCCTCTTTCTTTCTCTCCACCTCTCCACCTCTCTTTCTATCTCCCACTTTATCTCTCTTATTCTCACTCTCTCTAAATCTCTCCAACTCTTTCTTTGTTCTCTGCATATTTCTCTTCTCCCCTTCCTACCCACTCTTTTTCCTATTTCTCTCTCTTCTCTCCCTCTTACTCACTCTCACTTATTTATTTCTTCTCTCTCTCTTACTCTTATCCTCTCCCTTCCACTTTCTCTTTTTCTCTCTATCTCTTATTCTCTCTCTCTCTCTCTCTATCTCATACATTCTCCCTCTCCCTTTCACTCTTCTCTCTCCACTCTATCTAAAATACATGTATCTTTATTTAAAATTCATGTATCTTTCTTAATATTCAAAATTTTCACATTTCCTCCGACCACAACAACAACAACAACAACATCAAGCCTTTGTCCCACTATGTGGGGTCGGCTACATGAATCCTTTTTCGCCATTGTGTCCAGTTAAAAGTCAAATTCTCATTTAAATCTAATAAAAAAATATCATTTTTAATATTTTCTAACCAAGCCTTTTTAGGTCTATCTCTACCTTTCTTAACATAAGTCAAATCTAATACCTCAAGTTTCCTAATTGGGTCATCGAAAGGCCTCCGTTTAATGTGACCAAACCATCTAAGGAAACTCTCTCTAATCTTATCTTCCATTGGAGCTACTCCAACCTTTTCACGTATATGTTCATTTTGTATCCTATCTTTAAGGGTCAAGCCACTCATCCACATAAGCATCCTCATCTCTGCAACACTTAACTTAGTATTATGCTTTTCTTTTAATGGCCAACATTCGGCACCATAAAGCATTGCAGGTTTCACCACCATCTTATAGAATTGTCCCTTAAGTTTGAGGGGGAATTTTCTATCGCACAATAAGCCCGATGCATTCCTCCACTTCAACCATCCACTTGAATTCTGTTGATAATATCCCCATCAATTTTACCATCACTCTGAACAATAGATCCAAGATATCTGAAACGTGTACTCTTATTAATAACTTGATTGCCCAAAGTCACAATCCTCTCACAAGGTCTATTGCTACTAAAATTACACTCTATATATTCAGTTTTAGATCTACTCAAGCGAAAACTTTTAGACTCTAAAGTTGACCTCCATAATTCAAGTTTACCTTCAACTCCCTCTATAGTCTTATCAACAAGAAGAATATCATCAGTAAAAAGCATACACCAAGGTACATCCTCTTGCAAATGTCTAGTGAGAACATCCATGACTAAAGCAAAAAGATATGGACTTAAGGCTGATCCTTGATGTAATCCAACTTAAATAGGAAAATACTTGGTCAAACCAGCTTGTGTTTGAACACAAGTAATAGCTATGCGTGCTAAAATAAAGGAACTTAAATTTTGAGTCTAATTCTTCTCCTTAAAAGAAATAATTTGATAAAATATCAATCTAATGAGTGAACAACGACCATGAATTTTACAAATATATTTGATTTTACATTTGCATTAGACTTCTAATACATTTCATAAAGAAAATTCATTACAAAATGCAAACTCTCGGGTTTAAAAACTTGTATAATAATTCACAAAGTAGATGTTTGAACGTGATCCTATATTTGCAAGCAACCAAAGTTGACAATATTTTAATAATAATATAAAATTACCTAAAAAGGTGATGATGGCTTTGTTGAATGAAAATATTTACTGGATGGGAGTATATCTTTCAAAATGCCCCTAAATTTCATTGCAAGTCATTTTGGGACCGCCTGCAGACAAAAAAAAATCAATAAAATTTTAACAAAGTTAAAAATATTTCTAGTGAAATTTATCTTTTTAATTTAAAGCAAAAAATATTTCTAGTGAAAATTTTTTATTTAAAACAGTTGCCTTTTGATGACCCGATTAGAAAAGTAGAAGTGTGATAAAAGGCAAAATCACATTGAGCTGTGTTAGATGCTAATTTCCTTATATCACCTGTAAGACTTCTGTGCCATTGGATAACATTGCCTCCTTTGATGATCACTCCATCAACATCATACATCCAGTCCTCAACCACATTGGAGATGGCAAAAACAACTAGTTCCCCAGTCGGAGTAGCATCCCAATGCTCGAACTGCTGTACCATAGCCATGATGAGACGACCCTTGTCTTCCCGAATCACAACTCCAAAACTAGCCAGATTGGATTGTAGAAGTGAGGCATCAATATTCAACTTGATCCAACCCAAAGAAGGGGGACAACAAAGTTTGTTATATAGAAGCTACGAGGGTCGCAATCAAATGACTAAAAAATTACTGACGAGTGAATCTTATTGTTCACTTGATATGACATCATGCTCTCTGTTACCTATGATTGACTACCTCTTCAAACTAAGTAGATTAAGGACCATGATAATTTGGGACGATGAAACCGTGACATCTTGATTGGGTTCATTATTATTTCCCCTCTCGTTGCTTTAAGTGTAAAGTGGTAAATTCCAATCTTAAATCAATTTGCTGTTACTTTAAGCCAAACACTTAGTAACTATCTTATAACTAGCATTAATTGAAAGTTCACTTTTGTTACAGGGAGAGGTAATTCACAATAGACGCTTACGTTTATGAGACACTTGGAACCAAATCATAAAGTCCTCTCAAAATCAGGGCCAAATATCTGAGCGGTCTTATCCTCAATCTAACTTGCCTTTGTAAATTTTGACCTGGCAATACATCCCTAAAACTCTCAAATGTAGAGAGGCTGCAAATTTTCGAAGGCTATATATACTATTTAAGATATATTAAAAGATGTGTATGATGATGATGTAAGTTAAAGACTTTGGGTATGTAAGAACTTATTTGGTTCTTAGATGTTTTTTTAGGTAGAATTATGTTTGATTCTTCATTTTATGGGTTAAATAGCCAATCAAAATGTGTGAGTTTTTCAATTCTTTGATGTTTCCTTTCAGTTAAAAGACCTTTCTTAGTTGCATTTCGTGCCATCTATTTGCACTTTGTTTATTGATGTCAATGTTAACTGAGTGCATACTTTAGGTAACTCATGAAGACTTTAAGAAGGCAAAGGAAAAAGTCAAGGTTAAGAAGAAGGGAGTGCCGGAGGGACTTTATTTGTGATATTGACGAGTGTTGTAATGTGAAATGATATCCAGTAAGTACTCCCATTTGTTTCATTAATCAATTTGATTAACAATTGCATATTTTAATTGAGAAAAATGTCAAAATGGTTCCTATACTACTACTTTTATTGGGCCATTTTAATTCAATATATCTAATGCATTTAATTTAATCACTAGACTGTGAATATGATTTAAAATAGTCTATTTGTTAGATTTTTTTTAATCAGATTTAAGGAGTCAAGGGATTATTTTAAATTAATTTTGAGTAAAGAGATTAAATTTGACTTACTAGATAGTTTGAACTAAAACAACCCCCTATAAAATTTGTTCCTCTAAATTATAATTATTTCTTGGTTGTAATGTTGTGCATTCTTTGAACATGTTTCTTAGACTATTAAATCTATTGTCATTCCTAGTTTTTTTCTCAAGTTTTTCATTAGTTTTGATCCTCATTCTTAACTTGTACACCTTTTGCCACCCTATTTACCCTTTTGATATAAAGTTATGTGGCATGATGTTGGGCTAAAAATAATGAGAATGTAGATGTAGTGGTGTTTTTGAAAAGAATTATTGGAAGAAGAAGAAAAGAGAAGCGATAAAAATATACCCGATGATTCAAATTTAGACATTTCCATTTAGGACCACATCTTAGTCACACAACTCCCTCATTTGTTGGATCAAGAACACATGCTAGACCTAAGTGAACTCCTGCATCAACTCTGTTGAACTTATCATACACACTAGGCTTGATGTGCGCACAACGTAAGGAGATCTCGATTGCTGTAAACCTGTATATGAAAATTAAAATAAAATCTCTTGCGTACATGTGGGACGTTCGACCATGAACGACCCACAACCTCCACATGTGTTCGCACATCGACGCCACTCCGCTGAGCGTCCTCTTTGCGCGATCTCCGCCTCGATCCAACCCTCACTTGCAATATTAAAACGCGAAGAAACGAAGCCTCCGTCCTTTTCCATCTACCTCACATGCAAACCAATCATCCGAGAGCTCCTCCTTCCTTCACTGTGCTGAGGTTCGTTCGCATGCCTAGGCCCTCTGTCAAAGCCGATCACATGCCTCTTCCTCCTTTCCTCTCTGTCGAACCCCTAGCTGAGCCACACCTCCTCCTCAAGCCCTCGACGACATTCCCTTCTTGTTAGATCGAAAGTGCAGATGAGAGCTTGCTTGATTGCGAAGGTAACCATCTCCCTTTCGCATGCTTCTTCGGCTAAATCCCGTGAATCTGCCGAGGCAAAGAGAGGAAAACTAAGGATTTAAATAGCTATGAGATTTAACAATTCATTAAATCCTTTCTAACAGGATTTAGCCTAAATCCTACTCAAATTAGCACAAATCCTGTTCTAATCTTGCATAAATCCTGCTCAAATCTATATAAATTAATTATAATTAATTATAATTAATCATAAATTAGTTATAATTAATTAAATTTAAATATAAATATTTTTTTTATTTAATTTAACTATTATTAATCATAAATTAATTAAATTTAATTATGATTAATTATTTTTTATTATAATTAATCATAAATTAGTTATAATTAACTTTTTTTTTAATTATAATTAATTTTAAAAAAGAAAGAGAAAGAAGGAAGAAAAGAAAGTGCCTCGAGCCTCGATATGTGTACAGACATCGTCGACACTATTGCTGTCGCCCCGACATCGCTGACATAGCCAACGACGCCGCTGTCGACCCCTGTGCAGGTATAAAATTCCAAACCCTGCTATTGGTGCGCGTGACGCGTCAGACAACCACATATACATGCTTTTCTTAGTGTAGTTGGAGGGAGCCCGATGTGACACCTTCGACAAGGCAGATAGGCTCTATACATGCTTTTCTTAGCATAGTAGGAACAACTTTTAAATAGTCGTATGCGGCTCAGTGCTAGCGGAGAAACAACTGTGCATTTCAAAGCAAGTATATCTGAAGACCCATACACGCCTTTCTTGGTATGGTGGGTCTAAAGACTATGACTGCGTTGTCTATGGACACTTATCATACACGCTTTCTTAGCGTGGTAGGAAGGCGGCTCAGTGCTAGTGGAGAAACAATTGTTCATTTCAAAGCAAGTACCTCTGAATACCCAAACACGCTTTTCTTGGTATGGTGAGATTAAAGACTATGGCTGCGTTGTCTATGGGCACCTATCATACACGCTTTCTTAGCGTGGTAGGAAGGCCCAGCTCTCTAAATTTTTCCTAAACAGGGGAGACGTTGGGGTGCTGCCAAAATTCATAGTGAATATACACATGATTGAAATAACAGTTGACCTGATTCAAACTGAACAGCAAGGAACTGAATTTGAATTGAACATCATGGAACATAATCCTATATTATTAAAATGCACAATTAAATTCATAATACTAATGCTAAATGATGATTCAATAAGGGAATCATGATGAATAAGACATCGATGCACACAGTCAATAAATGATAATCAATTTATAGCAATTACAAGCGAACATCAATCACCAGGACCTGCAAATACATGGCTCGCAACAAATGATGCTGATGAATATAATGGACTCCTACCACAATCCCCATGCAGTTGAATTCATTGCACTTGCAAGCGACAACAACTGACTATAGAATGCACATATGTCTCCTACTTGCATCGATGAAAGCCTTAATGCAAGCAACAATCAGCTGGCAGGTTGAAGCGACGACCTTTGCATGCAAAGCAGAAAGCCTGTCGTGCACACAATGGACCAAATAAAGGTGATAGTGGGCAACAAGCGATGAATGTAACAATGCCTTGTAGTTGACATCAACATCTTGCATACAACCTGTCGCTATAAGCAAATACACCAGGCCACTCGTAAATGATGAGGGTAGATATGATGCAAGTACAGTGGCTCCCCTATAAGCATATTTAATAAGATTGCAGTAGATATGTAAATAGGGGACCTATGGAGTTATGATTTATATGCAACTTGGTATCAATAGTCTGTTGTGGATGTAAAAACTTGCAAACGGCTGTAGAAAGCTCATCAAGCTACAACGGCCTATCTATGGACAATGATGTGCAACTTGTAGCAAGTGTCGGGTCACCCTGGCAGTCGACAACAATAAGCAGATGAACAAGTGCGTTGATCCGTCTATAAGCAATGATGGTTAATATAGTATATTTATAAAAAACAACAGTTGGTAGATCGTGAGTACAACGGATCCTCTGTGGACACAAATACATACAACACCTACAAACGATTGTAGAAGATTGGTTAAGTTACAGTGGTTCACCAATGGGTGATGACAAACAATATGCAGTAGATGCCAGATCACCCCGCGATCACCTACCATTTAATGCTAGGAAAAGGCACTTAAACCCGTTGATACGTCGTCAAAGGAAGATTTCAATTACGACGCGAAGTTAAATAATATTATGAACGATTCTATAGAGTTAAAGAATAAGCACTTAAAAAAAGTAGCATTCTATTATCTCTTCAAAACTATTGGGGCTTCCGAAAATATGCTGCACCGTTTAAGTGAAGACCCAAAGATCAAACCTCTCAACTCGGTGTCCTACCCTCATGACGAGCCGGAGACAAAGCAATTTAACGATGCACTAGCCGAGTCTTTGGCCTTATCAGATGAGGATACCTCATCTATAACAAAATGCTTCAACCATTTGAATATCCTTACCCAGTTTAAGCAAGGATCAGTAGACTTATGGATTCGATCTTTCGATGAATGACAAAAGGGAGTCCACATCAGAACAATGAAGTATCTTGTGATAGTCGGGTGGCAATGCTATGATTAACTTGTAAGTAAAAGTTGGGAGTAAGTAGTAAAGACCATGGTCTGTTGAAGCGTAAAGCCATGCCATCGGATCTGCAACACTTGTACAAGCAGACAGAAGGCACCAACAAAGCCCAAACTAAAATCCCACACATTTAGCAATGATAGTCATCTGTGCAGTGGGACACCCGTTGCATTGCATGCAAATATCTTAAAATGGCCCTCATACATGCATTACAACATGCATCAAAATTCATTTAAACAAGTCATCTAGTGCCACGAAATATATTCAATTATAACAAGTACATTGCATTTGCATGATAGCATGTTGCATGTGCACGTATCGTAACTTACATAATACATTATACGGGTATGTCACTCGATGTGCAAGTATATGTCAAAGTGACCAGCAGTATATATTTGTAATATGTAGAGGGTTTCACTCCAGTGTGTCATTTGACACTGCAATTGCATTTCAAAAACTATATCATGCACACACGTGAATGCATTGCACAAAATACATCCAATGACATATACCCGCGTGGTCTCCGATGAGCGTGTTAAAGGTACACACGCGACGTTTGAGGATGCCGTGCGGGTCAAGAAATAAGTTTAAATTTGAATCCGATCATTTGTCTGTGAGTAGATAGAGTCGACAAGTTTTAATCAACAAAATAAAATGATCATAAATATCCCAATGATGGTTGTGTTGAATGTAAATATCAACAAGAGGAGATTATATATTTTCAAATGCCCTCAAACTACCACAATATACAAATATTTTCCAATGACCTCAAAGATACCCCGATAATAGTCGTGTTGAATGTAAATATAAACAGGAGGGGATCATATATTTTTAAATGCCCTCAAACTCCCACAATGTACAAATATTTTACAATAATCACAAAGATACCTCGATGATTGTAGTTTTGACAGAAAATCTCAACCGAAGGGGACCATTACCATTTAAAAATGCTACCCAAATGCCCATAAAAATCAAGGATTCCAAATAATCACCCAAGATTAAGATATTTAACATTAAAATAAATAATCAACCACTTAAAAATAAAACCAATCAACCATTCGCAACAGTTTGTCGAGGTGGAAAATTTTGAAAATTACTTTAGCTCACAAATAGCTAATGGCTGGTTAAGAATATCATTATGGTTCATTCTCAATATGTCTCTTGCTAGTAAGGACGTGACACGTGTCCTTTAACCGATGATTTCGCCGCTAAATGACATCACAAGTAAACGGTTATGACCGGGACCCTATGAACCGGGTGGTTTACCCTGAAATGACGCCATTATATTACGGTCATGGTCAGTGCCCGTATGTTCCTCAATGGAATTAAATTCTTGAGATATGAATCACTTGGATATGGTTGATAGGGCACAAAGCCCTCTATTAGCTAAGGTGGATTCAAATTTGCGCCCTTAGACAAACATTCATCCCATGTCTACAAGGTACCTTTTACGACGCAACCCATGGTTGCTGACAAGGATCCTTCTGTTAATTGGGTTTACTACCTCCTCTGATTAAGTAGACCAGGGATCACATACCATAGGATCTTGATTGGGCTTATCATCGCTCCCCTTATCATCCACTTTAAGTGCAATATGGTGAAATTTTAAATTTTATATATCAAATTTTCACACATCAAAACCCATGCTGCTATTATATGGTGGATATCACATATATACGGATACGACATATCTATTTGATGACTAGCCTTAATTGAAAGTTCTCTCTTGTTATCGGGAGGGATAATTAACTATAGGGGCTTGCACCTATAAGAAACCAGAACTCAGATCATAAAACACAAAATAAGGGCGTAATCTCTGAATAATGTCCTATTTCAAACCTAATCTGTCTTCTAAAAATTTATTCCATAACCTAATTCGTTAAAACTCCCCCCAAAAGCAGGGGAGGTCGAGACGCAAATTTTTGGAGCCCACTATTGCACAATGGCATGCTTTGTCAGATAGAGATAGTGATTGTAGTTCAACACATGTGATTGATCGGAGATCGTGATCGCAATGCAATGCAAATGATTGGACAGAGAGTTACCAACACATCGGATTAGCTTGTACCGAAACCAACTAGGATGAAATAGGGTGACCATATGTCTATGCTCTATAGCACCTCTCCTTCAATATTGTAAGAGTCCACTAAATCTCCACCCTTGAACGTACCATCTAAATACAACAAGGTTCTTTAATTGAGAGCATTCTTGGATATATTTAGGATGTAATTAATTTTAGTAGCTTGCTCTTTTGGTGAACCCTAACCCCCAAAATTAAAATAAGCTTTATTTGAAGTAGCATTTCTTTTAGGGAAAATCTTTAAAGCATACACATTCAATTTGCTTTCCATTGATCTTGTTGCCTTCCATTGACTTTTAAAATATGCAATATTGCAGTTGTTAGTAATCCCATAGAGGATGATATTAAACCTATATAAAAATATGTTATCAAATTTGAAAAAGTAGGAGCAATTGGGCCAAGAGAAAATGTTGAATTTTAATGTCATTATTGTTAAGGGAAGTGTAAGGGAGCATATTCTAGGGTGAGAGCTCACTTGCCTAGTGCTTGGGAAGAGATAGGATTTGCGAGTGGATATGGTCCACTCAAATAGAAACTTAGATAAATAAAAATGTTGACCTCCGTATAAGAAACCAAAGAGAGCGAGAAAGAGATCAGAAATACCTTGTATCCCGCCGAAAGCTCGCGCAAATACTGCAGAAATCCCGCTGAATCCAGGAATTCCGTCAAAACTACTGTAGACGCGGTGCCGTTCGCGTCTGTCTCCGCGATTCCTGCTCAAACTCCGCTCGAGGGGGGGGGGGGGGGCTCATTCTCTTCGTTAAATACCGACCCAAAGCCCCCATTCTCTGCTGCTTCCTCCCGTAACTCCTCCCTCTGCTCCCGTCGCTTCCACACACGAAATCCCCCTTCCTCCCGTCAAACCGGAGCTCCACTGCTCCGTCCGATCCCGTCCAGAGAGCAGACCGAGCTCCGATCTCCAGACCCGATCGTCCCTCTTGCTCTCTCTCCGATCCCGACCACAAACCACGACACTTCCTCTCCCGCCTCTTCCCGTCATCCTGATCCCGACCCTCTTCTGTCTCCAACCTCTCGGCCGACCCGAACAGAGAGAAAGAGAGAGAGAGAGAAAGAGAGAGAGAGAGAAAGAAAGAGAGGAGTTTCCATACCTCTTGCCCTAGCATCCACCCGACTTCATCTCCTTCGACAAGATCTCCTCTTGTCCGATCGGAAGCCACACAGGAGCTCGCTGGTTGAAGGTAACTTCGCTCCCTTTCACGCTTCTCTGTCGGATCCCGTAAGCAGAGTGAGGAGGGGAGAGATATTAAGGATTTTTAATTAAAATTAATGATTAATTAATTTTAATTAAGATTTATATTAATTATATTAGTTATAATTATTCTAATTAATTATAATTAATTTAAAATTATTTTAATTAATTATAATTAATTATAATTAATTATAATTAATTATAATTAATTATAATTAACTTTAATTATTAATTTAATTATAATCATTAGAATTAATTATGATTAATTGTACGCAATTAATCATAATTAATTTTAATTAACTATAATTAATCTTAATTAAAGTTAATATTATTTAATTATGATTAATTATTATTATTAATTAATTAAAATTAATTAGTATTAATTATAATTAATTAAGGATATTTATGCTTAATTATAATAATTCATAATTAATTATAATTAATTAAGGGTAATTATAATTTTATATTATAATTAATAAAGTGGAGGAAATATGCAAAATGCTTCTTCCTTCTCTTATCTCGATCCACGACGACGACCGCCAAGGTATAACTCCTAAACCCTAAAACTCCGAGAACCAGTTTCAACACATTCGTCGAGACAAAACGACCACCTATACACGCTTTTCTTAGCGTGGTGGGAGGGAGTGCGTCACGACGCTTGCGACGAGGCGGGTAATCACCTAAATTCCTTCTTCGAAGTTCGTATCGCCTTGGAAATCCCGCCTATACACGCTTTTCTTAGCGTGGTGGGAAGGGATCCCGGTGCAATGCGCACGATGAAGCGGGGATACCCATAAGTACTCGCTTGCGGGGAAATAACTGCCTTTCTTGCAAAATACTACCAAAAAATGCTTTTCTTGCAAAATATTTTCAAAAATACCCATACACGCTTTTCTTAACATGGTGGGGGATCAAAATTACACGGCCGCGGTGTCCTCGAAAGAGGGCACCTACCATACACGCTTTTCTTAGCGTGGTGGGATAGGCCTAGTTTTCCGTAGTTTTCCCCTAAACGGGGGAGACGTCGGAAGGCTGCCGAAATTTCGGGTGAACGCAATGTTACATTTGGGGCTCATTTGAACTCAAGAGAACAGTTTGGGACTTGGACTTGATTGCACTCGAACACATGCAAGAACGACGAAGGACTTATACTTGGACCTTTGAACAATATCTAAGTGACTTAAATAAACTTGAATCCAATAAAAGAAATGTGCAAATGACAATGAACTTGAACTTGCAAAGTGAACTTTTATTGAACTCAAAGCTTGTGGACATCAAACTTGAACAAGACTACAAGAACTTGATTGGAACATTAAGCCGACAGGGCTTGGACTTGAAAAAGAAATAAGAGGATTTGATTGAACTTAAAAGAACAAATGCAAAAGAACATTGACTTGAGATTGTAATTTTGAACAACTATAAGGGAACTTGTACAAGGACACGAATTGAACACTTGAACTCAAATCAGAGGAACAACAGATGACTTGGGTTGGACTCAAACTGAACTGCACTTGAACTCCAAAGGAACTCGAACAGAGGACTTGTGAACTGTGGACTTGAACTTAAACAAAATTCGAATGACTCCTAAAGACTAAGTTCAAGTGAAATAAAAATCAAATTGAAATCAAATTCAAATGAAAGTGAACATGCAGAAGAACTTGCAAACAAACACAATGGGACTATAGTGGGCATGAACTTGGACTATACAACATCAAGAAGAACTTGCAACCATCATAAATGATGTTGAAACTCATACAATTTATTGAGATAGTTACAAGGGTATATATTTGATTGCGAGCATATATCAATGAGCAAATCCACCATACAAGTTATGAATTACCTCCAAGAGCAATGAGAGACTTATGATCCATACATCTCATTCCAACCAATATATTTGCAATCAAAATATGAAGCTCTCATATGAATGTGGAAGAACCTTCATGCTAATTAGAATGCAAACATCACTGAAAAATTATCACATAAATAAGGAGTGATAAAATTGGTGTGGCTCAAGTCATTCAATCAAAGTGGCATGCTCATCATCGATATGACAAAGTCTTCAATCAACATCAAGATGCTATCATACCAACAAAGGATCAAACTAAATATAAAGGAATACATATGAAATTTGTTGTGAAAAGGAAGGCTTGCAGTGACTATAGGATCTACAAACATCATTCACTCACAAATGATGATGGAGACTCATGCAATCAAATGTACTCAAGCTCGCAAGCAACCATCAACAAAGAACAAGGACATTGATCCGCATGCAAGCAAGGATAAAAGATCTGCAATACATACAAGCTCTCTACGAATACAAATGTATGTATAGCATCCATCCGTAAGTAGATGCATAAAGACTACAGTAAATGCAGTATCCTGTAGTCAACTTCAGTCTAAGGATGAATATCTACCTCCAACAGTAATGGTTGTATTGCAAAGACCAAAATCACAGCATAATGCATAAAGACTACAAGTTCCTACGAGCTTCTACAACCCAAAGGCAGGAGATTAGTTAGTGCACTATGATCCGCCTACAAAAATTAACAAATAGTGCACGACAGTCTACCTGTACGAAGCAGCTAACAATTCTATTCAGAAGCTGCTACGCCACGCCACCGGATCTGCAACCTCCGTACAAGCAGACAGAAGGCGTCTATTCCAAAAATATTTTGAAATCCCCCTGCACCTACACTGTAGCTTGTATACACATAGGTACACTAAAGGGGAAAATACAATCTCAACCCGCATGGGCCCCGAAGAGCGTGTTATTGGTACACACGTGACGTCTAGGGATACTGCGCGGGTTGACAAGTGAATTCAAGTTCGAACCCGATCCTTCTATACGGTTCAATAGAAGTCGACAGGGTTCGAACCAACAAACAAATATACGGTTGTGGAGACCGTCATATTTATCTTAATATGTTCATATTAGGCCTTCAAGGCTTATAAATCAAGAAGAATTCACTCTCAAAGGCACAAAGCCTACAAAACCCGATCCTCTGTCGACAGCTCGACAGAGTTGACAAGGTTCAATCCATAAAGAGAAATGACCCCAAACACCCCGATGATGGCCGTGTTGAATGTTTATCTCAACCGGAGGGGTTCACAAACATTTCAAATGTCTCTCAAATATCTAAAATCCAAAGCTCCACCCAAATACCTATGAAAATCCAAAAATCCATAAATTCAAAAAATATTTAAAATTGAAATAAATCCATCAACGCACCTAAAGCAAAATCCATCCGCCCTCCGCAACAGTTTGCCGAGGCGGACAAATTGAAATTTACTCTAGCTCACAAAAAGCCAAATGCCTAGTCGAAAATATCACTAGGATCCATTCTCAAACAATCTCTTGCCAGTAAGGACGTGGTACGTGTCCTCTAACCGGCGGTTTGCCGCCAAATGGCATCGCAGGATAAACGGTTATGACCCGGGGCCCTCTGAACCGAGTGGTTTTGCCGCCAAGTGGCACCACGAAATAGCGGTTATGGCCAAAGCCAATACGCTCCTTAATGACGTTAAATCCTTGTGATATGAATTAATAGGATATGATCGATAGGGCACAAAGCCCTCTGTCAGCTAAGGTGGATTCAAATTTGTCCCCTTAGACAAACATTCAACCCCGGTCTACAAGGTCCCCTTGGACGAAGCAACCCATGGCTGCCGACAAGGATCCTTCTGTCAGGTTGGGTCGACTACCTCCTCTGACTAAGTAGACCAGGGACCACGACGACCCGGGACGACGGAACCATGGGATCTTGATCGGGTCTATCATTCATTCCCCCACCATCCGCTTTAAGTGCAAGATGGTGCAATTTCTGTTTTAAATATCAATTGTCCAAATCTTCAAATTTTCAGATTTCCAAAAATTCCATACCTATGCTGCTACTATATGCCAGATAACACGTATAATATACGTATCTGATTGACGACTAGCCTTAATCGAAAGTTCTCTCTCGTGATCGGGAGGGGTAATTAACTATAGGGGCTTGCGCCTATAGGAAACCAGAACTCAGATCATAAAGTCCTCACAAAATGAGGGCGAAATCTCTGGGTAGTGTCTTATCTACAAACCCATCTGCCTTCCAAAATTTACCTCGGAACTTAGTTCGTTAAAACTCCCTCGCCGATTAAGAAAAGCGAGCGGAGGCCGGGGCCGAATTTTCGGAGCCCACAAAAAAATAGCAATTATACATTTTATATTAATAATTTATAAAATATAAAGTTATATTAATGGCTTGTTGTATCCTACTTTTTATTGTTATTTCATGTCGTCATATTTATGTCATGTCTTGTCCGTGCTCATTCTTCATAGCTATGTATGTATTAAGTATTTTTATTTGGTATTATATAGTTAAGAAAAGAGAAAAAGATAAAGATGATCATTGAATTATTTATAGGGGGGCCGTTTCAGTCCCATGTTATTTAATATGTTCCATTTAGTCTATTAAATCTTCAAATTTGATTCAAAATAGTCCCTTCTCTTTAAATGTGATCCAAAATAATCCAAATGGGATTATTTTTATAAAGGTTACAGCAAACTTGGTTTAGAAAGATTTTGCAAAAAAATAATGCTACATGCACCAGTGTATGCTAATATATTTCATTTTTTTAAAATTGTTTTATAATGGAGCTTCTCTTGCTGTTTTTTCATTTCTAGTAATGTTTTCAAGCCTATTAGCTGCAATAAAGGTTCTGGAACTTCAATAGTGCTTTATATTGATCTTCTGATATATTTCCTAGTCTTTTTTTGCTCGTTGAAATTCAGTCATGATTTAGATTTCTGAACAGTTTATACAGTAAACTGGAATTTTGATAGCTCAAATTGATAAAAATGTTTTTAGCGATGTAGATTTGATATATTTGGATTGTTCTTGTTACTTTATTTTCGCCCTCATTGTTCATGATATACTGTAGGTACTAACCGAACAGGATTCAACTAACCAACATGCCCACTTAAAAACAAGTTTTAGGCAAGAAAAGGGATTTGCTGTCGAGCGAAGCATTACTTCTAAAGTACATTGCCTCCAATGCTCTGATTTGAAATTCAGTTTCATAACTGCTACATTTCAATTTCTGCTTGTTGTGGTTTTATACTTTGGGTTAAGAACAAATACAAATTGCCCATGTCACACCACATAATTCTTTCTACATTTCACATTGCTTTTTCTTCATATTTTTTTAAGACACTAATTTCTTTGTTCTGTCCTGCACATATCACTCACTCGCTGTCTCTATGGGGTTCATTCACAATTATATATAATTTTACTTTGATTTAGCATAGTGTAACTCTGGTGCAGATTTCATTTTGAATAAATTAAAGTAAATTTTGACTAGCGAGGCTAACTCCAGAGGTTTGGGACTCTGAGGTGTCCTATTTACTCTTCTACACTGTAGCTAGAGGCCAAGAGGTCTTTCATGCATTTTTAAAAAAAAATCGTACGTAATTCCTCTTATTTTGGTTTCAAGTGTTTTTGTTAGCCTTTTTTTTGTCACCATCTGCATTTGACAAGACTTGTTGGCTCCACCATGATGGTTATTGTTGTGCTAATCTTGTGTGTTGATATCATGTATTGCTTGATTGCCCCCTACTTGATGAAGGTTGGGTGGTAAATTTCAGGATTTTTTTTTCGACATATCCTAATGCCAAGCATGTTAGAATGAGCTTTAAAATATTTGGGCATGTTTCTTAGCAGAATTTAGGTTGGATTTGGGGCGGATTTGAGCCAAATCTAGCCAAACGGCCTAAAATGCAAAGTCAAATCTCACAGCAAATGAAAGTTGCCGTAGATGGAAAAATTCCGCCTTTTCGTGCTAAATCTCGGATTTTCGAAATCCTATTTTTGCCGAATTTATGAAATCCATTTGCTCGAGAGGAAGAGTCTGCTCATTAAATCCGCTCTATAGCCAAATAGTCACATGGGACTTGGTAGGATTAATCATGAAAGTTACCAAACTGTTTTCAGGATTTTTGAACACGAAATCCTATTTAAATTAAATCTTGGGTGCTACCAAACAGCCCCTTAATATAATTAAAAATATCATATACAGTACTAATCTCAATATAAAAAAAAAAATTCAAATTCCATCATAATATTCACTCTATCATTGATAAAGGCATTCACAAGCTTGCTCTTAAAACCAAAATCATAGAACAATGAATCTTTCTACTCCATAAGTGGGGATATGCTAATCCCATGTAACTTGGTTGGACCCTAGGGAGAAATTTTATTTTATTGTCTGTGGTGGTTTAATGTGATTTGGACCTTTATTATTAAAGGTCTAAATTGTAGATCAATGGCAAAAGGAAGATCGATTGAAGCTGCATCAGCATCATTATGGTTCTCATAATTGTCTACAATATTACCTACAATTGTAGAATTTTATGACTCTCCAAATCGTTCCCTCTTTTACCAAAAATCATTGTAATTGCTGGCCGGCTGGTAGGGCGAGGAGAGAGAAGGAGGCTGGCCGGCAGTTAGGGGTGATAGAGATGGGGTGGTGTTCGTGTTCATAAAGTGGAGGGTGAGTCGCCAGTAGTTACAAGTGAGGAAAGTGGGTCCCTAGCTAGAGAAGGGAGGCTGGCTAGCATGTGAGAAACGCGACTGGTAGATGGAGAAGCTAAGGGCTATGAGGTGCCGTGAGTTCGGTTGGGTTTTACCGATTTAAGCTATGAATTTTTCATGTTTGATTTTTTGTTTGGGTTGATAACCATGCAAGAGGGGGGATGGGAGCAGTGGTGTTAATAAATGACCTAATGTAGTTTTAGATTGACCGGTTTAATAAATTGATCAGTTTCATGTCATGCATTTCATCTAGTTTAATAAATGGATATGATTCGGGTTGATCTATTAACTTGATTTTGACCTTAAATTGACCCCTTTAATATTTTTTCTTAATATATTTTATTTATTAGTGATACATCATCGAAAATTGCTTTGATCGAGCATGCATCTCGAGGCATATTCAAGTTGGAAACTTTCAAAATTAAATTCAGGATCATTTAAATTCCAATTTCAACAAACTTATAGTCAAACTGAACATCTCAAATAGACGAACTTAGCAACACTAAAATCGGTCCAACCCAACTCCAAATGGGTCCAAATCCACATTTGGCAGGGTGAAAATATTATTTGGATAACATAGTTATAGTCAAATCGAGCGACTCGGCAAAACGAATCCAACGAACCTAAGATCTCTGAATTCCGACATCGTTAAGGCACTTAAACATTTGAAAAGCTCTCTATGATCGGGGGAATCAATACGTGCCATCCGATATAGCACTCCGAACCTGCCCTAGATCTTCTCTATTTTTTACGGGGTGTGTCACTAATGAAAATGAATAAATAGACTCCCACTCTCTACATGAAGAAATTATTACATTTGGTCAAAAACCGAACAGTCCGAATGTATACCGAGCAATACCGAGTTTTAGGTGACGTGGCGCGTGGTTATTGGTCTCTAAACACATTCGGACACCGGATGTAATAATTGCTCCTCTACATGAAGGGGACTTTTGGCTAGAGATTGGAGAGGGCTTTGAAACTTTAAGAGCTCTAGCACCACCATCTGACCGCCGACCGTCGTCGAACCTCTGCTCGGCCACCGACTGCCGCTGGACTTCAGCCCGGCCGTCGACCATCGCCGGGCTTTAGCCCGACCATCGTCACCGCCCGGCCGCCGACCGTCGTCAGACCTCCGCCCGGCCGCCAACCGTCGTCGGATCTCTGCCTGACCATCGTTAGACCACCGCCGGTCGTCGATCGCCACCAGACTTTTACTCGACCTTCGTCGGTCCACCGCTCGGCCTTCGTTCGTCAACGGCCGCCGGACTTTAGCTCGACCTTCGTCAGACCTAAGCCCGGTCACCTACCGCCGCCAAACTTCCGCCCGGCCATCATCGGACCACCGCCCGACGGCCTTCGGACTTTAGCCCGGCCACCAACTGCCGTCAGACTTTCGCCCGGCCATCGTCGGACCACTGCCTGACCGCCTTCCAGACTTTAGCCCAACCACCGATGGCCGCCGGACTTCCACTCGGCTAACGACCGCTGTCGGACTTCAGCCCGACCATCATAGAACCACCGCTTGGCCGCCGACCGCCGTCGGACTTTGGCCCGACTGTCTTCAGGCCACCGCCTGGTCGTCGACCGCCGTTGGACTTCCACTCGGCTGCCTCCTGACTTCCACCCGGTTGCCGACCACCACCGGACTTCCGCCCGGTCGCCTACCACCATCGGACCTCCGTCTGACCTTTGTCAAATCGTTCCTTATTAGCTGAACTTCTGCACAAACGCAGTCGGACTTCTGTCCGACTTTTGTCAGATCGTTCATTGTCAGCTAAACTTATGTACAAATGCCGTCGGACTTCCGCCTGACTGTTGCCAGGCCTTTTCCTAGCTCTCCAAACTTTTGTAATTTGACCACCTCTAAATTGAGGGACGGGTTAATCTTTGTAATTAATTCAAATTTAGTGAAATTTTTTCACCTAGGCGAGGCCCCGTGGGTTTTTCCTCTTCGGGCTTTCCACATAAAAAAAGATCGGGTGTTTTACTTCTCTCTTTCTGTTTGTGTGTTGGATATCCATACATCGCTAAGACGAAAAATTTACTCACTCTTCCGCCGCGAATCTTCTAGCTTGCAACAATTAGAGTAATCTTCTTCTTCTTCTTTATTAATTAATAGAAAATCTATAATTGATATGTTAGTAAAAAAAATTTATAATTAAAATGAGTTATTGGGTCGGGCTCAGGTTACCAGCGGGTCAAGATCAGATTTAATTTTTTTAACTTGTTTATTAATAGGATCAAGTTCGGGTCGATTAGATTTGGGTCAGGTTTATTTTGGGTTAGGTCTATTTTGAGTTAGACCCAAACCTCCAACCTGTTGACCCATTTTGACACTCCTGAATGGGAGTGACTTCACTCGACATGCATGATAAGCCACTCGAATCTCTCTCGAAAGTCAACACTGATAATGTTGTTCAATTAAGAATTGATTTCAATTAGCTGAGCTATAAATGAGGTGCCACTTCTATGGCTCTCATATCGCCTCCTTTTTTTTATGTGAAAAAAAACTTCGCTTCCTCTTTTTTGCTCTGTTCAAATTAATACTTTTGATGCGTTATTTGAGGATATCGTATCAAAAACAGCCCTACTGTCTATTTGTCCCATCAGTTCCGTTCGCAGGCAATTAAAATGTTTTGAACGAAACGGTCCAACTGCTAACGATGCAGCTATTCGTCTCGCATCTTTTCAACGCATCTCCTTACAACGTCCAGCTACGATTCAAAAACCCCAAAGCATTAATGTACCAAATGCCCTCTTAAACTCACAGTTAATAAATACATTAAAGCACCTATGCATAAATGTAACATTTTATTATTCTTTTTTTTTTAAAGACATTTGCATCATTAAAATAAATTCAGGCACATATCATATATGTAAGCTTCGAATCTAATACATCTAAATAAATAGCTAAAGCCTCTAAACAACATATTAAAATGAGCCGCACAACCCTAAAAATCAATAAATTATCAGTAGATTTGTTGTTGATCATTTTTTGGGGACATTTAAGTCAATCAAGTCAAATTCACACACACATTACACATACAAGACTCGAACTCCAGATCCTTAGTTGGTAGCTAAAGCTATCAATCAACAAATTAAGATGAGCTGAGTAGCTAATCATTTCAAAACAAAACTTAAATTTGCCACCATTGATTTTTAGAAAAAAAAAAAATCTCAATGGAGAGCAAGGAAAACATGAAAGGGAAGAAGAAAGAGTACCATGTACCTTGTTGTTATCTATTAGGGGCATTTTCATTCACTAATATGCACTCTACTATTGTCTAATGGATATTGCCTATTGCATTGCAATTTACAATTTCCTGCCTTAAACCTATTTTGATAGCCTCCTTGCTAAAAGAATTTTGCTCTTTTTTTTGGCTTCAACCCTTTTATGCCATAAAATAAGTTGGAAAAGGGTAGTTGTTATTTTTATTTTGCCACCTAAAAATCAATAAGAGGTTCTATTCGCAAAAGCGAATTTTGCAGCCAACAAATTTCGATCATAGAAGTTTGCGATCAATATCTAATGCTATTAGTTCATTGCGAGGGCTTTGGAAAAAAACTGTAACTATAATTTAGGCTTTGTTTGAGACAATTTTTTCATTGCTTTTTAAAACAGTTTCTTAATATAAAAATTTTTAATTTAAAATTTTTTTGTATTAAAAAATTATTTAGAAAATAATTAAAAGTTGTCCAAAATAAAACTATAGTTTGCAACCATTTTGGGCTAACTGCTATTAAAATGAAAAATTTGTGGGTTGTAATTAATTATGTAAATATTTATAATATCACAAAGTTCAATTATATCCATCATTTAAAATAATGATGAAATTTTAAATTTGGGATTAAATAGATGAAGATTTAAAAAAGTGCAATTACAATTGAATTAAAATGTATAAAACTTACTAAGACCTCCTTAAATCTTCTTTGAGGCCGGCCTTCTTTCTGTTTCTTGTTCATCGCGCCTTCGCATCTATCCCGCCCATGTCCCTCAGATCCGTCCAGAGAAAGGCCTCGTTCGATTTACTCGAAGGAGAGAGCTCCGGCGACGGTGGCAGTCTCTTTGAACGGCTGATTTCCGATTTACCTGAAGAGAGCGTGTTCATCAATGGCCGCTCTAGCCGCCGAAAGCGCAGATCGAAGGCTGCGAAGAAGAAAAAAGCCGCGGAGGAACCTTTGTTGGAACTGGACGGTCGATTTATTTTATCTGAGAATAACGCGCCGCATGAGATTGGGATGAAATTTTCAGTTTGTGAGAGTCGATCAGTGGTGGAATCTGCTTGCGAGAGTACCGTGGTGGAGACGGACACCGAGAGCTCTCGAGTGAGTTGCGTTTCGTATGTGGAGTTGAGGCAGAGGTATGTGAACAGTGTTGCTTCTGATGATAATGTAGCCGATGATGCAAGCAACTATAAGGAGAGCTCGACAGCGGGGAAGTGGAAACCTGAATCTATTGGTGGCGCTGCCAAGTTGGAATCCATGGAGTCGTTAGATTGGAAAAGAGTCATGGCGGACAATCCTGATCTTCTGGGAGGTATTTGGCTAACAGAACTATGTTTTGCCTTCTGTTGCCTTTCCATGTTCTTTGGAGATGCTCATGCTTCCGTTAATTGTGTTTTGCTGCTCATTTTACTTGGAATTTTTATAGTTTTATGCTTTTTTTTGGCTGATGAACTATGAGCTATCTCCGCAGTTTATTGAATTTTTTTTTGGGGTAAACTTGGTTTCTTTAATAGTTAGCTCTTGATGGTTGTCATGCTGGTTAAAAAAAAAAGCAGAAAACCTCTTTAGGTTTATACTCATGCAGAAGCATTTAGTTGCACTTATTTCAAATTCGACGTTTGCAGGATGTACGAACGCATAATTCTAGCCTATACACAGGAGGGCATACATGCATACGCACGGGGAAGTAAACAGCCTAGGAGGCCGTTGTTGTGCATAGTTTCATGTTCATTCGTGAAGGTAATCACACGACCTATCAATCCGTGGTCATAGGAGGCCTCCACAAGCTAGTTTGTTTTGAGGCAATTGATTTGAAGTGATTCTAACTCACTCTCGTAATTCAGTTCAAGCATTTGTCTTTAGAAATGAATGAAGTGAGTTCATATTTTGGAACTCTCATGAGGGATTGAAAGTCACAATTAGTTTTGTTAAATATAAAAATAATAGAATAAAACAAAATTAATTGGCTGATTGGTTAGAACTTTGCTTTGACTTATAGTAAATAAAATAATATAAAATTATAAGAGTGTGGGTAAAAGTGAAACTCAACCTCGCCCAAATAAGCACAAGAACTTAGTTTTGTAAGAAATGTTTATTCGCAAAACAACCATAGTTCACTGAAACTCTCAAAAGTCCACTCAAATCAATTTCAAGTGCATCAAAGCAAACTAGCCCCAACTTTGTAATGCTGCTTTTTTTTTTGTTCCATTGTCACTAAGGCACTTAGAAGCTAAATGGAGTTGGCTACGGATCATCTTTATAATTAAAGAGCCTAAATGAAAAAGTTAATGCAAAATTTTCCATTTATGACTCGTTTTTTCTTTTGAGGTCACTTTTGAAACTTGAATCCAAGCATATGCAGATCACTGTAAAACTAGGTTCTCCTTATGAACTTTGAAACATCCTGCAACATTTTTCATGCTACTGTTAAGGAAGTACTTTTGGATAGGATAGTATGCTATTTTGAAATTGTAGAATTTTTATTTGTTGTGTTGCTATACATGTGAAAGAATAACTTGATACTCTGCCTAGAAGGGAGGTTCAAGATATGGGCATACAATATCTTGATAAATTGCAGCCAGATAGGAAGTCCTAAGTTACGGGAAATGGATGTAGCTAGATATAATATCCCTAGTATATAGATTTTTTTGTGTCTATCTGTCTCTCTCTCTCTCTCTCTATATACACACACACACACACACTAAATGTATACAATTACATGCACTATAAAGTTTACTATAAAAAATTATTTTTGGTATGCAACTTGGTACATCTTTCATTTCTTGCTAATGGAATGACTAAGTTGGATAACTGATGATGAACCTTTTTTTAACTATATATATTTTTATGGCATGCATATCTAAACAACATTTGCATCAATTTATAAGGCAAAAGAGTTAGCAATGATGAAGGTCATTTTAGTGCCAACATTTTTATGCAGATTTACTATGAGATGCAGAAATAATGCAACTCTAAAAAAATTTGTGGTCTTAAACTTTTAATCTTTTAGCAATTATTCCTTACTTTCTATAAAAATCAAAATTATGAAGGTGAACAACTTAAAAAAAGATTCAATGGCCTTATACTAGAAATTACGACAAAAATTTGAATCAAGAATGCCACAAATTATGTTAAATTTATGAGAATGTTGAAAACTCTCAAACTAATAACATAGTTCACATTCAAAATAACAGGTAAATTATTCACCAATAGCAAGCCTCACGCTTGTATGATGAAATCATCTCTCTCAAAAATTTTTAAGTCTCTCAATACCATCGCCGAACTAAAAGCTGAAGGACGTTGCCATGCTTGGCTAACAAAAAAACATAGGTTCAAGGGACTATATTGGAAGTAGTTGTTGAAGTCATTGCATCATTCATTATATTGGAAAGGGATTCATTTAGGAACTACATGGTGTTTGGAAATATGAGTGATTTGGTTAGCTGAGTGTATAGTTTAGAAAAGAAATGAATGTAGAGCTTAGGAAATGAAAGATAAAAAATAAGAATTTTTGTTTTAAAAATTGCTTTAGATGTTAAAGCTGATAAAATTGAGAAAGATATAGAGGGGATTGTAAGGAGTTTAATAAAGCAATATGCGATGCAAAGAATTTAGTCTTTAAGGATTTATATAATATATTAGATAGAAAGGAGGGCAAAAGATGTATATATAAGTTAGCTAATTTAAGAGATAGGAGAAGTAAGGATCTTGTTCAAATGAAGTGCATTAAGGATGAAGATCAAAAAGTGTTTTTTTAGAAGATAATATTCAATACAACTGGATGAGATATTTCGATAAGTTTTTCAAATGAAGATTATGAGAATACAATTGACTTTAGTAACTTAGCACCCTAAATGAAAATAAAATTTTTGTTTGATCGTCTTATTAGCAAAACTGAAGTTAGAGAGTTTTTAAAGAAAATAAACTGTGGAAAAATAGTTGGATCTGATGATATTCCAATAGAGATGTGAAAGGCTTAGGAGATGAATGAATTTCTTGGCTTACTAAATGCTTTAATGTTATTTTGAAGACTAAAAAGATGCCAGATGAGTGGAGGAGTGTGTTGCTTCTTATTTTTAAGAATAAATGTGATGCACAAGAATGTGTGAATCATAGAAGAATTAAGTTAATGTGGTATACATTAAAACTATGGATGAGAGTAATTGATCATAGGTTACGATGTGATACTAATGTTTCTCAAAATCAATTTGGATTCATGTCGGGTAAATCTACTATTGAAACTATATATTTATTGAGAGGTTTGATGGAAAAGTTTAGACAGAATAAGTAGGAACTGCATTTGATATTTATTGCTTCCTAGCACTACCATGAATTCAGTAATTCACTCAATGGTAATAATAGCACAGCGGTGTCAGCTATTCTGTGTATGAAAGATATATTCTTTTGTGTTGCACTGTTTATTGCAGAACTTCATATTTTAACTTTCCTTAATGTTGTTATTTTATGCAGAAGTTTCAATTGTAGAGATAGCGCCTATGAAATACTTTATGGGAGAAATATATGGTGGAAATTCTCTTAGAAGCACAATCTCTGTGGGGAATGAGAAGAAACGGCAAAGGGTCTATAATACCATGTTTCATGTTCCATTTAGGTGTGAAAGGGTACTTCCAAATCTCTTTTAATTTCTTCATTGGTCTGTATTTAGAAGGAATTTTGTAATGCCAGTCCATATAATTAGTATTAATGTTGGTATAGCATTTACATTTTTATGTTCGAATTTAGCTGTAGTTCCAAGTGCCATGCAACATTTGGTTTGCAGGCAAGGTTTTGTTCAGTAGACTATATATTTCATTTTAGCGTAGTTAATATTTATTGACAATTGCATATTTTTGTTAAAATCACGTTTTCAATGACCTAGGCCACTTTTTGGGAAGTAGTGAAACATTCTCATGAAAGCTGTTGCTTTATCAACAGTTGAGTAGGTTATTTGAAAATGTCTATTCAAATTATTTGCAATGCGACATTTTTTGGTATTGAGAATGCTACTGATATGTATTTACTTAATGTCCATTTTAATTAAGTTTATACGTATAGTTTTGTCTATTTACTTTTTTCTAAGGTATTATTAGCGTTCTGATGTTGACTTGAACTCCTGCAGCTTATTATGGCAGGCTTCTTTTTCTGTGTAGATTCATTTTTGTCACTGTTAACAATAATGCCAGCAAGAATCCTAATAATTATCTGGAGGGTGCTGAGAACCAGGTGTGTAATTTTCTTTTTCGTGTGTAAAGTTCTTATAGAAAGCATGTCAGAAATCACTTGTGGTTCATGCATCTATAGCATTTTCTTCTTGACCCTGTAAGTTGGTAGCGTCTATTACATGCTTGATTCTAGGCTATGACTGATAACTTAATGGCTCAGGATTGTATGCAGACTGTGGATCTAGAATAATCTATTGATATCTTTCAAAATTGAACATCTTTCTTAAATTAGGTTGAAATAATTTTGTAACAATTTTCTTTCTTATGTTCAGAATTCAATATATAAAAGTAATTGCTTTATATATGTATGCCAGTTCATGGGTAGGTTGGTCTTTTTGAAGTATTCTTTGTTGACTTTAGGTGTTGTTTCGTTTGAAGTATTTTAAGTCTAGAGCAAAAGAAATGCATGAGTTCTAAAAATTTTGATTTTGTTTGGATGAAAAATAGCTTTGAAGTAATTCTAAAATCGCCAAATTTGGGATATTTTTGAATACCCCATGTCACCTTTTTTGCTTGTGGCCAGCACCCACCCCAGCTACCACAGCCTCAACGCCAATGGCTGCCACTGCCTTCACTATTGCTGGATGTCTATCACCACCATTGTCGCCACCGGCATCCTTTGCAATCACCACCTGCCTCCTGTCACCACTCGTCATTTTTTTTTTTGAAAGGATGCACATTATAACAATGCACAAAAAAATTACATTTGATTTCTATTCAACCAGATAACTTATGCATTTTTATAATGCATGCATTTGCTTTACATTGTATTTAAAGCTCCTATGAATTTCAAATTCTTCCAGCCAAACAGCCCCGCTAGGTTGCAGTTTTACAAATGCTTCACAGATATATTAATGTTTGAATGACTTATCAATGTATGTTTTAATTAATGGTAATGACTGTCAAATGAGATTCTTTTTTCAATTTTTGATTAACGAAAGAACACATATTTCCCACTTTAGTCTAACATTCCACCAGTTCTATTTTGCAAGTGTTGGTACTTAGTAACTTTTGACTTTAAAATGATAAAATTGTTCATAGAAATACATTGTACTATGTACTTTGAGTAATTTGTAAAGTGAACTTGTGGCAATGGATTTGAATTTTGGAAATAGCCTCTATGCATTATAGGGGTTTGTGTGCATCAACCTCTACCGAGATATTGCATTAGTTGGAGCTTCATTTATTGGTTATTCCTTTTTCCTGGAGTAGTTTAGGCAAATTCTATGCTCACTAAAAGTAGGATTTCATCTGATGTAGAAACTACCATCATTTATGGTGTTTAACATGCACCTCAAATTGAAAATGCCATAATTGTAGAGATGGGCAAATTGTTGTGTACTTTTTGTTCGTTTCTGTTACTTTCAGGGTGTAATGTTCTAGCTAAATATTGAAGCTTAGGCACACATCTTCATCTTTTCACAGCCCCACATTATTATTTGAATAGCTTATTGAAATCTGCTACACTAATTCTCCTATTTTTAAGAATTCTCTTACTTATTATTCTACGTTTATTCTACTGTTGCCTTATTGCTCTTGTTCATCTTTAAATAGTTCTAGGAATTTTCCAGGGAAAAGCCAACTTTACTAAATTGAATGCATGTGGTAGACTTGCACGTGAATTTTCTGCAATGTTTATTTTTGCAGTGTCCTGCAGAATTATTTTCTCATAACTTAAAATAATTTGTGAGTTGATCTTTAATAACTTTTGACAGACATTTTCAGCGACCAAATGCTGCAGAGCTGTCTGATTTTGGTTGTTTTATAGTGTTAGTTCTTGGTGTCACAACTTTACAGAGGACAGGTAGGAACATTTTATGCTCTCAGAAATAGTTTTCATTTCAATTTTCTCAGCACCTACACCTTCACATGTTAGAACTTATAATTTGTGGTTTGGATACATGTTATCATTAAACAAAGTTATCATAACCATCTCCCATAAATTATTTCCTTTCTTGTTCAGATATCAGTTTAATATACCACATGATACGGGGGCAAGGAACAGTCAAGCTCTATGTGGTTTATAATGTCTTAGAAGTGAGCGAAAAATTTTTACTTTGCATATTTACTTCTATTTTACAATTAAATTTGTTGATTAAACCTCTTTTTTTTGTATTTATAATAGATTTTTGATAAACTTTGTCAATCCCTTGGTGAAGATGTTTTGCAAGTTCTGTTTAGCTCGGCGGAGAGTCTGTCAAATTGTTCTGCAGAAAATTTCAAGCTTGAAGTTGGAAAATTTATTTTTGATGCAGCCATTGCTATTGTTTCATTTAATATCCTTGATGATTAATGCTTCCTTCCCTTTATAATTTTTTATGTGTTTGTGTGTTCGAGCATCATATCCTTAACAATTTATGTTATCTGTGTGTTTGCATGCCTCATGTGGGTGATAATTTTGTTTGTATCCTTAACTGTTAATAATTCTTCATTCATTTATCTTATTAGCGCAGGCAGTTACCCTTTCAACTTGCATTATTGCCCACAATAATGCTTTGCTTGCCTTATTGGTGTCAAATAACTTCGCCGAAATAAAGAGTAATGTATTCAAACGTGTTAGCAAAGACAACCTACATAATCTTGTATATTCAGGTGGGTATTTATTTTTTGAATTTCATAAATATCTGGTGGATGTATGTTGTCACCTTGTTCGATATGGATTTATGATAAAATCAATAAATTAGTTCTGAAACACTTACCAAACCAGCGGTTGCTTGGTGATTATCATCAAAAGAATTTGTTCCTTAGTAGATCCGTTTTTTTTTTTCCCCATGTTTTTCTACAGATACTGCTTCTATTTTAGAATGCTATACTATAGATCTTACTTCCTCATCATTGATTCTAATTTCATCATTTGAGTACTCCTGAAATGTGATTCGTTCAACCAAAATTAGCAGATATAAAACTGGATAGTTGTATCCCTTAATCCAACTTCGCAATCAGATAGGCATCATGTATTTCATTGCTTTTTATATTTCAAGCATAGTCAATTTTTAAAATGTGCAATATTGTTGGTAATTTAATATGTTTTAACTTCCACTATTTTCAACATAAGATTTTCTTAGCACAAATAACACTCCTGTTGTTCTACATTCTCTTTTGTGTGACAGTTTTATCAATTTTCATTGTTTTCCAATTATTTCCAAAATTAATCGTTACAGCCTTTTTAAATCATTGCTTAATGGCTTTTTATGAGCAGATATAATAGAAAGGTTCCACATTACTGCGTTTGTGTTATTTGTGCTTGCTCAAAATATCTTGGAGGCAGAGGGTTCCTGGTTTGAGAGCTTTCTTATGGTAACTTCCACATGTTCAGATCATTGGGTAATATAAACTTGTTATTTTGACATAGCGTATCTTTTGTTTTATCAGAATGCTTTCATGGTTTACATGTGTGAAATACTAATTGATTCAATCAAGCATTCTTTCCTTGCAAAATTCAACGATATAAAACCAGATGCATACTCTGAATTCCTAGAAGACCTCTGCAAACAGGTAATTCATCAGAGTTGAGGAAATTTGTTTTACCTGTGCCTTGTTTCTGCTGCAACAGTCGTTGCAATATTCCTTAGAATAATAATATTGGATGATTATTTATGTTCATGTCCTCAACTTGGTTTATATGGTGCATGAAAATCACACACTCATCTCGCTGAACCTTAAAATGAAGTATCCATTAAAATATTGAGAGTTTTGTGGAAAAGCGATTTATTTTGTGAAGCATACCTCGCTCAGATGATAGAACTGGCTCTTGTTGTTATTGCAACACTTCTTTTTATGAAAATAATTAAGTAGTAATTGACCTAATTTTGCCTTGATATCAAAGTGGAGTGGTTTCAAAGTACTTTTGAATTGTGATTAAGGATGAGGTAATAGAGCTTAAAGAAAAAAGACATCCATCATGCAAAGCTAATGAAATTTGAAGTTCATGACATCTCCCTACTTCAGAATGATATAAAGAAATGCTACAAAAGATGCATTGCTATTAAAAAAATGTTTGTTGCATCTTAGTATAAGAATCAATCCTTGGGTGTTTCCTGTAAATGTTTAAGGATATACACATCATTAGTGAACGGAAGAGCATGCTTGTGGCGGAGGATGTAATTGAAAGCATTGGTAACAATGAAATAATTTTGATTGATTTCAACACTTGTAGGTGTGGCTTATATATAGCCAAATACAGAGATAAAATTTGAAAAAAAAAAAAGAAAAAAAGTAGATATAGGATATATTGTGGCAATAAAAATAAAATATTGAAAACTTAAATCTTTTCAATCTTATAAAATATTTATGATGACAATCTCAAGCTGGAGTATATATATTAAGGAATTTTAGCTTGCTGTAAAGATTGAAGAAATGGGTTGAGCTAAGGGCTCTAATAAAAATATCTACTAATTGTTCTTCACTAGAGACAAGTGATGTTCTTCTTTGATGTAATCACATCACTAATGAAGCAACAATCCACTTCAATATGCTTTATTTTTTTAATTTATTAGTGTATACAACAACAACAACATCAAGCCTTTATCCCAAAACTTATTAGTGTATTATTAAACAAACTATCTTAATTAGCAGCTCAATTAGTCAGACTAATTTAATATCCTAATTATTAATTAATAACTTATTAACTTGATATTAATGCAAACTAACTGATGTATGAAAACATAATAGTTATTATTCTATTAATTATTTGCTAACTTGATAGTCAAGTATTCCTAAATTTTCCCGATGAGTTTCTTATTATGCTAATTATCCCCAATTAGTCTAATTAAAGTAATTGTTAATCAATTTATGAATAAATGTACTAATCAGTTTTCTAAATCATTAACTAAAAATTAATTATCCTAATTTATCTCTGATTAGCTGACAACAACAATATCATCAAGTCTTTATCTCACTACATAGGGTTGACTACATGAATCCTTTTTCTCCATGGTATCCTATTAAGAGTCAAATTCTCATTTAAATCTAATAAAGTAAAAATCTTTTTAGGTCTAACTCTACATTTTATAACATAGGTCAGACATATCTAGTACATCTACTCTCTTAAACGGGCCATTGGAAGGTCGACGTTTTATATGACCAAACCATCGAAGGCGACTCTCTCTAATTTTATCCGCTATCGGAGCTACTCCAAGTGTTTTACGTATATGCTTATTTCACATTCTATCTCAATGAGTAAATAATCCACTCATCTCCCTGAGCATCCTCATCCCTGTAACACTTATCTTAATTTTATTCTTGTCTTTTAACCTTAAAGTATTGCAGGTCTTACAATTATGATTTTGGTGGCCATGATGCTAACAATTATGATTTGGTATTATTTGAAGGTAAGTGATACTTGGGCGTGATAGTTTAAATATCTTGGATCTATAATGCAAAAGAATAGAGATAGATTATCATATAAATTTTAGAGTTAAGGTTTTGAATAGTTAAAATGGAGAACTGATTTGGGATTTTATTGTGATAAGAGTATAATATCATGTAAGCTTAAAGCCTATGACAATTTAAAAATAATAATAATAAATAATAAAAGAAATTTAAAAAAAATCATGTAAGTTTAAAGGTAAATTATAATTAGGCTAACGATGTTGTATAGATTTTGGAATGTAAAAAAGTCATTGATATTTAAGTTGTTTGTAGGAGTAGGTTAAAGAATGCTTATATTAGAAGAAGAGTTATTGACATTTATTTAAGATGAGATTTTTGAAATAAACTTAGGTGATTTGGATATGCATAATGAAAGTTAGAAAATATGTCCATTACATGAATTGATATAATTAGTGGTAAAAAAAATTAGAATGGAAAAAAGTGTCAATTCAAGGTTGCATGAGTAGTTGTTCAAAATGATATGTGAATAATTGATTTAACACCGCAGGTGCCACTCAACATAAATAAATAAAAAATGAGGATTCATAATGTTGGCCCCAAATAGTTGGAGTAAGGTTAGTGGTGATGATGATGATCTATTAAGGATAAGATACTGAAAAATATACTTACATGATTTGGCATGTGCAATAAATGGGTAGAAGATGCACCAATAAAGTTAATTTTTAAGGACTAGGAAGAAAAAGGAAACTAAAAGAAATATGGATTAAAGTTGTGCTAACAATATGTGAATTTGCTTTATCTCATGCAACATGCATAATAAATGGTGAACATGGATCTATAAACCCAATCCTAATGATGATGATTGATTGATTGTATTCTTAGTGAGGTTTTTTGGAAATATGCAACTGCTAAAATGATACTCATGCTTATAACTCAGGTTGGTTTCTCAGTAATTAATTGATGAACTTATTATAACTTGCTTCATAGTGTAGGCATAATCCAACAAAATTAATGATGTTTTTGAATTATTTTAAATGAAGATGAGATCACCTCTCTTTTTTATTCTGATGGTACTACTAATATTTATTTGAGTCATTTACCTATCCCATCTTAATGCACTTTTGATTTGTGAAGAATAAATTTAACATCTCAGGTAACACATGACCCACTCATGCAAAAATTGAGGATTCATAAAGCTGATCCTAAATAGTTGGGATGAGTTTGATGATGATGATCTTAATTCACTTTCTTCATTAATCGCTAATTCTTATTGCTCATTCTAAACTTCAAATAAGTTTGAAAAGAGGAAAGCCTCCTTTTCTAGAAATTTGAATATCTAGCTAGTTATGCATGTGTTTTAATCCTTTTTTTTTAGATTTTTTTTTTTCGTGGTGAACTGGAACTCATTGTATGCTTCCTGTTGGCATATTGTATATGGTTCATATTGTAGAGCTTAAAGTGATAATTTCTTAAATAAACATACCATGATCTTCAAGATTAGCATAAATATGTTTTGCATTCCTAGACTATATGTTGTACATAGATTTGTCATTTGTTCTAGAATTTAGAACTAAATGTAAATTCAGTATTTCCAACAGATCAGGAACATTTTATATGTTATTTTCTTCTTTTACTCATTTATATTTCTGTGTTCCAGACCCTAAATGAGAAGCCCGAGGACCGTCCGAAAGATCTTACTTTCATTCCCATTGCACCAGCTTGTGTGGTATGCTATACTTCCAAATATTTTCTTGTTCAAAGCTTCTTTTCTTCTTTTACAAAACTTCCAACTCCTCCAACTAATGCAGGTCATCCGAGTTTTAACTCCAATCTATGCAACTCTTCTTCCCTATGGCCCCTTCATATGGAGACTATTTTGGATAATTGTCTGGTCAAGCCTCACATATGTCATGCTTGCTATAAGCAAAATAATGGTAGGTCTTACGCTTCGCCGGCTGGCAAACTGGTACTTGAATTTGCGACAGGAGAGAAAGCAACATATGGATTGATTATTTCAATATATCAATTTCCGATTGCTTTGAACTTCCATGCTGTTGATTATTTCTTGCTCATGGAAGTATTGTTCATCTTTAAATTTTCATGTTCATGATGTAAATTTTCCATTTGGCTAACTTTTTTTACATTGCTATTCAAATATTCTTATCCAAACCTTCAACATTAGATTCAGGCTTCGTTTGAGACAACTTTCTTGCTGCTTTGTAAAGCTATTGTATAAATTAGTAAGAAAGCGGTCTCAAATGAAGTCTTAGGCTTCGTTTGGGACGGCTTTCTTACTGCTTCTTAAAGCTACTTTCTAGTATAAAAATTAAAATTTTTGTACTAAAAAGTTATTTTAAGAAGCGGTAAAAAAATAGTTCCAAACGAAGCCTTAAACATGCTAAAATATGAGTGAAAAAAAATTCACTTTTGTTATGCATCTGTGATTATCTTTATTATGTCTTGAGTATGGTAAATAAAGCATTATTTTTTATGTGTCAAGTACGGCAATTTTTTTTAAATTTATTAATACTAGGAGCTTGTTTTTTTTTACAATAACATGCAAAAAAAAATCATAATAATTTTACAACCAAATTTGTAAAAAAGCTTTAGTCATCCTAATAGATTTTAAATCATCAGTTGAATTTTCTTTTGTTACTACAGAACATAATGTCCTTATGAATGTCTCTATGGTAAATTGCATGATGATTCTATTTTCTAGGTTTTTAATTGTATTTTCTTCTTTTATTTTAAGCTTATGAGTGAAATAAATTTCAAAATTGATATCACAGTTACTTCTTCTTGGGTTTTGACTTGCTTCAAACCTTTTATGTACTTTAATATGAATGTCGAAATTTATCGGCTGTCAGAGCAGAATAGAATATGTATTTTCATTTATGCTTTCACAGAATTATTAGAGTGCAGTTATTGTATAAGAATTGGAAGTTCGATAAAGGTGTTAAGCTTAAGTGAACTTGTCCCTAGGCACACTAATACAAAAGTTATATTTTCACTTTGATTTAGAAGCTAATTAGCTTGTAAGAAGATCAAATAACGATGATGATATTCTAATCAACACAATAAAACAACTATCATAGATTTTCATCAAGCAATTATCATAGAAAATTAAATGTGAAAAAGTAAAATGCGAAAAATAGAAAATCAGAATAAATACGCCATAATTTTTTAATGGTTCAATCAAACGATGATCTTTGTCCACTCTCCAGAGTCCTTTCCAGATATTGTACTAAGCCTTTAGTGACTCTCCTTTAGCTCTCATAGTTAGGCGGAGAAGCTCTTATAAAATATCTTTCTCCAATCAAGTGCGACAGAGGACCTGAAAGACTTTATCACCTTTCTGGTGAAGGCAGAGAACCTAGAATCCTTGTTCACCCTCCTAGTGAAGACATAAAACCTTAGAATCTATTTTCACCCTCTTAGTGAATGTAGAAAATCTTAGAATCACTTTCATCTTCCTCAGTGCAGCGGAGTAGCCGGGTACTTTGTCACCACAAAGAGTTCTTCTTCCTAAAACTTCCCTCAAGACAAATCTTGACGCACGAAGGAACTCATTTGCAAGTTCGCTGGAGCAACCGTGTGGAACTCTCTCTCACACTCCCTTGAAACTCACAAGGATCTTCTCCCTTTATCACAAACTACACCCTTTCTCTCTCAAGGTCTAAGCTCTCTCTTCAAGCTTTCTTCAGAAGAAAAAAACTCAATGAATGAAAAAAGACTCTTACAAAGTATAATGAAAAAGCTTAAATAGTGTCTTTTTTGTTCGTACAATACGATCATGGATCGTATAATGAGATTAGTTCAATATATCCTTATTAGTACTGTACGAAGAGTAAGGATCTGTACAATTAGTTCAAATATTTGAGTTGATCATCCAGTACGATATGATTATCGTCCATTATGATTAGTACAATTAAATTGGAATTGGCATGTATGATTAGCAACGATAAAATATCGTCCCATTCAAAGACCAGGTCGTACATTACAATTTGTACAGTCATACGATATGATCTTATTGAATTAATTAATTCAAATTTGATCCCTAATTACGGGATTAATTTAGGCAAGATTTAATTATATCGTACATTATTATACATATCGTACAGTAAAATTAGTATACAATTTGAATTTCAAAATATTGTCTAAATTATGAATGGCAATTGGGATCTTGATTTAAACAGATCGTCCTATATGATCTGGATTGTACATTATAATTAGTTTACATTTATATAATTATCATAATTAGTTATTTTTAATGATTTTCTAATAAGCTGATTGTATAGTATGATACATATCATACAATGCGATTAGTTCAAAAAATATTTCTTATGATTTTTCTATCTATCTCACTCTCCTGAGTGTGTGTGTGCACGTTTACCACGTTAGCATACTCCCGTACAGGACTTGACTCAATAAAGTAAAATAATAATTAAATAAAAATTACATACTCTTTCAACATATCCTGTTCTACCCAATCTTGAGCCCTGAATCGTCATTGAATGGTGCATGATGTATTTGAAATGTTAATGCACAAAAAAATAAATATGCACCAGAAATACTAAGAGACATAAAAATGCAACCAGTAATGTTTGTTATCATTAAAAATCATAAATTTGAAAGTTCGAGTTATAAAAATCTCCCCATTTTTTATGATGGCAAATATTATTGGTTGAATTTGCATGCTGATATCATTTTCTCTCAATCTCCCCCTCACCAAGAGAATTATATTAAAAATAGGATGAAAATATTTTATTTTTAATTTATTTAAGAAAATTGAAACTGAATAAGAGATGAACAAATACAAAATTTTTAAAATAAACGACAGATGAACAAATGCAATCAAATATCTTCTCCATCTTTTGACATCACCAAAAAGAGAGAGAATATAACACCTAAATTTGAACTACATGCAAAAGTAAATGACAATATACAATCATACATAAAATATAATTATTAAAAAAAGAATAAATAAACAAACAGACAAGCAAAACTTATACTTGATCGGAATTAATAATTGAATCCTTGATTGTTCAGCATAAGGTTGTTACCTCGTCATCTTGGATCAATTTTAATGAGTCAGAAGCTAAGTATGCCTAGGAGATGTTTTGCTTCTTATCAATTCCTCTTATTACAATTGGCTTATCCTCACCCTTTTCCTTTTATAAGATGTCTCTTAAAATTGGGGCACTTGTATTTCAGATGTCGAGGTTTCATACATCCAAAGCAAACAACGTTAGAAAAGAAATTATCATTTTTACTATTTTTACATTTGCTCCACTTTAGTTGACGCTTATGATTAAGCTTCAAGATACTTTTGAATTGGCTTGCTATTAATGCTATCTCCTCATTCTTATCATTTCCTAAGCCATTTTTATTTGTGTCTTTGGCCTTTAGCACTGTAGCCTTCTTATCACCTACATTCAAAAGTTTTTGACTTACACTTTGCTCATAGGCAATGAGTGAGCCAAACAGATTATCAATAAAATAAGCATTCAAGTCTTTCGATTCACATATAATAGTGACTTTGGCATCAAACTTATTAGGTAGACAATATATACTTTTGTTGGTCTTCTTTAAGTTTGAAAGTTCTCTACATAAATCATGCAATGATGTCACTATTTGTCTAAATCGAGTATACATGTCTGAGATAGTCTTATAGGGTTTCATGAGAAAAAGTTCATAATAATGCAATAATACATTTAACCTAGATTGTTTGACTTCACTGGTATATTTGTATGTAATGCATAGTATATCCCAAAAATTCCTATCGATGGTATAGGTAGAAACTTTCATATAATCTTCAAACTTAAGTACACAAAAAAAATAGTTTAAGTATTTTACATTCAGTTGTGCAAAAATTTGTTCTTCTCTACTCCATTTAATAAAAGGAATGTTAGTTTTGACTCCATCTATAATACAAGATGATACAGAATAACCAGTTTGAATCATATGCCACATTCAAAAATCAATTGATTGCAGGAAAGTAAACATGCGAATTTTTTAAAAATTAAATAGAATACTATCAAATAAAGGTGAACAAGTAATATAATAATCTTTTGCAGTGTTTATATTTCCACAATATGATGTGGATAATTTTTCTCTATGCTTTCTAAAACATTATTTTTTAGTATTGTTTTGATACCAATTGAAAGTTTGATAAGAGTGTTAAGCCTAAGTGAACTTGTTCCTAGGCACACTAATACGAAATCAATACTTTCACTTTGATGCGTAAGCTAATTAACTTGTAAGAATATCCAATAGCGGTGATGATATTCTAATCAACACAACAAAATAGTTATTATAGATTTTCACCAAGTAATTATCACAAAAAATTAAATGTGAAAAAGTAAAATACAAAAAATAGAAAATTCGAACAAAAACACCAAATTTTATGGCGGCTTGGTCAAACCATGGCCTATGTTCACTTCCCGGAGCTCTCTTCTCCAGATATTGCACTAAACATTTAGTGACTCTTCTTTATCCCACACAGTTATGCGAAGAAGCCCTTACAAAATCTATTTCACCAACTCAGTGCGGTAGAGGATCTAAAATCCTTTCTCACCCTCCTGATGAAGGAAGAGAATCTAAAACCCTTTTTACCCTCCTAGTGAAGTCAGAGAATCTTGGAATTCTTTTTCACCCTCCTGGTGAAGTAAAGAACCTCAGAATCCTTTTTCACCCTCTTGGTAAAGGAAGAGAACCTTGGAATTACTTTCACCTTCCTCGGTGTGGCTGAGTAATCTGGTTTTTTTATTACCAAAGAGATCTTCTTCCCAAAAGTTCCCTCAAGAAAAATCTTGATGCATGGAGGAACTCAGGTGTAAGTTTGTCGGAGCAACTGTATGGAACTCCCTCTCACACACCCTTAAAACCCACAAGGATCTTCTCCATTTCTCACAAACTCTACCCTTTATCTCTATACTCTCTCTTTAAGCTTTCTTTATAAGAAGAAAACTCAGTGAATGACAAAATGACACTTACAAAGTCTTATAAGAAAGCTTAAATATAGGGCTTAGAAAAACCCAAAAAACTTAATTCTATCATATTTGATCGTACAATACGATCTTGGATTGTATAGTACGATTAGTTCAATATATTCTTGTTAGTATTGTACGAAGAGTAAGGAGCTGTATGATCAATTTAAGTATTTGAGCTTATCGTCCAGTGCGATTATTACAATCAAATTGGATTATCGTCTGATACGATTAGTGACAATAAAATATCATCCCATACAAAGATCGGATCATACAGTACGTTTTGTTCAATCATATAGTGCAATCTTAATGGACTAATTAATTCAAATTTGATCCCTATTTATTGGATTAATTTAAGCAATATTTAATTACATCGTATAGTATGATACATATCGTATAGTATGATTAATACATAATTTGTATTTTAAAATATTACCTAAATTATGATTGGCGGCTTGGATCTTGATTTCAACTGATTGCCCTATACGATCTGGATCGTATAGTATGACTAGCTCAGATTTCTTTAATTATCATAATTAGTTGTTTTAATAATTTTCTGATAAGCTGATCGTATAATTCAATACCTATCATAAAGTATGATTAGTTCAGAAAATAACTCTTCCGATTTTTCTCTCTATCTCACTCCCCTAAGTGTGTGTGTACGGTCATCAGACTACCATACATCCTTACAGTACTTGACTCAATAAATAAAAATAATAATTAAATAAAAATTATAGAATCATTCAACATATCCTATTATACCTATCTTGAGCCCTAAGTCTTCATTGAACGGTGCATGATGTACTTGAAATTTTAGTACACACAAAAATAAATAAGCACTGAAAATACTATGAGACATAAAGATGCAATCAATAATATTTGTTATCATAAAAAATCATAAACTCGAAAGCCTAAGTTGCAACAAGAATAGTAATGTGCATATCAATAGAATATTTTTAATATCTAAACTCATCTTAGTTATCAAAATATTCTTTATATTCAACTTATTTATTTGACAAAATATGCAATTATATGAAATGTGATATGCATGTCCCAATGCTTGTTTATAATTTCACTTTTACTTATGTCTTTGATAGTAAACCTCTACTAGGTGAAGGAGATAATCTTGAATACTCTTATAATTTTACTTTCACTTATGCCCCTCTTTGAACCTTCCAAACATGTTTAAAGCAGATGGAGCTCGAAATAGCCTTCCACACCTGTGCACGATAGATAAAGACAAAATTAGAAGCTAAACATAAAATTGAGTATGCATAATAGAATTTATAGTGCACTTTATCAGTCTTCCACATCGTAACATATGTTATATGATCATGAATACATATACAAAACTTTGTAGAATTTTTCAAGTATACCATATGTTAAACATGATCAAGAACACAGATACAACATTATAGAGATGTGCATGTATAATTTACTCATATTTTTTAGCTTTCAATTTAAAAAACCATTGCCAAATAATATTTTAAAAACATCTTAAGAGTTAAGACTAGAATTATAGGTAGTATTAAAAATGTCAACTTTAAGAGAAAAATACTCAAATTTCATATAGAAAATAATCGGTGAATAGTTCATCTCTTAGGGTCAAAATGTCAAAAATAAAATATTCTATAATATATTAAAAATTTCATGGTAGAAAGGTTATTTTACTTATTTAAATATATTTTTATTCCATATCTTTCACAAAAATATCAGAATTGAAATAAATAATAAAATATTAGTAATTTACCTCAAGCAAAAAAATTTCTCTAACTAGCCTGATAGATGAATGTTGCATCTCCAAATTCTTCTCCTTCTATCTTCTTCATCATCTCCTCTCTCCCTCTTCTCCAATAAGCCCAAGGAGATGAGGGTTCCAACAAAATGGATTTAGATATATAAAAATTTATTTTAGTGGGCAATACCTCAACATTCATATTCATAGCATTGCAGCACTGAGCCTTCAATTCTTAACCCAATATAGAAAGAGAACGCCGCCACTTCCAGCACTACAACACTCCTCAAATCATTTGAACTCTATATTTTCTCTTCTTTATTTCATTTCTAAATTCATTTAGATTTAAATTTAACCTTAAATAACTTAAAATTTTAAAATAAAATCAAAATAAGTTGAAGTATACCAGATTAAGTTCCACTCAACCAAATTTCAAAACATCTAGTATTACATAAAGTTAGTGCTCTTCCACATCTAGTATTGCCTTTGTATAACTGATTTTTCATCTAGTATCTCTTCTGCTAGAGCTTTTCATGCTCCAATGCTCCATAGATGATCCTCATGATTCTTTCTTCCATCTCTGCAAGTTATCTATTTCTCATGATGTTTTGATTCTTCATGTTCTTCAAAGCTTCTCAATCTTGCTCATATCTTGTTGGATGCTTCTCATAAAATTTGACTTCATGTTCTCAACATCAATTCATACTCACCATATCTTTTAGAATATTAAATCCATAATTATTCTTAGAAGGCATTTAAATAAAAGTAACAAATGCATTTTTAAGTTTGCTACTACATGCAAAGATTATGTAGTCCTACTTTCAGATTACTATTATAATTCATAAAATAATCAATAAAAACACTATGGTAGTAGAAAAATCCATTCATTATATATCTTTTTAATAAAGATTAATTCTCCTCCTCAAGTGGCTTTTAGAACAAAGCAAGCTTTCAAGTAGGCTATTGAAGCGCAACAAAATTAAGGCAACATTTGGGACGACTTTTTTACTGTTTCTTAAAATAACTTTTGAAGTAAAAAATTAAAAATTTTAAATTAAAAAATTGTTTTAAGAAGCAGTAAAAAAATCATCCCAAATGAAGCCTAAATATCCTCATCCCCAATTAAGGAAGAAATTATTTTATGCGGAGACCAAATACAGAATGCCGTCCGAAAACCAACCAGAATGCATCACATCAACAATACCGGGCCGCGATACCGAACGGTAACAAGCAGTGGTACCGAGCACATAGTGACATAGTACATTTTGATTAGTCTCCGGATGACGTTCGACGTCCGCACAGAATAATTAATCCAATTAAGGGTACTGAAGAAGATATCTATAAAGCATGCAAGAGACAAGAAAAGCAAATGCATATACTCTATCTATAAATCATAAAATATATGTTTTTTTTTTTGTTTAATTTTGATAAAATTGTTTTCTTCTTCAAAAAAATCCTAATTTAGAATTTTTATTTAAGCGCCTAGATACTTCATCACCCATTCCGGCGCATTTAAATTTTATCATGAATGCTCTTTTGATTGCTTTTAAATTGACAAAAAAAATATAATTTTAAAAGAAATCCAATTTTATTCATTTTCAGTGTAAAAAATAAATCATTATTAAAAAAAAATTAAAATTAATATTGATGTTTGAGTAAACCCAATCAAATAACAATTTTAAAAACTAAAATATTTGAATAAAAAAAAATTCTAGTTTCAGGAAACCAAATGAATCCTTAGCACTTAATATAGTCCGCCATGGCATGCATAACGGCAACATTGGCTGGAAAATCATTCCTAGATCAACACAAAGGCATAGAGACTAAGGAAAAAAGAGTTAGTGTTGCATCCCAATTTGTCTTTAGATGGCATCCGACCCTTCTACTAAATTAACTCTGAAAAATGATCTGAAAACCTGTGTGAGTGTGAGAATGCGAGAATGAAGAAAACAATCCGCTGTTGAAGATATGTAGTACAAGTGCTCAAGGTAGCTAAAAAATGTTGAGTCAAAAAGAGCTCAAATGGTCCTCTTCACTCTTTGTTTATGGAGATCTAAATGCTACAAGAAAGACTACATAAAAAAATAAATAAAAAGCACAATGCTTTACAAACTCCCAATGTGGAATACCTTAGACACATGTCATCCTTTGATTGGCTGGAAGGAGAAAGACATTGTGTTAGCCTTGATAATCGGTCTCTGAGTGAGTTCAGTAGTGTTAAGTAGGTACGGATGAGTGTGAGATGAGTCCATTGGTAGGTACTGAGATGGAGGAAACCAGTCTTGGAGACTTGAATCACCTCAGGAAAGGGAGGTGAGTGAGTTATTGTTTATTGGGATGGTGAACTCCATGGTCACATGATCATGGTGGGACGAGCTGAGAACCACTAAAGCAGGCACTTTCCTATAGTTAAGGTGATGAGTGTGAATAAAGGCACTCTACCATGTATGATGGAGAGTAGCTTTAGTGGATGAACTATCGAGTGGGACAGGTGGCGAGTCGCATGCTCTGCAAGTACCATTGATTGTCCCCATGGGGAGCGAGTTCCCCCAAAATTTCTGTGTTGTATTGCTAGTAGGACATTTTATGAAAATTATGTGATAAGCCTGATGTTGTTTATTAAATCTAAAAGTACAACTATTTTTATATTTATATATCTTTAAGGTGTGAATTGATAAAGTTCTGATGATCAATTAGAGGTTTTATTATGCTATGTATAGGGAGTTATAAGGACCTAAAAATTTAAATCTAATATCTAAATGAGAGTCATGAAGGGCTTAAAATTCTGAATATCTGAGTGTTATGCATTGGGAGTCATAAGAATCTGAAATTTAAATTAGTTATTTATTTGGAGGTATAACGACATGAGAAAAATAAAGGTGTTCTGCTATGAGCAATTGATGTTATGTGTTTATTGTTTCGCTACTTATGAATTGGTGTGATAGATTTACTGTTTCATGTTTTGTAGATATTTGTTTGTTCTGAGTGGTTTGTTTAAACTTTTGTGTGGATGAAATTCTTTAATGTTTCTCCTTTATTTATGTTACTTACTATTAAAGATTTGGGTAAGTTTAATATGACTTGCTGAGTTGTGGTTGTGCATATCTGCTTTTTGCATTTGTTTCAAGTCAGGTAAGATGAAGGGACAGGTTGAATAGAGAAAGATTGGAGGATCTAAAATATGTGCATGTATAGGCATGCTTTATTAGAATTTTTAATAGTCATGCCTTTTTCTATTCAGCGATGTTTGTGTCATGAATTGCATGTAGACGATTGTATATATCTCTAAGATGAATGAAAAAAGTTTTGATGATGAGTATTTAAAGATTTAATTGAAGTTTTCGTGGCTCTGTAATTTGTAATTTATCTGAGAATTCTACAATTCTCCCCAATTTGATCTTGAGAATTCTCCCATATTACAATCTGACAAAGTATGACCTTTTTTTTATCTATATGTCGGTCATATCAGGTTGTGACATTATGTCTGGACCATAACTCCCCTGTAGGGAGTAGTCTAAATCACTCATTAGCTTAAACCTATGTGAGAACTCAGCTAGTCCTTGTCTCAGTTGATCATGCTCTATTATTGCAAAATCAAACGACTTAGGTGGGCGAGTTTTATTCTAGTTGTCCAGCACTTGCCCAGAATTATCAGCAGGTAGCCAAATAGTTTGATGAGTACGAGCTTCTCATCTCTAAGATTTCATTACTAGACTCGTTCATATGAGTTCCTCAAGTGTTTTTATAGAACAAGTTCCTTGAATGGGCGAGTTGATTGTTTTTAGACTTATAGGGTTTGCATATTCCCCGAGCATTATTAATTCTTAGAAGGCAAGTTTCCTGAGCCTAAATTTAGGTTAGTCGTAGATTCTAAGTCATTAACTCACCTATGTTAGAACTTAGCTCATATAGGAATGGTGAAAGATACAGAATGAATGAATTTTTTTTTAATTAAGGGGATTCGATAAATAAAAAAACATGTAGGAAGTGAAAGAACTCCCTTATGGGTAGAATATTTTTACGTCATCGAAGCTCCATGTTCCTGGTACATCTTTCTCTGAGTGTGTTTTTAGTTGATAGGCTCTTGAGTTGAGTGCTTCTTGATGATATAAGGACCCTCCCATATTGATCTCAACTTGTTGAGGTCAGATTGGCGAGCAGCAACATATGCCTTCTTGAAGACTAGGTTGCCTGGGCTGAAGGCTTTCTCCCTAATGCGCGAGCTTTAATACTTGGCTATTATTCTCTTCACTTCTTACTATTTGAGGACAACCTATGCTTTGAGCTCCTCTAATAGGTCAGTTGTTGTTTCCAAGCTTTCCTAGTTCCTCGCCTCCCCCACTCATCGAGTTGGCCCTCTTCATAATTTGCAACAATGACCACTTATTGGCTATGTAATTAGAGCTCCATAGATAGTAATGTTTCACTGTCATGGGAGAGTGAGAATGGTGTTTGCCCAATATTGAGGAGAGAGTCATTCTCAATGCCTATAAGATAGAAGGTAGCGACCCTACCCACTTGCCCCTTTCTCCTTCGACCGTCTTTCTTAGGAGATTGAGGAACTGCTTGTTTGGTGCTTCAGCCTGCCCGTTGGTTTGTGGGTGATAGACTAAGATAAATTTTTATGATTGAAAAAAATTATCCAAGCACTTGAGGGTACTTCATAATTTTTTGACAACCTTTCCTTAAGAGTTTGCCAAAAATATTCTCACCTCAAAATTGTATGGGTGAATGTCTTTCCTCCTAAGTGTATATATCACACTCACCTGAATGAGCTTCTTGAAGCACAATCTCCTTCCCATCTTCTCTAACATGTCTCAAATTAATTGAAGTTGCCGATCTCCTAAACAACTCACCTCTGATTATTAGGCATCTAGCTTCCTTTATATTGAATCGTTGTTGGTCGATGACTAACACTTATTGTCCCTGTGTTTAAATATTCCAAGATGAGGTCTAGCCAGCTTACTACTCTTCTTCAACTATGGGTCTTGTTATCTTTATAGCTTATCGCATGTCTGGATTTCTTTGTTGACCTGTGTGCTGTTTAAAAAAAAAATCGTACATGTACGGTGTTTTAATACAAACTGTAAATTCAGTTTATCTTTAGAGCCTATCGCATGTCAGCTTACTGCGCCAAACTGTTGCGTGCTAGAAAATACGCGGCGGTAGAGTTTGTAAATTCGCGTCCGAGCGTTGCACGTATATTTAACACAAACAGAAAAATGAAAGAACACCGGGATTTATACGTGGAAAACCCAAAAAGGGAAAAAAACCACGGGGCCTCGCCCAGTTGTAAAATTCCACTAGTGTTTTTGTAAATTACAAGAAACTGATTCGTCCCACATATCGGGACAATAATATTACAACTTGAAGCAAATTTACAAAGTTTTGCAGAATCATGTCATTTCCCGAAAATCCGGCAGAGTTCCGACGTATTCAGGCGTCGGGAAGAGCTCCGGCGGTGGTCGAGGAGGAGAGGATTCGTCTTTTCCCCTTTTCCTTCTTCTCTTCTTCTTCTCTCTCTTCACTTGAGTCCCCTTTGTGAAGAATGAGGGCTCTATTTATAGTTTTTCTGGAGTGGCATAGCTTGTAAATAGTCGTGAGATCAAGGGCAAATAGGGAGTGGTTTGAATGGACGGCCGATATGGAACCATTTGATCGTGCACCATTCGTTGGACATTTGAAGGCCTTATTGATGTCGGAATTTGGCGATCTTGGGCTAGTTAGATTCGTCTCGTCGAGCCGTTTTTGATTCGAGTATAAGCTCGTCAAAATCGGAGACCGTTTGGTAACTCAAATTGCGGTTTGAACCTTCCAACAGCGCTTCGGGTAATCGATTGGACCCATTTGGCTTGGATTGGGTCGAATTTGGTGTCGTTGGGTTCGTATTTCTGATACGCTCAGTTTGACTGTAAGCTTGCTGAAATCGGAGTTCAGATGCTCCTGATTTTAATTTTTGAAGTTTCCGGTTAGATTTTGCCTCAAAATTCGTGCTTGATCAAGATAATTTTCTGAGAATACATCAGTTGCCCCCCTATTTTCGGACGTCGTAGCTTCGGCTGCCCGGTCCATTTCGGGTCCGTTTTTCGCCCCGACAAGTCCAAATTCAACGTTTTTTAGGCCCATTGCCTTTGTGGGCCCAGCACCCTCGCGCCTAGCACGCACCCGCGTGCCAGCAGTCGCGAGCACCTGCGCGTCCAGCGCGCACCCACACGCCCAGTGCGCCCGTGTCCGATTGCCCAACGCGCCCGCTGGGCTGCTCGCGCCCCATGGCGTGTGGCGGTTCGGCCCATCGCCTTTGTGGGCCCCACAAATGCGAAAATAGCTATTTTTGGGTCCAAATATCCGAAAAAATTCGGAAAAAAATTCTAAAAATAGTTAATTTCGAAAACGATAGTAACTTCCCTTCATTCTCTCAGAAACCTATAAATAGGCCCCCTAGGCCTTTAGAAAACTTGCACCTTCTGTCTCTCTGACAGTTGAGGCTTCCGATATATTTGATTTAATACATTCATATTAGGCCTTCAAGGTCTATAACAATATGAATTCACTAATAAAGGCACAGAGCCTACAGATGGCAAGCAGCTTTAGTGGATGAACTATCTAATAACGCATGTGGTGAGTCGTGTGATCTACGAGTGCCCCTAATTGTCATCATGGGGGGCAACTTCCCTGTGTATTTACAAGCGAGCAGATTATGGACGTCCTTGGGTGCTTGAGTCCTTTGTGGGGCTTGTTAGGTGTGAGTTCCTTTATAACGACTCGCCGCCTACCTGCTAGATATCTGAAAAAGCACATGCGAGTAGACAAGTTGAATATGAGATTTAAATTATTTACTTCTAACATTAAAAAAAAAGTCTTTCATTTCATCTAAACCATCCTAATCTACCTTTTTCATCCTATTCTTCAACTGCTTGAAATAATTCCCAACACCCATCTAAACTCAAGCGCAATGGAATAGCAGAGGAGCTCAAATAGAAGATGAAATGAGGAAAACAAACATTATAATTTTAATCAATAACCATCATATGCCTCCAATATAAGCCAAAAAAAAAAAGTTAGAAAGACTAAAATATTCTATAGCACGAAATAAACACAATATAAGAGAAGAAACATGAATTTAATGGACTAGATTAGAGGACATTAAAGGCTATATGATATTAACCATGGCCAGTGAATTAGTAGTTCAAATAATAACTTGGAAAGTTGGTACAGCTGCATGGTATTTCGAAGAGCATCTGAGATTCGGCAAAATTGTGTGGAACTCAGATACTCTCCTCCAATACTCAGAATCCATGTAAAAAAATGACATTGGATGGCAAAAAACACAGAATGTGCCGCAGCTTCCTTCCTCCTTTTATGCACCAAACTGAATAATTCTTCTAAAGTTAGAAAAAAATAAATCTTTAGTTATCTCGGATCTTACCAAAATGGTACTTCTTCATGATGATGATCAACAGATAGTTGAATTGCAGCTAATTAATCAGAAAAATCAGCAGTAGAAAATCCATTTAAGGGCCTTGATCTTTGATTCTCATCTCGACAACATTCAGAGGTTTTAGACTTGGGAGTTCTTATATCTGAGCCATATGATGGTAAGACCACATCCATTTTAAATAAAAAGCCATCACCATTGCTTGGAGATTTGCATGTTTCGGCCGAGGTTTTGAAGCTTGAACATGGCAGCTCTTGACCAAATTCATTGATTTCATTCTCATAAAATGATGATACACCATTGAATTCTATTTCGGCATGATCTCGAGAACAACCATTTGAGGAACTAGGCGAAATTGAAGTCACATTCGAATCAGGAGAAATTGAGTCTCCATTTACATTGCCCCTAGCCATATTGATATCCCAGCCAAACTGTAAATGCCCGTTAGAATGGCTATTGGCTTTGGAGGATAAGGGAGTTCCCTGGTTGTCCATTGGAACTGTTACCTCGCACCCTGAAGCTTTCTTATTGACAGGCTTGTCGAGGAATCCACGGGTAAAGATTGGCTTCATCTTTACTCTTGAACTGCCCATTGAAATTTCCGTGCGCATTTTGCATTCTAGATAAGTATCTGAAGAACAAATACCATTTACTAGGCCAGATGAATCATAAATTATTGCTCGTGGTTCAGGCTGAGGGCTTGAAGTAGGGATAGGTGCAGTTAATGCTTCTGCCATAATTATATCGCTATCAGTGGAGGATAGCTCAGGTATTACTTTGACATTAACTGATACATTGCCTTCCTCCATATGCAAATTAGCATCAGAATAAGAGTTCAATTCTTCGAATTCAGTTGCTTCAATTTCAGCTAAGGAAAAATTAGCAGGATTTGAGGCTTTTGAGGCTTTTGATGGCATAGATTTGGTTGAGGAATTTTCCAAACAATTTGAATTTTCTAATTTGACACCATTCACTTCAGATGGATTGGCGAAAGAATTATCAATGCCAAAGTTTTCAGCACTTTTAGGCATCAGTTTAGTGGTCCCCAATGCATACAGGTCCATATCTTCTGATTCATTTCCGCTGCATTCTACAAGCTCTCTATCATGCCCTGTATCTCTTAACGTGGAGAACTTGGATAACGTTTCGGAATGTAAAATATTTGTTTGAGGCACAGCTTCCAAGGGCATGGAAAATACAGCACAAGCAGCACTTGAAGTCTCGGGATCAGTTTCAGCTAAATGCGCATTTGTAGTATGCTCCATTGGCTTGACGAAAGGATCCTTCCTAGGATTTCTCCTGATCAAATATTGAAAATATGTATTCAAACAATCATCATTATTAGCCTTATCCTAACAACTAGCATGTTTGAATGCACTAAATGGTGCTCCTTGTTCTGAATATTTTGATATGGAATCATAATATCATTGATGTATGATGAAAATTAAGTTTACCTTAAAAATAAAGTGATCAAGGCAACCATGCAATAGCCAGTTACTGAATTAGGGCGTTTATACAGTTACAAGTAAAAACAGAAGCATTTTACTACATTTTACAACTTCATTAGTTGTTAGGAATGAAAAACATACCTACGATATAACAGCATATAAGCACCTTGAGCTAGTACTTCTTCCACCTCAACTTTTATAACCTACAATATCACAACAATGAGCTCCAGCTCCAGAGCAAAGAATTCATAATTGCTTTAAAAAAGGTTGAGGGAAAATACCTTGCAGTCATCAATTTTATACCAGAGGCCTTGATAATTCTTTATATAACAAATGTAATGACCGAAAAAAGAAGCATTTAGCATATCCAAGTGAACAACAACTCCGTATAAAGTATAGTGGTCAGTACCATCTCCACTTGAACTCATGTATGGAGTGAGATCCAAATTTTCAGGAAAAGTTACTCTTTTGTTCAATTTTCCAAACCTACCACTCTGCATAAGCAAGAGATTAATCTTGGGCTGATGCAAAATTGAGATGAATTATAAGGAAAATATTGACAGGGCTCAAACCTGGAATCTCTTGAGAGCAATAGTGAGAACATTTGGAGCCTGATGAACTGTAAGTCTTTTCCATGCTTTGACATAGCCATTGCATCTGAATATTAAACCAACAAAATTTGATAAGGCTGAAATTCATCATCTTTAAGTGAAAATAGTACATGTAATCTCTAAAAGCATCTAAAAATGAATTTTCAAAAGGCACTCTTGCGAAGTGGAATATCATGAAGCGTTTCCCCTTAAAATTTACTGAGACAGAAGCGTTTCTAAAATGCACCAGAACTTCGCAACCAAAATTCAAGTTGGTTACACGCGCCACCCTAAAACCTGATTGTATAAAATATGTGTACAAGTAATATCTAAAAAGGATGTTGATTTACCAGGAATCAGTAATTTGCCTTTGGACTTCTATCAAAATGCTTTCAAGTTTTAGTCAACAGATCTCATTGATAATGATTGGTCTTCAAACAAAAAAAAAACTTCTACATGTATAATGATTTAGAAGGGTAAAGAGGTCAGAAATTTTATTGAAATGAGGCAATCTCACAGTTTAAAAAAGGTTTAATTCAAAGGATCGAGTTGTTTAGCATTTAAGTGACAACTTTAATGACAGGCTATCTTTTTCCTTGAACGGACAGTTCTTCAGATGACGTGTGCTTCTCATATTTAAACATAATTGTGAAAATTAATCAACATTTTATTACAAAATACTGACAGTATGCAAGGATAAAAAGGTCAAAATTTTATTGAATGATGTTCTCTGGAATGAGACAGGAAGAAGAATGCAATCTCACCTTTAAAAATGGTATAGCTCAAATGATAAAGTTGTTTAGCATTTAAGGATTAAGTTTAATTACAGATTACCTTTCATTGGATGAAGAGTACTTTAGATGATGTGTCTCTCATATTTAATCATAATTGTAAAAATTAGACAACCATGTTGTTGTCGTATCCCAAGCCTTATATGAGAAAAATGGTGAGTTGTGTTAGGCAATTATTAACCACCATAATACTTGTTGAACAATCATGACATGAATCATTTAATACATTATGTAATGCTAAAGTGTTCCCTGAAAGCGATGTGCAATATGACTTGAATACAGCAAAAAGTGTGCAGATGTTGCTACATCAGCGCCCAGGTTTAGTATTAAATAAGGGTTCCCATATTATGGATGGATGTGAGCAAAGAAGCTAGTCCATAAAATTAGAATTAAGATATGAATTCGGAATATAAGTACTCTTATATACAATCAATGAAATAAATAGATCTTATGATTCATAAGAAAAATATTTTATGTATTCAGAAAACTAAATTGGTTGGAAAAAAGGCTAAAGAGATAAGAAGATAAATATTTTATGTATTCAGAAAACTAAATAAGTTGAAAAAAAGCTAAGGAGATTGATAGTTTATGATTTAAAATTTTGGTATTCATATAAGAGTCATACTAAAATGGTTTAGATGTGATTAGAAATAAAATTTTAAAGGATAATATTATAGAATTTAATAAATTGGAGATAGAATTATCTTTAAAGATGATTGTTAATGTTAAAATTATTAATATTAATATTTTAAGTACTTATGCTTCTCATATAGGTTAAAAATAAAATTTTAAAATGGCTTAAAAAAGTTCATATAAAGAATATCTTAAAGAAAGAATTTTTATTAAAGGAAATTTAAATAGATATATTGGTAGAGTTATAAAAACTTTTAAAAGAATTCATGATGGCTATAAGTTGGAGTGACTAATAAAGGTGATGAGATCACATTAGATTTTGCTCTTGCATGTGATTTTTCTAATTGCCAATATTTTATCTAAGAAAAGAAATGAGTGTCTCAGGTTAATTATTTTCTTAAAATAAATCATTTAAATTATAAAAATATTCTGACTAAAATTTTATGCACCGAGCATATCACTTATTAGTTTTGGATTTTAACATGAAGAGGGTTGAAAAAATGAAAATAAAGTAAAATTGTCTTATGATTAAATAAGGGAATTTAAAAAATGCCAATAAAAATAATTTTGATAGTTAGATTCTAGATCTTATGATTTGAGTTGTTCATATTAATGAAGAAGTTATTGTTATATGAAAAAATATATCTAGGGATATTAAGAATGTTGTTAAGTATGTGCTTTGAGAGTCAAAAGAAAAATGCTTTAATAGTAAAAATAGTTGTTTGTAGAATCAAAATATGAGGATAAGATTTGTTATAAAATTAATTTTTTATAGAAAAACTCAAAAAATTGGAAAAGATGATAAGAGACTCATAGCAATTTTTAAAAAATAATACTTGATGCAACTAATTTAGTTTTTAATATTTATAAAATAAATTAAATACTAAAGAGGGTAAAAGATGTACATATAAGCTAGCCAAGCAAAAAGATTTGAGAAGTAAAGATCTAGTTCAAGTGAAGTGTATTAAGAATAAATATCAAAAAATGATTTTCTTAGAAAAATATATTCAACATAAGTGGATAGGATTTTTTTTTTCATAGGTGGATAGGATATTTCGATAAATTTATCAATAAAGGTTATGAAAATATGATTAACTTGAGTGACTTTAGCATCCAAAATAAAAATAAATATTTTTGTTTTTATCATTGTATTAATAAAACTGAAGTTATAAAGGCTTTAAAGAAAATAAATAGTGAAAAAACAATACAACTTGATAATATTCTAATAGAAGTATAAAAATGCTTAAGAGAAAAAAGATTTTCTTAACTTAATAAACTTTTTAATATTATTTTAAAGACTAAAAGATGTCATATGAGTGAAAAATAAGTGTGTTAATTCCTATTTTTATAATAAAGATGACGCATAAGAGTGTGCAAATTATAGATGAATTAAATTAATGTGTCAGATTAAAATTATAAGAGAGAATTATTGAGTATACGTTACAACGTGATACTAATGTTTATCAAAATTAATTTAGATTCATGTCGGCAAAGTCTACTATGGAAGCTAAACATTTGTTGAGAGGTTTAATGGAGAAATATAGAGAGAGGAAAGAGGGCCAACATATGATATTTATTGATTCAGAGAAAGCATATGATTAAATTTCAAGAGAAGTGCTTTGAAAAGTTCTAAAAAGAAAAGAGTTAAAAATGCTTATATTCAAGTCATTAAGGATATGTATACAGTAGTTGTTACTTGTATTCAAACATAAGGAGATTTGACTAAGTAATTTTCTATTTCAATTATATTATACCAAGGATCAGCTTTAAGCTCGTATCTTTTGTTTTACTTATGGATGTTCTCACTAGACATTTCCAAGAGATAGTAACTGGGTGTATGTTTTTTTGCTTATGATATTCTTCTTATTGATAAGACTAGAGAGGGAGTTGATGAAAAACTTGAATAAAAAATATGAAAAAACTAAAAGAAAATATTTCAAAATAGAAAAAAGATGAGTAAATCAAAAAATTAGTATCAATTAAGCTTAAATTCTAATGCATCCCAATACTTAAGTCAAATAGGATAAGGTAAGTGAGCTCGTACATAGAGTTTAAATGTTTTCATTTGAGTAGAACTAAAACTAAATATACTGTGTAATTTTAGTGGCAATAGATCTAGTGGTGGGATTGTGAGATTGGGTGATCAAGTTATTAAAAAGAGTGAACGTTCTAAATATATCGGGTCTACTATTCAAATTGATGGTGAAACAGATGAGGATATTAATGGTAGAATTTAAGTTAAATAGCTGAAGAGGAGGAATGCATCGGGTCTGTTGTGTGATAGAAAAGTAACCCTAAACTTAAGAGAAAATTTAATAAGATAGTGGTAAGACCTGCAATATTTTATGGTGCAAAAATGTTGGTCATTAAAAGAGAAACATAACATTTAATTAAGTGTTGTAGAGATGAGGATGCTCAAGTGGATGAGTGGCTTTACACTTAGAGAAATAATAGTAAACAAGTATATATGTCATAAGGTTGGATTAGCTACAGTGAGAAATAAGATTCAAGAGTGACGCCTTAGATGAAATGTTCACATAAAACGTCGGCCTTCTACTAGCCCTGTTAGGAGAGTAGATATATTAGATCCAGTCTATATTAATAAAGGTAGAGGTAGGCTTAAAAAACTTGAGTAGAAAGTATTAAAAATATACTATTATTAGATTTAGAAATGAGAATTTAACTCTTAATATAACACAATGGAGAAAAAATATTAATGTAGCCAATCCCACGAAGTAGGATAAAACCTTGTTGTTGTTGTTATTGTTTTTGTAGCGAAAATTAGTCAACATTATATTAGAGATATTGTTAAGATCAATTGGTCAATAAGCATCATGCCTCTACAAATGTTTCTGCTATTATTGCTAATTATGACTCAATACTTCAAGAGATATGAACAACATATTCCTAAGGAGATCGGATACCTTTGACTGATGTTAATAGCTACATTATGGAGATTCTTATCTACGGTTTATAAACCAATCGTGAAGGCCTCCATGACATACCCTTTCGAATAGGATTCTCTAGAGTGTAGATTTCTTAGTTTGAGTTTCTAGAAAAAGCAGCTATAGGATTACAACATAGAAGGGTGGCATCAACTAGGGTTATATTAGAATTTGTCTTGGTTGTTGATATCATGGTGAGAGGTAATCAAATCCTTTCACCTTTCCCATGGAAGTAAGCCTAGCTAAAGTTGAATTACATGAATCACTATATGTCATATTTCTTCTCTTTCGCTTTTGTGATAGTTTTGCGACAAATTCTTCTCAATCATGGTTGATGCTTCCACTTTTGGTGCTCTCGTTACAAAAAAAAACGAGTCATGGCACAATGTTAAAGAGCGATGGTCACAAAGTAGAAGATTGAGAATTTAATGATTTCAGGCCTTCAAAAAACAAAAATTATTTCTACGATCCAATTATAAAGAAAATAAGTTATTTTTGTGTTTGCAAGGTGAGACTATGGCTTCTTTAGGATGGAAAAAGTGTTTCTATTCCTAGTTTTAGCAAGTGGAAAAACTCTTGGTCATAGAAGAGAATAGTTCTCATTTGGACCCATACAATAGAGAAGGAAAAAGATTAACTGAATCAATCCATATTTAGCCCTCATCTTTGTAGTATTTGACTATATTTTCTCTCAGCTAGGCAAAATGGTACATTTTCTCATATCTCTGATTTTCTATGAAGTGGACTTCATGTACCTCTTTTGAAATTTAGTAGATTATTTAATCTTAGCGAAGTTGCGGCCATAGGCTTGCTTACTTAAGTCGAGCCATATAAATTTTGATGTTCTATTTTATAGTGCTTGAACTCTTTGGTCATTATTTTATGATTAATTATACTTCCTCATAAGTTGAGTCATTCTCTTTCCTACAAACAGGCATCAGAGCAAAGTTATTAAAAAATATGTGGAAGAGAAAAGGAAGGGAGAAATTGTGTGGAAGAGAAAAGTTGGAGGAGAATGTCCACTACATAGATGTCAATGTCGCAAAATAGCGTGCACCATGGCGCACGGCGCGGCGCAAAAGTTCAAAATGGTGCGCACTATTTGCGCCACATGCACGCCATTTGTTTTAAAAAAAATTTAATGTAATTAGAAATATTTTTATATTTATTTATTTTTTAATTTTTAAGATAATATATTTTCTAATTTTTAAATATATTAAAGGTATTAAGATAAATGTTAGATTGCATGCTATTATCTTCTTAATGCTATTTGCTTTCATTTAAATATATTTTAGTTGTATAAATATTGACTACTCATTGGACTTGAAATTATGTTGGATTATTATTTATTTGTATTGTCATTGTTTGCTTGTTATTATGATAGTTTGTCTTTTAATTTAATGATATTTCATATTCATGCTTATTATTTTATAATTCTTTTATAATTTGCGCCATATTCAAAATGGCGCGCACCGCGCCGTGCGTTATGCGCCATGGCCTATTTTGCACGGATACGCCTATTTACGAGGCATGATGTATCGGACACGTGTCGGATACGGATATGCCTTCGATACGGCACGAATACGTGTCAGATACGGCTTTGCCGTGTCAAATTAAAATATTATTTAAATTTTATCGGACACGCGTATAGGATACGGGTGTCCTATTAAAAAAAAATAGAGCCGCAATTTTTTCTATTCATTTCAGCTATCCGCTCGATATCCCTATTCATTTATGCGGCTTAAACATTTCGGCGAGCTAGGTTTTTCGTTTCCGCACAGGTGTTCGTCTTCTTCATTATAGTTTGAGTGGCTCGACGACGCGCGTATAGAAGCGGACAAAATCATCCTTCGTCGATAAAGAGGCTCGATAACGCAAGCATTTAAGCAGACAGAATCCTTCGTCGACAGAGCGGCTCGATAACACGAACAGTGAAGGCGACATGAGCATTGAATGTTCATTTTCTTCGTTCTTCATTTTCTTAATCGTAGGCTCGATACCAGAACTCTGTACCGCTTGGTACTCGGAACCGCTCAGTACTCGGTACCGCTCAGTACTGCTCGGTACCGCTCAGTACTGCTCGGTACTCGGTATCGCTCGGTACTGCTCGGTACCGCTCGGTACCAAGCGATACTAGAACTCAGTACCGCTCGATACCAAAACTCAGTAACAGAACTCAGTACCGCTTGGGTGAGAGGTACTCGGACCTTCTTTTGTTATCAGCAATAATTTTAAAATGGGTGTTACTTTGTTCAATTTTCTTTTTAATTTCATTGAGTAACTCCTGGAGGTGAAATGCAGATGCAAATGCAAGAGATCGGGTGTGTATGATGAATGACAAGACTCATGATCTTACAAACTAAAGTTTGAAACATAAACAAATAGGAAGACAACATACTACAAAACACACCCACACAACATACTAACTCACACGAACACATGGCTAGAAAAAAGGTGGACGAGTCACGAGAAGAGGGGTCTAAAGTGTTTGGTCTAAGGGAACTGGTGTAGGGGGAGGAATGAAGACACTCTTAGCTACCAGGGCACTTCTATAGGTGGTTTCAGTTAGGGTCGACAGCAGTCTCCTAGTGGGGGTAGTGTCGTCTAATAAATTCATCCAACTAGGATAGAAGTGGCCCTTAACCTGGTAGGACGAGGCTATAATAGGCAAAATGTATGAATCAGGAATGACACACTCAGCCAAATATAAATCCAATTGAGCAGCTCTAAAGTTAGACTCTAATGAAACAAGAGGGGGCTCATTGTTCAAATCAGGCTCAAAAACTTTCAGACTCAAAGTACTGTCTTCCGAAAGAGACTCAGGTTTGGTTGCAACCCTAAGATCCATAGGTTCTCTTTCACTTAAATCAGGTGATAAATTCGATTGTCTTACTTCCAATTCGAGATTATCTAAGTCGCCATCAGAATTATCCAAAATTAATTCAGAATTATCCAAAGCTAAATCAGACTTATCCAAAATTAAATCAGAATTATCCGGAGTCATCTCAGTAGGTGTTACAACTAAATCAGGATCTTCCAAATTTAAATTCAAAGTGTTCGAAGTCCGATGACTCCTTTCGAGATCACATTACTATCATCCAGGCATACTTTGTTCAAAGGCTTATCCTCGAGGAGACTAGGATCGGGGTGGGTTAAGGTGTCAATATTTAAAGGTTCTTGCTTTCCTATCTCAGGATTTAAGTCATTCAAGGAGTCTGATCCAATCTCTTTAGTTTCATCCTCAAACAATTCTTCGTTATCGATAGTATCCACGAAATGGGTGTATTCAGTCTCGGGTTCAGTAGATTTCTTCTTTTTACTGCAATTCTTTACTAAGATGACACGTGTAGGGTTAAAAGGCTGGGGAGGCTAAAGGTTGACTGAACTGACCAGAAGTTAGTCCACGTGGGGAGTCATAAGAGGTTTGTTTAACAAAAGACCCAGTAGAGGGTCGGCCATCTAGGTTACGTGAGGACCTAAAGAGTGTGGTAGCAACCCGGATGTTACTAATGGGTGGGTGGTCTCGACCACAGTAAGGTCCACGGGTCGTCCCAACAAACGAGGTATGGTGATGCTCTAGATGACGGTCACTAGTAGAGGGTCGGTATTTCAACTTAAGTTCTCGTCTCATGTCTCTCCAAGTAAGGTACTCACCGCGAGACTCTCTATGATCTTCCAATTTCATCCACAATTGAAGAGCTCGACCTTTAAGGTGAGACTTAGCGATGCTAATCTGGTGGGACTCAGGGATATGACATGATTCAAAATAATCATCTAGTTGTCTAACCCATTCCCTAAAGTAGTAAACGTCCAAAGAACCATCAAAGGTAGGCAGACAATAAGGTGACTCTAAGTGAGGTCATGGAGGCCTAGGCTCAGGTCTCGGGTGATAAGTTGAGTGAGGCATGTAATTAGAGTGGGGATAGTCAACAGATTTCTCCGTCATAATTCTAGTCATAGTGCCCACTAACTTAACGATGTCATCTAAACTCTTTTGGAGTCTTATCAGTTCCATGGGTAAGTGTCAAGTGATACCTAAAGAAGATTGGGTGTATGGGACAATACTTTACGAGGAGGAAACATAATTATGACTTGCTATAAAGTGCAGGAAAAATAATAGGCAGCAAGCTACAAAGGTGGTTTACGAAATCTAGGCAGTTAGGAAGGCGGTAAAGTTAAGGACAGCACCTAAACTCGAGGAAAACAAGCTTCTAACGCCTCTAAACGGTGCAGTTTTTGAGTGGACAGCAAACTACAGCGGTGGGAGAAGTTGTCCAAGCATTTAGGTTAACTTCTAGGGTGAGGACAGCACTTATAACTAAGTTAAAGTCACTAGAAAACACTCTAAATGATGCAGGAAATGAAAGGACAGCAATCTACCACAAGGACCTAGGTTGCCTAAGTGTTACGTGTGGGTTTTATAGTGTGGACAGCAATATAACACATACTTAGACTCAAATTAAAGTGCTGGAATTTTCAGGACAGCAGGTTTTAAGGCTAGAGCTAAGCAACCTAATCAATTAGAGGTGTTGTAGTGACAAAGACAATAATTAGACAATGAAGGAAGCTTGCTTACAATGATGAAACCATGCATGAATTTTCTGGACAGCAAAGTAAAACAGAAATTAAAACTATCCAAATGATGTTATGCATGCAAATGACTAAGTACAAGTCACATTAGACCCCTAGGATGCATCTAGCACATGTAAAGCATGCTAGCCATGCTCTGATACCAAAAATGATGTGAAACAAACATGCGATGAAGTTACTTTAAGAAATTAAAGAGAGCAATTTTAACAAAATAATCCAAAATAAAATTATCACTTATAGCTAAAGATTGATCCTTGGAGTTCTCAGTTTTTAACTTGCTTAGGCAAAGAAGAGCGCAATCAATCAACCAAACAATTCAAGAATACACAAAGAATAATTGTAAAACTACGACAATAAACAAGAATCCACGATTTAATAATGAGAATTTCCATCTTAGGAGTCCATACGCTCAACTAGTCTAGGCTTTACCGGAAGAAGAGTCTCCACATTAGAACCGAGGTCACTCCGAGGAAGAAGGAACCTAAGATCGTCGTTTTTGGATAGGGGGCCGGGGTGGTGGAGGATGGCGGTCGTCCAAGGATGATCCAACGTCCCTTAGATCTTTGCTCGTCGATCACATCCACTAAGGTGTAATGGATACGATCGATGTAATCTTCGATGGTGTCGTCGAAATCGAAGCCCACGTCAAAGAACTGTGATTGGAGGATGTCAACTTGATCTTGGTCGTCATGCACAAACCCAAAGTTCCACTCGGGTTCCTCCATGCATTCTTGCCGGGAGTTGATGGAGCATTCGGGAGAAGAGGGGAATTTGGTTATGGTGGGATCCAAATGGTAGAGTGCAGGAATTTTGAATTAATTTCAGAATTTGGGAGGTTTAATGGTGGGATTTAATTTGAAATTCATGAGGGGAGAGGGGGCGGTAAAGAGAGGGGGATTTAGGCTAAATTTGTGAAACTATTAAGGTGATTAGGAGAGAGAGAGGGGGCCATTAAGGGGCCGTCCACATGACTAGGAGAGAGGGGCTTGGGTTTTAATGCAATGGGGACCACCAATTTAATTTCAGATTTTACAAAAATCTGAAATAAAATTTCAGTTTTCTTAAGGAGAAAAACTTCCAATTAAGAGGGCAATCAATTTAAACAATTTGAATTTCAAATTTGAAATTGAAAATCAATCAAATTGATGGCGTAAATTAAGGCGCTAAATTAGGAAACAATTAATGGCCAAAGAAAATTTGAAATTTCAAAATTGGGCCCAATGGAGGGGGCGGCCGGCGGCTAAAGGAAGGGGCAAGGGGGCGTATCACGGGTGGGGTGGCTGGCCAGCGGGAGGTGGATGCCAAGAGGCCGGCGGCTTGGGGTTGTTTGGAGGAGGCGGCGGCAAGAGCAAGGGGAGGAAGAAGTATGGAAAATATAGGGATTCAAGGAGTGAATTCCAATTTTTCCACAAGTGCTTCAATCCGAATCTCCACGACGATGAATTGACCAAGAGAAATAAAGGAAAATAGTAGAACGAGAAAAACCTAGAACTCACAAAGAGATATAGCTTCTCCTACGAACTCACTAAGAGATCGTTGAGGTTTGCACTCACAAAGAGAACACAAAGTAAATATTTTTCATTCATCAAAACTTCCTATTACATGAGAAAATGGTCATATAAATAGGCCTCAAAATGACAAAGAAAGTAAAATACTAAAATGCCCCTTGGGCTACAATAGCTATCAAATACCCATAAGGGCAAAAACGGAAAAACATAAAATAAAAATAAATTACTACATAAAATGATGAAAATACAGATCATGATCGTGGCCGTCGATCTCCGGCATCTCCTGGAGGTACATGTGTCGAAATCGCTGCTGATGTCCCCATCAGAATATTGTTATGCACGATAGCGACAGACAAGATAATAGTTGTCCAAAGAGCATACCATAGTGTCGAACTTGGTATTGATACAAAATAGCAAATAAATAATTATAACCAGTGATAAAAAACGCAAAGAAAAAGTTGCAAGAAACATCTGATAACAATGAAACTACTGAAATTATGCTTCTTTCATACCATTAGCATAAATTTTAATGTTCTCTTTTGTGTGCATAATCTCTCTTTGCAGTTACTTTTAATTTATTATTATACTTGTTCTTAGGTTGATGCACTTTCTTTCCTACCATTAGCATTTATATAATAGAGTGAATATTGTTATGCACGATAGGGAGAGACAAGATAATAGTTGTCCAAAGAGCATACCATAGTGTCGAACTTGGTATTGATACAAAGTAGTAAATAAATAATTAAAACCAGTGATAAAAAACAAAGTAGTAAATAAATAATTAAAACCAGTGATAAAAAACGCAAAGAAAAAGTTGCAAGAAACATATGATAACAATGAAACTACTGAAATTATGCTTCTCATTTTAAAAGTCTAAAGAGCAATTACCAATAAGAACACATGAATTTTAAATTATTATTATTATGAAAAAAAAAGATGATTGAAAAAGACTTAGATGATTTAGACATGCACAATGATAAATATGAAAAATGGCTATTAGAAAAAAGATAAAATTAATGCCAACACATTAGAAAGGACAAATGGTTGACCTATAGTGATATATGTTCTTGAAAAGGATATGTGAACAATGGGTTTAGCACCTTACACAACAAACAAAAAAGAGTGAAATGTAAGGATATGTAAGCTCCACACAAAATATTTGGGATAAGATGATAATGATGATAACAATGAGAAAATGACTGAATTGGTCCCTTAATTTTTTTTGGAATGATCAAAATAATTTTCGACTAAATAAAAGTAACAATTTAGTCCCTAAACTCATTAAATATGACCAAATTAGTCCTTATACTGGATCATTTAGGTCCCTACTTAAAAAGTCAAAGGACTAAATCAGACTTTTAAATAATCGGAGTTTATTTTGGTCCTTGGTAAAGAATTGGGGGACCATTTTGACCCTTATCTCTAATAGCAAGATATATATATTTTTTATTCATCTATTCCCTTAATTTTGCTCTTATACCTTAAGAAAGATTCTGTTAGACCGGTCCAGCCAGGACCAGCTCGCGGATAATAGAGGCGGAGAATTTCCGCCTCCTACTCGTGCCGCTCAATTCGTAGAATCCAAAAGGCCTGATTAGGAAGGATTTATGAGGAGTTTAAGAGCACAATTTGTACGTAGGTCTGTTTAGAGATTTTCTTTTGGATTGTAATTATTAAATAGTTTATTTTCCTAGGATTATGGCATCTTGAATTTGGCTCAAATTTGATATCTCTCTTAGGTTTTGGGCTCTAGCAGCATCTAGAGAATTGAGAGAGATAGATCCTCCTCTCGAATAGAGGATCAATTGTATCTTAGTATTTTTCGTTTCCATTTCATCAAATAATACAAATTACCTATTGTTTTCCTAGTTTTGTGTGAATTTTTATGGAGAATTTGTGGGCTCCGAAAATTCGGCCCCGGCCTCCGCTCGTCTTTCTTATTCGGCGAGGGAGTTTTAACTGAATAAGTTCCGAGGTAAATTTTGGAAGGCAGATGGGTTTGTAGATAAGACACTACCCAGAGATTTCGCCCTCATTTTGTGAGGACTTTATGATCTGAGTTCTGGTTTCCTATAGGCGCAAGCCCCTATAGTTAATTACCCCTCCCGATCACGAGAGAGAACTTTCGATTAAGGCTAGTCGTCAATCAGATACGTAGAGAATACGTGTTATCTGGCATATAGTAGCAGCAATGGGTTTGGAAATTGGGCTTAGATTTGGGTATTTGGAAAGGTTTTGAAAAGTTTGATACTTAAAATAGAAACTTCACCATCTAACACTTAAAGCGGATGGTGGGGGAATGGATGATGGGCCCGATCAAGATCCCATGGTTCCGTCGTCCCGGGCCATCATGGACCCTGGTCTACTTAGTCAGAGGAGGTAGTCGACCCAACCTGACAGAAGGATCCTTGTCGGCAGCCATGGGTTGCTTCGTCCAAGGGTACCTTGTAGACCGGGGGTGAATGTTTGTCTAAGGGGACAAATTTGAATCCACCTTAGCTTACAGAGGGCTTTGTGCCCTATCAATCATATCCTATTGATTCATATCTCAAGGATTTAACGCCATTAAGGAGCGTATTGGCTCTGGCCATAACCGCTATCTGTGGTGCCATTTGGCGGCAAAACCACTCGGTTCAGAGGGCCCCGGGTCATAACCGTTTACCTGCAGTGCCATTTGGCGGCGAAACTGCCGGTTAGAGGACACGTACCACGTCCTTACTAGCAATAGACTTTTTTGAGAATGGATCCTAGTGATATTTTCGACTAGGCATTCGGCTCTTTGTGAGCTAGAGTTTATTTTGATTTGTCCACCCCGATAAACTGTTGCGGATGGATTTTGTGCTTTAAGTGTTTTGATGGATTTATTTCATTTTAAAATATTCTTGGAATTTTGGGATTTTGAGATTTTTGTGGAGTTTTCTGGAATTTTAGGATTTTTGTGGGTATTTGGGTGGAGTTATGAAATATTTGAAATGGATTTTGGATATTTTGGAGATATTTGAAAAATATTTGGGGAACCCCTCCGGTTGAGATCTGCATTCAACGCGGCCATCATCGGGGTGTTCGGGGGTCATTTCTTTTTATGGATTGAACCTTGTCAACTCGTCGGGCTGTCGATAGAGGATCGGGTTTTGTAGGCTTCGTGCCCTTTGATAGTGAATTCATATTGTTGTAGGCCTTGAAGACCTAATATGAAAGTTTTAAAGCAAATATATCGGTCGTCACAACTTTATATTTGCTTAATGGTTCGAACCCTGTCGACTTCTATTGACCCGTATAGAAGGATCAGTTTCGAACCTGAATTCACTTGTCAACCCGCGCAGCATCCCTAGACGTCACGTGTGTACCAATAACACGCTCGCCGGGGCCCATGCGGGTTGAGAATATATTTCCCCCTTTAGTGTACCTATGTGTATACAATTTATAGTGCACGTGCAGGGGGTATTTTGAAATAATTGTAGACGCCTTCTGTCTGCTTGTACGAATGCTGCAGATCCGGTGGCGTGGTGTAGCAGCTTCTGGATAGAATTGTTCACTGCTTCGTACAGGTAGACTGTCGTGCACTATTTGTTGATTCTTGTAGGTGGGTCATAGTGCACTAACTAATCTCCTGCCTTTTACTTGTATATGCTTGCACTTGTCGTATTCTCCATACATTTTGGTGTGGTCTTTGATTTTTTCAGTACATCTGCAACTGATACATGTAGATAGGTAGATGTCTTCATTTATAGGCTGAAATTGACTTCAGGATACTACATTTACTGAAGTCCTTCTGCATCTACCCATAAGTGACATATTATACATACATCCATATTTGTAAAGAGAATGTATGTACTGCAGATCTTTGATGTTATAGAAGGGCCTTCGTATTTATCACAGTTCTTCTACATTTTATACATAAAGGATCTTCTACTATGACTTGAAGGAGTTTCCATTTGTTGTACTTATTCATCCATATTTGTAGGCGGGATATTGGGTGTATAACAAACTTCCTACAGTAATTCATAGGTACTTGCATTTATTGAATTCCACCTGCCTTTGCTTGCATGATCAACATAAATTTGCACACTAACTATCATCATTGGTAAGAAATTTAACCGCCAGGGATTCTGTATAATTTGTTTGCAACCAAACTATACCTTCCTTCTGATTTTCTTTGCTTATTGAGTTCAACGTATCTGTTTGTAATAGATTCATAGTTCTCATTTATATTTGAACTGCAAGGTATTACTACCTCCACTTTGATGAGTTGTAATCTCTCGTAGGTGGTAGAAGCATTCGTTCTTCCCTTTGTTATAGTGGACTGTATGAATACCCCAACACTTATTGCATGCTTCTTGTAGATATATGGATGAAAATCTCAACATACCTTTTACATCAATTGTTTGAAATTGTGTTTCAACACAAGTTTCCTATTCATATGAATGGATGATATCTTATATATCAATTGATTCATGAATATCACACAATCAATTATGAAAGAAATGTCTCACATATGAATTACAATATTCATTAAAGCAGCCTTGTGTATCTGTTTGCAATTTAGATTACACATTCTCATTAACCAAACATAGCATTTGAGTCCATATCCAAGTTCAAGCTTCTTTATACTCGTTTGAACTTGAGTCCACTAGTCTTCTATTTATCCCAATGGTGAGCTCATGTTCAAGTTCATTTAGCCTTTCATGGTTTGATTTGAGTTCAGGCTCTTTATTGTTTATGTTAAGTTAGAATGAATTTCAATGTGAGTTTAGGCTCATTCATCTTTTTGAGTTTGAAACACAAGTTTAAGTCCAAAATATGTTCAAGTCATAAATCTGAGTTCAAGTCCAAGTTCTTGTCCACCTTGCAAGTTCAAGCCAAGCTCAAGTTCTTTCTTCAACTCATTTGAGTTCAAGTAGTCCCCTGCTGTCTTGTAGAGTTCAAGTCCGAATGCACAAGTTCAAGTTCAATCTCATTTGCACATTTCTTTTATTTGGGTTCGAGTTTAATTAAGTCCATTTGATTTAAGTCCACAAGTCCCGTTCTGCTCCAAGTCCTTGTCTGTATTTCAGACAAAATTTCGGCAGCCTCCCGGCGTCTCCCCCGTTTAGGGGAAAAAACCAAGAGACCGCCTACCCGCCACGTCAATAAAGACGTGCACGGTTGGTGTTGGTGAGACACCGCGGCAGTTGTATTTTTTTTTGTTTTCTCCCACCACGGCCAATAAAGGCGTGCATGGGGTTTTAAAAGCATTTTATTTGAAAGATGACAGTTTGCTTTCCCCCCTCCCGGGGGTACTTATAAGTGACCCTGCTTCGCCGTACGTGCCGCACCGGGGTTCCATCCCACCACGGCCAATAAAGGCGTGCATGGGGCGATTCTCCGGTTTGCCACGAATATTGAAGCAAGGTTTTGGGTTTAGAAAAAGTTCATACCTCCGCGGGGTTGTAGTGGCTGACACGTGGATCGAGGGGTCACTCGCCTACCTCGTCGTAGGTGTCGCGCCGGTTGCCCCTCCCACCACGCTCAATAAAGGCGTGCATGGGCAGACCACCGACTCGACACGTTGGTCGAGGTAAGAGAGTGGAGGGAAGCGAGAAGCATTTGATATATATATTAATATTAATTATAATTAGATTAATTAATTGTAACTAATAATAATTATAATCATATTTAATTAGTTATGTATATTTGCAGTCAATTATAACTAATTGTAATAATTAATTATAATTAATATCATTAATCAACATAATTAATCATAATTAACTTTCATTAATCATAACTAATTAATACTAATTAACGTAAATTAATCATAATTAATTTGTAATAATTAATAATAATTTAAAAAGAAATAATCATAATTAATTAATTTGATTATAATTAATCATTAATTATAATTAAATAAATTTAATTATAATTAAGATTAATAAAGCCCTTAATCCCCCTCCATTCCTCTCTGATTTTGGCAAAACTTAAGGGGTTCGGCCGAGAGAGGCGTGAACAAGGGAGAAAGTTACCTTCATAACAAACAAGCTCCTGTTCTTGCGTCTCGATCGAAATGTCGTGACTACCGAACCGAGAGGCAGGAGAGGTCTTCGAAGGAGCAAAGCCGGCGGAGGAGGAGGTTAGGGCAGTCGGCGTGAGGTAGGGGAACTTCGGCTCTTTCCTCTCTCTCTCTCTCTCTCTCTCTCTCTCTCTCTCTCTCTCTCTCGGCTTGGAGTCGGCACGGGCAGAGGATCGTGGATGGGGCGTCGGGTGAGAGGAAGGACCTCGTGGAAGTGAGGTCGGCTATGGGAAAGAGGGAGGTGGAGCTCGGCTTCAGGAGGAGGAGTTCGGTCGTGGCTTTGGAGGTTGGGCAGAGGGCCGGGAGCTTGGAGTCGGACAGAGCAGAGAGGGGCTCGGTCGAGTGGGAGAAGAACGAGAGAGGAGTCGAGAGCTTCGTATGGGATTTGCGAGAGCAGCCAGAAGTGTGGCTGAGGGTTTGGTATTTAACGATGGAAGCGTGACAGAGATCGAGAGCGGGATTTCGGCAGGGAATACGGAGAAGCGACTGATTCGGCGCTGAACAGCGGAGCTAAGTACTGTAGCAGGCCGCGATTTCTGCAAGATTCCTGGATCCCATGGACGTGAGGTATGTATGCTGGATTTTGAGCTTTATTCCTTCTTTTTGATCTCTTGGGTATAACATGAAGGTTAACAGAATTCTAGCTGTTTTCCAATGATTGATAGGAATTACTTGAGATCTACAAGTGTTTCCTTTCAAATTTGTCTCGGAGCAGTTTCTGGGCTGGTTTTGTAGAATTCCTGCAACAGATTTTTCTACTTTGGATCGAGATTTTTGATGTTTTTAGGGGGAAAATCTGAATTTTTGAGCCTAACAAAGAGCCGGGGACATATGGCTAGAAGAAAGGCAAAAGTAATGGAAGGGGAAATCGGACAAATGAAATCTGAAATTTAATATCTCCAAACTCGAGTTTCAGATTTAAAGAAAGATATTTCAGTCATCCATGATAAGATTGATTCGAATTTTTTCATCCTAGAGGAGATGTTCAAGAAAGTGCTCGAGGATCAAACCAAAAAAATGTTGTCGGAGGTGATGGAAGTCACCGATAGCTAGGGAAATGCGGAAAACCCTAAGCCAATCAGACAAAGGGAAGATCAGGAGGTGGAGATTTCGGAAGGAACAGAAAAAATGCCTCCCCTAGGGCCTATTCCTAGGGAGGAGTCGGATAGAGGGTATGTGGAGAGGCATGAGAGGATTAGGCGTGAGTGGAGGGGTGTTGAATTTGAAAGAAGAGTGGGCTGAATTTTAAAGGTGAGGACTTGATTACGATCAAAGAGGTGTCAAATTTGAAAGGAAATGAGTTGAATATGATCAAAGGGGTGTTGAATTTGAAGAGAGAAGGTGGGCTTGTGATTAAAGGTTTGGATACGAGCGGAGGAGGGATGATTGACACAATTAGGAGGAACAACCCCCTTGGGGAATGGAAAATTTTGGAGAAAGCATGGTTGGCGAAGGAGATCTCAGAGTGAGGAAATTGAAGATGCCTATTTTTGAGGGAGCGAATGCATATGGGTGGATCTACAGGGTGGAAAGGTACTTCACTGTCAATAAGTTGACAAAGGAGGAGAGATTGACCGCAGCTGGCCTATGTTTGGAAGGGAAGGCTTTGACTTGATACCAGTGGAGGGACAGGCGATGACCCATACGAAGTTAGAGGGAGTTCAAGGATTACATATTAGAACGATACCGAACCGACAGGGGAGGAGACTTCTACAAGCAATTCTTCGCATTGACACAAGATGATTCAATGATAGTGCCGGGAGAGGTTTGAGTGCCTTGCTGGCCAATTGGACCGCCTTTCTGGGATCGTGCTAGAGGGGAACTTCATGAAGGGACTGAAACCAGAGATCCGGACGGCAATTATGTGATGAGGCCTTGTGACTTGAGAGAGGCTATGGAGCTAGCTCAGTTGGTGGAGGATAAAAAGCACCTAGAGAAAGGGACGGAAGGTAACAGCTCAAGAGGCAGACCACCACCCTTTTGCATCCAAGGAGCCAACACTAGGTACCCTTCGGGAGACCCCGAAGGAGAAGACTGTCGATGGAAGACCCCGGGACAACTTCAAGAAGCTCACAGAAACGGAGTTACAGAAGAAGAGAGTGAAGGGGCTTGTTTCAGATGTGAGGAGAGGTATACACCGGGGCAAAGATATAAGGATCAAACTCTTCAAGTTCTCATTGTTTGTGATGATGAGGGAATGGAGGAGGGTACCGTCTTCCAACCTTGCGGATAAGTCGAGTCTTTGGGAGGGGAGTATTGTTAGACCGGTCCATACGGGACCGGCTAACGGGTAATAAAGGCGGAGAATTTCCGCCTCCTGCTTGTGCCGCTCAAGCCGCAGAATCCAAAAGACCTAATTAGGAAGGATTTAGAAGTTTAGAAGAGAAATTTGAAAGCAGTGGCTGTTTAGAGATTTCCTTTTGGATTGTATGCATTAAATAGTTTGTTTTCCTAGGATTAGGGCATCTTCAATTTGACTGAAATTTGATATCTCTCTTAGGTTTTGGGTCTAGCGGCGTCTAGAGAATTGGGAGATATAGATCCTCCTCTCGAATAGAGGATCAATTGTATATTTGTATTTTCCGTTTCTATTTCATCAAATAATACAAATTATCTATTGTTTTCCTAGTTTTGTGTGGATTTTTGTGGAGAATTCTCGTTGTTTTCCAGAGATTGATAGGAATTACTTGAGATTGACAAGTGTTTCCTATCAGATTCATGAGTAGCCATAAATGGATCATAGATGCAAAATAGTAGGTATTGATTGATTTATGTTAATAGGGGCAATAACATTCATACTAAATGTGATGAAATTATAAAGAGCAAAATTTAAAAAAACACAATTTGAGGTGGTTCTTAATGAGCAGTTCTCCGAAGATTCAAAACAATGGTATAATTCGCATAATTAATTGGTTAGATTTAGCAAGTTGCTAATGCAAGGGAATTTCAACAGGGTTAGAAAGCTAGTTTCAAGTCAATGATTAAAAAATAGTTGACCATAGCACATCCATTCCTATAAAACTAAAAAGGAAAAAGTGCTCAAAATGAAAATTCAAAAAATCTAATATGTGTCATACTTAAACGGATCAGCAAGCCAGTATGAATGCTTACTGAACAAACATCAAAAAGAGACCACAACAATTACTCTGCATTATAACAAAAAAGAATAACGAAAAAATTAACTTTAAAATGTGCCAAATGACGGCCAAGAAGAAACTACCAGAACAGTTCTGTGGGCTCCGAAAATTCGGCCCCGGCCTCCGCTCGCTTTTCTTATTCGGCGAGGGAGTTTTAACTGAATAAGTTCCGAGGTAAATTTTGGAAGGCAGATGGGTTTGTAGATAAGACACTACCCAGAGATTTCGCCCTCATTTGGTGAGGACTTTATGATCTGAGTTCTGGATTCCTATAGGCGCAAGCCCCTATAGTTAATTACCCCTCCCGATCACGAGAGAGAACTTTCGATTAAGGCTAGTCGTCGATCAGATACGTAGAATATACGTGTTATCTGGCATATAATAGCAGCAAGGAGTTTGGATTGGAAAGATTTGGAATTTGGGTTGGATTTGGGAATTTGAAAAGTTTGGATTTGAGAATTTGGAAAGGTTTGAAAAGTTTGATATTTAAAACTTGAAATTTCACCATCTAGCACTTAAAGCGGATGGTGGGGGAATGGATGATGGGCCCGATCAAGATCCCATGGTTCTGTCGTCCCGGGCCATCGTGGTCCCTGGTCTACTTAGTCAGAGAAGGTAGTCGACCCAACCTGACAGAAGGATCCTTGTCGGCAGCCATGGGTTGCTTCGTCCAAGGGGACCTTGTAGACCGAGGTTGAATGTTTGTCTAAGGGGACAAATTTGAATCCACCTTAGCTAACAGAGGGCTTTGTGCCCTATCGATCATATCCTATTGATTCATATCTCAAAGATTTAACGTCATTAAGGAGCGTATTGGCTCTGGCCATAACCGCTATCTGTGGTGCCATTTGGCGGCAAAACCACTCGGTTCAGAGGGCCCCGGGTCATAACCGTTTACCTGCAGTGCCATTTGGCGGCGAAACTGCCGGTTAGAGGACACGTACCACGTCCTTACTAGCAAGAGATTGTTTGAGAATGGATCCTAGTAATATTTTCGACTAGGCATTTGGCTCTTTGTAAGCTGAAGTAGTTTTTTGATTTGTCCGCCTCGGCAAACTGTTGCGGAGGGTGGATGGATTTTGCTTTAAGTTTTGATGGATTTATTTCATTTTAAATATTTTTGGAATTTTGGATATTTTTGGGTTTTTGAGATTTTTGTGGAGTTTTTTGGGTATTTTTGGGTGGAGCTTTGAAATATTTGAGAAATATTTGGGTATTTGGGAGACATTTAAAAATGTTTGGGAACCCCTCCGGTTGAGACCTGCATTCAACACGGCCATCATCGGGGTGTTCGGGGGTCATTTCTTTTTATGGATTGAACCTTGTCAACTCTGTCGGGCTGTCGACAGAGGATCGGGTTTCATAGGCTTCGTGCCTTTGTTAGTGAATTCATATTGTTGTAGGCCTTGAAGGCCTGATATGAATGTTTTAAAACAAATATACCGGTCGCCACAACTTTATATTTGCTTAATGGTTCGAACCCTGTCGACTTCTATTGACCCGTATAAAAGGATCAGTCTCGAACCTGAATTCACTTGTCAACCCGCGCAGCATCCCTAGACGTCACGTGTGTACCAATAACACGCTCGCCGGGGCCCATGCGGGTTGAGAATATATTTTCCCCCTTTAGTGTACCTATGTGTATACAATTTTTAGTGCACGTGCGGGGGTGTTCTTGGAATATACGCCTTCTGTCTGCTTATACGTAGGTTGCAGATCCGGTGGCATAGCGTAGCAGCTTCTGAATAGAGTGGTTCGCTGCTTCGTACAGGTAGACTGTCGTGCACTATTTGTTGATTTTCGTAGGCGGGTCATAGTGCACTAACGAGCCTCCTGCCTTGTATTTGTAGATGCCCGTAGACAATAAACTGGGTGTACTACGAGTCTTCTATAGTAGCCCGTGGATACTTGCAATTGTTGTAGTCACCTTGTATGTTGTTTGTAGATGATATGTGATATTGATAGCGGAACTCCAACAGAAGCTCGTGGGAGCTTCTATCTGTCGTATCCTTCGTGCACTTTGTTGTGGTATTTGGTCTTTACAATACATCCACCACTGCTAGAGGTAGATGTATTCATCCTTAGACTGAAGTTGACTATAGAATACTGCATTTACTGTAGTCTTTATGTACTTGTATCTTGATGTTGATTGTTGGAGTGTTGTAATATTCTTGTTTTCTCTCTAATTTGATATCTACTTGCAAGAAGGTCATTTGAACTTTTCGCATACATCTTCGATAACCATTATTTCCTATAGCTTACAAGGTTGAATATGGTTGCTTATATTCTGATGTTGATGGTAGAAGTGGTGTAAGGTAGTTGCTTCATCTACTAAACGTCCTTTATACCTTACTCACGAATATGTCATATCATTTGCAGCATGACATTGTATGTTTGTAGGGATGATATAGCACATTCACTTTGACATTAACATTGACTGATGAATGGGTTGCATTCATCAATAATCTCCCCATATATATTGATTGATAACTTGCAACATTCTCATGTGGGTCATTTAGTACTTGTGGCGGCCGTCATTTGTATATACGAGATATCTTCTTCATGAATAAATTGTATTATTCATTAGGGACCTCATTTTGTAGCAAGTGGTATCCAAGATCCTTTGTAGCGGCCTTCCTTATTCATACATAAATCCTTTGGTCATTACACCTGAGTGAGATATATGAATCTTTCCTTGTGCATCTGAATACCAAATCCTTCCACTTGCATGTGACAAATGTATTTGCTTGCAAATGCATCAACACATTTTATTTTGACTTTTATTTGCAAATGAGTCGTGATCACAAACTCCTTTGTTTTTCAAGGATCATCCAATGTATGTAGTGGGTTCGATATCATTATTCAAACCAAGTTCTACTTGATTTTGAATCAAATGAGACTTAAGATACAAGTTCAAATTTGAGTCAAAAGTGTTCAATCAAGTTCATTGTCCAACTCATTCGAGCTCAAATAGGTTTTCTCTTGTTCAAATCTTTATTGCATTTGAACCCATTTCATGTTCAAATTCATCATATGCTTAATGCCATTTGATTAAAGTCCATTTAAGTCCAAGATGAGTTATTTGCATTTGAGATCAACTCGTTTGGACTTAGCTTGAATTCTCAATTCAGTTTAAGTTCAAGTTGACGTCATTCAGTCTAAATCAAGTCCACAAGTCTCATCATCGCTTGTCCAAATCTTTGTTCAAGTCCTCGTAGTCTTGTTGAGTTCAAGTTCTTTGTTCAACTCATGTGAGTTCAAATGGTCTCCTGTATCATTCTTAAGTCCAAGCCTTGTCGGCTTAATGTTCAAATCAAGTTCTTGTGATTTACTTCAGCTTGAATTTATTTTAGATTTGAGCTTTATTGCATTAGAGTCCACAAGTCTGAGTTCACCATTGTTCTTGCATGTCATTCGAGTGTAAGTGTAGCGATATTTCACCCGAAATTTCGGCAACCTTCCGGCGTCTCCCCCGTTTAGGGGAAAACTACGGAAAACTGGGCCTTTCCCACCACGCTAAGAAAAGCGTGCATGGTAGATGCCCTCTTTCGAGGACACCGCGGCCGTGTAATTTTTCGATCCCCCACCACGCTAAGAAAAGCGTGCATGGGTATTATTTTTGTTTGTAAAAAAGTATATATTTTTTTTATTTTTGAAAATATTTTGTAAGCAAGGTAGTTGTTTCCCCGCAAGCGGGTACTTATGGGTATCCCCGCTTCGTCGCACGCATCGCACCGGGATCCCTTCCCACCACGCTAAGAAAAGCGTGCATATGCGGGGTTTCCAAGGCGATACGAACTTCGAAGAAGGAATTTGGTGATTACCCGCTTCGTCGTAGGCGTCGGGACGCACGTCCTCCCACCACGCTAAGAAAAGCGTGCATAGGTGGTCGTTTTGTCTCGACGAATGCGTTGAAACGAGTTCTCGGAGTTTTAGGGTTTAGGAGTTATACCTGCACGGGGTCGACGACGGCTCGAGGATCGAGGGAGAGAGTGAGGGGAAGGATTTTCTTTTATTAATATTAATTATAATAATAATTAAATAATCATAATTAATAATTAATAACTAATTGTTAATTAATTATATTAGTAATCTAATAATAATTATAATTAATTAATAATTAACTATAATTAATTAAATTTAATTATAGTTAACTAAATAATTATAATTAGTAATTAACTACTAAATATTAATTAATTATAATTAAGTAATTAATTACAATCATAATTAAATAATAACTAAAATAATTAATAGTAATTAAAATAGAAATAGAAAATAAAAAATAAAAATAAAATGAAACCCTCCCTCCCATTCTCTGGTTCGGCCAGACCTACGGGATTCGGCCGTGAGTCGTGTGAGAGCGAGATAATCACCTTCACAGGAAGCGAGTTTCCCTTGTGGCTTCCGATCAAAATGTTGAAACTTCCGATCCGTCCAGGAAGGGTGTGTCGCAGAGAGGTTCGGCCGGCTTTGGGCCTTGGCTTCGTCGACTAGAGGCGTCGAATGAAGTGGCCGACGAGATTCGGCTATGGCTTGGAGTCGGCAGAGGCAGCCGGAGGAGACAGGAGCTCGGTCTTTGGGTTCGGATCGGCAAGGTAGGGAGAGGCTTTTCACTCTATTTCCCTCTCTCTCTTTCTCTCTTTCAGCTTCTCTCTCTCTCTCTCTGCGAACTGAAGGGAGGCGGAGGTCTGGCTGTTGGAACGGAGGCAATGAGGTGGAGTTACGGGAGGAGAAGAGGTATCGGTCGGGAGAGCAGTTGGAGCGGGAGAGGGAGTGTCGGTCGAGCAGCCGAACAGAAGGCTTTGGCTTCTATTTAACGACACTTGTGGTCGTTCGATCGAGGAGTTGTCGCAGGTTTCATGCAAAAATCCCGGGATGAGACGCGAGCACAGCGGGATTTGCGGGAAGAGATGCGAGTCCAGCGGCTCCAGCAGGGATTTCGACGGGATTTTGGGGATTTGATCGTAGATCAGAGCAGTTCGCAGGATTTCGGGGATCCTTCGGGTATACGTTGGACTTTCACTTTGCTTTCTCCTTTTGTTTTGTTTATACAGAGGTTAACAAGTTCAAAAGTAACAACGATATCAAAAGTAGTTTTGTTGGTTGCGTACATGATATACAAGTTTTATGTGTTGGGTGTAATGGAACGGGGGTAAGAAGAGAACATGGGGCTGGGTTCTTCTTTCCTAAGCGGGCAAGCATGGCAGAAAAACAGAATGATCAAAAGCTTAAACATGTATTTCAAAATAAGTTGAAGAAATGCTGTCTCATATCCCAAAACACGTACAGTCAAATTCCAGGATGCATAGTTAGTTTAATGTTGATTGAAATAGATGAGATTTTTACAAATACAAAAATCGGTCCAAAATGGAAATTCATGCCACGCTATATCATTGCTAATCAACACGGACGAATAGTAATATGCCATACTCGTACATAAGAAAAGGTGGTCACTGTAGTTCAACCATAAAAAATAGAAACAGAAGGGAGCTGCTGCGGGATCACAATAATAAATGCTCTCTTCCCTTTAAAAATGACTCAGCATTTTCAACGCAATTCAGTTAGATTATGGTGGTGAAATTGAATGTTTTAGAGTTCATCTTTTTTTATAATTCATAATAAAAGACTGAAATGTTCACTGCCTGTCTTAAACAATTTAATCCTTGTTTATTATCCTCTGCAGCTAATAAGAAAAATTTACAGGTTCCAAAAAGGCACATAAAAGGATCAAAGTCATGTCAAACCTAAATAAAACAAAAACATATAATTGAATAACTTCGACCACCCCCATACACTAAATATTACACCAAATTCTCCTGCTGATCTAAAAGTTGCAAGTATCCATTGTTTAAAATTATGTAATTTGAGGCTTACCTTGCCCAGCTCAACGTGAGGCGCATGCAAAGCACTTTGAAACTTATGCCTCACAGATGGAGATAGAGGCATATGCCTCAATTGTTTGATGCACGTGTAATGAGTCGTACGCTTCTATTTCATGTATTGAAGTTTTGGAGGAGGATGAAGATCCTTTGGCTATTAATGATGAGGCATCGGATGGCAAATGATTCGTGAAGGATGATAATTGAGTTACATCATCACAATTACAAGAGAAATATTTCAATGTTAACATTTTTTATGAATGAACAAAAATGATAAAATCGACTGTAAAATTTTTATGTGATAGAAATTATGAAGGGTCAACATAGTCATTGTTTTAATTTATGTTCTTATTGCATTTAATTGATTTGGAAGTGGAAGATGATGGAGAATGAAGAGGATGATAAAGATTGGAAGGATATTGATACAAGTGAGGATGAGATGGAGGTGAGAAGTAATCGAATATGATGTTAGCTCAACTGAAGTCTCTTAAAGTGATGAAAGTATGAGAGAAATACTTCAATATCCGATTGTACAATTTTAAATCTTGTAAGTACACCCATTGTCAAACATTTTTAAGTGTTGTTACATGAAAAATTATGTGAAATTTGTATCAGAAGAATAAGGTATTGTATGTGTATGTATATAACAAAGGTGAGGTGAGAGTAGTTTTTAAATTAATGGAGGTGGGTGTAATTTTGACAATCTAAGTAGGTCAAATTAAATTAACCAGTTAAAAAAATGAGTTTTTTTTATCGCAAGAGCATATAACAATACTACTTCCATAATATGATATTTTAATTACAATGCATAAATGTCAAAATTATACCCAAAAAAAAAAATGAATCAAACCCAAATGCAACATTAGCCATTCTTACCCATCGCATTTATACATATTCTCTCCATCAAGCCACTCCTTAACAGTAAACTGATTCAGGCACTCCTCCAAAGATTCGGAGTCCCCGTGTATTTCAACTGTCAGATCCATCATGTTCTCATAACGGTTTGAAACCATATCACAGTTTGTACATATTACCTGAAAGTATGCATCAGTTAAGAGACGTAGGGAGAATTTTCGGTTGAAAAACTTGAAATTTGAGGACTGGTAATATTTATACATGTTTCAATCAAGTTATAAAAAATTATTAAAAATAAATAAATACGCAAAACACTGTGGGCTCCGAAAATTCGGCCCTGGCCTCCGCCCGCTTGATTAATTTTTATTCGGCGAGGAAGTTTTAACGGAATTAAGTTCCGGGGTAAATTTTGGAAGGCAGATGGGTTTGTAGATAAGACACTACCCAGAGATTTCGCCCTCATTTTGCGAGGACTTTATGATCTGAGTTATGGTTTCCTATAGGCGCAAGTCCCTATAGTTAATTACCCCTCCCAATAATGAGAGAGAACTTCCGATTAAGGCTAGTCATCAATCAAATACATTGAAGATACGTAGTATCTGGCACATAGTAGTGGCATAGGCTTGAAGTAGAAAATGTAGAGATTTGATATTTAAAATAGAAATTTCACCACCTTGCACTTAAAGCGGACGGTGGGGGAATGGATGATGGACCCGATCAAGATCCCATGGTTCCGTCGTCCCGGGCCATCGTGATCCCTGGTCTACTTAGTCAAAGGAGGTAGTCGACTCAACCTGGCAGAAGGATCCTTGTTGGCAGCCATGGGTTGCTTCGTCTAATGGTACCTTGTAGACCTGGGTTGAGTGTTTGTCTAAGTGAACAAATTTGAATCCACCTTAGTTAACAGAGGACTTTGTGCCCTATCGACCATATCCTATTAATTCATATCTCAAGGATTCGATGCCACTAAAGAGCGTATTGACTCTGACCATAACCGATATTTCGTGGTGCCATTTGGCAACAAAACCACTCGGTTCAGAGGGCCCCAGGTCATAACCGTTTATCCAGCGGTGCCATTTGGCGGCAAAACCGCCGATTAGAGGACACGAGCCATGTCTTTATTGGCAGGAGATTGTTTGAGAATGGATCCTAATGATATTTTCGACTAGGCATTAGCTCTATGTGAGCTGAAGTAAATTTTAATTGTCGGATTCCCTCCTACCACGCTAAGAAAAGCATGTAAGCCGGCTCGTCGCACACGCCGAGGACAGGGTTTTGGAGCTAAGGGGTCATTCGCCTACCTCATCGTAGGTGTCGCGCCGGTTTCCCTCCTACCACGCTAAGAAAAACGTGTATATGTGGTCTGCCTGCCCAACACGCATGCCAAGGTAAGAGGGAAATTTTTGAGTTCAAAAAGTTATACCTTTGGCGGCTGGTGAACCGATAGTGGAGGCTCGAGGACCGAGGCAAGAGGAGGCAAGCATTTCTTCTCCTCTTTTCTTTTTGAATTAATATTAATTAATTTTAATTAATTAACATTTTTTTAATTAATTACTTATAATTAATTAATATAATTAATCAAATTTTATTAAAATTAACTAAAATCATTAATTATAATTAATCTATAATTAACTAAAACTAATTAAAATCAATTAAATTTAATAAATTATAATTAATTAATAATAATAATACTTTTTATAAATTATAATTAATTAAACTTAATTCTAATTAAAATTAATTAGATTACAACAACAACATCAAGCCTTTATCCCACTACGTGGGGTCGGCTACATGAACCCTAAAATTAAAATTAATTAGATTAATTATAATAATTTAATTAAAATTAACTATGATTAATTATAATAATTATAATTAATTAGAATTAATTAAAAATAATTATAATTAAATATTTATTTAATATATTTTTTTTAATCCCTCGGCACGGCGGATTTACGGGATTTGGTCGAGAAGCGTGCGGCAAGGGAGAAAGTTACCTTCACCACTAGCGAGCTCCCTCGTTGCTTCCGATCCAACAAGGAGGGAGAGTGGTGGAAGGAGCAAAGTCGGACGACAACACAGGAGGATCGAAGAGGCGCGCAAAAGGTAGAAAGTTATCTTCACGGAGAGCAAGCCCCCGTATGGCTTCCGATCAAAATGTCGAACAGCACGAAGGGCCGGAGAAGCGACGCCGAGGGAGAAAGTTGCCTTCGAAGCCGCGAGCTCCTCTTGCTGCTTCCGATCGTAATGTCGTAACTTCCGATCCGACTGGAAGAAGGCGTCGGGGAGAGGGATCGAGAGCGGAGAGGGAAGGAATCGGAGAGAGTGAGAGAGCCAGAGAGATCGGAGAGGAGAGCCCGAAGGCTTCGTTCTCGCGGCTTTTTAACGACGCGAGGTTGTGCGAAAGACGAGCGAGGAGCGTCGCGAACGTGTCCGCGACGTGCAACGTGGGAGGGGCAGAGAGCATTTATGTTGTTTATCTATATATATATATATATATATATATATATATATATATATATATATATATATATATATATATATATATATATATATATATATATATATATATATATATATATATATTGTTCTGTAGGTCAACAAACACATTATGGTTGACAACGATTAATGAAGAACGCAATTGCACTTTCACATTTCTATCCTAACATATATCTCGCAGGCCAATATTGTTTTTCAAAACTTTGATGTCAAATTAATCACTATATGAAAATTGAGGAATATTGTTGTATACAAAATTCTTAATGAATGTTCATCACTTTTCTAGAGAAGATTTTGACCTAGGAGAATTAATACTAAGTGGTATCGTACACCCTTATTTGGGAAATGCAACCATCAATGGCATGATCACTGGCCTTTCCAGCTATTATTTGGTACCAACACAATCTCAATAACATAGAACAATTTGGAGAAACCCAGTACTCCAAAAGCTTGGACAGATGAAGAAGACGCAACCTAGTCAATCATCATGAATCACTATCATTGTGTCTACATGGAAGTCCATGAAGCATTAGTTCTCTGTGGACCACGAGATATGATAGTTGTTATGCTGCCTTATTGTTAAGCGTTTATCATAATTGATTCAATATAAGAGCCCTTCTTTAGCCATCAGTCATGAATCATTGTTTTTGTAACAATCAAGCTTAACATGTCATAGCATAAGACACTATAATCATAACTATAAGAAAAGGCATGAAATAAGAAAATAAACAAGATCACATTCACGAACATAACTCGTGATCATCTCACACTGCATGAATTCCACTAACACCCACAAGAGCAATAAGTTGACAATTACCATAACTCAATCATCAACTGTGTTTGAATGCAAATCAGTTACTTCGTAGTTCATCGTGGACCACAAGGGAAATGTGAGGTTTTATTTTGCCATCTTGATAGAATTTTTCATAAATTGATGCCATGTAAAAACAATTCAACCATCAAAGATAATTTACTACCTTTGTCAATTTAGCCATGTTTAACCTTTAATTTCATGATTCATTGAATATCATGCCCTCAATTGTTATCCAACAAGATATCGCTCACTCTGGATATAGAAAATTCAAGAATTTATCCTCTTTGTGCAACTTCCAAGAGAGTTCAGTCATCCTAAGAATGCTTCAACATAAGCACTCTAACTTTGGAGTTCCTAATGGCCAAGGAAGAACAATGTTTAAGAGCTCCATTGCATTGTATTTAAGAGATCCTATGTTATAGACCAAAACTACCATAAACGTATAGACAAAAGATAACAAAACAAACCAAAAAAGACCTTAAGCAGGCATCTTGCATTGCATCAATTTTCCTCGAATGCGAAGAATTCCACACTTGCATCAATTCTCCTAGAATGCGGAGAATTCCACACAAACAGTTGATATTCTGTCAGTGATATTCTCCATTGTACTGTTAAGCAAGGGAAATACATCTCCAATAACAGATGAACAACAAAACTATCCTAATAAGGAAAGATGAAGGGACAGCTGTACTATGGAGAAAGACACGGAAAAAACTGCATCAACAATTTTGGTAGAAGACTTTTATCATAGATCACCACAATAAATTATCAATGGTTCAGGAAAGAAACCTTCAAAAGCCTAAACTGCTTCATGCAAAGGGACAGATTAATCTCAAATAAGAAATATTTAGCAACAATGTAAAAAAGTAATAGATTTTTTCATCATTTATGTCATTTTAGCTTCAAGGTTGGGCTAGTTTGTTTGGGTAGTAATTGAGTTAGATAAATTAGACCGGATCAACAGGGTTCGCATACAATAATTATGTTGGCATGGGTTTGACTCTTAAGGCTAGAATAAGAGAAATATGTTAGATTAAGTATGGAAGAAAGTGCCAAGATAATAAAGATTTTTGTTTAATGTAGTGTAGCATCACATATTTTCGTGCTTGGGATTGTAGAAAGTGGTTAATTCGCGTGCAAAAATGATGGCATAAAACTTACAAAAGGAAAGAAATGAAATAATTAGAAAAGGGTTGAATTCAAATGGAGTAATTTAGGCTTCGTTAGGATCTATTTCAGGATTAAATTTGAGGATGAGATTTTAAGGAGTTGATTGGGAGTGGTTAGAGGGGTGTTTAAGTGGCTAGAAAATTTCAAGTTCAAGTGAGAATTTCATTAAGGATAACATGTAATTTATTTAGATGAGGAGGACCATTTGTGAAATTTAAATGAAGCGAAAAATCAAGCTAAAATACTTTTAATGGGCAAATCAGGAGGTTGGGGCAACATTGGAGAGAGAATACGAGTCAAAGGCATGGGAACGGGGATTAGATCAAGTTTTGGGTTTATTTTGGGTTAGGTTTAGGTTTGGAATTTGGTTAGGTTTGGGAAAAAGATTGAGATTGAAAATGCTTATCTGCACATAGGACTATGACAATACTTGAGAGAAGAAGGTGACATCAATGATCTCTTGGAAATTTTAAACCGTAGCAAACTTAATTTTGTCATGAAGAACTCCTTGGATTAAGAATCTCAGCTCCATATCATTTGATGATAAACTAGTAGATGAGTTTGTGGGTGGACTTCTAAGCCTTTATTTTCATAGAAAAAAGTGTTTAGCATCGAGAGAACCTAGTAAGAGAACGAATTGAGAAGATCAGAAGAATGGAGTTCACATGGAAGAGAGACAAAAAAGTGAGAGAAAGAAGAAAGATTATGCAACTAAAGAAGCCACATCAAATAGACTGCATGCCCATCCATGATCCATCTTTCTCTCTCTAACAGTAACCTTCAATCTCCCATATAAATCATGACACATGTGAAACCAGGTAAATGAACTAGCAGCTTGCCCCAAGAAAATATTCTCAAATTAAAAGTAAATTCAATTTATCCAAGTACTTAGTTAGCAAGATTGAACAGGGCGAGCTATCTGCAGCTACCATAGCCATAGCAGAATCTAGCAAACACTTATCCAACTCATTAGTAAAGAACCATGGCAAACAAAATAAAATACAAACCACAAGCGTTAAAGGCAAAGGAGAGAACAAAATTATTAACTAAAGGAAACCCCATATATTGATGGAAAGAATGTCAATAAAGAACAGAACAAAAGAGGAGGAAATGAAAGATCAATTAAGGACAAAAACCATTAGCCTTAAGTGCTTTTCAAAGGAGATGAGAAAATTATTTACATAAGGAAACCACATCTAAGATGGAAAGAACCTTGATAGAGAATTGTAAAACAAGGTGGCAAAGATTTCTCAATGGTAAGTCTCATCTATGCACATATATGATTTTGCAGTAAAAGTAAAAAAACCGACTATTCCAAGGCCGAATTATTTTGCAATTAGGTAGAACAAGCCCATCAACTTCATCCCAAACCAATATACTGTAGCATACATTCAGAGTATTAAAGGCATATATAAATAGTAGTAAACAAGCAGCAGGAAACATTTCATCGGATCATCCGTAACAAAGAAATTATTTTGAAGCAAAGCAGCATCATTCAAAATTCTGAAATACAAAGACATCAGGAAATAACTATCAAGTTATAAAATCCAACCTGTGATCGGAGATGGCCACCAAATATGTATTGGACAATAGTTGTCTCTTGTGTGCTAGGATCCACAGCTTTTTCACCTCCATACTCATCAAGGCAAATTGATTGCATTGTGTCAATAGCAAACCTAAATGTTACATAAATTCACTATACTAAGAAAAATCATACATATAACAGCTTGATGGCATAGGGAAATAACTCAAGCTTATCCAATCGATAAAGAAAGCAAATGACCTCATGAATTCATGAGCATCCTCCTGTCTTCCATAGCCAAGATTACCACCAATATTTGGTAACCGAGAAAGAATATTGATGGGTGAAAAAGATTGTGAACTTTCACTAGCTCTTTTCATGTGGGCTTGCAGCTCACACAAGAAACACCAATCATCTCTGCTCCTCAAGCCTGCAAAATGATTGATGGAGAGGTAATAAAGATGAACAAGAAATTAATGCAAATGAATGAGACTATGACTGAAGCATGCGATAGCATACATCCTCTACTATGGTTCTTCTCCAATAAATAGGCAACAAGTGGTCTTGTACATGACAGACATTGTAAAACCACATTTGCAAAGCAACTGCAGTATGAAAGCAAGAACATATTAGAAGCGTAATAAACCAACTAATGATGGTTATGTTCATCACAAAAGTGAACAAACTCATAACCATCAAAAAAGATAATTTGATACTCAAACCTGTTCCCACAGTTTAAAAGCCCGCAAGGTGGAAAACCTGGCTTATCCCAGTCAAAAAGCTTGACAAACTCATCATATGGGAAAAGGATCTGGACAATAATAACTTCATCAATTCTAACAGAAAGAAATCTCTCATGCTAAACTGATTCTTCAATGAAGTATTACCTTTTTTGGTTCTTTCAGCACCTTACGGGTTCCATGATCAGGCACCAAAGAAATTGCAGAAGATTTCCTCGTTGAACCTGTTCCATAGGTATCAAACTTATTTGGAGACCCAACTTCCCTGCATTTTGACTTATGCTCGGCTTTCCAATGCTTTGACTGGCATTCTTGAGAGCTGAAAATTAAAGTACCGACTTTAAATCTCACATGGAAGGATTGTTCAAATGATAAAGATAAGCACTATGGAAACAATACAAACATTCAAGAAGGATCCTGTATGTAGCACAGTCATGAGCTTGTTAAAACCAGTAGCAAGATGGAAAGTCACAAAACTCTGCAACAGAGTAAAATTTCAAAAATAAGAACATAGTTTATGTGTGCAGAATTAATTACCAAAACCTTGTTACCGGTAACTTACAAAATTAGAGGGAACCCGGAAACATTAAATCACCATATCAAAACAAATAATATTAAAGAAACTTTATAACTAGGAATTGAGATAGGGAAAAACTCATAGTAGGTGGCTTAAGTACATTATGTTGAACATATGAGCACATGTGACTCATGTGGTACATCAGTAACTTGATGATGATAACTCTTGTTTGGTGTCATCTAATGCTTAGCTAAATGTTTTTTACAAGTTTATATAATTATTATAGCAACCACGCAGGTTGTCATGTTGATAAAAAAAGTTCACTAGGAAGGCTTGGAGGATGAGCTCAATTGTTGATCAAAAAATTCCAAGGTTTTGTGTCCTAGTGTCTAGTGTGCTATTAGCATTCATAGTAACAAATGAACTGGAATATCATATTATTACCAAAGTCACAAAGATGAGGAACGCAAGCATAAAAATTGTTTGATTTAAAATTTTATTTTAAAATATTCAAGAAATTATTGAAATTTCATTTAAGTTAAATCTTTATTTATTTCATTTTTTACCCAAAGTTTTTAAATGCAAGTTTTCATTTCAAATACCCCAAAAAATTGTCCAGAAATCATTTTTAATACCTAAAAAATACTTAAACTTTGTTAACAAAACTACTACAAAAATCCCAACATATTTTGACCACCATTTAAATTAGTTTGTGAAAAGTTAAATTTTATGATTACTTAATCAATAAATACATAATTAGTTCATATACTTAAAATTAAGCTTTGCTTCTATCAGAATATTTTTTCAGTGCAAAATGATATATAATATTTTATATTTAAGTTTAATAATCATTAAATAAGAATTAATAAAAAGTTACCCATATTTATAACCTATGCCGTTGAACTTACCTTGCCTTCATCCCAGCTAGACCGAGCAAAGCTAGATTGCTCCAATCCCATACCCAAGGGCCCAATCTTTTATAAATCTGGAATGGAGTGTCTAATTCCTAAACTCGTTAAACTATTTTTACCTGGACTCATTAGGCACAGTCAGACCTATTAAGCAGTTTTCGAACCCAGGAATAACAACCATTATTTTTTGAGTTATTGAGAGTATTTCTTAAAATGTAAAATAATATTTTCAAGATTTCAAACTAGTTTAGCACCCAAAATAATTCCTAAGGTTAATTTATAAATATATTATCAATTGGATAGAACTAAAAAACTAATGAAAACTTTATGTTAAAAGAACAGATTTAATTTTTATACTCAAGTGTTGAATCAATTTCGAAGCTTTCAGAAGAAAAAAAAATTAGGTGACCATCAAATGAATTCCAGCGACCTCATCCTTAGCAAGATGAGCATCTACTCCTATCACAGCCAAACTCCCTCTCCCATCTCTTACTGCAACCTCTCTCTAGTTGCCTCTCTTTCTCTCTATCTCACTTTCTCTCTCTAAAAAAATATAAAAAAGAAGTTTCTTTAAAAAAAAGCACTTATCTTTGCGGGAAAACAGAGAAAATAAAAAAGAGAAAAATTGCATGTAGCTATTTTCAGCGTAAATTTCTTGTCATTTCATTGTCAACAATAATTACACTCCAAAAATTTCATTTGCGACACATTTTGCACGACAAACGAAACATATGGGTGCTTTTCTTAGCATGATAAAGTAAAATATATATGCTACAAAAATTCTCATGCAAATACCCTAAACAAGCATTTTTTTTTGCACGGTGAGTTTTGAATATCCAAGCAATAATGTAGTACAATAACCACACACATCTTCCTTTAAATAGTAGGTAAGACGCTCCTCGCAGATGTCTCCCTCATAGGAGAGACACAACGAGGCTGCCAAGATTTTTAATGAAATGGCCCAAAAAGACAAAATGGACTTTTGGACGCAAATACAGTATAAAAATAAAGATTAAATGAAGATAAAACTATAAAATGAAAATTTCAAATGCAGTGTTTATTGCATCAAAATAACCCAAATATATGTCATAATTAGATTAATAAGGAACTCGACAACCTGCCTACAAGCATAAACAAGGACCAGTAATTACTTACAAAAAAACTCAGAATTGCTAGAACCATGAACTGCAATACAACAACATCAAACGTTTATCTATGTGGGGTCCGCTACATGAATCTTTTTTTCTCCATTATGTCTTGTTAAGAGTCAAATTCTTATTTAAATAACAAAAAAATGTCAGTTCTAATATTTTCTAACAAAGTCTTTTTAGGTCCACCTCTACCTCTCTTAACATAGGCCAACTATAATAAATCTACTCTCCTAACCGGGTCATCAGAAGTCCGACATTTTATGTGACCAAACTATCTAAAACAACCCTCTCTAATCTTCTCTGCCTCGATAGCTACTCCTACCTTTTCACATATATACTCATTTCACATTCTATCTCTAAGAGTAGAACTATGAACTGCAATCATATGTAAAAATAATCAGCTGAAAGCCTCTATTAAAAGGAAAAGAAATGCCATTATGGGCTATCTGAGCATTCATGTGGACAAATGCAAGCCAATATTGGTTTGAACATAAAACAATAATCTAAATTGAAATAGTCACAATCAAAATTGTAACACTTGCAAGCAAATAGAATGTGATACCCTTAAAACTCAAAACAAAATGTTGTGTGCATTCTAATGACAAAGTATTCATGTAAATAATTGAATATGGAAAATTCCAAATATTTTACATGAATCACAAAGCAGTCTTCAAATCAATTACAACATGCATATATGCTCTGACTGGGTGATTTTTCTACTAAATGACAAAGGCATGATGATCGAAGGTTGAATTACTATCATAGCCAGAGCCCGCAAATTATCCAATGGCCCAACCCCCTAAGTGAGAATCATAGAGTGCACTTGATAGGGCATCAAGCTCTTTGTTAGTTAAAGCCAATTTATAATCCCTTAATGCAAAGATCTACCCGAGGTCTACAATGTTCCCTTAGACGACGCAACCCATGGCTTCCAAAAAAAAAGTCAATTGGTCAAGTTACATCGACTACCTCTACTGATTAAATGGACTAAAGTCCATGATAAGTCAACGAGACCATGACATTTTGATTGGAATTGTCATCATTTACTATTTTCCCCTGCCATTCACTTTAAGCTAAATGCAATCTCTAAATCCAAAATCACTACTATTATAAGCTAAGCATTTAGCATCTAATAACTAACGTTAATAAAAAATATTCTCTTGTTACCGATAGCGATTAACCATAGAAGCTTGAACGTATAGGAAAACTAAAACTAGATCATAAAGTTCTCATAAAATGGAGGCAAAATCTCTTAATATTAATTATCTACAATCAAATCTTCCGTCAAAAAGTGTGGAACACAAAATCCCTTACAAGAGCAAGGAATAAATTTTCAGAGCCCACGGTATTATATTGGGCTCGATGTAGATTCATTTCTATCCCATTTTTTGTATAGTATTGATGGCATGCTTCAAGCAATTGATAATGATTATTATAGTGAAACATGTGATCATGCTTCTTTCTCTCTATTGTCTAAGCATATTATAGCATGCTTTACACAATTACTATGCACTCCTTTTCCTGATAAAATATTGTAGGAAATGGGATTGGACAAATCATTATTAATATTTTGCATTATGATGGTGTTATATGCATATTGTCTTTAAATTAGTGTAACTTCTTTTCTATCCCATTTGTTTGGTAGTATTTATTAATATGCTACAGTAATAGACAATTATTATTATGCACTATAGCATGTATGTTTCCTACCTTTTGTTTTCCAAGGACATCATAAGAGGTTTTACATTATATCACGTACTCTTCCTCCTTATTAAAATATTATGGATTGTTGATATCATTTTAGCACAAAGGCCATGCTCATTGAATATCCAACATATATATATGGAAGAACCTTTGCACAGTATATTACATAATCTAATTGGCACTCTTCTTGGAAATAAAATTAACTAGTAAGCAAGTTTTTGAAAGCTCATATTAGCCTTGCTATATTAATGGTTTATCGCTTGTAATCAATATTGGTTGGACATAACTACACAGTTAACTCTAATGTATCAGATCCCTAAGTTCATGTCTAAGCTCAATGCAACTAATACTTATTGCAATCGTTGTTACCTTATTGTGATGATGTGAGATTTTGAAATGCATAAGTTACGCTCAAGTAATCATGAATCAACAAGTCCAACTATGTGACTTCTAAGTTTGATTTTAGCTTATCGTCTAATAGATATATGCGCTCTTTGTTACTTGAGTGAGTGGCCAATGTGCAACAAATTGATTCTATATTCTCCTAATATTTTGGGTAAGCTATATGATGTGATAGAATTTCAAACAAACCCACGGAGTATTTGATTTATAGACTACTCATGTTGGTGTGTGTGTGTGTGTGTATATATATATGAATAGACTTGGGGTTAAGTTGGGTTTTGAACTAGAATTATGAGAGCTTAAAACAAGATTAAAACCTATGAGGAGCTATTTAGGAAGTTATATTAACCATCAAGGAAGTGCATTTAGTGATAAGATCATCTGCAATATGTGTTATTAGCCACGGATGATTTAAATGGAGGAGGTTATAATGGTTCACTGCACTTATAATAGATATATACCCAAATTATATATGATAACTGAAATTGTTGGTATAGAAAATAATTTTTTTGGGCTATGTAATTTACGATAGACCTATTTGCCGCCACATTGTATGATAAGCCTTGAGTGTAACACATTACGCAAGAACACTATGGCAGTTGAATATCATAGCCGCGCCATCTGAGGAAAAATCATAAAGATCATAGCCCAAAATAGTAGGAGAAAACCAACATTTAAATGGTAGTGAGGCACTTAGCTCGTCTTGATCTGTTAGTTGAGAGCTTTGGTTACCAGCCAAGAGGTGTTGGATTCGAAGCTTGTGTATGTGAGTTTGCCTTGATTGAATCAAAAGTCCCAAAAAATGATTGTGAGGGAGTGAATAATGATGATCCCAAATTTGAGAACCATAACATTAAGACGAGAGAGGTATACCAAGTTAGGCTTGATTGTATGCACTGATTGGTTTCCAATCAATGCGCAATTGACTGAGTATGTCGATGCTTATGACGAAGTCCCCACTCAAACACACCCATCCCAAATTATCTACGTCACAGCGAGTCTGGTCTGTAACACCGGATGGCGTAGACGTCAGAAACGCAAAAAAACTTTGGATTGAATGAGAGGTAGATGGTCACCCTCAATATTATGGCCGATCCCAATGGGTTGATGAGGTGTGACTTGATTTACATCAAATGGGTTTGTTAAGGTGCCAATGTGGAAGCATATTATCAGTGTGGACCCTCAAGAAATACTTACATTAGTTTCAAGTCTATATTGCTACTAGCTACTGAAACGAAGTGGGATAATCATTGTAGACCAAAAATCAGGAACGGAACAAATTCTGGAAGCATCAGCGAAAAAAAAAACTCAAACCCATATAAATCATTCAAAATCGACACTACCATTCACCAATCAAGAAATTAAAAAGCATTCAAACCCAACAGAATAAAAAGGTAAAAAGGGCTAAGAAAAGATGACCCCTACCAGTACCAGACGCTCTTGCACCTCGAACACTTCTTGCTAGCCGATCGCGTGCAAACAGGGCATTCTGATACCCCCACGCCTACGGCGTCGCTCCCACCGCTCCCGATGAGCATATGATGGTGTCCTTGGAACTCCTCGTTGCACTGCAAAGCCGCGTCTACGACGGAGGACCGGGGGGCTTTTTTTCTCGTGAGGACGAACACCCCGGCAACGAGTATTAATAGTAAAGTGCACGCGTACTGCAGGAGTGCAGAGAGATCCAGCGCGAGTAAGGCAGCCCCAAGCATCTAAGCCTAGGGTTTCCGCTGATAGATTGTTAGGGTTGTCATCGATCAGCGGCGAGCTCGTTCCAATGATCGATCTCGAGAAGTCGATCCCAAGTACAAACGCAGAGTGCGACAGCGATACGAGAAACGAGAGGGCCCTCCCGTTGCGCTGCTGTTCTCTCGATCGGTCCTATAACTCGGGTGTATTAATTAACCGGTAAATATAGGTTTTTGATTGCCGCCATTGTTGTTATAACCGAGAAGAGAGAGGTGGGTGATATCTGCAAATATTTGAAAATCTATTAGCTTCCAGAAAATTACGGCGATTCGGCCTGGAATAGAACGCATTCAACCATCTAAATTGGAGGATTAAAGATCTTAGAATAAAATAAATTAAATGAAAGCAACATAATTAGAAAAAAAAAGAATAAATCAATTTACATTCTTAAATAAAAACGAAGATTTTTTTTGCATTTTTTTGTTGAAAATGCAAAAAAAAAAAAAAAAAATCATTACGCCCTACTCTAATATCGGGTCAAGTTGTAAATAAACTTAATTGAAAATTAATATAGAATATTTTTACTTTAATTAAATTTATTTTTTATTCATTAAATATTTTAATTTACTTTTAATAAATATTTTAATAAGTAAAAATATTCAAGAAACTAGTTTATAAGCAAGAGTAATTTTGTTTAAATTCAAATGCAACCAAATTTATAGTTTAATTACTCATCTTAGGCTACGATTTATAACTATTTCCCTCTTTGCCTTAAGAAAAATGAAACCATCATGCATTTAATGCTTTTATGTGATTTCTCTTTTGCAGTTTTATCATCTCTATTGCCTTACTTGAATGGATTTCTCTTCAGACCCTCTATACTGCAGATTTTTGAATTTTTTGATGAAGTTCAACAGTTTAATTCTTATTAGAAGAATTTTTAGTTTTTTTTTTTTTTTGCTCGATTTATTTCCTTTGAAGTGAAATGAACAATAGAAGATTTGCTGGGATTCATAGTGCCCCTAACCCTATTTGTAGTAAGATTTCTATGCTTCTATCAGCTAAGGCCTCTAAAAGGAAACTTTTTGATAAGTTGTTATTAGTTAAGACCTCTAAATGAAACTTTTTTGATAAGCTGCTATCATCATTCCCTCTGTGCTTCATCTTGTAGCATTGACATATGGTTAGATTTTATGTGGTTTTGGGCGATGATGAGTGGAACCGACATATTGTTGCATTGCCCTTAGATGGCCTCATCATTTCGCCAGTGTTTTGGTTCTGCATTCAGCCTGACATCCTTTTGAACCTTGCTGCATGTTCTTTTGGTCTGGTCTGATGGCAACCAATGACGAAACTTCTTCAAATTGCTTCTTCTCTCGGGCTTTAGAGCTATTACTGCCATGATTTTCTATTAGCCCGAACGTGTCAGCTCGATCAACACTTGAGCCCTATTGTAACCATTTTTTACTTTTTTTGGGATATTTATGATGCCCTTTATTGTTGGTATTTGTTACAAGCCTCGTTTTAATTGTAATTTCTTTTTAGAGTTGCTTTTGTGGTTCTTTGTAATCTCATTTTATAATATATGGGCTTAGCCCCAATTTTCCCCCAAAAAAAGGCTGCGATCATTTACATAGGGATGTACTCAATGGTTACTTATTATTACTTTTCTCCTTTTTGACATCATTTTTGTATGAGGTCATTAAGACTTTTCCCAATCCCCTGATTGGTGATTCAATGGAAGACAATTGTACACTTGCCATCCATAGAGATTCCAATCAACTCTCAATCCAGCCCTCAATCAACAGCCAACCCAATCTTAAATCAATATCTTATCCAACCCTCAATGATGCTCAATCAATTTTGACCATCGTTATGGTTATCATTGATATGAATAATTCAACATCAATCATTCCAACTCAAAATTCATCCCAAATTTAAGACTCATAAGTCCAAATCTAGAGCCAGAACTCTAGGTCTTGAAGCTTGTTCTGGGTGAATTATCTCTTGCCTAAAATTCTAATCAAATGATCTCCAATTTGTTATTTGTTAGTTACATATTAAACATACATGTCTCTGTGGTCTACCTTCCAAATTTGAGCCCATTTGGAGGACTCCAGCCTTAGAAACCAAGTTAGTTTCCAAAGGATGCAAAACTTTCAAATATTTATAGCTTGTGCCACTGGACATGCCATCCAGTAGAATTTGACCTTGGGACCCCTTTCAAACCTTCCAACCACACCCATGGATTTTTTTAAGGCCTCTTGACAACAAACATATACTTTCATGCATCTAGTTATATAGTGTTGACCAAGGGGTCAAAATGATCAAAATGCCCTTTAAGGGATTTTTGGTATTTTCCCCAAAATCTAGCATGGTTTTCCCTCCTCAATCCTCAAAAGCTATTGCAATGAATCATGAATGCCATTTAGGATCCATTAAATCCAAATCCAAACCCCTAGGTTAACTTGGTTGACCCAAAAGTCCCTTATGGGTCAAAATAGATATTTTGACTTAAGTAACCTCCCCATACCTCGAAAACCACCTCCAGTGGACTCCTTGGATCAATCCAAACCTGTTGAGCCCAACTTTTGCCCTTGGGTCAACCTGGTTGACCAAGTCAACCCAGGTTGACTAAATCAAACAAAAATCCTATTTATATTGTATTCAGCTCCAAATCAGTTCCACGCCCATTCAAACTCTACCTGACATATATAATAGTGGTTTGGACCTGACTAAACATGTTGACCCAATCAATAGTTGGCTTGGTCAACTCATTTGAAGTTTGGTCAAACTGATCATGTTTGGGCTAATTCTCCCATTCATTCAAACAGGACCCATCCAAATTTAGCAAACCTTAAAACATATTACATCATATGATTTAAGCATGTCTTAATCATAGGTGATCTAAAACCCATTGACTTTAACCAAGTCAACTCTGAACTCTTGGTTAAAGCCTTCGTGCTTTCATTCATGCATTGATCCTAAACACTATGATCCTTCTCACTTGACTCAATAACACTTTCACTCCCTCCAATCCACCTAATCAGTCAACAAAATCCTTTGACCAGTCAAATTGTCAACTTAAGCTTTTAAACCTTCCTTTGAAATGGTCAACTCCCCCTCCAAACTTTAACTACATCTTTTTAAAGCTTTTAAACCTTTTTCAAGAAGCAACCCATACTCTTCCACTGCCACCTCACCCCACTTTGACCAGTTGACTGATCAAAGTGGTCAACAAACACTCAAAACTTTCTCAAATGGTCAATCCCTACTAAATGTGGCCCCCTTAGACTAGGTTGCTTATTTCCTTTTGCTTGATATAGAAACTCCCTTAAAAGCACCTAAATCGAGCCCAAGCCCTGTTTTAGCCTAAATAGGGAAATATGGTTCTCCCCATCTCCAAAAGCACCCAATGGCTATAAGGCCCTTCCAAACTTTGGCTCAACCTTTCAATGGCCTAGGACATGTGCCTAGTATCCAAGGGAGTCTCTGAACGATCATGGCCATCCATCTTTTCCCAAGACGTTTGAATAGGCAAAAAGACTCAAAAGTATGACATTTAATCCCTTACACTCTCTCACTCTCTCCAACCTGCCCTAGCTTCCTTTCACTTCATTTGAACTCCCCTCAGCATCATCTTCACTTCCTAAGTGAAATCCCACCGTCAAAGTCCTGTGGTAATGAGATTTCCAATGAACCAAGGAGTTTTCCATCCAAGGCTTTACCAGCTCAATCCGGAGCATTTCAGACTGTGGTTTCAGCTAGTAGCTTATACAAAGACAGTTTACAACCTCAACCAAATCAAAATTCTGAAGATCTAACGACATAATCTCTTGAAAACCTTAGCCATAGGCCACCACACTTAGGTTTAAATAACTTTTTTATAAAGTGCATTTCAAACCAAGCTTTTTGCTTCTGTTATCGTGGAATCAATCTAACACGCTAAATTGCGCTGCATGGCCCTCCATTATCTCTATTACCGTTAGCTAATTTTACTTAATATAAATTATATTTTAAATGTAATTTAACTGACACAAATTTAGAAAAGAATATTAAATTTTCATTTTAAATTATAAAAATATGTATTTTATACCAAAATATCCAAAATTAAAATACCTTTTAATTTAAATTAGAATTAATTTAAAAATATTAAATATATTTTAAATTATTTTGAATATAAAATATTAAGTATTTTTGAATTAATAAATATTTAATAAAATTTAAAATTTGATTTTGAAATATATTTTGATATTTTAGATAAATATTCATTAATTATTTTTTTAATTTAAAATTTAACATAATTTAAAATGTTTTATTTAATTATTTCAAAATATATTATTATATTAATATCTAATTAATATTTAATTAATTTAAATATTAATTTAAAATTATTTAAAAATGAATTTATTTCAATTTTTAAAATTAGAAAATTATTTTCAAATTAATTCTAAATTAAATGAATTATATAATTTTAAAGAATTTCAAAATTTTTAAACATTTAAAAATTTAGTTAATATTTAAGTAAACTAAATTAAAAAAAGAAAAGAAGGGATTTAGAGAAAATTATTTTAAATAATTTATAATTTCAAAAAATATTTAAGAGTTAATTTAATTTAATTTAAGAGTTATTTTAAATCTTAATTAATTAAATTTAAATTCATTTAAATACTTTAAATAACATATATTTTTAAAAATTCAAAACAAATTCAATTTAAATCATAAAAATATATTTAATACCTTAAAATTTTTAGAAAATTATATATTTTAATTTAAAATTAATTTCAAAATTAAAATCTTAATTTATTTTAAATGATTCAATTCATTCAATTATTTGATATTTAAATATATATTATATTAATATATTCAAAATTAAAATTTTTATTTTAAAATAATTTAATTAATAGAAATTTTATTTGAAATATTTCAATTTGAAATTAAAATTAATTTAAGCAATATTTGATTTATTTTTATTTTTTAACCCCTTTAATAATTAATTAAATATTTAATTTAACTTAAATAGTTTTAAAATATTGAAAATTTAATATTATATTATTAAAACCAGATAACTTGATTTAATTATTTTAAATTTTAAAATAATTAAATTACTTAAAAACTTAAGTATTTAATGAATGTCCAAAACCTCTCTTTTAAATTGTTATTTTAAATTATTAAAATATTTTCAAAATTGTTTTGAAATTATTTTAATTGAAAATTTTCGTAGGGAACTCCAATTCCCTACGATGTAATTAACTACTAGAGGTTGAGCTCATAGGAGATTTAAAATTCACATCCACCTTTTTTAAATTTAATTTTCATAACTCAAAATTAGTTTTTTTGCAAACATTGAATCAACAACGATCATTATCGTCATATTCCATCAATCAATAGTAAGTGATATTTTATTTCTTTGAAGAGACATATCATTCTCTATTGTGATTTAGAATATAAAATTAATGATCTCTCATCTAGATTTTAGTTATTGAATATTGACATTATTTCATTTTGACCCTTTAGAGTCATATGTAATTCTTCAATGAATTCATTCACTACAATCATGATGAAATTTTTAGTTTTTCTTATTTGAACCCGTTAGCGAACGATATATTTGCCTTTAGAGATAATATTTTGTCTATAACGAGGCGTTCGATTTTGAGACTATAAGTTTAAAATCAAATTTCCCAAATAAGATTAAGCTTTTTAAAAAAATTCCACCAACATAGGAAATCAAAATTTTCAAAACTCAATTATTATTTCTTTTGGGAAATCAAATTCATAAAGGTCATTATCGTCATAATCCAATGATTGCTAACGGATGATATATTCTTTCTTTTGGAAGATATATCATGTGTTAACACAAATTTGAATATGAAATTAATGATCACTTCTCTTAATTATTGTAGTCCGATATTTGACTGAACTTCATTTAGACCCTCAAGGATCATATGTGATTCTCTCATAAATTAGGCTACGATATTCAAGAGAAAATCCACAATTTTGGATCTGAACCTATTAGGAGATTTTACTTCTGCCTTCTAAGGTGGTATATTATCTCTAATGGTTCGTTCGACTTCAAAATTGAAATTTAAATTTAATTCTTGATTTTCCAAAAAAAAATATTAATATTTATTTTACACCTTGCAATGCAAATATCCTTTTCAAACACCAACACACCTCTATCTATTATATTTGGAAGGAAGTTTAGGCATATCTTTCATAGCACCACTTATGTCTTAAGGAAAATTAAACGGACTGCTCACTTAAAAATGTCTTGATAGAAATGCTGGGAAAGAATTTGTTCAGTTTTCCAATAGTTTGTGCTTGGATTTATTATTGTGACTATGTTGTTCTTACCGCTGAGGTGTTCTATCATGCCCTGGGTATCATCTGAGTCCCCAACCCTATTTGAGGATCACTTTGTTTTTCTCTATATTTGTTAATAAGTACTATCTTTTTTTTTTCCTTTCAAGTTTTGTTCAATTTACTCTTTTGAAGTTCTATAATTGGACTGATTGGACTTTCTTTCTTGTAATATTTTTACATCAATGGATACGAGTTCTAAGAAAAACCCTAATTATCATACTATTTAGCGTGTTACATCAAAATTCTTTATTTTTTTTAAGGACATTTAGATTAGTTAAGACAAATTCATATACATATTACATACGTAAGCTACAAATCAAAGATATCTTAGTTGGTTACCAAAGCTCTCAATCAATAGATCAAAAAGAGATACGTGTCACATTAGAATTCTAAAGAGTTCCTTGCTAGTTATATTAAGCATAAAGCTCATCTTCATAGAGCTTTGGCTATTTTTATTCAAAACTTATATATGTGATGTGTATATGAGTTTTTTTTAATTAGCTCAAAAGACTCATAAAAAGTTATATCGAACTATTTATGTAATAATTAAAAAGCTATTTATAAAATAATTTTTAACAATTTTTTAGATATAACTTATACTATTTTTTTATTAAAATAAAGCCTTGATTTAACATTGGGCTCAATGTCTTTTGATCATATATCTAATTAAATAAAGATTGATTATTGTTAGGTTCTATTTGAATCTATTTGGGTTAATTACTTCTCATCGATTTTGATTTTCTTTAATTTTTTAACTCCAAAAATTATTTATATCATAATTATATTATGAATGCATATATTTTTAAATTTAATCATATACATAAATATAAATTTATATTAATTTACTTAGATATATATTTCAACTTATTGTGAAGCTAATTTGATTAGATTTATAGTTTTGGGAGAACTTTTTAACCACTTTATTTTTTATATAGCAACTATAATTTTATTTAATTATTATTTTAGTATTATTTTTAATATTTTTAAAAATCTCTATAATAAAATATTATTTTTCATCAAAATAATTTAACTATTTTTTCTAATAATTTCATAATTAATTTTATAAATACTGCAATAATAACAAACAAACTCAATGTCAACATAATTTAGATTTCATTTGATTGAAATTTCTCTTAGTGATTGATTCAAATTTTTTTTTTTAGGAAATTGATTTAATGATCAAATTCAATTCAAATATAATTAAATGTCTCTGTTGAGAACTTTTTGGTGCTCCCACTTTGTCTTCTTCCATGCCTAACAGATAAGCATTCACAAATCCCAAAACAAAGCAGACAAGAGCTAGACCAGTTGCTCTACTGAGTACTGGCAGCTTTTTCCACTCAAACCCACTAACAATCTCCTCACCCTCTTCAATTTTCCATCCATGGCTCTCTTTCTTCTTCTTCTTCCTCCTCTCTTCTTCTTCCCATCATTAGCTACCCTTCCCATCTTATTTCCAAGAGCTCCTCAAAGCTTATTAGCAAATTTATCTGAATCAAATAAATATCCCAATCTTCCTTATTCTGCTCATTATTTTCCTCAGCAGTTGGACCATTTCTCTTACCAGCCTAAGTCATATTCAATTTTCTATCAGAAATTTCTTATGAACTCCACTTTTTGGGAGAGAGGAGAGCCAATCTTTGTTTATACAGGCAACGAAGGAGATATTGAATGGTTTGCTGCTAATACTGGATTCATGATGGATATTGCCCCTAAGTTCCGGGCACTGCTTGTCTTCATTGAGGTATCCAAAAATATTCTTTTATATATAGCAGAAGCAAGATGAAGCAAAAGAAGTAATTTTTATCTATTTTCATCAACTTTGTGCTAAGTTTGGAGATTTTTAATGAGAAGAACTGAAACTTTTTGGACAGAATAATTAGACTGAAATAAGTTTTGGAGCAGAACATTTCTATTCTTTCTTGATTGTCAAATACTTTCTAATTTCTATGCTATTAAGTATTTACATGTGCTGGAGTAGAACATTTCTATTCTTTCTTGAGGTAAACAATTTTGTGAACTCGAAATCTCACTTGGGTTTTCTACTTAGCTCAATTAGAAGTACTTTTAATTTGTCTGATGTTATATGCTCTATATAATCTTAGTAGCATTGTCGCCACATGAACTCCTATCATTATCTCCCTAGACAATTATGATTTTACCTCGACAAGTAGATGTCGTGCACGCTCTTCCATGCCAATCAATCCCTTCATGCAGCTTCTAATGACAAGAGATTATTCTGTGCGGTGTCCGAACGCGTCCGGAGGCCAATCCGGAAGTGCCATGTCACCAATTGCACTGTGCATTTGGTGATGTGGCGCATCATTGACCTCTGGACATGTCCGGACACCGCACGTAATAATTTTTTTCTAATGACAGGGGAGGGTGGACAGAGGATAGGAGAAGCATAGAGTGACTAGAATATAGAGAAAAAGATGGAATTTAAGAGGGTAAGCTACAACGAGAAGGGATCATCTTCTGCACATGGAGTGACCATTTTTCAAATAATAGGACACTGGAACTCCATTCTCCCAAACGGATCCCAGCTGAAAATATATAGGATCGTCTCAACATCCACCTGAGAAGACCCCCTATGGAAATTAAACCTCAAAAGTCGTATTTTTTTTTTCTCTTCATAAATTCTTCGCAATCTGTATGCAACTCAATCAATGGTAAAAAACTTTAGCCTCAAAAAGATTTTGGCTTATCTTACAGTAATTCAGTTCTGATTATATCTACTTTTGTAGGGCCTGAAACCTGAAGTTTTTGCACTTCTAAGCATTGAGCACATGAGACTAATTTTAGCACATGAAAATTTAGGAATTATATATCAATGTTGCTTAAAGGTTCTTTAATAATGCATATGCTAAATTCTCTTTGATCTCTTATAAAAAGGATGGTGATACTGGTTTTTTATTGTTAAAGATGAATGGTCAAAATGGGCAAGCATCTGAGAAAGAGAATTATTATCGATGTGTTCTAATTTTAAGAGTGATGTGTTCTAAAACAAGGAATAATGAAGGAAGAAATTAACATATAATAGAGTTTGGCCTATCGAAGAAAAAAATAGCAGAGAATAGATTTGAATGATTTTAACATTTATAATGGAGAAGATGCTCCAAGATGACATCTAGATAGAATTATTATTGATGAACTTGAAAGAAAAAAAACAACATACCAAAACAAAACAATAATCATATAAGATTCACTACAGGAAAATGACATATTACTGGCGGATTTTTTCATCGGCTTTCCAGCGGTTTATGATGAAATATGGACGACTATTTCTTTTGCAGATTTTCTGACAGCTGGCCAACGGCATTTTTGGCAGCCTTTCCGGCAATGAAAAGATGGTTTTTAATCCATTACAATTAATCCTAAACTTATTGTACATAAAGGCATAAATAAAGGGAGAGAGAATTCTTAGCAATTAGGATTGATACATCATCAAAAAATTATCTTGATCGGGCACAAATCTCGATGCAAAATCAAGTTGGAAACTTTCAAAATTAAAACTGGGACCATTCGAACTCCGATTTCAGCAAACTTATAGTCGAACTAAATGTCTTGGAAATACGAATCCAACGACACCAAATTCAACCCAATCCGAGCCCAAATGGGTCCAAATCAAGAGTCAAAAGCATTGTTGGAAGGTTTGAACCATAATTTGGATTACCAAACGGTTTCCAAACATGACGTGCTTATAGTCAAATCGAGCAGCTCGACGAGACGAATCCAACGAGCCCAAGATAACAAAATTCCGACATCACTAAGACATTCAAATGTTCATTAAACGATCCACGATCAAGGGATTCAACATTGGCCGCCCATCCAAACCACTCCCCATTTGCCCTTCATCTTCCACCACTTGAGGCCCTGAGTCTCGCCGGACCACCACCTGACTTCCTAAGCTCCGCCGGACCACCGCTTGAAGCCCTGAGCTCCATCGGTACACCACTTGATGTCCTAAGTTCCACCGGACTACCATCTGATGTCCTAAGCTCCGCCGGACCACCGCTCGACGCCCTGAGCTCCGCCGGACCACCACATGACGTCCTAAGCTCAACCGGACCACCGCTTGACGCCCTGAGCTCTGCTGGACTACCACCTAACGCCCAGAGTTCTTTTGAGCCGCCTACGGACACCAGGGTTCTACTAACTGACACCCGAACTTCCAAGCGACGCCGAAATTATGCCAAATCACCGGGTGACCGTTGAAGTTTCACCAGACCATCAAGTGACGTCGGAGTTTCATTTACCCCTGACTTCAACCATACAGTTAATATTTGTAATATGATCGTCCTCGGGGGCAAGTCAACTCACTGTAACTTACTCAAATTCTAGTGGAATCATTTTCAACTGGGTCAAGCCCCATCGTTTTTCCCCTTTCCAGGGTTTTCCACGTAAAAATCTTGTGTTCTATGTGTGTGAGTTGGATATCCGTGCAACGCTAAGACGTAAATCATAACTCTGTCGCCGCGTATATTCTAGCCCGCAACCAGGATAAAGCTAATTAATGATGCTGGCATTAATTATGATTTTTAATCCAAAACAATGAAATCCTGAACCTGTTTGTACACAAAGGCATAAACAGTTGTATCCAAAAGATTTAAGTTTTGAAAATTTTGTTTCATTAAAGAATAATTTAATGATTTGCATTCTAATTAAAAAGTTTTACTAGGCACTAATCTAAATTTTCTATGAAAACTTTGAAATCAGTTTCTCATCACCGCCTTGTGTGAACCTGCAGCACAGGTATTATGGAACGTCTAAGCCATTTGGAGAAAAGTCATATGAATCTGCAGACAAATTGGGGTATTTGAACTCGGCGCAGGCCTTGGCGGACTATGCCGTGCTCATAAGGAGCTTGAAACATAACATGTCTGCTGAATCATCTCCAGTAGTAGTTTTTGGAGGTTCCTATGGAGGAAGTAAGTTGAAATATACTATAATCTCATGCTGCTCAACAACATCATCATCATTACTATTATTCCAACTATTAAGGGTAAAATCTATAGGTCCAAATATCATTTTATTCTGCTGAGTGTTATAATAATATTTCTTTAATAAGTTTATAAAAAATATATAATTAGAAGATATTATTTTTTATATTCAATATATAAAAATTTAATTTAAATTTTTTATCATTGTTGAAAAATATTATTAAAAATAGATTTAATCCAAAATTAATGAATTAAAAAATAAATTTGACTAAGGAATAAATTCATTTGAAATGCAAATGTTATATATTTAATTAAATTTAGTTATTTTTATTTAAATTTATTTTTAAATTAATTAAATTTCAATCAATACAAAAAATTAAATTAAATTAATTAATTAATTAAAATGATTTCTTTATCAATTCAAAATTATATATTTTTGTATTCATGTTAATAGTTATTGCTGATCTAGGGGCTTATTTTCCTGTGTCTAGACAACATTTATTGATGGATGGTCGATACATTGTGACCTTTTAAGAAGAATTCAATGTAAATTATATTACTATGGACAAATTAATTTCTTAGGATAGTATATCTTAAGATATAAATATGATATACTGTTATAATAAATTTATTTCGCCATCTTAATCGACATTTCTTTCTTCTTAAAATGTCACAATGTGTATGTTTTCCTATTAATAAAGGCTATTTAGGTGTGTGAAAATGGGCCTCTACATCCCCACTGACTAGTAGCATCATATATATATATATATATATATTCTAATATTTATAAATACTAAAGAAACTATTGTCTTGCTTTAGTGCTAGCTGCATGGTTCAGGCTTAAGTACCCTCAGATAGCCATTGGTGCCTTGGCATCATCAGCACCTATACTGCAGTTTGATGACATTACTCCATGGAGCAGCTTTTATGATGGTGTATCCCAAGACTATAAGGTACAACCTTTGCATTGTTTTGCTTATGAAGGATTCAATCTGTATTTGTTTATATAATAATTTTAAATTTCAAAAAAAAAATATTAATCAACAAAAATATTGATTTGTTTCTTTGTGTTTGAATTGATTTCAACTAGAAAAAATAATAAATCAATATGATACAGCCCTAAATTTCACTCTCCCTAATTTAAAGTTCTTTTTTATTCGTACAATTTTTAATTACACTAGGGTTCGTATTGAGTCAAGTTTGAGCTTCCTTAATGAGTTGAGTGAATGATTAGCTTGAGCTGAAAATAATTTAATGATTTATGCCCCGGCCTCTCCATGACTCTTTTTTAATGGGGAAAATTTTAAGGAGTTTAGGTTCCGGTGTAGATTTTCAAAAGGTGGATTAGATTTTTTAGATAAGACATTATCTAGAGATTTCTTCCTCATTTTATGAGGACTTTATGATCCCATAGGCGTAAGCCCCTATGGTTATTTTCCCATCCCGAAAATGAAAAAGAACTTTCAATTAAGGCTAGTCATTAAATAGGTCGCAATAATTATCTAATGTATAATTACGACAATTTTAGGATTTGAATTTGATTTTGAATTTAGGAGTTTATAACTTGAAATTTATCACTATACTTAAAGAGGGTGATGGGGAATGATTACAGGCTCGATTAAGATCTCATGATTCTGTCATTCCGGACTGTCATGATCCTTGGTTTACTTAGTTAGAGGAGGTAGTTGACTGAACCTGACAAAGGGAATCTTGTCGCTATTCATGGATTGCTTTGTCCAAGAATACCTTGTAGACTTGGGGTGAATGTTTGTCTAAGGTTTTGAAGTAAACCTTAGTTAATAGAGAGTTTTATGTCTTACAAAGTGCACCCTATAATTCATTACTCAAGGGGCTTTTAACTATTAGGGAATATAAAGGTTTTGGATGTGTCCGCAATATAGTGATGCTTTTTTGGGCAAAATCATCTGGTCAGAGAGCACGTACTATGCCCCTGCTGGCAAGAATTAAATCAATTGAGAATAAATTGTAGTAATACATTCCACAATATATCTGCTCTTTCTGAGTTGAAATTATAATTCAATTCATCATTCTCGCCAAATTATTGGGAAGTGAATGAATTTTTTATTTTAAGTTTTTTATGACAGATTTTATTTTAAGGATTTAAACTTTTAGTTGAATTTGAGTTTAGATTTTGAATGATTTTTTTTAAAAAAGAATTTTGAGGGCATTTTTAATATTAAATTGCTTTCTTCGGTTAAAACTTCCCGTCAACTCGTCTATCGTTGGAGTGTTTTGCACTTTTAGCAAATCCGTGGAGCATTCTCATATATCTTGTTTAAGGGTTTGACATATAGATCAGAGCACATGCATAATATATTTTAGCATACAAATCAAATTTATTGTAGGGTTGTTTGAACACTTTTAGTGAATCCGCGAAGTATTACCAGATCTTGCATTTAGGAGCTTGACATAAAAATCGAGGCACATGTGGAATTTATTTATAGTGTATGTGCGTAATGAATTTAATACATTGATTAATGCTTATATACATATGCATAATGTATTTTGCATTGCACTTGCATGATCTGTTTGTATTTGCCTATGCGTAATACATTTTTCTTCTAATCGATATGTTGACATAGTACATTCATACTTATATTTCGTTCACGGTTCTTACATAATGTATTTCATACATCAAACCTTTCTCAGGAGGCTCGCAAATGTATTTCATATAAATTATCAATTTAAATTTTCAAGTTCATAAATAGCGAGTAATCATTTGGAAGGAAAACACCCTAGTAATTGATTGGTTATGTGCTTACTAGCAATGTGCCTTCACATCTTATATTTTAATGCCTTAGCTGTCGTGACTTGTAATATTGGTCACCTCTCATACTCACTTTATCTTGCAACATTCTTCTTACTACAAAATTTCACTGCCCCTATATACTTGCTCCTGCATGAGACTAGGCATGTCACAATCTCCTCATCCCCCTTAACTTCACTTCAATTTCATTGTCGTACTTTTCCTGACAAACTATTTTACATCATATCATGAATCTTATATATCATAATTTTAATTCTACTTTTCCAATGATCGATATTCAATCATGTGCACTACATTTATACATATGATTTATTTGCATTCCTATCATATCTTTATTTCTTAATGCTTGCCTAGCCATCACTATCTTTGTTTACCACAACCACAACAACCCTTATTACCTGCCAAAGTTTTTGTGCACTACTCAGATAGTGTTGACCTCTAAGTATTAACCAATAGGACAAAAAAAGAGAAAACAGCTCACCTCATATCCTGTCGGATCCACATAAATCTGCTCTCGATCGCTGCCCCATTCTCGTTGTTAAATACCGAACGATGCCAAGGCTTTCGTTCGCTGCTTCCACATGATCGAGCTCTCCGACTCGACACACGACTCCTCTCCACTCTCGACTCCAAGCCACGACGCGAATCCTCTGCTTCCACATCCCGCAAGCTTCTCTCCCCCCGACGTCAACCCAGCCTCCGATCCAGAAACTGGCCGAACATTCCCATCCATTTTCCCAAACATCCAAATCTTCAAATTCCCAAACTTTCAAACATCTAAACACATCAAATCTCAATACCCTATGCTGCTACTATATGTCAGATGTACGTATCTCTATACGAATCTGATTGACGACTAGCCTTAATCGAAAGTTCTCTCTCGTTATCGGGAGGGGTAATTAACTATAGGGGCTTGCGCCTATAGGAAACCAGAACTCAGATCATAAAGTCCTCAAAAAATGAGGGCGAAATCTCTGGGTAGTGTCTTATCTACAAACCCATCTGCGTTCCAAAATTTACCTCGGAACTTATTCAGTTAAAACTCCCTCGCCGAATAAAAAAAGAAAAGAAGCAGGCGGGGAGGCCGGGGCCGAATTTTCGGAGCCCACAGATTTCTGGCGACTCCGCTGGGGATTGATTTCTCTTTCCATCTCTGGCTAGTCATTCATAAGCTATAGTAGTAGCCCTATCAACCCATACTCATAATTTTGAGTCTTTCACAATGATCATTTAATGAATTAAAGTCTTGAATATTCTAAAATGATCATTTAACAAATTCATTTGGCATTCAGCATAATTTTAAAATTATTTTTATTACTTGCTTATGCTAATGTTTTTTTTTTCTATTTTTTGTTTTTTTGTTCTGTGCAAGTCTCTGCATTTTGAAAGTGCGGGGTGATGTATCAGATTCTGATTACTAACCCTTGCCTTTCATTTATGAAGATGGATCTATAGAACACGCCGATGACCGTCCAACTGGGACAAGGAGCTAGGATCCAACTGGCTAATGCTGTCATAGAGACCGGAAACACTGGAGCTATCATCCAATCTGGTAGTGTTGATTTTCCTGCAGTTGTTGCAAGAACTGCCGGAGCTCCTACTGTTCGTGTACATCTGCCAGTACAACGACCTACTGCTGAAACTCCTCGTGGAAGGATTTCTGTGTTTGAGAGGCTGTCACAGCCTGAAATCCCATCAACTAAGAGGATTGTGGCTGATGGAAGAATCTCCGTGGTGACTGCCAACACAACTACTTTGCCGACCAGGTTATTTGCGCCTGGAGAGTACAATGCTGAAGCCTCCTCATCTGGGGGGAGGCCTACAAGAAGACAAAGGAGAAAGATGAATGTTGAACTCTGAGCTCAGCAACAACAACTCCCTGTTCACCCTTCCAATCTGCCAGCCCAGGTGCCTGAAGCCAATGTTCCTACCCGGAACAAATTTTCTGATTTAAAATGGGTGAAGAGGAATAGCTCCACTGGTGAGCTAAAGAAGTCCTGGGAGCAACGACGTGAGGTCTCCGCTCCTCCAAAGAAAAAGGAACCTGAGACCTTATCAGCCCGGGTCTATCAGGTCCTGAAGACCGTGAAGGAGAAAGGTCTTAAGAAGAAGAAGTTCCAACGGCCCTTAGTGATAGAGGCCAGAAGAACTCCGCCAAGAGAATGTCTATCTGCTGTGGCGGAAAGAACAGAAAGAAGATATGTCCCACGCGATGAACATCGGGGTGTGACACCTGAACCATATATTCAGGGATCCACCGCTGAAAGGTCCAGATGGAAAGGAAAATAAGTCTGGAGGCCAAAGCCTCGAAGAAGTGAGAAAGACAGAAGAGAAAGAGGAACTGATCTGGGCGTGACATCCGGTGATGCTTCCCGGAGATCCGCCCCAGTCTACAAACAACGTCAGAAGTGGGCCCCAAAAAGGATCCACAATGACACTCCTCCAGACGGTAGACACCTTGGAGAATCCTCTAGGGCATCCCGTCGTCCTCCATCCCCTCCAAAGGAAGAGACTAACTTCGATCGCAGCCCATTGATCGAAGAGGTCCCCGTGCCTAATCAAGAACTGGAGATCTAATGGCGTCGTCGCTCGGAGATCCGAGTACTAGAAGAGGAAGAATACCTCGAAGGGGAAGAAAATATCAAGGAATATATGGAGGAAAACCTGGAAGAATGCTTGGAAGAAATAAGTAACGCCCTGGATATGGAAGTTGTCTATATGGTGACACATATAGACATCGATGATGGTGCCAATTATGATGAGGATGAAGATGAAGAGCGCTGGCAATCGCCACCCAGGCAAGTATACCGTCATCGTCGTCGTAGAGAAGGGTCCACCACAGGCAGAAGTCGTCATTCTCATGAAGAAGAAGAAGGAGAAGCCGAGGAGAATCCCTTCGCTGACGAGAATATCACACTCGCCGACATGAGAAGGCAGATGAGGCGACATATGAGAGCTAAAGATAGAGAAATCTCTCAGTTAAATGAAAAGATGTCTGAGATGATGGCTCAGATGGGAGCGAGGATGCAGATGATGCAAAGAACTGCCGCTGCTGGTGCCATGCCCAATCCTCCTGCTGATCCTCCAAATTTCCAAGTACCTCAAGTCTCGGGAGTACGAGGTACCCCTGAAGGTGGTTACGAAATTCATAATGTCATCCGTCAGCCCACCCCACAAAATGTTGCAAGTACTTTTGAACCTGTGACCGCTGCACAGTTGGAAGGAATAATAACAGAAAGGATCAGGGCTATTATAGCCGTTGATCAAGCAGAAAAGTTGGTGGGCAAAGGTCGTTCGTATCCAGCTAAATGCGACCAAGTACCTTACCCAAAAGGGTATTATGTACCAAAGTTCAACACTTTCAACGGTACTAACAATCCTCGACAGCACCTGGCACAGTTTAAAGCCACCTGTGGGAACACAGGAGGCAATGACGCCCTACTCTTCCGACAATTCGTCAGCAGTTTGACAGCAATTGCTTTCGAATAGTATGCTGAACTGCCGAATGATTCTGTGAAGACATTCGCAGAATTAGAAAATATGTTCGTAAAGAGGTTTGTTAGTGCAACTGAGAAGATCATGATCGCTGACCTCGCTCTGGATAAGAGAAAAAGAGAAGAATCAGTGACCAAATATATCACTCGTTGGCGCAACCTAAGCATGAAATGTGAACAACAGCTTAAAGAAGAGCATGCCGTACAGTTGTTAATGGGCAATATTGATGACAAGATGCAACCCTTCCTGTGCATGGCTACAATCAACACATTTTAAGACTTGCTAGATAGAGTGGCCAAATTTGAGAAACTGAATTTCTCCAGACCAGAAAGTCACTCTGATAAGCCCAAGAAGGCTAAGGCCCCGGGTGCTAGAAGGGGTGAGGCCGACTCTTCGTTCTTCTCTAGAGATGATAAAGAAAGGCAGGTGATTTACAATGTAGATAAGGGTAAGCAACCAATGCAGTATAAAGAGAAGCCCAAACAGGCCTACAACCCCAACTCCCAACCGAAGCTGTTACTCGGGGGCAATGATAAGGCACGAACTTATCAAGGTGGTGGAGAACGCCCGAGACATGCAATAGGAACTGGTGATAGAACGTTCCAATCCCTTAAAGATAAAATGAATAAGAAATATTCATTCAAGAGGGAGAGTGTCGCCAAATTATTTCGACAAGTGTTGAAATCGGGTTTAGAACTGCCTGAATGCAAGAGACCCAAAGAGTCGAAGCATACTGGTGACCTAAACTATTGCCCATATCATCGGGTACTCAGCCATCCTATTGAAGATTACTACATCTTCAAGGATTAGCTTGAAAGAAAATATCAAAAAGGTGAACTCACATTGTCCGACAATGTGTTGTCTCACCCTAGAAAGGAATCAACTCGGGTGGTCACGTCCTCTTCCGTACCCCTGGTTGAAGAAGGAAGAAAAGAAAAGAAGCCAGTTTAAGAAGAACCGTGGGAGACTGCGATCTCTAAGAAGACTGTAAAAATATTGAAACAGCTCGGAGGAGTTCTAGGTGTAAAGTGGAAGTCTCCTATTGAGCCAATGATAGATTTGAAGGCACTACCTGTGGCGCGACCTTCTACTTCTAAACAACTCTCCAATCAACATGTTCTTCAAAGTCTGGAAAAATAAAATCTTCTAAGAAAAAGATCAAACTGAAGAAGCCCAAGGAGAAAATGACTGTAACTCAGAGAGATATCAACAGTTTGGATGAGTACTACCAGACTGTGAGGCGACCTATCAAGCTTGCTGACTTCATGGCGGAGCTTAAAATTGATGAAGCTGAAGAAGGAGATAATGAGAATTCTCTTCCAACAGAAATATGTCGGGTCATCTCGTTGACACCGAGTACTTCGACAGAAGAAGAATACACTGAAGAAGTACCCTCTGAATCCTGTATGATGGTGTTGCCAATGGATTACACTTCGGATGAGAATTTATATTTTCCAGAGGGAGATGAATCAGACCCTAACATAGCGTCTCGGATGAGACATGTAAACCTGGGTGGTGATTCTGAATCAACAGACGAGTCTCTAGACGCAACAATGGCTGATTCTGAAGAAAATGCCAAATTTAATGACTCTGAACCGGAGAAGATTGCTCAAGTGCAGTTAAGAAGCGGCAAGGTACTACCGCCTCCACCGAAGAAAGGGGTATCCAATAAAGATAAGGAGAAAGAGATAGTTATCAACGATGATATTATTCTTGAAAATCCTAAGAAAAAGAAAACTTCAGCAACTGGGATAGATTATAATATTTTATCCCATCTGAGAGAAATCCCAGCACAGCTCAGCATATATGATGCCTTGGTAATGTCTAAAGACCTTCGGGAGATTCTGATTCAGGCTCTCAAAGATCCCGAAAGATACGAGGCGTATTTTGCTGAACATAATTTGACTGAAGTTCTACAAGCTCGTAATGAGCCGTTCATTACTTTCTTCGAAGATGACATGATGCTTGGGACTGCGGACCATAATCGCCCTCTGTACGTGACTGCAGAGAGCGATAAGCTGATCATCAGTCGAATCCTGATCGATCCTGGATCCTCCGTGAATCTGATAAGCTTGAAAGCACTAAGATTCCTCTGCCTTGATGTGGAACACCTCGGGCCAGATAAGTTGATGGTGCATGGTTTCAACGAAAAAGGGCAGAAAACCCTTGGATCATTTATGCTCCCTCTTGTATTTGGAGAGCTCCATACAGAAGCTAAATTTCATGTGATTGACGCAGATACTTCATTCAAGGCGCTACTAGGTCGTCCCTAGTTGCATGAATATGGCATTGTCTCGTAAACATTACACCAGTGTATGAAGTATCTCAAAGATGGAGAAGAATTCAGAATCTCTGGCGACGTTCAACCCTTTACAGTTCATGAAGCAACAGTTTATGAAGATGCACGGTACTTCATGCCAAAGAAGCAAAAGTCTTCGAGCTCTCTCGAAGCTAGAGCATCAAACTCAAAGGCTGCAAAGCGACCTGAACAGGAAGGTGATAAGAAGCAGGTGGGGAGAAAGAAGGCAGCGCCGACTCTTCCCAAAGCACCGACCATTCCCAAAGAAAAGAAATATGTACCTCATTTTGGGAGTGACACAGATGAAGACGATGTTACTCCTGCCAAATCTCGAAGAGTAGCCAGTCAACGGATGAATGGAGTAAGCAGGTTAAATTTTCAAATGATGATTATGACTACGACTCCATCTACATGAATACAGTGCAGAATGTGTTCTCTAGAAGAATTGATAGCTTATCAATTTCAGATAGTGTACTCATAGTGACGCGTGTTCCTTTACAACATTTCAAGGAAATTATTCCACGCGAGGTGCATAAAGTTGAAGAACTCGTCACCCTCTATCTACCTCCCCTTAAAAATGGGACTGTGCCAAAGAATGTGTTATATTCCACGGGAGTTCGCGAAGAGGAGAATCATGATTGGGATTGCATGCTCCTCGACTCCGAGGAATTATTTTCTATGAGGCTACCTAGATTCAATACCAAAAATATTCAAAGAATGCTACGAAAACAGATCAATATTCTTACTATCAAACGACAACTTCGTACAAGCTTGGGCCTCTGGTATAGAAGGAGTCTGCGTCCGTTAAGGCAGAAGGATATAGAAGCATATAAAGGTATCGGATTCATCAAACAAAAATTCCTCCAGAAAGAGACTTGCCGGGCAATCACATGCATGGAAATTAAATCTGAAGTTGATGGTGATGCTGAAGAGACATACGAAGCTGATGATTATGATGATCAACCCGTAGAGGCCGAACCTGCACCAGAAGAGCTTGAGGATGGTGGACAGGCAGCCACTATGGATGAACTAAAAGAAGTCAACTTGGGAACTGAGAAAGACCCTCGCACAACCTTCATTAGTTATCTCCTACTCGAAGAACAAATAGAAGAAATGAAAGAGCTCCTCTGTGAATTCAGAGACTGCTTTGCCTGGACATATGCTGAGATGTCCGGCTTATCCCCTAACGTAGCAGTTCATAGATTAGCAATCAAACCGGATGTAGCTCCCGTCAAACAAGCTCCAAGGAGAATGAGACTGGAGATTGAAGAACAGGTGATTACAGAGACAAATAAGCTTATTGATGCAGGCTTTATTCGTGAAGAAAAGTATGCCGATTGGATTGCCAATATTGTCCCTGTAAAGAAGAAGAACGGGCAAATTCGTGTCTGTATTGACTTTAGGGACCTCAACAAAGCATGCCCAAAAGATGACTTTCCACTCCCTGTATTCGAACTCCTAGTGGACAACACTTCCAACTACGACATGTTCTCCTTCATGGATGGATCGTCAGGATACAATCAAATCAAGATGGCGCCCGAAGATGAAAAGCACACGTCGTTCAGAACGCCCATCGGCATTTTCTGCTACACATTCATGCCCTTTGGCTTGAAGAACGCTGGTGCCACCTACCAGCGGGCGATGACTCATATATTTGATGATTTGATACATCAGAAAGTCGAGTGCTATGTAGATGACCTCGTTGTCAAAAGTCTTGGCCGAAATGATCACTTGAAAGATCTCAGAATTGTATTTGAGAGAATAAGAAAGTTTGATCTGAAGATGAACCCTCTCAAATGTGCATTCGGGGTCTCCTCCGGCAAATTCCTGGGATACGTTGTTCATCATCGAGGTATAGAGATCGACCCCAACAAAATTAAGGCGATCACGGAGATGCCACCACCAAGAAACCTTCGACAGCTTCGCTCGCTGCAAGGACAACTGGCTTTCATTCAGATATTTATATCAAATCTATCGGGTAGGTGCCAGCCATTTTCAAAGCTAATGAAGAAAGATGTCTGTTTCAAATGGGACGCAGAATGCCAGGAAGCATTTGACAGTATCAAGAAATACTTGTTAAATCCTCCCATTCTAGCAGCACCAATTCCCGGGAAGCCTCTTATACTGTATACAGCTGCACTAGAAGAGTCCATCGGAGCACTATTGGCCCAGAATAATGAAGAAGGCAAGGAAAATGCACTCTACTACATCAGTCGGAGGTTGATCGGAGCAGAAAGCCGTTATTCTCCTATTGAAAAGCATTGTCTGGCGCTGATTTTTATAGTTCAGAAACTCCGCCACTATATGCTATCCCATAAAATCCTACTGATATCAAAGATCGATCCACTGAAGTTCTTGATGACAAGACCAGCGTTGACAGATCGTCTAGCCAGGTGGGCAGTATTATTATTGCAGTTTGAAATCATATACATGCCACAAAAGGCAGTGAAAGGTCAAGCATTGACAGATTTTCTTGCTGCACATCCGATCCCAGCAGATTCTCCATTAAATGATGATTTGCCCGATGAGCAAATAATGCAGGTCGAGGAGAATGAAAAGTTACAATTCTGGAAGATTTCTTTGACGGGGCTTCATCTATTAGACCTGTCCGACCTCCAAATATTGCAAGAGCCAGAGCCGGTATCGGTCTTGTTCTCATACCACCTGAAGGAGGCATAATGAGGTTTTCATTCAGTTTGACTGAACATCGAACCAACAACGAAGCCGAGTACGAAGCTCTAATAGTAGGGTTGGAGATTGCAGTTGACATCAAAATTCAAAATCTTCAAATCTTCGGTGACTCTCAACTTGTGATAAATCAAGTCTTGGGCATCTACAAGATTTCTAAGGTTGAGTTGGCTCATTACCACCGACGAACCCTTGAGCTCCTGAAGCAAGTGTCAAATGTTAAAATAGTTCAAATTCCTCGAGGACAGAACGCCAAAGCAGATTGTTTGGCCAAATTGGCCAAGGAAATGACAAATTCTAATGAGGAGAAACCTATATTTATCGGAGTTTACAACCGTCGGATCTTAGAGCCTACTTTATTACAATTCCTAAAGGCGGAGAGAATTACAGATTCAAGTCAGCAGGATGAAATACTTCCAGTTGATCCTCAACCTCTCCATCAAATCGTTATGGAAAATTATCCGGAAGGATATCATACGGCCAAGAGACATAAAGCTAGTCAAGCTTCAGAATCGTGGTGGCATTGTTTAGATATTGAAGTCGAAAATGATTGGAGACAACCATTCATTGACTACTTCAAAGAAAACAAACTCTCGACAGAAAAGTCTATGGCCGCACAAATTCGAAAAAGGGCGTTGCGGTACGCATTTGTCAATGACACATTGTATAGACGTGCCTTTGATCAAATGTGGCTAAGGTGCTTAGGGACCAAGGAAGCTGATAAAGTGGTAGCAGAAGTCCACGAAGGACTTTGTGGAGCACATCAGTCAGGTCCCAAAATGGCCGCTAAAATCAAGAGAATGAGTTACTATTGGCCGACCATGGTCAGAGATTGCATTAACCACGCTAAGAGGTGCCACGAATGTCAAATCCACAGTTTTTATACATCAACCGCCAAATCCTCTGCATCCAACAGTAGCAATGTAGCATCCTGGCCATTTGAATGCTGGGGCACAGACATAATTGAGCCGATAGATCTGCCATCTTCAGTGGGACACCGTTTCATTCTGGCAGCAACAGACTACTTTTCAAAGTGGGCAGAAGCAGCTCCATTCAGAGAGGTCACATCCGAGCATGTGATCAACTTTTTCACCCACAATATTGTTTACATATTTGGTGTACCACGCCGCATAATCTCAGACAATTGTACTGCATTCAAAAGTACAAAAATCTACAAGTTCGTTGATCGGCATAAAATCGATTGGCGGTATTCATCCATATACAATCCAAGGGCAAATGGCTTGGCTGAGGCCTTTAACAAAACACTGGTGAAACTGTTGAAGAAGATCCTTATCAAGAACAAAAGAGAGTGGCATACGAAGATGGCCGAAGCATTGTGGGCGTATCGTACAACCTACTAAACACCAACCAAGGCCACTCCTTACTCTCTAGTGTTCGGTGTTGAAGCTGTATTACCATTGGAGATTGAACTACCGTCGCTTCGGGTAGCAATTCAGAATGATCTCACTCAAGAACAGAATGCCCGCCTAAGAATGGAAGAGTTCGACACACTTGATGAACTCAGGTTACAAGCTCAACAAAACCTGGAAATCTACTGAGGAAGAATGACAAAATCCTTTGATCGTATGGTGCATCCTCGAACATTTCAAGAAGGGGAATTGGTCCTGGTGCTGAGAAGGCCAATCATCCCACACCAAAAAATCGGTGGTAAATTCGTATCCAATTGGGAAGGCCCCTTCGTCATCGAGAAAGTGTACCAAGGAGGAGCATATCAGTTGATCGATCTGAATGGTCAGAGACCTATGCCACCTATCAACGGCCGACATTTAAAGAAGTATCATGCATGAGAATTTCATGACTAATGTACTTTACAATTATCAAAGTTTTAAGTGCATAGTTATCAGTGCATGCTTACATTCATATTTTGAAATTCTCTTGTATAGCAAGAATGTATTTCAAAATCCCCCATCAGATTGGGGGCATTTTAAATATTTATTCGGGTCGACATCGAGCTGCGTGCCGAGATTTCTGAATAAATATTTAAAATCTCAAAGATACAAAGCCTATCCAAATTGTCCCTGCGAGATAGGGGGTATTTTAAATATTCATTTGGATCGACATCGTGCTATACGCCGAGATCCCCAAATGAATATTTAAAATCTTGAAATTTCAAGTTTATTCCATTTTAAAATGTCCCTGCGATACATGAGACATTTTAAATATTTATTCGGGTCGACATCGCACTGCATGCCGAGATACCCGAATAAATATTTAAAATTATCAATTCTAATATTCTTTTGTGCTAAAGAATACAACGTATTTGTTTTCCAAAGTACATGCAGGTGATCTTTCAAGAGTTAGAGACACCGTCTTCTCCAACAAACCAAGACTCAAATGTCAAGAAAGAGACTTTTGTGGCTACACACTCTTACAAAATTGAGCCGAAGAAGCTTAAAGTATTTCGACAGCCTGAAGCTTAAGGTTCGAATGGTGTAAAAGGTCGGATCCAACAAGCCCAAATATGGCCGGATCGCTGGCAGCTCTGTCTACTCAACAAGCCATAAGAAAGGCCGTAGTAGCGGAACCCCCACTTCGTCAACCCGTCAGTAGGGATTGTAGGAAGAACAAAGGTCAATTTGACTTGACAAGTTCAAGTGATCGTAGTCTACAAAATTCTTCCAAATAACTGGAGAATCAAAGTTCCAAGAAGAAGATGAGTCTCGAGCAACTACCAAATTTTCGTAGGCTCCAAAATCTAAAACCACGAAGAATGACTCCAAATCTGTCAACTTCAGTAAAATCGGTATTGGGAAGCGTAATTCCCATAACTCAAGTCTGAAGCCTGAATGGGTGTAAGAGGTCGGATCTAACAAGCCCAAATATGGCCGGATCGCTAGCAGCTCCATCTACTCAACAAGCCATAAGAAAGGACGTAGTAGAAGAACCCCCATCTCAGCAACCAGAGGACAAAGAGCTATCAAATTCTAGCTCTCCCGATCTGATGAACTCAAGTGACTCAGATGAAAGTCTTCTCAGGCAGTTAATGATCAAGATACTACCTACGTTCGGTATTATCATTTAAATCCAGAACCTGCAAATCCTTCAATAAATCCGTAAAGCACCAAGCGAGGATCGAAGGAATTTTTCTTCAACAAGTCCGCCAAAGCACAAAGCAAAGGACCGAAGAAAATCATCCCAAAGTTCATGAAAAGCCTTAGGCTGAACTATGTGGATTCTGCCATCAACAAGTCCGCTATGCACAAAGCTCTGGACCGATGACTTTTCTCCGTCGACCTAATACAAACCTAAGGGTTTAGGTCATCGACATCTACTTCTTCAACAAGCCCGCCAAAGTAGAAAGCATAGGGCCGAAGGTACAAAAAATCACCTGACAAATCAATAATGACAAATCAGGCAATCCTCCATCAATGTCCGCAACACAAAGTACAGGACAGAAGAATTAAAATCTCGGGGCTCAAGTCAAAGCCATGGAATGAGCACCCTGAATAATATCTATAAATGTCCTAAAGACTAGGGGCATTTTAAATATTTATTTGGGTCGACATCACGCTGCATGCCGAGATCACCAAATAAATATTTAAAATACTATAAGCACAAGTCAGAGTACAACTACAGAAGCCTCAAGAGTAGTAAAAAGAGAGATCGTCAATGACTGGATTTATAAAATTACTTTATTTTATTCATTCAGAATTCATATACAAGTTTATAAATATCATCTTTTTACAAGATTATATCAGCTGAAAGAAAAGAAAAGTACAATGTCCTTCACAGAGAACTAAAATTTGTCTCATAAATTATGTCTGAAGAGGAAGTCCACATTCTTCTCTTTCCAAAGGCCAGGTATTCTGCACTTCTAGGACTTGCACAAAGCAAAAGAGAAGTCAGCAGAAAGAAGAAGAATCATAAAGAATATATGTAAGAAGCTACAAAAAAGAAGCTTGTACCTGAAACAGTGGTCTCCTGAGGTGGCTCACGAACAAGTATCTCGCTCATCTCAAAACCTGTGCAGAGCAAAAAAAAAAAAGGAGTGTCAGAAAGCAGCTAAAGAGAGAAAAGAACAGTACAAACAAAGTAAAAACGTACCAAAACTGAAGTCTCCTGAAGCAGTAAACTGGCTGAAGCTCGGATCCTCTTGCTGTAGCGACCTGCACAAAATATAAAGCATTGTCAGTACAAGCACAAAATCAAAACTAAGAAGAAAGGAAGAAAGTGTACCTGACCCAAAAGCAACTGTGGAGAGCCTAAGGCAGCAAAGACCCACCGACTAATGAATATACAAAGATCAGATAGATTTCAAATGATACTAAAATGCTAGAAGCAAATGTGATAGTGATGCAAAAGCAGAGCAAGAGGTGATGATAATATCCGCATCAATCTACAAAGTGAAGCTCTAAGGATCTGAATACAAAGTACTTTATCACTACCCCGTGGATCTCTACTGGATCAAGAACAAATATACCAACTAACTGAAGACTACAAGTGCTGAAAATCCATGAAGGCACAAAAAGGAACGCTTCAGGATCTACAAAACAAAAAATCTTAGTGTGACATCCAAACAAATTTTTGGAGATCCACTAAAAGAAAACTGTAGTGCGACATCCAAATAAATTTTTGGAGATCCACTAAAAGAAAATCTTAGTGTGACATCCAAGCAAATTTTTGGAGATCTACTAAATGAAAGCCCTAGTGTGACATCTAGAACTAATATCTAGAGATCCACTAGGTCAATCAGCATACAACAAATGTGATTCGCTCTAGACGCGTACCACATTTGTTGGGGGGTATTTGTTGACCTCTAAGTATTAACCAATAGGACAAAAAAAGAGAAAGCAGCTCACCTTATATCCTATCGGATCCACATATCCCGCTGAAAACCTCCGCAATTCTGCTCGAAATTCTGCCGAGGCACTGTACAACAGCGCCGAATCGATCACTTCTCCGCACTTCCTGCGTGAAATCGGCTCTCGTTCGCTGCCCCATTCTTGTTGTTAAATACCGAACGAAGCCAAGGCTTTCGTTCGCTGCTTCCACACGATCGAGCTCTCTGACTCGACACACTACTCCTCTCCACGCTCGACTCCAAGCCACGACGCGAATCCTCTGCTTCCACATCCCGCAAGCTTCTCTCCCCCCGTCGTCAACCCAGCCTCCGATCCAGAATCCGGCCGAACATTCCCAACCATTTTCCCAAACATCCAAATCTTCAAATTCCCAAATTTTCAAACATCTAAACACATCAATTCTCAATACCCTATGCTGCTACTATATGCCAGATGTACGTATCTCTATACGAATCTGATTGACGACTAGCCTTAATCGAAAGTTCTCTCTCGTTATTGGGAGGGATAATTAACTATAGGGGCTTGCGCCTATAGGAAACCAGAACTCAGATCATAAAGTCCTCACAAAATGAGGGCGAAATCTCTGGGTAGTGTCTTATCTACAAACCCATCTGCCTTCCAAAATTTACCTCGGAACTTATTCAGTTAAAACTCCCTCGCCGAATAAAAAAAGAAAAGAAGCAGGCGGGGAGGCCGGGGTCGAATTTTCGGAGCCCACAGATAGCCACTGAAAAGCCTTTCATACACTCCCTAGCCGCCTTGGGCCAAATTGCTTGTTTGCTATGACTTCTACCTTTTTTGGACATATGATAGCTATCTTTCATTGTCCATAAAAACTCAATGACACTTCAACTCTTATTCAATGTTGCTAAATTGTTTTAATATCAAAGAGTACATTTACATGACACCTATGTTGCCAAATATTTTCTTCTAAAGGTCATAATCATTAGCTTAAAAAAATATTAATTTACAACTCTCATCTCATGCCTAGGAAGCTGCATGTATCTATAAATTGAGTATTTATTGCAAATTCATACTCCAGAGTTGATTATCTCATCCTCATATTGCGAGTGAATTATGGCATGAGATTAGACCCTACTTGTTGCGGAACACATGATATGAAAGCCTTGATGTAATTTACATGAATTGAGTTTATGGTAACGAAGTTTAACTTCTGAATGTATTTAATTTCTATTGTTAATATGATAATTTTTATGTCTTTTCAATTAGTCCATGCATCTTGCAAGTACGTCTTAAAAATTTATTTTACCTCATTATATATAGATAATTTGGTCTTAATATCATTGTGATCATAAGAATTTACAAAGGACGAGTATTTTGATCCAAGAGTAGAATTAATAATTTATTCCATTCATTCATTTTTTGTGTTTAAATATTCATTTTTAATTTAACTATGTGAATTTCATCTAGCGTTCAAAATTTTGGCAACCTCGCGGCGTCCCAACATCCATGTAGGTGTCAGGTAGGTGCTTGCCTTTGTTCATTTTGACTGGATCAAAGATACGACGGTGCGAGATCTTCGTATAATTTATTTCTCCTAGCCGAATCAAACATACCATAGACGCAGTTCTTCGATACTTTTTTAAGAAAACAAGAAAGAAACTTATACATTTTAATGCCGAAAAAGTGATGACGGAGACAATTCAAGGGGCTGAGGCAATATGATTGGAGATTGATGATGGGTTGGACTGACAGAGAGGAAGGGATTTCAGGTCTTTGTCTGTCACAGTCGAGGGAGAAAGGAGGGTTGGCGGTTGGGTATGTTTGATCGGACAGGTACAGGAGGTCAAGCGAGAGGGCTCGGCTAGGATTTCCTTGTGTGCGATTGAGGGAGATGAGAGGGGGTGAGTCTGCAGTCAAGCTCATGCTGCCGTGAATGGGACAGATCATGGAACGGAAGTGCGGGTTGTGGTAGTTTCCTGTGGACGAGAGCATGACAGAATGTGGGATGTCATGGCTGGGCTAGTTGGGTGCGGGAGATCGTGGTGGGGGAGGAATGTTGAAGTGTTGGGTGGCATCCTACGTTATAAGGTATAACAATGTTACAAATAACTCATCATGGATGATGATACTAGAATTTGCATGAGGATGTACCCTGGTGTATGCTTTTTGCTGATGATATTCTTTTTGTTGATAAAACTAGAGAGGGAGTTGATGAGAAACTTGAATTATGAATCAAAGTCTAAAGGTTTTCATTTGAGTTCATCTAAATCGAATACATGGAGTGCAATTTTAGTAGTAACAAGATTTAATGGTAGGACTGTGACATTGAGTGATCAACAACAACAACATCAAGTCTTTATCCCACTACGTGGGGTCGGTTATATGAATCATTTTTCTCCATTGTGTCTTGTTAAGAGTTAAATTATCATTTGAATCTAATAAAAAATGTCATTTGTAATATTTTCTAAAACATTGGGTGATCAAGTCATTAAAAAGAGTGCATATTTTAGATATCTTGGGTCTATTGTTCAAAGCGATGGTGAAATAGATGGGAATATAATTAGTATATTTCAAGTTGAATGGTTGAAGTGAAGGAATATATCGGGCTTTTTGTATGATAGAAAAGTACCCCTCAAACTTAAGTGAAAATTTTAGAAGATGGTGGTGAGACTTGCAATTCGTTATGGTGCAGTATGTTGGCCATTAAAAGAGATACATAAATTAAGTTTTGTGTTGCAGAGAAGAGGATGCTCGGATGGATGGGTTGTGGGCGGCTTTATACTTAGAGACAATGTGAAATGAGTATATACATGAAAAGGTTGGAGTAGCTCCAGTGCAGATAAGATTAGAGAGAGCCATCATAGATGGTTTGGTCACATAAAACATCGGCCTTCGATGACCCTGATAGGAGAGTAGATGCATTGGATCAGCCTATGTTAAGAAAGTAAGAGGTAAATCTTAGAAGATTTGATTAGAAATAATTAAAAATGATATTTTTTTATTTGATTTAAACAAGAATTTAACTCTTAATATGACATAATAGAGAAAAATGATTCATATAACTGACCCCACATAGTGGGATCATAAAGATTTGTTTGTTGTTGTTGTTTTTGTTTTGGGTTATTATACTGAGATTTTACTGGTGCTTGCTCATGAGATTGCAGGATGAGAGCATAAACTGCTTTGAAGTAATAAAGAAGAGCTGGGATGAGCTGATGAGGTTGTCATCTGTAAAGAATGGACTCTCGGAGCTCAGTACAACATTTAAAACATGCAAGTAAATTTCTCATCACTTTCACTTTATTTTTATGTTGAAGATTATAATAAAGGTATATAATACTATTCATGAAAGTTAATTTTAGAGGCAAATATTCCATGTTAATATACTTAAATTCGAAAACTGTGAGGTAGAAAGCAATTTCCTCTGTTTGAGATGGTTCTGAGAAAGTTTGATATGCTTAAAATTAATATCAATTTTGATTTCTAACAACATCTAACTAAATAATGAATATAGAAGATTTTATTATTTTTAAATTATATTTTCTAATCTCGTATGGATTATGAAGAAAAGATCTAAAGTTGCTCATACACATGACACAATTGTTGATAAAAGGAATCTTCAACCTACCCTCACTTGTGTTTCTCAATAGAGAAATGCTAAACAATTCTATAAAACTAGCTGAATCCAATGCTGAACTGAAAAAAATAAAATCCACTGCAGAAATTTTACTGAAGTAGCTAGATCAGTATTGATGTCATAAAAACTTATCTTGATCGAGCACGAATCTCAAGACAAAAATCAAGTTGGAAACTTCAAAAATTAAATCTAGGATCATCTGAACTCCGATTTCAGCAAACTTACACTCAAACTGATCATCTCGGAAATATAAACCCAACGACACCAAATTCAGCTCAATCCGAGCCCAAATGTGTCCGAATCGAAGGCCCGAAGCACTTTCGGAAGGTTCAATCCATAATTTGGATTACCAAACAGTTTCCAAATATGACATGCTTATAGTCTAATCGAGCGGCTCGACGAGATAAATCCAACGAGCCTAAGACTGCTGAATTCTGATATCATTAAGATCTTCAAATGTCTGATGAACGGTCTACGATCAATGGATTCAATACCGCCGTCCATCCAAACCACTCTACATTTTCCCTTGATCCTCCTCCTATTTACGGGTCATGCCATCCTCAAAAAATTATAAATAGCCAAATAGCCCATCATTTCTCTTGAGAGGGGACCGAAGCTAGAAGAAGAAGAGAAGAAGGAGAAGAGAAGAGAAGAAGGATAGGAGGGAAGATTTAAGCGTTGACAAGGTTTGAGACTCCCAGTCTGTGAACGGGTGACCATATGGTGAGGAGTGGATTGGGAAGACGGATTGGGTTGATCTCGAGAGGTGATAGAAGGATTAGAATGAGTAATTTGTTGGAGACTGACGTTGGCCGAAGTGGGTAAAGATCAGGAAGCTAACGTATGCACCTTATTATTGCTACCCGAGATAGATGTAGGTTGGAGAAATAAGGGCAAGATTTCAGTTTGAGGTGTGAAAGGAGGTGCAGTGAGCTGTTTAAAGGGAAATTGGTGTTCATTAAAAATAAGGTGTCTAGATATGAGGATTTTATTTGTAGTAATGTCTAGACATTTATAGGCTTTGTACGTATCAGAGTAACCAAGAAAAACACACGATTTGGATTTGGGTTGAAATTTATGACGAGTGTATGCAGGCAGAAGAGGAAAACATTCGCAGCCGAAAGTGCGTAAATGACTGTAATCAGGTTTGATGTTGTGAAACAGTTCAAAGGGAGATATGTTTTTGGTGGTGATAGACGGCATCTTGTTTATCAGGTAGACAGAGGTTAAGACGACTTCAAGCCAGTGAGTATAGGGAACAAAGGCCGTGTGCAAGAGTGTTCCACATGTTTCAATGACATGCCTATGCTTATGTTCAGTGACACCGTTTTGTTTAGGAGTGTACGGATAGGAGATTTGATGTGTGCTGCCGTGCTTTTGGAGGTAGGTATTGAACGCGTTGCTCAGGTATTCCATGCCACCATCTGTGTGTAGCATTTTGATAGAGTGAGAAGTGTAGTTTTCAATTTGTTGTTTAAAGACGGTAAATATATTAAACACTTCTGACTTATGGCGCATTGGAAATACCCAAGAAAACTGGAAAAAATCATCCACAAATAGCACGTAGTGTCGATAACCTTGAACAGAGTTAACAGGTGACGGTCCCTAAATGTCTGAATGAATGAGAGCAAGAATGTTAGTTTGACGATTAGTGGATTGATCAAATGCTAATTTGTGACATTTCGATTCCTTACAATAAACACAAGAAGATGAAATTTCTTTGATATTAAGATGTGAATTACTTCACGAAATGGTTTTGAAAATTCTATCATGCGGGTGGTCTAGCCTTTGATGCCAAGGCGTAGTTTTATTCTGAGCAATAGAGAAGGCTTTTGGTTTGTTGTAGTGAGAAGCCGATCGAACCGGTTAGAGGTTGTTACGACATGGTCCTTGAAGCAGAACTTGCTGAGTCTTCAAATCCTTAAACATGAAACTAGCAGGATTAAAGATAATTGAAATACCATTATCTTTCGTTAGTTGCGAAATAGAAAGAAGATTATATTGCAATGATGGAGAGTGAAGAATTTGTGATAAGTGCAACTTATTAGATGGAGTCAGTAGTAAACTCGCTCCGGAGTTTGCTATGCTGACGGATCGTTCGTCTCCAATGGTAATGCCGTCAGACCCTTGGTACGGTGTGGAGATGGACAAGTTGTCGAGGGAATTTGTAACGTGCGACATTGCTCCTAAGTCAAGGTACCAGTTGGTGTTAGAATTGTCAGTTGCTGCTACCATCACGCGGTTTGACGGGTTGGAAGCTGAAGGAATGTAGTTAGCATTAAGACGATGCCAGCAGTCGGATGCTGAATGACCCTTCTTGAGACATATTTGACATACAAGTGCAAAGTTGCTGGATGGTCTAAGCGTGGTCCCTGTGGATACGTAATTCTTGCCTCTGTTTTGTTTGCCGCGACCACGATATGCGTACAGGGCGACGTTAGAGTCACTGATCGAGTGGTTCCGAGCCGCACCAGAAACAAGATTATTTTCCTCACTGAGAAGAAGCGGGTAGAGGTGATCAAGGCTGATGGGGTTGATCATGGTGCGAATAGAGGTTTTAAACAATTGATAGGGAGTGTGTAGTCCATTGAGAATATATAAGATAATATCCTCATTGTCAACGACTGACCTAGCTGAGGCAATTTGATCAACCAGAATTTTGATTTCAGACAAGTATTGTGTAATGGTCATGTTCTTGAGAGAGATATTGTGAAGAGTATTTTTTAGTTGAATGACCTTGGATCGATTTGTGGATTGAAAGCGTTATTCAAGCATTGACCAAATCGCAGCTGTGGATTCAAGATTGACGGCGTAAGGTAGAATGAATGAGGAAATTGTAGAACAGAGGGAGGCGGACAGGATTTGATCAGTGAGCATCCATTGAATTAGCGAGAGATTTGGCGGAAGAGTGGTAGTGGAATCAGAAACCGTTTATGAGGGGGAGGAGGATGAGGGTTCAAGATACTTATCAAAGCCATTTGCACGAAAGATCTTTAGAATTTGAGATCGTCAAACCGAGTATTTTTCTAGGGTTAGCTGATTCTGGATAAGGTTCTTGATGTTGGAGAGCACAAATTTCAGGTTGGGTGAGATGGCGGATTCTTCAGGGCCAGCGGTATCCATGCTTTCGCTTAGACACGAAGAAGCTGAGTTCTTCATAGTCGCAGCTCCTCCAATCCTGTTCTTGATACCACGAAGAAACTAATGGAATGAAGAAGATAGTGATAGGGAAGAAGAGATAGACACAAACAGAATAAAGAAAGTGCTTATTAAACTCTATGTTTGATACAGGATGGTGCTCTCTATATATAGAGAAAGATAAGACATATATCCAATTATAGAGAGCCACGTCAGCAATAGTAAAAATAATAACAAGTTAATTGTTTTTATGTACTAATACTAACCATAGTTTTTAGATGAGATACTCATCCTTAGAAAGGACCAAGGATATGAGAAAAAACAAATAAAACACTCAAAATACATTCAACCAACCAAAATAATTTATTTTAATATCACTACATAATCTCTCTTTCTTTACAATTCATCATATTGTATTAATAATGGACGTTAGCCACATATGCACCCAGAAATGGAATGGACACATCATATTACATTAACTAAGGAAAAATGAAGCATCCACCAGTTGCAATATAGAAGACTAAGGCTTCGTTTGGGATGGCTTTATTACTGCTTCTTAAAATGGTTTTATAGTACAAATTTTTTAATTTTTGTACTAAAAAGCCGCTTTAAGAAGCAGAAATAAAATCATCCCAAACGAAGCCTAACAAAGGCCAAGCGAGTCCCTAAAGTGACTAACTAAGCCAACTATTGATCCTGAATTAAATTTGCCGGTCCTAATCTTCACTAAAAAGGAGTGATTGACATCATCATCCTCTTAACTTGCGCAGACTAACTTGATTTGGGTTCTCAAATGATCAAATGAGTCCTCCACCACCTGAAAGATTGTTATAAATATCATGCAATCATATTTAACTCTGCAGATTAAGGTTTTGTTTGGGACAGCTTTTTATCATAATTTTTTTACTTCTTTCAAAAAAAATTTTAACTAAAATTTTGCTATAAGAAATAGTAAAAAAGCTGTCCAAGCGAAACTTGGGACGGCTTTCTTTTCTGCTTCTTAAATCAATCTTTTAGTAAAAAATTAAAATTGTTATACTAGAAAGTTGGTTTAAAAAGCAAAAAGAAAGTCGTCTCAAATGAATTAGAAATTTTTATACTAAAAAGTTATTTTAGAAGTCAATTAGAAAATTGTCCGAAACGAAGCCTAACTTGGTTTGGATTATGTTAATTGGATTTTGGATCTGGTATGGAATTTGATTTTGAAATATCTTCAACTGCATTAAATGTGCTTTTACGTTTTATTCTATATGAATTTGTAAATTTGTTCCAGTTTTTGTTTTGAATTTTTATTTTTCTGAAATTTTATTTCTAATATTTGTACATTTCATTATTGTTACTTATATTTCATGTTTGTAAAATATAAAAAAGAAAAATTAAGGGGTCTACTTCCCATCCCGTGACGTAATATGCATCATTAGTCACCTTCTGCATTCTCTTTTTAAAGCATTTGCACATGGATTTTGGGTTGATAAGACAAAGGACAAATTAAAAAAAAAGGTATAATAAATAATTTAATTATTAAAAAATGTATATTAAAAAAAATTAAATAGGCATAATTGCAAGCAAGTTCCCTGTTTAATTGGGGGATTTGTGCTGAGGTGACATTTTTAATGTTTTTGCTAACTTTTTAGTAAAATCCTAACAAAAAAACTTAAATGATATATGAAAAAACCTAAATAAAATAGTTATAAATACATAAAGAAAATAAAATTTAATTTTTATTTAAGTTTTTTTTTCTTAGAATTTAAATTTTATTTACTTAAGATTTTAAAGCTGATATGTATTGATAAGGACAAAAAAAAATTGAATAAAGTAGAGATGTATTGATTACATAAAAATACTTTATTTAATTTTTTCTTTAGGATTATAAAAAGTGAAGTCCATTAAATCTAGTCAACTGTTTAAAATATATAAAAAAATACATAAGAAATATAAAATATTGAATTTTATTAAAGTTTTTTTTTCCTTAGGATTTAAATTTTAATAAATTAAATAAAACTTAAACCCTCAAGAAAATAAATTAATAAAATTTAATTTTGATATTTTTCATTTATAACATTTTTTTAAGTTTTTAAAAAAATTTATTAAAGTTTTTTTCATTAGAAAAAAATAATTAGATTAAGTCGCTTTTTTAACGGGTAACTTATTTGCCAATTTAGCGGCCAGTCGCTTGTTAATGAGCGACTACATAATTTTTTTAATATACTTGTAATAATTAAATTATTTATCATACTTTTTTTTTTAAATTTGTCCTGAGACATGATTTATTTGACCTAAGTTGACCTATTTTGTTTACTTAGATGATTGATAGGTTATCTCGAAATGTGGACATCATTGACCAAGTCAATGTTTAAATGAACAAATTTTTATAATCAGAATAAATTTTCATAATTTGAAGATTAGTTGCAAATTTAAAAAAAAATTGTAAAGAGCAACGACTCGCACTCTTACTAGGTGTGTTTTCAAGTCATTAATTCTAACAATCCGATGATATGAAAAATATTTTAAAATAGAAAATATAAAAATAGAATTTCTGTTTGAACTAAAATGCTTCATCACTGTGTTTTGTAGCGTTGAGGTGCTATGCTTAAAGCACAGCGGCGCCAGAAATCGATGATGCGATGTTTGAGTTTCAATTCTACAGTAATTCTGGATTCAGCATGCAGCGCTGCGGTGGCAGGCCACCAACAGTATTTATGTATATTTATTATTTTAAATCCTATGCATTAAGTCACCTCAGCACCACCGCATTAAGTCACCAACTGCGGTGGTAGGCCACCAACAATTTTGTTTGTGGTGTTTTTCCACTTGTAGCCTCTAATTGATGACCAATTAGCCGACAGGGAGAGAGTGACAACTCTTAATGATTTATTGAAAACCACCTGATATGATAAAATGATAATGATGTTGTAATTAAAATGATAATGATAAACCCACATGAATGAATAAAAATACCACATTAAAGCTGGAAGTCCTGCCTTGTTGAATCTAAAGCTTTCATATAACTGTAATGTGCATAGATGACATTGATGGATAGATCATAATGAGTACAAAAACACGTACTTATTGCATATAATGCATAAGATTAATAATATATATATAAGATAGACAATACTGATGATATTGACACTTATATGTTATATTCTTTTATTGATTTATAAATGATTTCAATATGATTGATTTATGAATTTATTGATTTATATATTTCACTGAAATGATATCATGCTCTTATTATTGATCATTTTGAGTCTTATGAATGATAATTGATTATTGATGTGATTGAATTCTATTCATTATATTGATTGAATTAAGCATGCATATTTATTTTTTAAGCATTGCATTAGAAGTTTTATTAAATTTGAGTCATTATTAGCTTTTTAGATAATTATATGGATTAATGATTTCACGTTAAAGAAGAAATCATGACCAGTTGGAGTGAAGTTGTCAGAGATCCTTAGATTTTTCTGTTAATTTTCTTTAATATTTTTTAAATTATGTTATAGTCAGTAGCTATGGATAGATTATTGATTCACAACATGATAACCTGCCATTATCGTCGGACTTTCCGGCGGACATTTATGCACAAAAAACAACGGCAGCGTAACCAACGGATTATACGCCGGTAATTTTACGGCGTAAATTTTGCCGTGACGGTCTCAGCGTATATTCCACCGGCTTTTTCGCCGGTATATTTTATGTTCCGGCGCAACTTCAGCAAAAAAATACAGTCACAAACACTGGCGTAAATTCCACCAGCCTACTTAAACTAAAAAAAAAAAAATATCCTACGTATTGTCCGTCAGTAGAGTTACCGGCGAAGAATCCGCCGGAACATCCGATGGAAAGAGCCCTATTTTGACTACTCCGCAGTCTTCCTTCTCATTTTTCCCCTCTTTATTTCGTCTCGCTTCGGTTGCATCTAAGAGCTATCCCAAATGTCATTGTCGTTGCCCTCAAACGTCGCCACCATTGGAATCGGTCCCTCGCTGAAATTTTTTCTGACCTTGCATCAACGATTTTATTCCTTCTGATGAGGAGCTTTTTCACAGAGGACCTTCAATAGATGGGCATCGAAAGGGGAGATTAGTCCTACCAGAGGTTTGTCCTACACTCCTTCCTCATTACTGCCAAGCATATAGATCATCAGGTTTGTCGGTACGTGCTCGAGTTGGCATGCTCGTGGATATATGGGTTCAGAGTTTTTTTTTTCAGGATAGCTACCTGTCTTCTGTACGATGTCATTGCATGATCCTTTTGGTTGTCACTTGCAGCCAAGGCTTTTAAAATCGGACCGGACCGGCAGGGTTCAACCGGTTAAACCGCGAACCAGCTGGCCGGCCGGTTACGGTTCGCCTGAGAACCGTTTTCGCGTCGAACCGGTCTCGGACCGTTCAAACCACCGGTTCGACCGTTGAACAGGAAAACCGGCTCCGGTTTCTCATAACCGTTTTCGCGTCGAAGGGTTGGCTTCTTGATCGACGGCGGCTGTGCAGCATCTTCGCCGGAGGTAGGGGCGGATGTAGCATGGGGCACGTGCCGCCACTGACTTTATTAATAATTTTTAATTATGTATATTTATGAGTCATTAATTATCTATTAAATCAAAATAGTGTTATTATATATTAGAGCTCTAAAATAATTTGATCAAAGCATACTCACAACCACCGGCCGTTCCATTCAACACATTTACTAACATGTCAAAATGTCTTATTATATAAAGCAAAATATTTTGGTCTTTCACGGTGTGGGACTAAAAAGAATTTTTTTTCTTATGAAGGGAAGACTTAGGCGGGAAGGGTTTAGTCACTTTTTTTTTAAGGCTTAGTCACTTTTTTTTTCTTCTAAGTTAATAATTCTAATTAATTAGTTATATTACTAAAAGTAAAAGTTAGAGATATGTCTAATGTATACTGTTAAAATTAAAAATATTAAATTAGTAAAAAAAAAAATACTAAATTAGTAGATTTAATTGTATTTATTTTTAAAACTCTAATTGATCCTATATGATTTTCCTTTAGATTTAAATGTTTGAATTTATTTGACTAACATTTCACTATTATATAAGTAAAAGTATTATAATTTTTTTCAATTTTTGTTATATATTTATAAATAATTGTGTCATTATTATAATATTTAAATATAATAAATATTTATTATGTCATCTGGTTCGACCCCGGTTCGACCCCGGTCGAACCATCAAACCTCTAACCCCTCATTCTTCCGGTTCATTGACCGGTCCGGTTTTAAAAGCCTTGCTTGCAGCACATGATTCCATTATTAAAGAAGATTGTCAAGCTATCTTCTTCTGCTAGTTACACTTCTCCAGCACTACCAGGCATCAACGAGGATTTGTTTCTTGTGGGATTTCTGGCTACTTGGCTATGTACTTTATTCTTCCATTCAAAGTAGGGTCCATGATATGCAATATTCTTTTAGCAGCTAGTCAGCTCTCATAGGGACATTATCTTTTCTTAGCTCCAACTGTGTTTGCTAGGATATACAGAGCCCTACGTGCTGCTTCTAAGGCGAGTTTCCTTGCGCTATGAGACATGACTTTGTCGTGGCACTACCTATACGATTAGATTCACTTGCACCTTCAGGGTGCCTTTTCCTGCTTAGAGTGTCATTCGTACTTCTTGGAGAGAGGATACCCTACGATCATTTAGCTATTAAAGGCCTCTTCTACCTTAGAGTCAGAGCGGGTATGACTCTTTTTCTTCGCCCAACACCTATTGGTAGACCATTTTTTTTTTTAGTTCAACAACAAGATATTATCGGTCTACCATCTCACATGAGAGGGATGTTTATTATTGATGGGCTCAATAGGAGGGGCAGATGTGCCCTGCTGCATGGGAGACATACTTTAAGAGTGGCTAAGTATTTGATCAGCATGTATCTGGGTTGGTTGTGCCATCGCTCAGGTAACACTGTGACATTAGAGGAATATTAGTCCAACAAGGTGGCTTGTCAGTTCAGATTTTCTCAGGCTACAACTTACAATGGGCGACCATTTGTTCCTGGGGTAGCAGATGTCTAGCACATGGATGTCGTTTCTCAGGAGACTAGATTTTATGTAGCTACTGTAGCGTGGTTACACCTATTGAGACTTGGTAATAGCACTAATTTTTTCTTCACTCCTTCGTTCAACCAGACGTGTTAGTTACACATGGCTAGCTTTGGTGCGATTGTCTTTTGCTTCCTCCTTGGAGCATTACACTCGAAAGTACAAGCACAAGGTGAGTGCACTAGGAGTGCCGAGGGGTCAGAGACCGCAGCAGTATTCCTTAGGGACTAGAGACGATCAAGGTAACTTATCTCTCCCTATCCTCTTTCTTTTTTCTAGTAGTTGATTTGTTCATTATTTAATTATTCATTTCTCTGACAATTTGAATTTATATCTTCTTTCATCGTCGATGATATGTTGAGCGTTGCACTGCCGCCGAGGGTACTCTATGTATTCTCTAGTTAGAGTCTATGATGTAGAGCCTAATCTACTTCACACAGAGGTACCTCGATCTTCACATAAATCCTCTCAGCACGCTGCGCCTCCTCGTGCTTTTATGGATTGGACAGCTAGTCCTGCACCACTGCGTCTTCTGACTCCTGAGGAGCCAGACTGTCACACCAGATATCAGTTTACTTGCAAGTGATAGGTAGGAGGCCCTTGACGTAGCACAGCGTATCTACCGACAGAAATATACTCGTGCGGGCTAAATATTGAAGAAAATGATAGCTTGCAGAATATGAAATGAGCTAAATAGCATGGCCAATGCGAGACAAATGAAGCTCAATGTGTTGTTAAACCACGCCACGGGATCCGCAACATCCGTACAAGCAGACATAAGGCGTTCATCGACTCTTCAAGGAAACTCGTGCATCTTTCAAAGGATCACTAATTACCAACAAGACTTTAGTGCCGCACGATAACCTACCTACAATAAGTAGCAGGCAACTTATAGTGCACAACCACGCTACGTCGCTACTGGATCCACACCATACACACAAGAGGATAGAAAATGTTTTTGAATTCCCAAATAAAACCCCATGCATTTCTCAATGACTGTCATTTGCATAGCCGATCATTACAAAATCCCCCCTAATGCATCAAAAAGCGTGCTGATGCATTTATAGCATGCATACATTACGCCATGTTAGATATATCATAGAAGTTAAACATACTATATAACATGTAAAACAAATTATGTAAGCACAACATCCAACATGTGAAGTGTACCGCATAGTAGTCGAATGTTATGCTAACATTCAAACACATCATACATGTTACAAAGTGTACCATGTAAGTGTATGACACAAGCATGTTATAACTGTATGTAGTTAGGAATGAGTAGACATGTTGTAGGCATCCTCACTCAACAGATAAATATACGTTGCAATATGCGATATGCATCATGCGAATACATCATGCAAGATGCAAATATATATGCCAACATACATGCATACATGCAACCACTGCATAAACAAATTATGTAAAATGCATGCAAAATCATATACCCGCATGAGCCCCAATGAGAATGTTGTAGGTACACACGTGATATCTGAGGCATGAGTCAAGAAATGAACTGAAGTTCGAGTCTGATCCTTCTAGGTGAATATATAAGAGTCAATATGGCTCGAACTATCAAATAAATATACGGTCGTGACATAGACCATAATATTTATTTTATACATTCATATTAGACCTTTAAGGTTTATAACAAAGAAAATTTACTAATAAAAGCATAAAATTGACGACGAACCCAATCCTTTGTAGGCAAGTAGACAAAGTTGATAAGATTCAACCAACAAAATGAAATTGCCCATAAGTATCATGATGATGACCATGTTAACAGCAAATCTCAACAGGAGGGGATCCCAAATATTAAAAATGCCTTCCAAATTTTCATGAAAACTCAAAACTTAAGATATTTAAAAGTAAAAATAAAATACCAAAATATTTAAAAAAAAATACACATCCTTCGTCCACAACAGTTTGCCGAGATGAACAAATTAAAAATCACTTAAGCTCATAAAGAACAAATGTCTGATCGAGAATATTATTAGGATTCATTCTTAAATCATCTCCTGCCAGTAAAGATGTTGCATGTGTCTTCTAACCGGTGATTTCATCGCCAAATGACACAACAAGTAAACGGTTATGACTGAGACATTCTGACCTGGTGATTTTGCAGCCAAAAGACACCATTAAATTACGGTCATGGTTAGAGCCGACATGCTCCTCGGCGACGCTAAACCATTGAGTAACGAATAAATAGGATTGACCGAGGGCACAAAGCCCTCTATTAGTTAAGGTGTCTTCAAATTTATCTCTTTAAGTAAACATCCATCTTATGTCTATAAGTTTCCCTTGGATGAAGCAACCCATGGCTGCCGACAATGATCTTTTTGTCAGGTTGAGTCGACTACCTCCTCTAACTTAGTATAATATGGATCGATTAAGATGGCCCGAGATGACAGAATTATGGGATCTTGATCGGGTCTGTCATCACTCCCTCTACCACCCGCTTTAAGTGCGAGATGATAAATTTCTAATTTTAAACATAAAACTTTCAAATACCTAAACATGCTGCTACTATACGTCATATACTATGTATCTGTTTGATGACCAGCCTTAATCGAAAGTTCTCTCTCACTATCAGGAGGGATAATTAACTATAGGGGCTTGTGCCTATAAGAAACATAAACTCAGATCATAAAGTCATCACAAAATGAGGGCAAAATCTTTGGTTAATGTCTTATTCTAAACCCAATCTACCATATGAAAATTTGCCTGAGAACTTACTCATTAAAACTCTACTCGAATATCTAAAGAAAAAAAAGAAAGGGGTCGCGGAGAGGTTGGGGCACGAATTTTTGGAGCCCACAGATTCTTGCAACACCGCTAGGGATATAAAAAATTCGTGGTAAAAGTTTTTTTCTGGTGCAAAGTTATCTGCGTTTTTCGGTAACGAAAATAAAAAAATATTCATAAAATTTGGAAAAACTTTGATTATTGAAAACTCAGATAGGTAAAATATAACCTAAGAATTAGATAAGCTAAAATATGAATCTTTCTACCACAACAAAAAAATACATGAGATTCATGCACAATCCTAAATAGTAACACCTTAAGGTTATACATCAGATTTTATAATATCTGATGGAACTCTTGAGTAAATAAATTTTATTCAAAAGGAGGGCTATCTGATACTTAAATCTTGTACAATGATGATTATGCATGATTTATGGCAGACCAACTTCAGAATCTGACCCATTTTTACAAGGCAAACTCATGACTTGTGGTAAAGAACATAATGTGATGACAAAGATCTAGCGCAAAAAAAAAAAAAAAAAAAAAAAATAGATGCTTGGTACTAGGAATCTGTGAGTATTATGGCTGAAAAATTATATTGGAAGATTTAAATGTACAATTGGAAAAACCCCATCGGGCTCCATTATTTTGTGCAATATGATTGAACAAAATATACTATAGTGGATAGATATTTTATAAAAGGAGAAGAAGCTAAGCAATAGTTTAATTTATACTATGTTCGTCACCACAGATAGGAAGCTTGCAAACATTCTCATCACATGATTACTAGGAATTATATTTTGAGAGTCGACATGCAAGTCTAGAATGAGCATCATCAATTCATTCAAAATTGGAATATATGAAAAAATCAATCTCAAACAATTTTGCCTTCATCAATATTCCACTGAGCTCAGTAGTCATCCACTTTCCTTATTCACTTCAAACATCTCAATAATTGATGAGATTATTAATGCTATCACATCAATACCTGAGTAATTATTGTTGCGGACTAGAATATACGTGGCGATAGAGTTTTAATTATTCATCTTAGCGTTATACGGATATCCAGCTCATACACAGAGAACACAAGATTTTTTACGTGGAAAATCCTAAAAAGGGGAAAAACCACGGGGCCTAGCCCAGTTGAAAAGATTTCACTAGAACTTGAATTGGTTACAATGGGCTGACTCGTCTCTAAGGACGATCAGATTACAAGTAGCAATTGTACAATAGAAGTCCGGGTGTCGAGTAATGATCTAGCAGGACTTCGAGCCTTAGATGATGATAAGGCAGAACTTCGGGCCTTAGATGAAGGTCTGACAAATGTGAGAATCTTCAATGGTGGCCTGGCACAGATGAGAGCTTCAAGTGAAAGACTGGCAGAGCGTAGAGTGTCAGGTGATGATCCAGTGGAGCACAAGGCGTTATGTGGTGGTCCGGCGAAGTGACGGCGTTAGGCGGTGGTCCGGTGGAGCACAGGGCGTCAGGTGGTGGTCCGGCGAAGTGACGGCATTAGGCGGTGGTCCGGTGGAGCACAGGGCGTCAGGTGGTGGTCCGGCGGAGTGACAGCGTTAGACGGTGGCCCGGTGGAGCACAAGGCGTCAGGTGGTGGTCCGGCGAAGTGACGGCGTTAGGCGGTGGTCCGACGAAGTGACGGCGTTAGGCGGTGGTCCGGTGGAGCACAGGGCGTAAGGTGGTGGTCCGACGAAGTGACGGCGTTAGGCGGTGGTCTGGTGGAGCACAGGGCGTCAGGTGGTGGTCCGACAGAACTCCGACGGTGATCCGGCGGTGGTCCGACGAAACTCCGGCGGTGGTCGAGGAGGCTAGGAAGCAAGAGCGATCTTCGATCTCTCTCTTTTTTCCTTAACTTCGAGGTCTCTTTTCAAGAGGATAGGGGGCTCTATTTATAGATTTTGGGAATGGCATAACCCGTAAATAGGTGGAGGATCAAGGGTTAGTTGGGAGTGGTTGAATGGACGGTTGATTTTGAATCCTACGATCGTGCACCGTTCGTTGGACATTTGAAGGTCTTAGAGATGTCAGAATTCGGCGATCTTGGGCTCGTTGGATTCGTCTCGTCGAGCCGTTCGATTCGAGTATAAGCTCGTAAAAATCGAAGACCGTTTGGTAACTCAAATTGCGGTTTGAACCTTCCGACAGCACTTTGAGCCCTTCATTTGGACTCATTTGGGCTCGGATTGGGTTGATCTTGGTATCGTCGGGTTCGTATTTCCGAGACGCTCAGTTTGACTGTAAGCTCGCTGAAATCGGAGTTCGTGTGCTCCCAAAATTAATTTTTGAAGTTTCCAACTAGCTTTTGCCTCAAGATTCGTGCCCGATCAAACTAATTTTTTGATGATGTATCAGTTGCCCCCCTATTTTCGGACGTCAAAATTCCAAAAGTCCGAAAATATTTGCTCCAAAATTTTATACCGGCCGAAACGCAAAAAATTGCATTCCAATAACTTGCTCGAACTTGATCATAGAGGACCCGTTGAGGTTCGAAAGTATCGAAATCGAGTCCGGAACGTCAAAAAACGTGTCCGGGGACCCCAAAAACATTGAATTTGGACTTTTCGGGATAAAAATCGGGCAAAAATATATGATGTAACTTATAATTTAAATAATAAAATAGGTACTATTATATCAACTTTTCCCTGGTGGAAGAGTGGTAAGTCTTTTGTCATCCATGCCCAAGGTCATGGGTTCGAATCCAGGGGAAGGTATGGAATTTTTTGTGATGACGTGGCAGCGACATGCGGATCGATGACGTGGCAGCCATAACCTGTTGGGTCGTGGGTGACGTGGCCACGACACAGATCGTGGATGACGTGGCACCCATGACCTGTTGGGTCATGGCTGACGTGGCCACTACACAGATCGTGGATGACGTGGCACCCATGACCTGTTGGGTCATGACTGACGTGGCCACGACATGCAGGATCGTGGCTGATGTGGCAATGCCATGCAGGACAGATTGATGACGTGGCAATGCCACATATGACGGGTCGGTGACATGGTGCCCATATGCAGGGCGGATTGATGACGTGGCGCTGATGTGTCGCTGACGTGGCTGATGACGTGGCGCCCGAATTTTTTTTTAGCTCACCCTTCTTCCTATAAATAGGCCCCCCTTGGACCTAATTTCTTGCACCTTCTCCTTCTCCTTTCTTCTCTCAGTAGAGGTCTTCCCCTACCCCTTGGACAATTCCATTGTCTAATACCAGGGTCCCTCTTTGCGAGAAAGGGCTTTCTTCTCCTTCTCTTCTCCTCTCTTCTCTCAGTAGAGGCCTTCCCATGCCCCTTGGACAATTCCATTGTCTAATAGCAGGGTCCCTCTTTGCTAGAAAGGGCTTTCTTCTCCTTCTCTTCTCATCTCTTCTCTCAGTAGAGGCCTTCCCCTGCCCCTTGGACAATTCCATTGTCAAATAGCAGGGTCCCTCTTTGTGAGAAAGAGCTTTCTTCTCCTTCTCTTCTCTTCTCTTCTCAGTAGAGGCCTTCCCCTGCCCCTTGGACAATTCCATTGTCTAATAACAGGGTCCCTCTTTGTGAGAAATAGCTTTCTTCTTCTTCTCTTCTCGGTGCTCTTGCTATACTGGAGGCCTTCCCTTGCCCTTGGACAGTTGGCATTCATTGTCCAATAGCAGGGCCCTTCCTTATACTGGAGTAATGTCGGGCGACCACTTTTCTTCTAGAGATTCTGCGGTCAGGAGAAATCCTGTCGTCCCACCTGATGGCAGGCGGAGGCCTGACAAAGGAGCGAGGACAGAAAGTTTGTAGTCTGATAGAAACATTGAGTCAGGAAGAGGACCGACGGAAGTTCATCGATGGGCAGTAGTTTGATGACATGCAGAAGTTCGTCGTCGGGTTGAGATACAACGTTGGGTAAAAGACCGACGAAAGTCCATCGACGGGTAGAAGTCCAACGACGGCTATTAGTCCGACGGTAGGAAGAAGTCCGGCGTCGGGTAGAAGCACTGAGTCTGGTAGAAGACCGATGAAAGTCCATCGACGGGCAATAGTCCGTCGACAAGTAGTAGTCCGACGGCAGGCAGAAGTCCAACGTCGGGTAGAAGCATTGAGTCGGGTAGAAGGCCGACGAAAGTCCATCGACGGGCAGTAGTCCGTCGACAGGTAGTAGTATGATGGTAAACAGAAGTCTGACATCGGGTAGAAGACCGATAAAAGTTCATTGATGGGTATTAGTCTGTCAACAAGTAGTAATCCGACGGCATGCAAAAGTCCGACGTCGGATAGAAGCACAATGTTGGGCAGAATACCGACGAAAGTTTTTGTGGAGAAGTCAAATGGAAGTCCATCGACGGCATTCTGGCGACGTTAACCAAGGATGTAAGACCTATCCAATGTTGTATGCCAGAGCCATTGCTCGATGATGTTATCCTATATTTGATCCAATAATGATGTAAGACCTATCCGAGGTTATATATCTGAGTCTTTGCTCAATGACGTTAACCTGTATGGAAGAGGTCAAGAGAACATCAAGGATGTAGGACCTATCCGAGGTTGTATGTCGGAGCCTTTGCTCGACGACGTTAACCTGTGTGGAAGAGGTCGAGAGAATCCACCAAGGATGTAAGACCTATTCGAGGTTGTATGTCGGAGCTTTTGCTCGTCGACGTTAACCTGTGTGGAAGAGGTCGAGAGAATCCACCAAGCATGTGAGACCTTTCCGAGGTTGCATGCCGGAGCCCTGCTCGATGACGTTAACCTGTGTGGAAGAGGTCGAGAGAATCCACCAAGGATGTAGGACCTATCCGAGGTTGTATGTCGGAGCCTTTGATCGACGACGTTAACCTGTGTGGAAGAGGTCGGGAGAATCCACCAAGGATGCGAGACCTTTCCGAGGTTGTATGTCGGAGCTTTTGCTCGTCGACGTTAACCTGTGTGGAAGAGGTCAAGAGAATCCACCAAGGATGCGAGACCTTTCCGAGGTTGTATGTCGGAGCCCTGCTCGACGACGTTAACCTGTGTGGAAGAGGTCGAGAGAATCCACCAAGGATGTAGGACCTATCCGAGGTTGTATGTCGGAGCCTTTGCTCGACGACGTTAACCTGTGTGGAAGAGGTCGGGAGAATCCACCAAGGATTGATCATCTGTTGACTGAGTTACAATAATAATTATGTATTTGCTCGAATCAAGAATATTAAAGTTCACAGCTTTTGCGAATTTATCAATACAATTTTACTCGAAGAAGATAAAGAAAGAAAAACAAATCTTACTGCATTAAACAAAAGCATAGCTCCTTAAGACAGCTTAGGGAGGGATAAGCTACAAACACCATAAACAACATTCAAAATTAAAGACAGACAGTACTGAAGTCACACAATACTAAAGACATACGATACTTAAAACAAGTAGCACTACTGTGCTCTACGCAATTAAAACTCGGCAAGGCGTTGATAGGCCCCCAGCAATGGTTCCAATTTCCCCCACTATTTGGCAATTGTTTATCGACTGCCTTTGTTGTTGATTCTGCCCCCCAGTCGGACCAACTTCATCTCGGGCTAGTGCATTCTTGATGAATTATTGGAGATATCCTTGCCTGATCAGTCTCTCAACTTCTTCCTTGAGTTGCCAACATGCTTCAGTAGTGTGCCCACGGCTACGGTGGAAGTGGCAATATTGCTCCTGGTTTCCGACGTTGGGCTTCAAAGGGTTTGGCCATTTCACGTTCTCCTGATCCCGGATGGCCATTAATACATTTGCTTGGGATGTATTTAGTGGTGTGTACTCCTTTTCTTGGCGAGGTTCTCGTCGCGGCTGTGAGGGTCGAGGAGGAAAATTATAATTTCCTTGCTTCTTCCTTTGTGAGGGTGGATACTCCATTTCTGGAGGATTTTTACGCTTCCCATTTGTTTGTTCAAATTGTCTCCTGTGAGCATTAATGGCTTCGTCGGCAGAGATTTGGGCCTCTACTCGATGGATTAGATCAGCATATGAATGGACCGTTTCTCGTATGAGTGTCGAGTAAAAGGGGCCAGAACGAAGCCCTCCTAGAAATACACCTCTAAGCAACTCAGGATCTACCCCTGGAATTTGCTGGGCTTCCGTGGAAAATCTTTAAAAGTATTCTTTGAGAGATTCTCCCTCATTCTGACGTATCCCTGAAAGATGGGAGGAGTCTTTAACCATTCTTCCGTTGGCGACAAATTGTTCGACGAATAATTTGGCCAATTTAACAAATAATGGAATGGACTGGGCAGGCAGCGAATAGAACCACGTCCGAGCTTTCCCTTTAAGAGTGACAGGAAAAACTTGGCAGAGTAGAGCATCCGGTGCCCGCTGGATATGCATAATGGTGCGGTAGTGATCGATATGCTCGTATGGGTCTGAAGTCCCATCGAAAGAATCAATATTTGGGAGTTTGAATCTCGCTGGAATGGGGTGTCGGAGGACAGCTTCCGTGAAAGGGGATGACACCTGAAGGTCTTGTTGACGAAGAGATTGCCTTATATCCCCTGTGGGGAACTCTTCTCGGACTAGCCTCCGCAATTCATGTCGTAGGGTGTTACGAGGGAGTTCAGTGATGTGTTGTTGATCTAAGTCCTCGGGAATATCCGGAGGAATGTAATGCCGGTGGGCTGTGCGTGAAGGATGGGTAGAGCTTGCCGTGTCAGCAAGCTCATTCTCTGGACGTGTTGGAGGGCGCATTTTTGGCGGAGGAAGGGGGACTTCGACATGAAGAACATCTTCAAATCCTGGCTGGTCTCGTGGGAGAAGAATATCTTCATGGAGTACTGGTACCGGTCCTCGAGTCTCCCTTAAGATTTGAAGGATCTCATTCTGAGATTCCTCCATCTTTCTGATACGTTCTTCTAGGGATGGCCCTGAAGTTCCTTCTCCTGTAGGGTGTCGGCCACTGGGGTGAAAGGAGGCAGATGCCTGCCGTCCTTGATTCAGGGACTGATTCCTGGATTGATGTGAATTGGAGCGGGAGACTCCCATGATGCGATGGCTACGCCTGTTGGCCATTGAAAGAGTACTTAGAATAGTGGGATTGACTTTTCTCACAGACGGCGCCAAACTATTGCGGACTAGAATATACGCGGCAATAGAGTTTTAATTATTCATCTTAGCGTTATACGGATATCCAGTTCATACACAGAGAACACAAGATTTTTTACGTGGAAAACCCTAAAAAGGGAAAAACCACGGGGCCTAGCATAGTTGAAAAGATTTCACTAGAACTTGAATTGGTTACAATGGGCTGACTCGTCTCTAAGGACGGTCAGATTACAAGTAGAAATTGTACAATAGAAGTTCGGGTGTCGAGTAACAATCTAGCAGGACTTCAAGCCTTAGATGATGATAAGGCAGAACTTCGGGCCTTAGATGAAGGTCTGACAAATGTGAGAATCTTCAATGGTGGCCTGGCACAGATGAGAGCTTCAAGTGAAAGACTGGCAGAGCGTAGAGTGTCAGGTGATGATCCGGTGGAGCACAAGGCGTTAGGTGGTGGTCCGGCGGAGTGACGGCGTTAGGCGGTGGTCCGATGGAGCACAGGGCGTTAGGTGGTGGTCCGGCGAAGTGACGGCGTTAGGCGGTGGTCCGGTGGAGCACAGGGCGTCAGGTGGTGGTCCAGCGAAGTGACGGCGTTAGGCGGTGGTCCGGTGGAGCACATGGCGTCAGGTGGTGGTCCGGCGGAGTGACGGCGTTAGGCGGTGGTCCGGTGGAGCACAGGGCGTCAGGTGGTGGTCCGGCGGAGTGACGGCGTTAGGCGGTGGTCCGGTGGAGCACAGGGCGTCAGGTGGTGGTCCGGCGAAGTGACGGTGTTAGGCGGTGGTCCGGTGGAGCACAAGGCGTCAGGTGGTGGTCCGACAGAACTCCGGCGGTGATCCGGCGGTGGTCCAGCGAAACTCCGGCGGTGGTCGAAGAGGCTAGGAAGCAAGAGCGATCTTCGATCTCTCTCTTTTTTCCTTCAACTCCGAGGTCTCTTTTCAAGAGGAAAGGGGGCTCTATTTATAGATTTTGGGAATGGCATAGCCCGTAAATAGGTGGAGGATCAAGGTTAGTTGGGAGTGGTTGAATGGACAGTTGATTTTGAATCCTACGATCGTGTAGGGGTGTCAATTTCGGGTCACGGGTCGGGTTCGGGTTGAACCTGAAACTGACCCGGCACTATTCGGGTCAACCCGAACCCGACCCGTTTTTAAAAACGGGTCAGTTTTCCTGACCCGAACCCGACCCGCTTCGGGTCCGGGTCAACCCGACCTGACCCGAATGACCCGTTTCCAACAAGAAAATGGCTAATTTTCGGGTAAAAAACGGGTCAAACTCCTCTTTTCGGGTCAAAAACGGGTCAATCTCGGGTTGCCGGGTCAAAATCGGGTTTTCGGGTCAAAATCGGGTCACTTTCGGGTCAATTTCGGGTCAAAGGGTTAACACGAACCCGACCCGATTTTTGAAACGGGTCGAAATGCTGAACCCGAACCCGACCCGTTTCGGGTTCGGGTTGACCCTAACCCGAAATTTTCGGGTCGGGTTCGGGTCGGGTTTTCGGGTCGTGTCAAATATTGACACCCCTACGATCGTGCACCGTTTGTTGGACATTTGAAGGTCTTAGAGATGTCGGAATTCGGCGATCTTGGGCTTGTTGGATTCGTCTCGTCGAGCCGTTCGATTCGAGTATAAGCTCGTAAAAATCGGAGACCGTTTGGTAACTCAAATTGCGGTTTGAACCTTCCTACAGCACTTTGAGCCCTTCATTTGGACTCATTTGGGCTCGGATTGGGTTGATCTTGGTGTCGTCGGGTTCGTATTTCCGAGACGCTCAGTTTGACTGTAAGCTCGCTGAAATCGAAGTTCGGGTGCTCCCAAAATTAATTTTTGAAGTTTCCAACTAGCTTTTGCCTCGAGATTCGTGCCAGATCAAACTAATTTTTTGATGATGTATCAATTATAATTATTATTCTACATACTCATTAATTTTTGAAATATTATAATTATTATTTACTCTCAATTTTTTATTGGAAATTATCCTATAATTATATAAATATTACACAAGTATAAGAATTAGATATTTAATCATTCCTCACCAATTTTCATCAAGCTCCTTAGAGAGAATGACAAAAATCCCAAAAAGCTTAAGCACCTTGTATAAATAAAGTTTTTTATAGCAAGGCTTTTTAAAGATAGAACATGAGAAAAAAAAAAGATCCTTTCATACATGAATTGAAATTAGTGTGTTAAAGAGAGATTTGCAGATATTTGTGAGGTTAAATGAATGTTAATTTTTAATTACATAAACTGATTTAATCAATTTTATCATTTTTTTTAGAAATCTTCATTCAGTATATCAAGCACGAGATTGGCTATGGGAAGCATTTGTATATACGGCAATGGTTGATTATCCAACAAAAGCAAATTTCATGAAGCCATTACCAGCCAATCCAGTTCAGGAGGTAAGTATCTAAAACATTTCAAATTAAATAAGGAAAAATAAATATTATCTTCCCTTCTCAAACAGAAATTAGAATTAAAATATCATTTCTATTGCTGTCAATTCTATACATTATCTTGTAAGCTTAATACATCTTCTTTTTCCTTTAAAGATGTGCAGAATCATAGATGGATTCCCACCAGAGGTTGACATACTCACCAAAGTGTTTTCAGCTGCAAGCTTGTATTACAACTATTCAGGCAGTCAATCTTGTTTTAATATAGGATATGAGGCTGATGTTCATGGACTTGATGGGTGGAATTGGCAGGTACGTTAATTGCGAAAGTTTCAGGTTTGATTCTACCTTTCTCAGATTTCTTAAATAGGACAAGCATTTCACTAATTACTGAATGAAACTAAAAGAAATTGTAATAAAAGTCATTTGTGGTCTTACATTAAGATCCACCAAACTTCAAATACCATGCTCTAAAAGGCTTCAAAAATACCATGCTCTAAAAGGCTGAGACAGCTTTCTGCTTCTTAAAGTTGCTTTAAGAAGCAATAAAAAAGCCGTCCCAAACTAAGCCTAAATGAGTTTCCTGAGGCCCTATGTAATTTTATTTTATTGTTTAATCAAACTAACAAGTATTGGCAATTGCTTGATTTTGTATTGTTTGCATTAATTAGTTATTAAAATTTTCTTTTAAAAAAGTCATTTGCAACAGCAACCATGGGTGAGGAGTAAATTTCAAAAGAATACAGTAAAGAAAAGGAGAGAACAAACAATATGCTTGTCTTCTTCTAAAGAATAGTTCTTCTTATAAAACAACTTCCAATCTTCAGTATTAAAGAGGAGTAGCAAGTATCATGGATAGGTTTTGTTTTGCAGACTGCCATGTTTCTGTTTGATTGTGTCTTTTGTTTTTTAAAAAATTTAGCATGAGAAACAGCTTTTATAACTAAATATGTTAATATGACAGCAGTAAGAAAGATATCTATAAAACCAGGAGAAACCTAATTTTTTTTTATTTTTCTCATAACTGTTTTACAGCTATTTTTACAGAACTGCAATTACCTCTAATGGGCCCTTAATTACTTGTATACAAGCTCTGGTAGCAGTAGGCTCGATAAAACAAATTCTCTTGACGAACGCATTAGCTCTTGTGGTAGTCATCTCAATTATCAAAACGTTGTAATCCACAAGTGTTTTATATCTTTATCATAGGATCAATACTCTTCTTTAAATCAAGATGTAGAGTAGATTAAGTATAGACATCAAGACCATGCATCTTGCAGTGCCAACAATATAAGGGCAACTTCTCCCAAAAAAAAAAAAAATTCAATAGCCATTATGTTGAGAAGCAATCCAAACTACACAAACTTCTCTGATGCATTCAATTTATTTAAATACTGAGCAATAACTTTAGGTTTCTTGACGACACCACGCAAAGAAAATAAAACAACATAATTTACCAAATGAACACAAAGAGATGGGAAAGAAATCCAAGCTAGAACAATGAGAGCTTCTTTAAACATAAAAAGAGTGGTTCAATTATGACACTTCATAGTTAAATCTTTAGCATAATTTATTTTATGGAAAAATATACAAGAACTACTTTTCTTCTGCAATCTAATGAAAGTACAAGATGTTTAAGGGTGAATTGACCTAAAAAGGCCAAATCAATAAAGAATTGTTTTATGCCAATCATTATCGGCTATCAAACAAAATTTCAACAGGATAGAATTCAACAGCACACAATCGGATAATAGCAGGTTTTCCTTTAATAGTAGAGGGAGTTTTGATTAAACTGGTTTTCGAGTAAGAATCTTTCACAGTATGTGCCACTAAGAAAGATTCAAATTGAGCTGGAGCAATTGATTTCTTAGGACATATAATTAATTGTCTCGATTTAAATCTTAATACAAGATTGCTTGTTGAATTTCAATATCTTCTGTGTTCATCTGCATAAATCTTCATGTACATGCTTGCCATAATTAGAAAGAAGGAATTCTTTAGTCCTAAATTATCACATGTAATGCTTATTTTCTTTAGAACAACTTCCTTGGATTTTATTACATTTCTTTTGCTTTGTTTTTCATTTAGGCTTGCACAGAAATGGTCATGCCAATGATTTGCTCTCACAAAAGCATGTTCCCACCATCAGCATATGATTATAAAGAATTTGGAGACCAATGCAAGAAAACTTATGGTGTAAGACCTCGGCCCCATTGGATTACTACAGAGTATGGAGGCCATGTAAGCAGCTTGATTTACTCCTCTATAATTGTTTATGACTAAAACAGACATGCAGGATAGTTTAAGAAATATCAAATTTGCTGAGTATAATCTAGGGCTTCATTTAGTTCAATTATATAGATAACGCGGTTTTATTATGTTATATAAAATAAAATCATCATTGCGAGATGCTGCAAGTTCATGCTCATAAACTAATGGAGGTGCACGTGCAAAAGTTGATTATCTAAACATGTTTCTCACACATGAAAATAATGTTTTGAAAAAAATTGTAGAAAATCAAAATAAAATGAAGCCTAATTTTCTGAGAATCATAATAACTTCAAGATTAGAATTATTTTCACAACAGCCTTGATCTAACACATAAGTTTCTAATCAATCACAGTCATAAGAATCCACTTAAGTGCTGTTTGGTTGGAATACAAAGGGATATAAAGTATTCCAAATGCAGGGGTATGAAATTTTTGGTTTTTGTTGGAATACAAAATGGAGCTAAGTAAAGTAAAATAAATATAATATAAACCATTTTATCTCTTTTTTTGAAGTAAATCAAACTCGTCTAGTTTTGAGAGAGAATCATTTATACCACAAACCAGCTCGCTTGATCATCGCTCACCACTGCCACTCTCCAAACATCTCCGTAACCCCCCCTCCCCCCCAAACCAGCCACCATCACTGTTGTTGACGAATATTTTCGCATCGACTCGACCCCGATCGAGCCCGACAAAGCTCGATCGCGCTCGATCAACTCAATTGATCATCGTCGAGGTGAAATTAATCTGAATTAAGCCTCAATTTAATTAAATTAAACCCAATTTAATTTAATTTAAATCAAATCAATTTAAATCAAACCCCGTCGAGCGTCGTCGAGCTCAATTCGACACCATTCGGCACCGATTCGAGCTCAATTTCACAAAATTGACTCGATCGGACCCAAATCGACCCAAGTCGGGTTCAATCCGAGCTCAATTTCAGCCTTAATTTGTTAATTTAGGCTGAATTTGACTTTCAAGCCATCTCTTTGAGATCTAGGGCTGAGATTGAGCTCCAAATCCCACTCAATTTCACTTCAAGTGGCAGCCAAATCTACTCGAGTAGATTTTTCTCTCGTTTCTCGCAACGAGGCTGTCAGATGGGACGGAACGGGGCTTCGTTCGGCTCTGTGCTGGCGCCCTAAGTAAACGAAATGAGTGGGGAGCCTCATTCAGCTCCCCGTTTTTGTTTTTCCGTCCGAAACCAGAGAACGAGCGAGAGAGAGGCCGAGAGCGGAAGCCAGAAGCGGGAACCCCTCTTCGCGTGTGCGGAGCCCCTCCGTTCGAGCCTCTTTCGTGCGGATCCTCCGGCCGACCCTGTCCAGGGCTTCGGCAAAGCCTCTTGGGGTTCGGTCTTCTCCCGTCTGCCGCATCTCTTGGAGCCGCTAGCCTCCAGGTTCGCTCCAACGCCTCCCACTTCTTCCAGATTTTGGTTTGGCGTGGCATTCTTGCTGTAGAACGCTTCTACTCTCCTCTTCCTTCGTCTCCGGCGACTTCGAGGCGACAGGAAGCTGTTGGAGATTCCCAAACAGCAAAAGAAGGTTCCTAAACCCTCCAAACAGCAGTTTGGAACCTTCAAATCGCTTTGGACAGCAGCGGCAAGTTCCGGAGCGGCTTGGACAGCGACTTTGGAGTTTGAATCGAAGCTTGGAGCGACTTTGGAGCTTGGAGTGGAGCTTGGACAGCAGCTTGGACAGGAATTTGGAGCGCTAGGACAAACCGGGGAAGGTATACCTTTGAAACTTAGTGAAACCTAGGGTCCCCCCATGGCCAATTGTTATGTGGTTGACGCCTCCAAGCCCTAGGTCCTTAGAAACTTCAATTTTCGCTCTCCTAAAATCCTATATCCGCTGTCCACTTGTTTAAATCATGAAAATTAAGTAAGTTTCCATGATTTGTTCTCATGTGAGGGCTAAAAAGATAGCGGCGTGGCGATGGGGCGTTGAACTTGTGTTCAACGTCCCTATTTTTGCATGCAAATAATATCCATGTCATGTTTAGTACTCTTACCTTTGACCAAACCTTAGGTTTAGTAGCTCGCCCAATGTCTAATGAAATGTAGAAGTGCGAGGTCTCTTGTCTAAGTGTGGCACGCGTTAACATATCCTAAAACTTGTATGTTTCAACTAGATTAGCACATGCATGTGATAGTTTTACACCGCCATGACATCCACTATCTCCTCTAAATTGGTTAGACGTTCAAGCATGTGTTTCAATCATTTTTTTATAAGGTTAGGGTTTGTTCATGAGCACTTTTAATTCATGTTACAAACTCTACGATTAATGAATTGATTGGAAATTATTATTGAACTCCAAATTTAGGAAGGCAAAGCGAAAAAGTTTTTTTTACATGCTCTCATTTCTTAACGCTAAACTAAGCTTGCATGAATTATTGCATATTTGAATATTCGCTATATGTCTATAGCTATGATTCTTGTACCTACAATTTGCAAAACCCTGAATATGCCCACCAAACTTATGGATGCTTGCAAAGCAAAGATGGGGTGGTCTATGACTTCAAGGAGCTTATAGATTGCACCCCATCATATATTGGAAGTTTGTTGGACATGTTTAGTATAGTTTGTAAGTTGATGGGTTAAGGGTTTTAACACATAACTTAGGCACTTGGTGAAGCTTTCGAAAAGACAATCGAAAGCCTTCACCCCTAGGCTCCCCTTAGACTCTAGAAAACTAATTCTTAGAGCATATCCATAGGATTTCTAATGGTATTCCATCCTATGTCTTTAGGTCCCTTAGATGATATCACATGTTGTCTTTCTAGAAGAGTCATAGGAGCAAGTCCACCCCAATCTTTCCTACCCAAATCATGCCAAAATTGATTTGGAAATCATTCCATTCCTCATGTATGGAATTTTGGGGCATCTCAAAGTGTTCATTTTCCATTGCATGAACAAATCTTAACCTAGGACCCAAAAAAATCCTAGGTTCAACTCTTTTTTGCTTGTAGATATAAATTCTACAAGCACTCACCCATCTCCCTAAATACATGGTAGTTGGGACCTCCTTAAAGGCCCCGAACATATATCATTGCATGACTTTTGGAGCATCCTCAAGGCTCCAAATGTTAGATTGTGTGAATCCTAGCCCTAACCTAGGAGCTATAAACCATCACATGTTTATTCTTAGGTCTCTCTTAGATCTTGCCAAATGGATCTTTAGGTTTCTCTTAGAAACTTTCAAATCTCCAAAATCATATTAAATTTGATTTGGGAAAACCCTCCTCTCATATGTGATGATTTGGAACTCTCAAAATTCCAAACTATCGTTATATGAAAATCTTGTAGCTTAGAACCAAAAAAAAATCTAAGCTACCTATTTCTTTCATTTTGAGACACAAAAGTCAATGAAAGAATTCCCTTTTAGGCTTAGAATTCTAAATCTAGCCTATCTCATTTGCCTAACCTATATTGGTAGATGAATCTCTTAATTTGTAGTTCAAAAACTACAAATTACACCTTTTATGCAATGATATTTGGAGCACCCCAAGCTTCAAACATGTCATTGCATAAATTCTTTCTAACTTGGAACTAACTCCCAAGTTCTCCCACCTCGTTTGTTGGAGCATAACACCAACACACATTCCCCCATGGATGATACTTGGAGTCTCCAAAGGCTCTAACTAATATCATTACATGGCTCTAACTCTTAGAAGTAAATTCTGAGTCCCCTCTTCATTTGCTAATAACACAAAGCTAGCAAATCCCTTAATGTATGGTAATTTGAAGCTTCCCCTAAACTTCTACTTACCATTGCATGGTGTTATTGAACTTCGAACCAAACTCCAAGTTCTTTCTCTCAATTGTTTGAAACTAAGTCCAACAATTGAACGTCCCCGCTTAGGCTTAGGATTTAAAACCTAGCATTTCCTCTCCATTCACTTAACCCAAGTTTAAGTAAATGATCACCCCTCTTTGAATATCAAATATTCAAAGGTTTTCTATGAATTTTGTAACTTTCTAAGTTACATTTTCTTCCTTCAACATCAAAGTTGTGGGAAGCTTTTTAAATAATATATTTGTTGGAGCACAAACCAATGAATAATCCTTTGGACATAAGATTTAAATCCTAGTCTTCTTCATTTGCTTAGCCATTAATTAAGCAAATGAATGCTCCTCCTTGAACACCCAATGTCCAAGGAATCTCCTCAACATGTAAATCCAAAATTTGCTTGTTGTTTCTCTTCTCTACAACCCAAGAAGTTGTAGGAAAACCCTTACATTCTCCTAAAATCTAAAACTAAGAGGATGTACACGTCTCTTTGAACACCAAATGCTCAAAGAATGTTCTTGGACTTGCAACCCATAAGTTGCATCTTCCTCTCTCTTTCCTACAAGTCAAGATTTTAGGAGAGTATTTAAATCATTTTCATGCTCCCAAACTCAAATTGGAAGGAGGAATCCCCTTCTTTGAATGTCAAATGTTCAAGGAAGATCTTCTACTTTGCAACTTCCAAGTTGCATTTCTCTCTTTTTTTTCTCTACAAACCAAATTCGTAGAGAAATTTTCTTTCTTTCTACAACTCAAGAGTTGTATGAAAATCTCATTCATTCAACCTATGTTGAGTGAATTAGACACATGAAAGTCTCTTATTTGTTGAATCAAAACCAACAAGTAATTCAACCCAAAATCTTTTGTTTGTTGAATCAAATTCAACAAATAATTCCATATCAAGCTAAGGAGATTTCTTCCAACACTTAGCCCAAAAGCTATGTGTTAGATTCTCTTTCTTTCCTTTCTTTAGCCTCAAAGCTAAAAGAATTCATTCTCCTTCAACTCCAAAGTTATAGGAAATTTCTCCTCTATTTGGCTCCAAAAGCTAAAGGGAACTCTCCAACATCTAGCTCAAAAGCTAAATGTTAGATTCCCACCTCCTCTTCTTAGCTCTAAAAGCTAAGGAGAATTTCCCCCAACATGTGGCCCAAAAGTCACATGTTTGACACTCCTTTCTTAGACCCAAACTCTAGAAGGACTTTTAGTGTGACATACCACATAAGCCTCACACACTTAGTTGCACAACCCCTTAGGCATGTTAGGATTATGATTTTTCTTTGTGTGCGCATGTGATTGAAGTTGTGGATTGGTTGCCCTTGGATTGTCTGCGTTGTGGGCACTTGCCCTTAAGTGGTTAGTGTAGAAAAATATAAAATGCTTTTCTGTGCAGGTGGCCATATCTAAAAAGGGGGGCATTCATAAATAAGAATAAACTGCTTGCATGACAGGTATTGCTTAAAACCCCCCAAGGATGTGGCCAATAGGGTAGAAGCAGGGGGCTTAGCACTTAGCGCTCTAAGTGCTAGGCCAATTTTGGGATGATTACATGCTTATTATATAAACTGCCTCCTAACTCTGTTTTGCATATTTGAGTCTTTTTTTATTTCATATCATGTATTTGATTAGATCTAGGATGTAAAACTTGTGGGGCTTGATTAAAAAGAAGGGATGATCAAAGGAGAATGCAGCATTTTGGAGATGAAACCCAAAGACCTCCTTGAAGGTTAAAGCTTGAAGACCCCCACAAGTAGAGTCTGTAAATATAACTGGGTTGTATAATGGCAGGCAACTCAGCTGCCAAACATGTTTGTAATAACTGGGACATTATTTACATTTTTGTCTTAATTTATATATAAGCATGTGTTGAAGTGTTTACTGGGTGCGCATTAGAAAAACATGTTTTTCCTAGGCTTCTTCTTTTGTTTCTGTGGGCGTGGCCTGGACTTGACTACGTTAGGCTCTTAGGATAAAAAACTAAGTTTTCTACCCCTTAAAATGTAAGCAACCTAAAATGAAATTAGGCTTCATGGTTTTCTAACAAAAGAAAATTTGCATGGCTCTCTTTTAAAGGGTCAAGTTTTCCAAAAGCTTAAAATAATCATGCATAGCCCAAGCATGTTGCATATAGAATGCCTCTATATAAGGATTAAATAACAAAAGTCTTTTTTTTCTTTGTGAGTCAGCATTTGCATACCATGCATAATTAGGCATCTTGGCCTCAAAGTCAAGCTATAAGCCCTACCTTTTAAATAAAAACAACCCTACCACTCTACATTTGCATTGAGACCGGATAGCATGGTTTTAAAAGCGATTAGGAGGGTTAGCTGGTAGTCCCTTCCAGGCGGGACAATAAATCCAGAGGTCAGGCGGGTTATGCCTCTTGTGAGGTGTAGCTTGTAAGTCCCTCTTTGCACTCGTTAGATCTAGGTTCGAGGCACTACCTATCGGTAGTCCTCACCTTAGTCTTAGGGTCTGAGGCACAGGTTGATTCCAAACCATCCTATAAGCCCTCACCTTTCGGGTAATTCCTCCAACAAGTGTTGTTGGGATGTAAGCCCCAATCTTCTAATAAAATATCAACTCAAACTAAATTTAGATTCAAAAATGTAAAGCCCAACATAGGATAATCCGAGCACCTCTGAGTTTCCCTCAGAATCAAGTGCTCCTACTTCATCTCATTTGACTTTCATTTCCAAAATCTAATCCTTAGTTGATCAACTTCTCCTTGAAATTCCTAAAGGCCAAATCCTTTTGTTAAGACTTTCATGAATTTTAAAACAAAAAAGCAAACTTTAGCCAATGTATAAAATGACTTCCAAAAAAGCAAAACCACTAGTTTAATCAAAAGTTTTCTCAAATCAAACTTGGGATGTAATTAACCATAGGGGCTTGCCCCTATGGGACGTCTATACCCCAGAAATAAATAAACCCCACTCAACCAAACATTGAGTGGGGGAATCTCTGTTAAAATTGTAAATTTTATTATTGAGTCCATAATGAAATGGTATTTTTACCCTTCGGGGTAATATATCATGTTCTTATGCCGTACTCGATTATAAAATATGCAATCCATTTGAGGATACAAAAATTCTCCAACAACTGTCGGTCGCCACCACCAATGCCAACCGCCACCGCTGGCCACTTCCACCGTTGCCACCACTAGCCACGGTGGCCGCTACAATTTTTGAATTTTACATTTTACACTGCATTCCTTTTACACTACATTTTTTTACACTTTTTTTTTTAGCTAACCCAATAGTTCCTTACATTAAGTTGCTTTTATCTTACCTCCCCCACTAGAATGCTCCAAAGCTACAGGAGGTAAGAGAAAAAACTAATAAAGCATTTTGAGTTTTGAGACTCTTATGTTAAATTATGGAGCATAATTCTGACCTACGAAAAAAATATGCTACGTTGACTCGGTCCTTGGTCGACCTTCAAGGGTAAGGTTATCGTGAAAGTTATAAGAGGGAGGGGGGACAGCTTTTTGTGGGGCATAGCTGCGAAAGAAACCAATATTTATGGGTTACATTATTTTGGGCATTTTGGAGAGTTAAATATTTATAGGTTACTTTATTATGGGCATCTATTTTTTTCTTTATAAAGTGGGGGCTTCATCTTTATATTGCCTTTGTAATTCTCCATAATCAGAATTATAGTGAAATCTGCAATAGAAGTGAAATTTATATCATCAACAACAACAGGATGTTGCCATCAATTAGAAACCATATAAAATTTTGTATTTTCGTGCATTGATATTCTTTTTTGTTTTCATTCTTTTTTATTTCTTAGTGTTTTAATAAGGCTTCAAAGTGCTAGACAATTGTACATCTTTTATTTGGTGTAAATTACTAAAATGTTGTAGCAACGCAGAACATCAAGCAAGTTCTTTCCAGATTTGGAAGCAACATAATATTCTCTAATGGAATGAAAGACCCATGGAGCAGAGGAGGGTGAGGATTGAATATCTTATTGTGTTCATTTAACATTATATTTTTCAACTACAAAATTGCTATTTAAAAGAGATCAATCAGATTCTATAAAATGTCCTTGAATTTTTAATGCCATTAATTTGAATTCAGGGTACTTGAGAACCTGTCATCATCCATTGTTGCTCTTGTCACGGCAAAAGGTGAGAACAAATTTCAATTAATTTCACCATATTTACAGTATCTTACTCTATTGTGCGGTTGTAGAAATGTTAAATCAAATGTCAGTGTTAAACTATCTTACTCAGCTTGATGAATAATCCTTCAATGGTTGTTTGCTAATAATTACTATATCTCAGGTGCTCATCATGTAGATTTCAGATCTGCTACAGAAGAAGATCCAACTTGGCTTATAGAACAAAGGACGCTAGAAGTGGAAATAATTAGAAGTTGGATAGATAAGTACAGAGAAGACGAAATGATATGAAGAAATAACTGCAAACAATTTGATGACCGGGGGATGTATTGTAAAACAAGAAGTCCCCACAAGGTGGCTCATTACATTCATCACAATTCCAATAATTTGTAATTTGTTACCAAGTCAATTATTTTTATCTTCAATATTATGCTCAAAGAGTTTATTCTCTTTCTATGCCACCATATTATATGAATTTTAATTTATTTGCTTTAATCTTACTCTGTAAAGATAATAACTCTTAAAATGGTTAATGATAATATTAACATAAATTAATCACTATTCCAAATCAAAATTTAAATATCAACATATTAAACATATTAAACATACAATATCTAGTATTGAGATCATGTAAAATCAAAATGTTAATAAATCAAACAATTAATAACAGCTGATTCCATGATTTACATTTAAATATGTCAATCTCTTTAATTTATTTGTGAACATATTTTCCCATAATTTATTTAATTTGGGTAGACAAATTGGAAATTATGCAAAGACAGTCAAACAAATTGGACGATCTAATTGTATGTTGATTTACTATACAAAAAGTATTGTTACAATCCAACCCATTATTATTTTATCAAATTTAGTAGAGTTTTATCCTATTATGTTAAAAATGCTCTCATGAAAAAACTTCTTACAACCTATTTTCATCCAAAGCAAATATCAAAATAATGGAAGGTGCAAAGCGGTTTAGATTCAGTAAGTTGAAGAACTAAATTCAACACCTGAAAAAAATCTAAGACAAATGGATGCACCTAAAAATTCAATAAGATGATATGCAAAGCCAAATGACTCTTCTGCTGAACATTCAATCAAATAAATGCACAACATGCAAAATTCAGGAGTACACAATGAAAGACACCAGCACTTCTGGTAAATTAGATATTACACAGAAAGAAATCGTATGACTCAAAACTGTGCCCACCCAGCTTCTTAAAAAAAAAAAAAACTAACCCAAATATTCTAGATCATGCTAAGAATCATGATATGTTTCATGTCAGGCACAAAGTTGATCATTATATATGTACTGAAACTGAATAAATGTGATCACACAATTATACATTATCTAAATACTCAAGTAAGAAACAGAAGGAAAAGATGAACCCTTTACATTAATCCCAGTTTGTGGCACTTGGTGGTGGGTGTGGGCTCCGAAAATTCGGCCCGGGCCTCCCCGCCGCTTTGATTTCTTTTTGTTTCTTCGACGAAGGAGTTTTAACGAACAAAGTTTCGGGGTAAATTTTGGAAGGCAGATGAGTTTGTAGATAAGACACTACCCAGAGATTTCGCCCTCATTTTGCGAGGACTTTATGATTTGAGTTCTGGTTTCCTATAGGCGCAAGCCCCTATAGTTAATTACCCCTCCCGATCACGAGAGAGAACTTTCGATTAAGGCTAGTCATCGATTAGATACATTGTATCCATAAATACTTAGTATCAGGCATATAGTAGCAGCAATAGACATTGGTATTGGAGAGTTGGGTTTGGGAATTGATTGGAAATTTGGGAAGAGTTTGGATGTTTGAAAATTTTGATATTTAGAATAGAAATTTCACCATCTTTCACTTAAAACGGATGGTGGGGGAATGTATGATGGACCTGATCAAGATCCCATGGTTCCGTCGTCCCGGGCCATCGTGGTCCCTGGTCTACTTAGTCAGAGGAGGTAGTTGACCCAACCTAACAGAAGGATCATTGTCGGCAGCCATGGGTTGCTTCGTCCAAGGGGACCTTGTAGACCTGGGTTGGATGTTTGTTTAAGGGGACAAATTTGAATCCACCTTAGCTTGCATAGAGTTTTGTGCCCTATCGATTATATCCTATTGATTCATATCTCAAGGATTTGATGCCAATAAGAAGCGTATTGGCTCTGGCCATAACCGGTATTTCGTGGTGCCATTTGGCGGCAAAACCACTTGGTTCAGAGGGCCCCAGGTCATAATCGTTTATCCTGCGGTGCTATTTGGCGGCAAAATCGTCGGTTAGAGGACACGTACCGCGTCTTTACTAGCAGGAGATTTGTTTGAGAATGGATCATAGTGATATTTTCAACTAGGCATTTGGCTCTTTGTGAGCAGGAGTAAATTTTAATTTGTCCACCTCGGCAAACTGTTGCGGAGGGTGGATGATTTTTGCTTTAAGTGATTGATGGATTTATTTCAGATTTAAATATCTTGAAATTTTAGGATTTTGAGTGGCATTTGAAAGTATCTGTGAACCCCTCCGGTTGAGATCTTCAATCAACGCGGTCATCATCGGGGTGTTTGGGGTCATTTCCCTTTGTAGCTTGAACCTTGTCGACCCTATCAATATGTCGATATAGGATCGGGTTTCGTAGGCTTCGTGCCTTTGTTTGTGAATTTTCTTGATTGTAGGCCTTGAAGGCCCAATATGAATGTATAAGATAAATTTTTCGGTCGACTTCGTGACCGCATATTTATCCAATGATTCGAACCCTATCTACTCCTATTTGCTTGCTTAGGAGGATTGGGCTTCTCGCAAGCTTCATGCTTTTCAGTGAATTCTTTTCATTTTAGACCCTTGAAGGCCTAATATGAATGTATTTCAATCAATACACTGGTCACTACAACCGTGTATTTTTGTTTGAAGGTTCGAACCCTGCCGACTTCTGTTGATCCGTATAGAAGGATCAGGTTCGAACCTGAATTCACTTGTCAACCGGCGCAACATCCCTAGACGTCACGTGTGTACCAATAACACGCTCGTCGGGGTCCATGCGGGTGTTTGATTGTATACCCCTTTAGTGTACCTATGTGTATATAATTTATAGTGCACGTGTAGGGGTACTTTGAAATCATTTTTAGTTGTGCAGATAATTGACATTTGAATACACAACATTTGATTTCAGAGCTTATACACGCCTTCTGTCCGCTAGAACGAGTGTTGCGGATCCGGTGGCGATTGTTGTAGATTGTAGACGTCTTCTGTCTGCTTGTATAAATGTTGCAGATACGGTGGCATGTTATCTTGATGTTATGAGGCATCTCCTCATTTTGATGTTGACTCCCCCTTTCTCATTCATCGGGAAAGAGCTCTTCTGGACTTTGAAGTTCGCTTTTTTGCCTTGAAAAGATCTCCTTTCAAGATCTTTAATGTAGTAGACTTGTTGTCTCTGATATTTGTAGATGCGAATATTGTTTTCTTCCTGAGTATATGATCAAGAAGGGATTTTGGAACACCAGGAGGTTTGGTTCTAATTTGTTCAAACCTCTATTCCATTCTGCCAGGAGGTGTCTTTTTCGTACATCGAGTCGCCTTTATACCCGAAATACATGAAGATCTTGATAACTAATGTCGGAGGTGATATCGGTACTTGTGCCCACAGTGGTTCGTTGTGCCTACGAGGTACCCACTGTTGTTATCCACAAGTAGGTTGTATTCATTTGCAAGGACTTGTTTCATCCGCTACGACCTTCTGGGGGTATTCGTAGGAGAATCATTGTTCTTGCATCCTACCCACCTGTGGGCTCCGAAAATTCGGCCCCGGCCTCCGCTCGCTTTTCTTATTCGGCGAGGGAGTTTTAACTGAATAAGTTCCGAGGTAAATTTTGGAAGGCAGATGGGTTTGTAGATAAGACACTACCCAGAGATTTCGCCCTCATTTTGTGAGGACTTTATGATCTGAGTTCTGGTTTCCTATAGGCGCAAGCCCCTATAGTTAATTACCCCTCCCGATCATGAGAGAGAACTTTCGATTAAGGCTAGTCGTCAATCAGATACGTATAGAGAATACATGTTATCTGGCATATAGTAGCAGCAATGGTTTGGGATTGGAAAGATTGGATATTGGTAGAATTTGGATTTGAAAATTGGATTTGGATTGAAGGATTTGGAATTGATATTTAAAATAGGAAATTTCACCACCTAGCACTTAAAGCAGATGGTGGGAGAATGGATGATGGACCCGATCAAGATCCCATGGTTCCGTCATCCCGGGCCATCGTGGTCCCTGGTCTACTTAGTCAGAGGAGGTAGTCGACCCAACCTGACAGAAGGATCCTTGTCGGCAGCCATGGGTTGCTTCGTCCAAGGGGACCTTGTAGACCGGGGTTGGATGTTTGTCTAAGGGGACAAATTTGAATCCACCTTAGCTTACAGAGGGCTTTGTGCCCTATCGATCATATCCTATTGATTCATATCTCAAGGATTTAACGCCATTAAGGAGCGTATTGGCTCTGGCCATAACCGCTATCTGTGGTGCCATTTGGCGGCAAAACCACTCGGTTCAGAGGGCCCCGGGTCATAACCGTTTATCTGCAGTGCCATTTGGCGGCGAAACTGCCGGTTAGAGGACACGTACCACGTCCTTATTGGCAAAAGATTGTTTGAGAATGGATCCTAGTAATATTTTCGACTAGGCATTTCGCTCTTTGTGAGCTAGAGTTTATTTGAATTTGTCCACCCCGACAGACTATTGCGGAGGGTGGATGGATTTTTGCTTTAAGTACGGATGGATGATTTCAATTTTGAATATTTTGGATTTTTGGGATTTTTGTGGAGTGTTTGGACGGAGCTTTAGAATATTTGGGATTTTTGGAATTTTGGGTGGAATTTTGAGAAATACTTGTGAAACCCCTCCGGTTGAGATAATCATTCAACACGGCCATCATCGGGGTGTTTGGGGTCATTTCTCTTTATGGATTGAACCTTGTCAACTCTGTCGGGCTGTCGACAGAAGATCGGGTTTCGTAGGCTTTATGCCATTTGATAGTGAATTCTCATTGTTGTAGGCCTTGAAGGCCTAATATGAATGTATTAAGACAAATATTCTGGTCGCGCCACAACCGTATATTTGTTTGAGAATTCGAACCTTGTCGACTCCTATTGACCCGTATAGGAGGATCGGGTTCGAACTAGAATTCACTTGTCAACCCGCGCAGCATCCCTAGACGTCACGTGTGTACCAATAACACGCTCGCCGGGGCCCATGCGGGTTTTATAATTATTTTTACCCCTTTTAGTGTACCTATGTGTATACAATTTATAGTGCACGTGCAGGGGTATTTTGAAATAATTGTAGACGCCTTCTGTCTGCTTGTACGAATGTTGCAGATCCGGTGGCGTAGCGTAGCAGCTTCTGAATGGAGTTGTTCGCTGCTTCGTACAGGTAGACTGTCGTGCACTATTTGTTGATTTTTGTAGGCGGGTCATAGTGCACTAACTAATCTCCTGCCTTGGGTCGTAGGAGCTTACTTTTGAAGTTTGTGTCTGTTATAGTCTCTTTCGTACTTATCCACAAATGACATATGATACATATAGCGGATCTGCTGTAAGGGGTCGTAGAGATTTGTATTTGCTATGTATCTTTTGCCTTTGTCTGTAGATAGATTGCTACATGGAGAATGATCATTTTTATTGCATGCATCTATCGTCACTAACTACTAGCAGGTCATTGAACTTGTCATCATACTAGCTTTCATTAGCCATGAACTAGCCATCATTAACTACAAGCTAACCAATACCAATCATATTCTTCGTGGCTTCTCTCAGTGTGCTATGATATTGGATCACTATTTCTCCCATATGATTGATACAAATATCGTGAATGGTTGTAGTTGTTTCTTTCATTTAATCTTTGCTTGCATGATGACTTTAACATCTTGCCAAATTACAAGTCTCATTCTAAGTATCGAATTACATTTACCTCTCAAATAAAATAACAATTTCTTATCACTCATTGAAGATATTGTATTGTTGAATGTAAGCATGTCATTGTAATAACTCCAAATTATCCACATACTTGATTGAGATAGAAGCATAAATATGCTAAGTTGGAATACATGGGTCCTTTATTTATCCATTTGGTATTCATTGGAGTACATGCCATAGGATGACTTAGAGTTTACTTACTCAAGTTCCTTGTGATCCTTTGAGTTTAAACCACATTCAAATCAAAGTCCAAACGTAATTTGCTATGCCATATTCAAGTTTAAGTGAATTTCAAGTTCATTTTATTATTCAATGCCAAGTTCTCTTGAGTTTAAGTTTGAGCTCAATGTCATTTGCAAATTCAAGAATGAATTTCTTTCCTTGTTCGAATTCAAGTAACAAGCTCAAGTCCAAATCAAATTTGAGTCCTTGTTGAAGTTCAAATGAGAGTCCAAGTTGTTCAAATTATAATTGTTTGGGTTTGAACTAAGCTTTGAATGAGGTCTTTTGAGCCCAAATCAAAGTTCTATTGTTCAAATGCAGCTCAGTTTGAGTCCAACTCAAGTCTTCAATAAGTCCTTTATATTCATTCAAGTCCCTTGTATCATTCTCAAGTCCAAGCCTTGTCGGCTTAATGTTCAAATCAAGTTCTAGCTCTTTATTCGTCTCATTTGATTTTCAAATCAAATGTAAGTTCAAATTTTATACTTTCAAGCTTTTTTGAGTTAAGGTTCACTTAAGTCAATTTATTTAAGTCCACAAGTCCATTGTCTTCTCAAGTTCAAAGGCTCACAAGATGAGTCCGAGTTCGATCGTCCTTTGAGTTCAATCAAGTTCCAGTATTTTGTTCTCTTGAGTTCAAATGAGATCCAAATGTAGTAATATTTCACCCGAAATTTCGGCAGCCTTCCGGTGTCTCCCCCGTTTAGGGGAAAACTACGGAAAACTGGGCCTTTCCCACCACGCTAAGAAAAGCGTGTATGGTAGGTGCCCTCTTTCGAAGACACCGCGGCCGTGTAATTTTTGATCCCCCACCACGCTAAGAAAAGCGTGTATGGGTATTTTTTGAAAATATTTTGCAAGAAAACATTTTTTTTTTATATAGTATTTTGCAAGAAAGGCAGTTATTTTCCCGCGAGCGGGTACTTATGGGTATCCCCGCTTTGTCGTACGCATCGCACCGGGCTCCTATCCCACCACGCTAAGAAAAGCGTGTATAGGCGAGGTTTCCAAGGCGATACGAACATCAATGAGGGATTTCAAGTGATCACCCAATTCGTTGAGAGCACCGCGACTAACTTCCTCCCACCACGCTAAGAAAAGCGTGTATAGGTGGTCGTTTCGTCTCGTCGCAAACATCGAAAATGGGTTCTCGGAGTTTTAGGGTTAGAGAGTTATACCTGCGTTTTCGTCGGTGTCGGCACGAGGATCGAGGTAAGAGAGAAGCATTTTTACATTTTTTAATTTTATTGTTATTATTAAAATTAAATATTATTATTAATAATTAATTAGAGTTTAATTATAATTTAATTTTAATTAATTAAAATTAATATTCTATTAATTATATTAATTATAATTAGTATTTAATTAATCATGTGATTAATCATGATTAATCAGTATTAATTATAATCATTAATTAATCGTAATTAATCTTAATTAACTGCCATTAATTTATAATTAAAAATAATTAATAATTAATAATAATAATAATAATAATAATAAATAATAAATAAAGTAAATAAAGAAAATAAAGAGGGGAAAAATCCCTCTGGTTCGGCGGATTTCGGGATTTGGCCGAAGAAGCGCGTATAAGGGAGAAAGTTAACCTTCACAGCCAGCGTGTTCCTGTCCCTGCTTGCGATCAAAATGTTGGAACTCCCGATCCGAAAGGGAAAGTCGGTCGGGGGAGCAAAGGGAGTTCGGCTCAGGAGGAGGAGGCGACGGGTAAGGCTCGGCTAGGAGTGGCTTCAGACGGAATGGAGGTAAGGAGCTTTCCTCTCTCTCTCTCTCTTTCTCTCTCTCTCTCTCTCTCGGCCAGAGGAGGTCGGAAGGTTGGATGTCGGGCAGAGGGAGGAGTTACGGGAGGAAGCCGTTGAGCGACGGGGTTCGGTCGAGTGGAAGTGTCGAAGTGCGAAGACCTCCCTTTCGTTTTATAGACGCGGAGAAGGCAAGGATCGAGGCCTGCGAAGGATTTTCGGGAATCGACGTAAACGGCGCTGCATGTACAGTACTTTTCGGCGAGATTTCAGGCAGATATCGCGGATTCGACAGTCCGAGGTGCGGCGCTATTCGCAGACTGCTACAGGATTTCTGCAGGATTTGCGGGATCAGAAGGGCCTCGACGGGATTTCTGCCGGCATTCATGGATCCAACAGGTATTATTTTGATTCATTTTTGGAATTAAACAGAGGTTAACACCACCTTTCACCAATCTCAGGTGGGTCATTTTGATGTATTTGTGCTTGTTTGTAGGGACCCGTTGTATTTGTTACGACCTCCTAGAAGTGTTCGTAGAAGAGCCATTTACATCAGCATCGAATTCACCTTTCACCAATCTCAGGTGGTATTGCTGATGAATTTGCAGTTGCTTATAGGGACGGGCCCTCCATCATTGGTCTCCCGTATTGCCTTCTCAATCAACAGGCAATTATAGAAATTGTTGTAGGGATTCCAATAGTACATACAGGAGGGACACCCGTGCATTCTGCAGCCATTCGTTATTCTTGCATGTACGATGCACCTGATCCAAGATCAATGAATTTCATCTGATATTGAGTCACTATTGACCACACAAAGGTTCTTTGAACTCCCTCGCACGTGATTCAAGCTTTATTCCTTGCATGTATTTGAATCCGAGTTAAGTTTCATTTAGACTCGGGCTCATCAAGTCTGCAACTCCCACTTGATGTTGTATAGCATGAGTTCAAGTGAGAGTTCAAATGATTGTTTAAAGTCTTCTGGAGATCTTTTGATTTCAATTGAATACTCGATTTGGCTTGAATTTTGGTTCAAATCTGATTGTATTTCACTTGGATTCGGCCTTTTATTAGTAATTTGGGTTTTGTTCAAGTTCAAGTCCACAGTCCACAAGTCTTCTGTTCTTGTTCGAGTACAAGTCCTTTATAGTCCAAATCAGATCTTCATGCCAGTTCAAATGTTCAACTTGAGTCCACATCTTTGTTCTCTTAGAGTTTCAAAATAGGTCCGAGTAGAGTAATATTTCACCCAAAATTTCTGCAGCCTCCCGGCGTCTCCTCCGTTTAGGAGAAAACTGCGAGAAAACTGGGCCTTTCCCACCACGCTAAGAAAAGCGTGTATGGTAGGTTCCCTCTTGTGAGGACACCGCGGCCGTGTAAAATCTGTCCCCACCACGCTAAGAAAAGCTTGTATGGGTCTTCTACCGGTACCTGTTGTAAGAGAAAAGCAGTTGTTTACCCGCAAGCGGGTACTTATGGGTATCTCCACTTCGTTGTATGCATCGCACCGGGTTCCCTCCTACCACGCTAAGAAAAGCATGTATAGGTGGTTAGCCGGCTCGTCACACACGTCGAGGGCAGGATTTGGATCTAAGGGTCGCTCGCCTACCTTGTCGTGAGTGTTGCGCCGGTTGCCCCTCCCACCACGCTATGAAAAGCGTGTATAGGCAGACCACCGACTCGACACGCATGCCGAGGTAAGAGAGCGAACAAAGGTTCTAGAAGTTATACCTTTGGCGGCCGGCGGACCAGTGGACCGGTGGTGGAGGGCACGGATGTCGAGGCGGGGGCAAGCATTGCAAGTATATTTTCTTTTATATTAATTATAGTTAATATTAATTAATTATAATTAATTAAGAAATCATTTTTAATTAATTATTTATAATTATAATTAATTAAATTTAATCCTAATTCAAGTTAATTATAATTAATTAGATTAATTATAATAACTTTATTAGAATTAAGTATAACTAATTATAATAAATATAATTAATTAAAAATAATAACCATAATTAATTAAAATTAATTAAGATAATTATAATTAAATATAAATAAATTTTTTAATAGGATTTGGCCGAAGATGCGTGTGACAAGGGAGAAAATTACCCTCACACAGAGCAAGCTCTTGTTGTTGCTTCGGATCAAATGTCGTGACTTCTAGTCCAACCGGAAGGGAGAGTCGTAGGAAGAGCGGGGTCGGACGGCCAAGGAGGTCGGCAGCACAGGGAGAAAGTTAACTTCATGCCAGCGAACTCCCATTCTTTGCTTCCGATCGGAGGGGAATACCGTCGAGGGAGCGAAGTCGAGCGGCCTTGAGGGAGCGGGGTCGGACGGCAAGGAGTCGGGGAGGCACGCGTAAGGGAGGAAGATCACTCCACGGTGAGCGGGCTTCCGTCCCGTTTCTGATCAAAGTGTCGTAACTTCCTGTCCGACTGGAAAGGAGGTCGTCGAGGAACGAAACCGAGAGGGATCGTGAGCTGGAGGAAGCAGCGACGGTAGTGAGTGAGCGAGAGAGGGGGCTTCGGTGAGGAGAACGTGAGGGAGACGCGCGAATGGGGCCTTCGTTCTCATTTTAACGATGCAAGGATCGTGCGAGATCCTGCGTGAGGCGACGTTGACGTGCCAGTGACGTGGAAGGAGATCGCGAATCATGCGCGACATGCTCGGGACGACTGCGGCAGAGCAGGTAATATTTGATTTTTTATTTTCTCTCTTTTTTTATATGCATCAGGTCAACAAAATGCCCCCCAACAAATGTGGTACGCACCTGGAGCGAGCCACGTTTGTTGCATGCTAATTGATCCTGTGGATCTCTAGATATCATTCTAGATGTCACAATAGGATTTTCATTTAGCAGATCTCCAAAAGTTTTCTTGGATCTCGCACTAAGATTTTTTTTTAGTGGATCTCCAAAATTTATTTGAATATCATACTGCTTTCTTCACTATTTTTTTTATATATCCATAGATGGCTGATGTCCTGTATTTATGGATTGATGCTAGTGGATAGCATATGCTCAATATTCTTCAATTATCTGGTTGTATCTTGATAGAATTTTAAATTTTTATTTGAGGATATCGGCATGCAGCGCAATGTCGACCCAAATAAATATTTAAAATGCCCCCAGTTTTTCGGGACATTTGTAGATGTCATCTAGGGTGCTCATTCTGCAGCTTTTGTTAGAGCCCCGAGATTTTGATTCCTTATGTCCTGTGCTTTGTGCTGCGGACTTGGTGAAGGGTTGTCTGATTTGTCTCTGCTGACTTGTCAGAAAATTTTCATTCCTTCTGCCCTCTGCTTCTAGCTTTGACTGGCTTGTTGAAGGGTAGATGCCGGTGACTTAAACCCTTATGTTCATATTAGGTCGATGGCGAAAAGTTATCGGTCCAGAGCTTTGTGCATGACTGACTTGTTGATGACAGAATCCACTTAGTTCAGCCTTGGGCTTTTCATTAACTTTGGGATAATTTTCTTCGGTCCTTTGCTTTGTGCTTTGACGGACTTGTTAAAGAAAAATTCCTTCGATCCTTAATTTGTGCTTTATAGATTTGTTGAAGGATTTGCAGGTTTTGGATTTAGTTGATATTACCAAATATAGGTAGTATCTTGATCCTTAACTACTTGAGAAGACTTTAATCTGAGTCACTTGAGTTCATCAGATTAGGAGAGCTATGATTTGACAGCTCTTCGTCCTCTATTTGCTGAGATGGGGGTACCTATACTGCGGCCTTTCTTATGGTTTGTTGAGTAGACGGAGCTGCCAGCGATCCGATCATATTTGGGCTTGTTGGATCCGACCTTTTATGCCCATTCAGGCTTTAGACTTGAGCTATGTGAATTGCGCTTCCCAATGCTGATTTTACTGAAGTTGACAGATTTGGAGTCATCCTTCGTGGTTTTGGATTTTGGAGCCTACGAACATCCAGTAGTTGTTTGAGACTTATCTTCCCATTGGAACTTTGATTCTCCAGTCATTTTGGAGAATTTTATAGACCACGATCACTTGAACTTGTCAAGTCAAAATTGCCTTCGTACTTCCTACAGTCCCTACTGACGGGTTGACGAAGTGGGGGTTCCGCTACTATGGCCTTTCTTATGGCTTTTTGAGTAGACGGAGCTGCCAGCGATCCGGCCATATTTGGGCGTGTTGGATCCGACCTTTTACACCCATTCGAACCTTAAGCTTCAGGCTGTCGAAAGACTTCAAGCTTCTTCGGCTCAATTTTGTAAGAGTGTGTAGCCACAAAAGTTTCTTTCTTGACTTTTGAGTATTTGTTCATTGGAGAAGGTGATGTCTTTAGCTTTTGAAGATCACATGTATATACTTTGAAAAACAAGTATTTGCATTCTTTAGCACAAAATGATATTTGAATTGATAATTTTAAATATTTATTCAGGGATCTCGGCATGCAGCGCGATGTCGACCCGAATAAATATTTAAAATGCCCCCTGTTTTGCAGGGACATTTTAGAGCAGAATAGAATTGAAAATTTGAGATTTTAAATATTTATTTGGGGATCTCAGCAATTCAGCATGATGTCGACCCGAACAAATATTTGAAATGCCCCCAGTTTGATGGGGGATTTTAAAATGCATTCTCGTAACATAAGAGAATTTTAAAATGTGAAATGTATATGCTAATAAACAGGCATGAAAGCATAATACGCTAAACATAGCATTTTATGGGGTAATTTCATGCATGGTACTTCTTTAAGTATCGGCCATTGATCGGCAGCATGGGCTTTTGACCATTCAGATCGATGAATTGAGAAGCTCCTCCCTGGTACACCTTCTCGATGACGAAAGGTCCTTCCTAGTTGGATATGAATTTGCCACCAATTTTTCTGTGTGGGATGATTGGCCTTCGCTGCACCAGAATCAATTCCCCTTCTTGAAATGATCGAGGACGTACCATTCGATCAATGGATTTTGTCATTCTTGCTCGGTAGATCTCCAGATTCTGCTGAGTTTACAACATGATTTCATCGAGCGCATCGAGCTCCTCCATTCTTAGGCGAGCGTTTTGTTCTTGAGTCAGATCATTCTAGATAGCGACTCGAAGAGATCGGAGCTCAATTTCTAATGGCAGTACAACTTCAACTTCGAACACTAGAGAGTAAGAAGTGGCTTTGGTCGGCGTCTTGTGGGTTGTACGATATGCCCACAATGCTTCTGCCATTTTCGTATGTCATTCTTTTTTGTTTTTGTTAAGGATTTTCTTTAACAATTTCACCAGTGTTTTGTTGAAGGCTTCTGCCAGGCCGTTTGCTCTTGGATAGTATATAGAAGAATACCGCCAATCGATTTTGTGCCGATCAACGAACTTATAAATTTTTGTACTTTTGAATGAAGTACCGTTGTCTGAGATTATACGGCGTGGCACACCAAATCTATAGACAACATTATGGGTGAAGAAGCTAATCACATGTTCGGATGTGACTTGTTTGAATGGAGCCGCTTTTGCCCACTTGGAGAAGTAATCCGTTGCTGCCAAGATGAAGCGGTGTCCTGCTGATGACGGCGGATCTATCGGTCCGATAACATCAGTACCCCATCATTCAAATGGTCAGGATGCTATTGTAGGGTGCAATGGATTTGGCGGTTGATGTATAACATTACCGTGAATATGACACTCATGGCACCTCTTAGCATGATCGATACAATCCTTCACCATTGTCGGCCAATAGTAGCTCATTCTTTTGATTTTGACTGCCATCTTGGGACCTGATTGGTGCGCTCCACAAAGTCCTTCATGAACTTTTGCCACGACTTTATCAGCTTCTCGGGTCCCTAGGCACCTTAACCATATTTGATCGAAAGCATGCCGATACAATGTGTTGTTGACAAATGCATATCGTAGCGCTCTCTTTCTGATTTGAGCAGCTAATGATTTGTCTGTTGGTAGCCTATTTTATTTGAAGTAGTCAATAAAGGGCTGCCTCCAATCATCTTCTTCTTCGACATCTAGGCAATGCCACAATGATTCTGAAGTTTGACTAGCTTTGCGCCTTCTCTTAGGAACTTGTTGTTCTTCAGACTAATCTTCAAGATCAACTGGTTGGGGAGATTAAGGATCAACCGGGGTTGCTTCCTACTGGCTTGAATTTGGTTTTTCCTCTGCCTGCGGGAATTGTAATAGCGCTGGCTCTAGGATCCGCCGATTGTGCACCATAATTATTATAGGCGATTCGTCATCCATATTCGTCATTTCTTTAGTCAATTTGATAAGGGAATCAGCTTTACCATTCTGACCTCGGGGAACTTGAGTTAGTTTTACAAATGAAATTTGCTTCATAAGCTCAAGAACTCGCCGATGATAACAGGCCAACTCGAACTTGGTGATTTTGTAAACTCCCAGTACTTGATTTATAACAAGTTGAGAATCACCGAAAACTTGGAGATTCTGAATTCTAACATCGATTGCAATCTCCAATCCAGCAATTAGGGCTCATATTCTGCCTCATTATTTGTCCGAGGTTCGGTCAAGCTGAATGAGAATATCATTATGCCTCCGTCGGGTGCGACGAAAATAAGGCCGATTCCAGCTTGAGCTTTTTCTAGATTTGGAAGTCGAGCACGCTTGATTGATGATGCTTCATCAAAGTACATTTCCCATACTCATAGCATTTCCTCCTCGATATTCATGATCTGCTCGTCAGGTAGATCATCGTTGAGCAGTGAATCTGCCGGGATAGGATGTGCAGCGAGGAAATCTGCCAACACCTGTCCCTTCACTGCTTTTTGAGGGACATATCTGATATCAAACTGCAATAATATCACTGCCCACCTTGCCAAACGACCTGTCAACGCCGGTCTTGTTATCAAGAACTTCAGCGGATCGATCTTTGATATTAAGGTGATTTTGTGAGATAGCATATAGTGGCGGAGCTTCTGAACTGCGAAAATCAGAGCCAAGCAATGCTTCTCGATTGGAGAGTAGCGAATTTATGCTCCTATCAACCTTCGGCTGATATAGTAGAGCGCATTCTCTTTTCCTTCTTCATTATGCTGGGCCAATAATACTTTGAGGGACTCTTCTAATGCTGCTGTATACAGTATAAGAGGCTTCCCGGGGATTGGCGCCGCGAGAATAGGATTCAACAGATATCTTTTGATACTATCAAATACTTCTTGGCACTTTTCATCCCACTTGAAGTGGACATCTTTCTTCATCAATTTTGAAAATGGCTGGCACCTACCCGATAGATTCGATATGAATCTCCGAATGAAAGCCAGTTGACCTTGCAAGGAGCGGAGTTGTCACAGATTCTTTGGAGGTGGCATCTCCATGATTGCCTTTATCTTGTTGGGGTCGACCTCGATGCCTCGATGTCAAACAACGTACCCTAGGAATTTCCCTGAGGATACCCCAAATGCACACTTGAGAGGGTTCATCTTCAGATCATATTCTCTGATTCTTTCGAACACTATTCTCAAGTCATCTAGATGATCTTTTCGATTCATGCTCTTAATGACCAAGTCATCTACATAGCATTCGACCTTTTGATGAATCAAATCATCAAATATACGAGTCATAACCCGTTGGTAAGTGGCACCAGCATTCTTTAGGCCGAAGGGCATGACTGTGTAGCAGAATATGCCTATAAGTGTTCTGAATGATGTATGTCTTTCATCTTCAAGCGCCATTTTGATTTGATTGTAGCCCGACGATCCGTCCATGAAGGAGAACATATCATAGTTGGATGTATTATCAACTAGAAGCTCTGATACTGCGAGCGAAAAGTCATCTTTCGGACATGCCTTGTTGAGGTGCCTAAAGTCGATGCAAATATGAATTTGACCATTCTTCTTCTTTAAAGGGACGATATTAGCGATCCAATCAGTATACTTTTCTTCTCGGATGAAGCCTGCCTCTATGAGTTTCTTCGTTTCTGCGATCACTTGTTCTTTAATCTCTAATCTTATTCTCCTTGGAGTTTGTTTGACAGGTGCTACATCCGATTTGATTGCTAATCTGTGAACTGCTATGTCAGGGGATAAGCCGGGCATCTCAGCATATGTACAAGCAAAGCAATCCCTGAATTCACAGAAAAGTTCTTTTATTTCTTCTATTGTTCTTCGGGTAGGAGAGAACTAATGAAGGTTGGGCGAGGGTCTTCCTCAGTTCCCAAGTTGACTTCTTTTAGTTCATCTATAGTGGCTGCCTGTCCACCATCTTCAAGCTCTTCTGGTGCAGGCTCGGCTTCTACAGGCTGCTCATCATAATCATCAGCCTCGTATGTCGCTTCGGCACCACCATTCTCGGATTCAATTTCTATGCATGTGATTGCCCGACAAGCCTCTTTCCGGAGGAATTTTCTTTTGATGAATCCGATACCTTTATATGCATCTATATCCTTCCGTCTTAGAGGACGTGGATTTCTTCCATACCAGAGGCCCAAGCTTGTACGAAGCTGTCGTTTGGTGGTAGGAATATTGATTTGCTTTTATAGCATTTTTTTTGAATATTTTTGATATTAACCTAGGTAGACTCGTAGGAAATAATTCTTCAGAATCGAGGTGCATACAACACCAGTCATTATTCTCTTCTTCGCGAACTCCCGTGGAATATAGCACATTCTTTGACACAGTCCCATTTTTAAGGGAAGGCAGATAGAGGGTGGCGAGTTCTTCAACTTTATGCACCTCGCGCGAAAATTTTTCTTTGAAGTGTTGTAAGGGAACACGCGTGACTATAAGTACACTATATGAAATTGTTAGGCTGTCTATTCTTCTAGAGAACATATTCTGCACCGTGTTCATATAAATAGAGTCGTAGTCGTAATCATCATTTGAAAAATCAACTTGCCTACTCCATTCGTCCATGGACTGGCATACTTTTTGAGATTTCGTAGGGATGATATCATCTTCATCTGTATCACCCCCTAGGTGAGGTACATATTTCTTTTCTTTGGAAATGGTCGGTGCCTTGCGAAGAGTCGGCGCTGCCTTCTTTCTTTTACACACTTCTTCTCACCTTCTTGTTTAGGTTTCTTTGCAGTCTTTGAATTTGATGCCCTAGCCTCAAGAGAACTCGAAGGCTTTTGCTTCTTTGGCATGAAGTACCTAGCATCTTCATATATTGTTACTTTATGTACTGCAAAGGATCGAATATCACCAGAGATCCTAAATTCTTCTCCTTCCCTGAGATAATCCATACACCGGTGTAATGTTGATGGGACAAAGCCGTATTCATGCAACCAGGGGCGACCTAGTAGCGCCTTGAACTAAGTGTCCGCGTCAATCACATGAAATTTGGCTTCTGTATGGAGTTCCCCAAATACAAGAGGGAGCATAAACGAAACAAGGGTCTTCTACCCTTTCTCATTGAAGCCGTGCACCATCAACTTATCTTGTCCAAGATGTTCCACATTGAGGCACAATAATATCAATGCTTTAAGGATCATGAGATTTACGGAAGATCCAGGATCGATCAAAATTCGATTGATCATCATACCGTCGCTCTCTGCCGTAATATACAGAGGGCGGTTGTGATCTGCCGTTCCAAGCATCATATCATCATCGGCAAAGGTAATGATCGGCTCATTCCGAGCTTGCAAAACCTCAGTCAAGTTACGTTCAGCAAAATATGCTTCATATTTTTCGGGTCCTTGAGAGCTTGAATCAAAGTCTCTCGAAGGTCTTTAGACATCAAGAGAGCATCATATATACTGAGTTGTGCTGGGATCTTTCTCAAGTGGGATAAGATATTGTAATCTACCCCCTTAGTTGAAGTCTCTTTCTTCTTGGAGTCTTCGGGGATAATATCTTCATTAATAATTATCTCTTTTTTCTTATCTTTGTTAGGAGTTCCTTTTTTTGGTGGAGGTGGCAGTACTTTGCCACTTCTCAACTGCACCTGGGCCACCTCATCTGATTCAGACTTATTTGATGAAGCATTCTCCTCAGATTCAATCATTGTTGCGTCTGGAGATCTACCTGTGGACTTAGAATCGTCTCCCAATTTCACCTGCTTCATTTGCGACGCTACGCTTAGGTCTGAATCTTCGTCATCTGGAAAACATAGATCTTCTTCTGAACTGTATTCCATTGATGACACCATCAGACAGAATTCTGGGGCCGCTTCTTCAGCGTATTTCTCCCTATCCGTTATCTTTGATGTCACAAAGATGACTCGACATTTTCTGTAGGAAGAAATTCGACCTCAGCTTCTTCCTTTTCATCTATTTTAAGCTCTTTCATGAAATCACCGAGCTTAATAGGCTTCCTGGTAGTTTGGTAATATTCACCCAAACTATCAATGACCTTCTGGGTTGCAGTCTTCTTTGCATCAGACTTCTTTAACTTTGCTTTCTTCTTGGAAGACTTTGATTTTTCTTTACCATATTTGGATGAGCTAGCTTGGCCAGGTTGCTGTTTAGAGGTGGATGCTTGTGACACAGGCAACCATTTCAAGTTCAGTACTGGCTAAGTAGGAGACCTCCACATGACACCAGGAACTCCTAGCTGTTTCAGCATTTTTTGTTGTCTTCTTTGATACCACAGTCTCCCATTGTTCCTTTTGAACAGATTCTTTTGTTATTGTTTCTTTAGGCGGGAGTACGGAAGAGGACGTGACTACTCGGGTGGATTCCTTTCTGGGACGAATTAATATATTATCTGATAATGTTAATTCTCCCCTATTATATATCTTTTCTAACCAATCTTTAAAGACATAACAATCTTCAATTGGATGGCTAACTACCCGATGATATGGGCAATAGTTTGGGTCGCCACTGTGTTTGGACTCTTCAGGTCTTTTGCATTCTAGCAATTTCAGACCGTTCTTGAGTGCTTGTCGAAATAGTTTAGCGACACTCTCCCTTTTAAATGAATATTCTTTATTCATTTTCTCCTTGAGGGAGGGGAGCGTTCTATCACCAGTTCTAATTATTTGCCTCTGACGCTCTCCTCCATCAGGAAAGGCTCGAGGTTTATCATTTCCTTCAAGAATCAGCTTTGGTTGAGGAATTGGATTGTAAACCTGTTTTGGTTTATCTTCATACTACATAGGCTGCTTTCCTTTATCCACATTATACACTGCCTTTTTACCTTTATCAGGCCTAGGAGGAAATGTGGAGTAAACATCATTTCTCCTAGCATCAGGCGCCTTGGCCTTTTTGGGTATGTCAGGGAGGCTTTCAGATTTTGATAAGTTTAACTTCTCAAATTTCGCCACCCTATCAAGTAGATCTTGGAAAGTAGTGATTGAAGCCATGCACAAGAAGGGTTGCATTTTATCATCAATGTTCCCCATCAACAGTTGAACTGCATACTCTTCTTCTAGTTGCTGCTCGCACTTCATACTGAGATTGCGCCAGCGTTTTATGTATTTCATCACTGACTCAACTTTTCTCCTTTTATCTAGAGCAAGATCAACGATAGTAGTCTTCTCTATTGCACTTACAAATATTTTCACGAACAAGGCTTCTAACTCAGCAAAGGTCTTTAGTGAATCATTTGGTAGTTCGGCATACCATTCGAAAGCAGTTCCACTCAAGATGCTCACGAATTGCCAAAACAACAGAGCATCATTGCCTCATGTATTCCCGCAGGTTGCTTTGAACTGCGCGAGGTGCTGTCTGAGATTTTATTGCCATCAAAGATATTAAACTTCGGTACAGAATATCCCTTTGGATAGGGCACCTGATCGTACTCTGCTAGATATGGGCAACATTTTCCTACCAACGTTTCTGCCTGTTCAGCAGGTATAATGGCTTTAATCTTTTCGCTAATTAAGCCCTCAAGCTGTGCTGCAATTACAGGTTCAGAGGTTCTCGGCACATTTTGTGGAGTACGCTGGCGGGTCGGATCATCATTCTTATCGCCACCTTCAGGTACACCTTTCACTCCTGAGGTTTGTGGCGCTTGTAGATTTTGAGAGTTAGCAGCTTGGTTAACGGGCTCAGCCGGTGCAAGACCCACAGAAGTGGTCTTCTGCATCATCTCCATCATGGCCGTCATCTGAGTCATCATCTCAGTCATTTTATCATTTAACTGAGAGATTTCTCTATCTTTCCTTCGCATCTGTCGCCTCATTTAATGTCTCATTTCAGCGAGTGTGATGTTTTCACCAGCAAAGGGGTTTTCTCCAACTTCTTCCTCTTCTTTTCCTTCTTCTGAGGAGCGAGCACTTCGGCTGGCAATAGATCGAGCCCTATGGTGACGACGATAAGTACGTGTACGGGGCTGTGATTCTTGGTCGTCTTCATCACCATCATCATCTTCCACATCAGTGTGGCTGACCATACGAACCACCTCGATCTCCATATTGTCTTCATTGTCATATTCTTCTTCATCTTCTTATACTCGAATCTCTGAGCGGTGTCGCCACTGAATCTCAGGTTCTTGACTCGGAATGACTACCTCTTCGATCCGCGGGCTACGATCGAAATGAACTTCTTCCGTGGCTGGAGGAGGTGAATGACGAGATCTCCTGGAAGATTCTCTAGGATGTCGACCGTCACTAGAATTATCATTATTGGCCTTCTTTTGCACCCATTTCTAACGAGTTCTATTAGTAGAGGCGGATCTCCGGGAGACAGCTCCGGATGTCACACTCAAACTAATTCTTTCTTCAATCATCTTTTCTTTTCGAGGCTTAAGCCTTTATACTTGTTTGCCTTTCCACCGGGACCTTTCGGCGGCAGATTCCTGGACACGTGGTCCAAGTGTCACACCCTGATGCTCACCGCGCGGAGCCTGTTATCGATAATCTCTTCTTTCAACTATCACAGCAGATGATAGTCTATCTCTTGGAGGAGTTCTTCGGGCCTCAACAATCAGTGGCTTCTGAAATTTCTTTTTCATTAAGCCCTTCGTCTTCAGTACTCGGTGCACCCGGGCAGATAGGCGTTCGGGCTCTCGTATCTTCTGAGGGGTTGGAGCTTCAGGTCGACTCTCCCAGAAAGATTGTTTGAGCTCAGCGGACGAGCTGTTTCGCTTTACCCACTTCAGATTAGAGAACTTATTTTGAGTGGGGATATTGATTTCTGGTTCTTGTGCTAGCAGATTGGAGGGATTGACTGGTACAGGTAACTGCTGAGCACGTAGCTCTGCATTTCTCTTCCTCCTTTTTCTTCTATTGAGCCTTCCTCCAGATGAGGAAGCCTCAACATCATACCTCCCAGATGCAACAGTCTCTCTGGGCAGGGTAGTGGTGTTTGCAGTCACCACAGAAATTTTTCTTCCATCAACAACCCTTTTTGCAGTAAGGGTCTCAGGTTGGGATAGTCTTTTAAAGACAGAAACTCTTCCTTGAGTAGCACCTCGAGTAGCAGTCCTTGTAAAATAGGACCTTCCAGAAGGTTCTCCAGAGTTTACGCCGTACACAGGGACGGTTGCAGCCCTTGCAGTAGCTGCTGAGAATTCGAGCCCACCAATCTCTATGACAGTATTTGCCAGTTGAATCCTGACAGCATTTGTAGTATTTCCAATCTCTATGACAGCATTTGCCAGTTGAATCCTGACTCCCCGTCCCAGTTGGACGGTCATTGGGGTATCCAGTATTTCCATTCTGCACAAATGAAAGGCAGGGGTTAGTGATCAGAATTGATACATGATCCCCACACTTTCATAAAACAGAAATAACGCAGAACAAATGGCAGAAGCAGGAAAATTAGCATAAAGTTAAAAATCCCGATGATTGAATTTCCATTGATCTTATTTAAAAGATTCATTTTTAGGAAATTTAAAATTTGATTTGCTTGCTACTATAACCTTTTAGTGACTAGCCAGAGATGGAAAGAGAAACCATTCCCCAGCGGAGTCGCCAGAAATCTGTGGGCTCCGAAAATTCAGCCTCGGCCTCCCCGCCGCTTTGATTTCTTTTTGTTTCTTCGACGAGGGAGTTTTAACGAACAAAGTTCCGGGGTAAATTTTGGAAGGCAGATGGGTTTGTAGATAAGACACTACCCAGAGATTTTGCCCTCATTTAGCGAGGACTTTATGATCTGAGTTCTGGTTTCCTATAGGCGCAAGCCCCTATAATTAATTAGCCTTTCCGATCACGAGAGAGAACTTTCGATTAAGGCTAGTCATCGATTAGATACATTGTATCCATAGATACTTAGTATCATGCATATAGTAGCAGCAATAGACATTGATATTGGAGAGTTGGGTTTGGGAATTGATTGGAAATTTGGAAAGATTTTGGATGTTTGAAAATTTTGATATTTAGAATAGAAATTTCACCATCTTTCACTTAAAGCGGATGGTGGGGGAATGTATGATGGACCCGATCAAGATCCCATGGTTCTGTCGTCCCGGGCCATCGTGATCCCTGGTCCACTTAGTCAGAAGAGGTAGTCGACCCAACCTAACAGAAGGATCCTTGTCGGTAGCCATGGGTTGCTTCGTCCAAGGGGACCTTGTAGACCTGGGTTGGATGTTTGTTTAAGGGGACAAATTTGAATCCACCTTAGCTTGCAGAGAACTTTGTGCCCTATCGATTATATCCTATTGATTCATATCTCAAGGATTTGATGTCAATAAGGAGCGTATTGGCTCTGGCCATAACCGATATTTCGTGGTGCCATTTGGCGGCAAAACCACTCGGTTCAGAGGACCCCGGGTCATAATCGTTTATCCTGCAGTGTCATTTGGCGGCAAAACCGCCGATTAGAGGACACGTACCACGTCCTTACTGGCAGGAGATTTGTTTGAGAATGGATCCTAGTGATATTTAGACTAGGCATTTGACTCTTTGTGAGCATGAGTAAATTTTAATTTGTCCATCTCGGCAAACTGTTGCGGAGGGTGGATGGATTTTGCTTTAAGTGATTGATGAATTTATTTCAAATTTAAATATCTTGGAATTTTAGGATTTTGAGTGACATTTGAAAGCATCTGTGAACCCCTTTGGTTGAGATTTTCAATCAACACGGTCATCATTGGGGTGTTTGAGGTCATTTCCCTTTGTAGCTTGAACCTTGTCGATCCTATCAATTTGTCGATATAGGATCGGGTTTCGTAGGCTTCGTGCCTTTGTTTGTGAATTTTCTTGATTGTTGGCCTTGAAGGCCCAATATGAATGTATAAGATAAATATTTCGGTCGACTTCGTGATCGCATATTTATCCAATGATTCAAACCCTGTCTACTCCTATTTGCTTGCTTAGGAAGATCGGGCTTCTCCCAGGCTTCATGCTTTTCAGTGAATTATTGATACCACCAAAAGCTTGTCACGACCCGACCCGACCGGGACGGATCCCGCCCGCACCGGGCCGCGACCAGCCAAACAAACAGACCAGGATCAGGCTTTGGAATTTGTTTCGGAACTGATTCTTCCAAACATTTCAACTCAAAACAGACACACAGAGCTACTATGAAACATCAAATGCAGCGGAACAATTCATCTATATTTTTCTTTTCCTCAAAACAATCATCTACACTACAGGCCATGGCTCAGACAGAAAGGAACATAACAGAAGAGCCATGTCTGTACAAAAAATCAAAAGTACAAAACAATACCTACTGATCAAACTCTGAACTCTAGTCCAAGACCTCCTTCCCTTTCCCAGAACCTGAAAATCACGCAGAAAACAAGGGTGAGCTCAACAGCTCAGCAAAGCGACAAACCTCCAATCAAAATTCTCAGAATCCAAAACCAAACACATCAGACCAAATCCAATCAGAATATTCGTACAGAAATCAGAATCAGACAGATCAGAACAAACAGATCAACAGAATCGTACAGATCAGAACAGAACAAATACGAATATATATCGAATCAGAAGCAGATCAGAACAGATCCGAATATCCAATCAGAACAAACAGAACTGTACGGAAATCAGAAGTCATATCAAATCAGATATCAGATACATAATTAATAGCTAAATTCCCTGACACTGACAGAATCTATACGGATTCTGGCCCCTTATGCCTCCCTTTGTGCTCACGGCACCAGAACAGATGTGCTTATAGTACCAGAACAGATGTGCTTATAGCACCAGAACAGAATTCATCAGATCCGGAACAGAACAGATATCAGATTGCAGATTGAGCTCATTTCAGATTTCCCAGACACTAACTGAATCTCTTAGGATCCAGGCCCCTTATAACTCCCTTTTTATAGCATATACAGATAGCATATCAATTCAGAAGAAATCCGGACGAATTCAGAAATCAGACAAAAATCGGGCAACACAACGGCTGTATACGGAATTTACACAATTTTCCTGAAAAATCACAGAATACCAAATTTGCACAGAATGTAGATAACAACATTTCAAGACTTTAATTCTACTGCCACAACAATTTTAGACTACACGGAAAAATACAGTCGAAATAAAACACCGCCGAATTCAAAATACCCGGACAAAAATTTCCAGAAAATAACCAAAATGTGCACACTCGGCACGTCAACAACATACGGAAAATTACGCGGTAAAAATTGAACAAGACGGGAAATACGGACGATAATCACGAACAAAATCAATTCCGGACAGATAATCCCGCCAAACACGACGGTTCTGAAAATTGAGAAAGGCGGATTGTGCCTTATCTTGCGTACAGCAATATCTTGAACAGTCTTGTCGGACGAAAACTGACCGGCGTCACCCGAAAATCAACTTTTCCAAATTTGCCCTCGACCTTCTCTCTCCTCGGCTGATTTTAGATATTTTTATGATTTTCTCTCTCTTCAAAATGATTTGATTTCAGCTTTAAATTCCTCTGATCGGCTCGGCCGATCGCACGATCGTCCTGGACGATCAGACCAAATCCACATCGTCCTGAAACGATTTTTCAGGACGATAATTAATTTCCTTGGACGATAAAAACCTCTATTCTCTGACTTGTGCCATCCACAGATCGTCCCGGGACGATCCCAGATCGGCCCGGACGATCCCTACAGGAATCATTCCTGGAACTTCTGGACAAAAAACTGGAACAAAAATTGCACTGATCGTCCCGGGACGATCCAGATCGGCCTAGACAATCCTTGAGCAGATTTTGATATTACAATCTCCCCAACTTCAGAAAAATGTCGTCCTCGACATTGCCCAAACAAAACTCAGTCAAAACAAGTACGGGTACGACTTCCTCATGTCATACTCCTTCTCCCAAGTCGCTTCCCGTGCAGTACGGTGCTTCCACTGGACTTTAACCATCGGAATCTGTTTATTTCTCAACTTACGGACGTCGTACGCCAAAATCAACTATGGCTCTTCCTTGTATGCCAGATTCTCCTGAATCTCAACCTCGTCAGCTGACAGCTTCTTCCCAGAGTCAGATACCCACTTTCTCAAAGTGGATACGTGAAATACGTTATGCACGTCAGGCATCGAATCAGAAAGCAACAGTGATTTTCCAATCCTTTCCAGGATTTCAAAAGGTCCAACATACCTTGGACTAAGCTTGCTCACCTGGCCAAATCTGCTCACACCCTTCATCGGACTGACTTTGACATACACAAAGTCACCAACCTGAAACTCAACAAACCTGTGCTTCTGATTGTAATATTTCTGCTGTCGATCTTGAGCCGCTTTCAATCTTTCTTTAATCAAGCTGATCTTCTTAACAGTTTCTTCAAAGAAAGTGGCACCCAGTTCCTGTCTATCACCGACCTTAGTCAGAGTCAAAGGAGTACGGCACTTCATGCCATACAGAGCCTCGTACGGTGCCATGCCAATACTGGACTGAAAACTATTGTTATAAGCAAACTCAATCAAAGGGATATGATCTTCCCAGCTTCCGCCAAAGTCCAAAACCCAAAGCCTCAATAGATCTTTCAGTACCTGAATGGTCCTTTCAGACTGTCCGTCTGTCTGAGGATGAAAGGCTGTACTGAAATGCAGTTTCGTACCCAAACCTTGCAGAATGCCCTTCCAAAGTCTGGAAGTAAATCGTCCGTCTCGGTCAGAAACTATCACCTTAGGCACACCGTGCAATCTGACTATCTCCTTCACGTATATCTGTGCCAAACGATCCACCGGATCGGTCTGCCTGATCGGAAGAAAATGGGCGGACTTCGTTAGTCGATCTACAACCACCTAAATGGCGTCGTGTCCTTGTCTAGATCGAGGAAAACCCATCGCAAAGTCCATCGTTACCTCCTCCCACTTCCACTCAGGGATAGGCAACGACTGCAACAGTCCACCTGGTCGCTGATGCTCTGCCTTCACCAACTAACAGGCCTCGCATCTCGACACAAACTCTGCCACATCCTTCTTCATTCCAGGCCACCAGAACAAAAGCTTCATGTCAGCATACATCTTACCACTGCCTGGATGAATAGTGTAGCCTGAATGATGAGATTCGTACAGAATCTCCCGCCTCAAATCTCCAAACACAGGTCCCACAAACTGTTCTTACAGAAAATAGCACCAGAATCAGAAATTCGAAGTTCAGGAGTCTTACCAGATCCAATCTGAGCAATCAACTTCGAATAGTCAGAATCTGACTTCTGGGCTTCTTGAATCCTTGCTTCCAAAGAAGACTGACTGCTCATCTGAGCCAAATCCAAACCACTAGAGGAAATCACCTCCAAGTGCAAGCGTTTCATATCACGAATCAGGAAATCATCAAAAGTAAGCTGCAAACCTGATAATCCAAAAGACTTCCTGCTCAGAGCGTCCGCTACCACATTAGCCTTCCCAGACTGATACTGAATGGTCAAATCATAGTCCTTGATCAACTCGAGCCATCTTCTCTGTCTCAGATTCAGATCCTTCTGAGTGAAAATATACTTCAGGCTCTTATGATCAGTGAAAATCTCACATCTGACGCCATACATGTAATGACGCCAAATCTTCAAAGCAAACACAACAGCAAGCTTGTCACGACCCGACCCGACCGGAACGGATCCCGCCCGCACCGGACCGCGACCAGCCAAACAAACTAACCAGGATCTGGCTTTGGAATTTGTTTCAGAACTGATTCTTCCAAACATTTCAACCCAAAAACAGACACACAGAGCTACTATGAAACATCAAATGCAGCGGAACAAATCATCTATATTTTTCTTTTCCTCAAAACAATCATCTACAAATACAGTACATGGCTGACAGAAAGAACAAAGAAGAAAAGCCATGACTGTACAAAAATCAAAAAGTACAAAATACCTATAACTGATCAGACTCTGAACTCTAATCCAAGACCTCCTTCCCTTTGCCAGAACCTGAAAACCACGCAGAAAACAAGGGTGAGCTCAACAGCTCAGCAAAGCGACAAAACTCCAATCAAAACTCTTAGAATCCAAAACCAAACACATCAGACCAAATCCAATCAGAATATTCGTACAAAAATCAGAATCAAACAGATCAGAACAAACAGATCAACAGAATCATATAGATCAGAACAGAACAAATACGAACATATATCGAATCAGAAGCAGATTAGAACAGATCCAAATATCCAATCAGAACAAACAGAACTGTACGGAAATCAGAAGTCATATCAAATAAGATATAAGATATCAGATATATAATTAATAGCTAAATTCCCTGACACTGACAGAATCTCTACGGATTCTAGCCCCTTATGCCTCCCTTTGTGCTCACGGCACCAGAACAGATGTGCTTATAGTACCAGAACAGATGTGCTTATAGCACCAGAACAGAATTCATCGGATCCGGAACATAACAGATATCAGATTGCAGATTGAGCTCATTTCAGATTTCCCAGACACTAACTGAATCTCTTAGGATCCAGGCCCCTTATAACTCCCTTTTTATAGCATATACAGATAGCATATCAATTCAGAAGAAATCCGGACGAATTCAGAAATCAGACAAAAATCGGGCAGCACAATGGCTGTATACGGAATTTACACAATTTTCTTGAAAAATCACAGAATACCAAATTTGCACAGAATGTAGATAACAACATTTCAAGACTTTAATTCTACTGCCACAACAATTTTAGACTACACGGAAAAATACAGTCGAAATAAAACACCGCCGAATTCAAAATACCCGGACAAAAATCTACAGAAAATAACCAAAATGTGCACACTCGGCACGTCAACAACATACGGAAAATTACGCGGTAAAAACTGAACCAGACGGGAAATACAGACGAAAATCACGAACAAATTCAATTCCGGACAGATAATACCGCCAAACACGACGGTTCTAAAAATTGAGAAAGGTGGATTGTGCCTTACCTTGCGTACAACAATATCTTGAACAGTCTTGTCGGACGAAAACGGACCGGCGTCACCCGAAAATCAACTTTTCCAAATTTGCCCTCGACCTTCTCTCTCCTCGGCTGATTTTAGATATTTTTATGATTTTCTCTCTCTTCAAAATGACTTGATTTCAGCTTTAAATTCCTCTGATCGGCTCGGCCGATCACACGATCGTCCTGGACGATCAGACCAAATCCACATCGTCCTGGGACGATTTTTCAGGACGATAATTAATTTCCTTGGACGATAAAAACCTTTATTCTCTGACTTGTGCCATCCACAAATCGTCCCGGGACGATCCCAGATCGGCCTGGACGATCCCTACAGGAATCATTCCTGGAACTTCTGGACAGAAAATTGGAACAAAAATTGCACTGATCGTCCCGGGACGATCCAGATCGGCCCAGACGATCCTGGAGCAGATTTTGATATTACAATCTCCCCAACTTCAGAAAAATGTCGTCCTCGACATTGCCCAAACAAAACTCAGTCAAAACAAGTACGGGTACGACTTCCTCATGTCATACTCCTCCCAAGTCGCTTCCCGTGCAGTACGGTGCTTCCACTGGACTTTAACCATCGGAATCTGTTTATTTCTCAACTTACGGACGTCGTACGCCAAAATCAACTCTGGCTCTTTCTTGTACGCCAGATTCTCCTGAATCTCAACCTCGTCAGCTGACAGCTTCTTCCCAAAGTCAGATACCCACTTTCTCAAAGTGGATACGTGAAACACATTATGCACGTCAGGCATCGAATCAGAAAGCAACAGTGATTTTCCAATCCATTCCAGGATTTCAAAAGGTCCAATATACCTTGGACTAAGTTTGCTCACCTGGCCAAATCTGCTCACACCCTTCATCGGACTGACTTTGACATACACAAAGTCACCAACCTGAAACTCAACAAACTTGTGCTTCTGATTGTAATATTTCTGCTGTCGATCTTGAGCCGCTTTCAATCTTTCTTTAATCAAGCTGATCTTCTTAACAGTTTCTTCAAAGAAAGTGGCACCCAGTTCCTGTCTATAACCGACCTCAGTCAGAGTCAAAGGAGTACGGCACTTCCTGCCATACAGAGCCTCGTACGGTGCCATGCCAATACTGGACTGAAAACTGTTGTTATAAGCAAACTCAATCAAAGGGATATGATCTTCCCAGCTTCCGCCAAAGTCCAAAACAAAAAGCCTCAATAGATCTTTCAGTACCTGAATGGTCCTTTCAGACTGTCTGTCTGTCTGAGGATGAAAGGCTGTACTGAAATGCAGTTTCGTACCCAAACATTGCAGAATGCCCTTCCAAAGTCTGGAAGTAAATCGTTCGTCTCGGTCAGAAACTATCACCTTAGGCACACCGTGCAATCTGATTATCTCCTTCACGTATACCTGTACCAAACGATCCACCGGATCGGTCTGTCTGATTGGAAGAAAATGGGCGGACTTCGTTAGTCGATCTACAACCACCCAAATGGCGTCGTGTCCTTGTCTAGATCGAGGAAAATCCATCGCAAAGTCCATCGTTACCTCCTCCCACTTCCACTCAGGGATAGGCAACGACTGCAATAGTCCACCTGGTCGCTGATGCTCTGCCTTCACCAATTGACAGGCCTCGCATCTCGACACAAACTCTGCCACATCCTTCTTCATTCCAGGCCACCAGAACAAAAGCTTCATGTCAGCATAAATCTTACCACTGCCTGGATGAATAGTGTAGCCTGAAGGCTAATATGAATATATTTAAATCAATACACTGGTCACTACAATCGTGTATTTTTGTTTGAAAGTTCGAACCCTGTCGACTTCTGTTTATCCGTATAGAAGGATCAGGTTTGAACCTGAATTCACTTGTCAACCCGCGCAACATCCCTAGACGTCACGTGTGTATCAATAACACGCTCGTCGGGGCCCATGCGGGTGTTCGATTGTATACCCCTTTAGTGTACCTATGTGTATACAATTTATAGTGCACGTGCAGGGGTACTTTGAAATCATTTATAGTTGTGCAGATAATTAACATTTGAATACACAACATTTGATTTCAGAGCTTATACACGCCTTCTGTCCGCTAGTACGAGTGTTGCGGATCCGGTGACGATTGTTGTAGATTGTAGACGCCTTCTGTCTGCTTGTATAAATGTTGCAGATCCGGTGGCGTGTTATCTTGATGTTATGAGGCATCTCCTCATTTTGATGTTGACTCCCCCTTTCTTATTCATCGGGGAAGAGCTCTTCTGGACTTTGAAGTCCGTTGTTTTGCCTTGAAAAGATCTCTTTTCAAGATCTTTAATGTAGTAGACTTGTTGTCTCTGATATTTGTAGATGCGAATATTGTTTTCTTCCTGAGTATATGATCAAGAAGGGATTTTGGAACACCAGGAGGTTTGGTTCTAATTTGTTCAAACCTCTCTTCCATTCTGCCAGGAGGTGACTTTTTCGTACATCGAGTCGCCTTTGTACCCGAAATAACTTGAATATCTTGATCACCAATGTCGGAGGTGATATCGGTACTTGTGCCTACGAGGTACCCACTGTTGTTATCCACAAGTAAGTTGTATTCATTTGCAAGAACCCGTTGCATCCGCTACAACCTTCTGGGGGTATTCGTAGGAGAATCATTGTTCTTGCATCCTACCCACCTTTCACCAATCTCAGGTGGGTCATTTTGATGTATTTGTGCTTATTTGTAGGGATCCGTTGTATTTGCTACGACCTCCTAGAAGTGTTCGTAGAAGAGCCAATTACATCAGCATCGAATTCACCTTTCACCAATCTCAGGTGGTATTGCTGATGAATTTGCAGTTGCTTATAGGGACGGGTCCTCTATCATTGGTCTCCCGTATTGCCTTCTCAATCAACAGGCAATTATAGAGATTGTTGTAGGGATTCCAATAGTACATACAGGAGGGACACCCGTGCATTCTGCAGCCATTCATTGTTCTTGCATGTACGATGCACCTGATCCAAGATCAATGAATTTCATCTAACATTGAGTCACCATTCACCACACAAAGGTTCTTTGAACTCCCTCGCACGTGATTCAAGGTTTATTCCTTGCATGTATTTGAATTCGAGTTAAGTTTCATTTAGACTCGGGCTCATCGAGTCTGCAACTCCCACTTGATGTTGTATAGCATGAGTTCAAGTGCGAGTTCAAATGATTGTTTAAAGTCTTCTGGAGATCTTTTGATTTCAATTGAATACTCGATTTGGCTTGAATTTTGGTTCCAATCTGATTTTATTTCACTTGGATTCGGCCTTTTATTAGTCATTTGGGTTTTGTTCAAGTTCAAGTCCACAGTCCACAAGTCCTCTGTTCTTGTTCGAGTACAAGTCCTTTATAGTCCAAATCAGATCTTCGTGCCAGTTCAAATGTTCAACTTGAGTCCACATCTTTGTTCTCTTAGAGTTTCAAAACAGGTCCGAGTAGAGTAATATTTCACCCGAAATTTTGGCAGCCTCCCGGCATCTCCCCCGTTTAGGGGAAAACTACGAGAAAACTGGGTCTTTCCCACCACGCTAAGAAAAGTGTGTATGGGTCTTCTACCGGTACCTGTGCAAGAGAAAAGCAGTTGTTTCCTCGCAAGCGGGTACTTATGGGTATCTCCACTTCGTCGTACGCATCGCACCGGGTTCCCTCCTACCACGCTAAGAAAAGCATGTTTAGGTGGTTAGCCGGCTCATCACACATGTCGAGGGCAGGATTTGGAACCAAGGGTCGCTCGCCTAACTTGTCGTGGCTGTAGCGCCGGTTGCCCCTCCCACCACGCTAAGAAAAGCGTGTATAGGCAGACCACCGACTCGACACGCATGCCGAGGTAAGAGAGCGAACAAAGGTTCTAGAAGTTATACCTTTGGCGGCCGGCGGACTAGTGGACCGGCGGTGGAGGGCACGAATGTCGAGGCGGGGGCAAGCATTGCAAGTATATTTTCTTTTATATTAATTATAGTTAATATTAATTAATTATAATTAATTAAGAAATTATTTTTAATTAACTATTTATAATTATAATTAATTAAATTTAATCCTAATTCAAGTTAATTATAATTAATTAGATTAATTATAATAACTTTATTAGAATTAAGTATAACTAATTATAATAAATATAATTAATTAAAAATAATAACCATAATTAATTAAAATTAATTAAGATAATTATAATTAAATATAAATAATTTTTTTTAACGGGATTTGGCCGAAGCTGCGCGTGACAAGGGAGAAAATTACCCTCACACAGAGCGAGCTCCTGTTGTTGCTTCGGATCAAATGTCGTGACTTCCAGTCCGATCGGAAGGGAGAGTCGTAGGACGAGCGGGGTCGGACGGCCAAGGAGGTTGGCGGCACAGGGAGAAAGTTAACTTCACGCCAGCGAACTCCCGTTCTTTGCTTCCGATCGGAGGGGAAGACCGTCGAGGGAGCGAAGTCGAGCGGCCTTGAGGGAGCGGGGTCGGACGGCAAGGAGCCGGGGAGGCACGCGTGAGGGAGGAAGATCACTCCACTGTGAGCGGGCTTCCGTCCCGTTTCTGATCAAAGTGTCGTAACTTCCTGTCCGACCGGAAAGGAGGTCGTCGAGGAACGAAGCCGAGAGGGATCATGAGCTGGAGGAAGCAGCGACGGTAGTGAGTGAGCAAGAGAGGGGGCTTCGGAGAGGAGAGCGAGTGTGAGGGAGACGCGCGAATGGGGCCTTCGTTCTCATTTTAACGATGCAAGGATCGTGCGAGATCATGAGTGAGGCGACGTCGACGTGCCAGCGACGTGGAAGGAGATCGCGAATCATGCGCGACGTGCTCGGGACGGCTGCGGCAAAGCAGGTAATATTTGATTTTTTTTATTTTCTCTCTCTTTTTTTTATATGCAGCAGGTCAACAGTGGGATAATTAAGGTGGGAGTTTAACTTGTCGTATATGAAGTAGGATGATTGTGGTGAGAGATGTAGAAGGATTGGGTGTGGCCTAAGGTTGAATGAGAAATCTGAAGTTGTATACTAAGGGTTGGAGATGATTGTTAGGATGTGTGGAGGGCTCTGGATGGATGGGATGGATTAGGGTTGGAAAACCAAGGGATTGGGATCTAGCTACTTTTCTTTTGCATGGGAGGTTGGGAGCTTGTAGAAGGATTCTAGGATTTGTGGAAGGATGGATGATGATGCCTTGGACATGGCAAGAAGGCTAGTGTGTGGTGTCACGCCTAAAAGTAACTGCTTGATAACTTGGGGTTCAGAGGGTAAGGCAAAACCGAGAGGTAGTAATTTCAGGTTTTGATGAAAGAATAATATTAGATGTAATGGAGGAGAAAGCACAGAGAAGCACAAAAATAACATAAAAATCAACCCTCAACAAAAGATTACGGTGTTCTTTGGCCAGTAGGACTCCCAACTAAAGAATCAGACCACCAAGCCAAGATCCAAGAAAGACAAAATATTATTCCAATTTTAATTCAACGTAAGATTGCTCTTACAGCCATTCTGTATCTTTTAAAAATTAATCACAATCAGAATTAAAAAAAAAAAAAAAAATCATAGAGGACTGGTCAGCGGTTCTATGTAGTGGAGGAGGTGTAATGGCGCCTTGATTTGTTGAGAAGCGAGGCAGGCAGTTGGAGAAGTTCAAGCACTTGAATTATGCCTCATTTCAGTGTGCGATGCATGTAGAAACCAAGGGTGGATGTGCCCTGAATGGAAAAGTCAAATTTGGACTTGTTTGCACAAAAATCCCAACCCCTTGACTTGTTTGACGTTGGCCACAGGAAGATGATCCATAAGCTACTACTAATCACTACTATCATTGTTAGAAGTCCCAATCTTACAATCATTACTTAGGTCACAAATTACAATAATTATTCATCATTACAAGTAATCATCGAAAGAAAATCAACCAATAATACATGTGTTTTTTAATATGTTGCATCACTAATGCTTAGCATTTGAATAAGGACGTCACATAATGGAAAAAAAATGAGAAGGAAAGTAAGTCATAATTTCCAAAATAAGCAATTTAATTCACAGCAAAAAGTATCTGAAGAATTTGAAGTAAAGGAGAAGAAGAATAATTTTTCTGAAAGCTAAATTTATCTTATTCAAAAGACAAGTTGTAGATATTTTCTTTGCAAGCACACCTTAAATTGGAACAATCGTACATGGTTCCAATATGACATGCAGTTCAAAAGCAAAGACCTACATGAAGATGCATGAAAGTTCCAACATGCAACAACCTAGATGACCCTGAGATAGAGATTGGCATTTCCAATAGCACGATACACGAATTTTTACCTTTTGGTATGATCTAAGTTTTACATTGGCAAGAATTGTAAGGTACCATCAGTGCAGAATTATATTATAATTGTTGAAATCCAGCCGTTCCTAGTACAAAGGATCCGACGGACACAAAGATCAATCCGTGGGATACTCTCATGGATCACGCCATAATGAGGGAACAAATTTAGGAAAGATTTTATTTTCTTATTTGTGTATTAAATCTGCAATTTATTATTTCCGCATTAGGATATCTTGTATAGATCTATAAATAGGGAAGATTGTAATGAATAAGAACAAGCTTTTCCCTCTCAAATTCTCTAACATGGTATCAGAGTCAACGGCCTTAATTGCCGTCGGAGAACGATCCTAGATCGTCGAAAGAAAAGAAGAAGAAGAAGAAGCAGCTCGGACTTGATCGTGCCGACCCGAACGGGAGGAGACAATTGGAACTTCCGATCTAAGAAGAAGGCCAAAGTCATCAAAACTCCCGCTAAGAGCCGAACGTCCGAGCGTATCCGGAGAAGGAGCATCTTCGGCTGTCTTCTCCCGAGCCGAATGGACGAAGAAACATACGGTGGACGGCGAGCTTCCCGATCCGACAGGGAAGGAAGATCGTCGAAAGGAGCACCCGCTCGATCCTCACTTCCGATCGCACGACCCAGTCGAGACCGATCGGAAGTCCGATCCACGCGTGAGATTCACGGGAGAAAGTCCGCCTGCGTGCGGCTTGAAGGGGACCGCGTCCGTGCCCTAGTCTCGATCCGAGTTTTTAAAGGGCTCGGCTGATTTGGTTTAGTAAACTAGAGGAAAGAAAAAAAAAAGGAAGGAAAATCTTTCGACCTTTATTATCGAACGAAAAAAAATAATCTTTTTTTTTAAGCCTTAATTGCGTTCCAATGTCAGAAATCAATTCCTCCCTCTACCCACCTCATAAACTATACTCCTTGCCCAAACAACAAGAAAATCATCACTGCTGATGGTTCTCTTACCACGGTAGCTGGTTAAGGAGACATCATATTATCTCTCTTACTCACCCTGAAAAACGTCCTCCACGTACCACAATTATCCATAAATCTAATATCAATACAAAAACTTACCAATGACCATAATTGTCAAGCCTTATTTAACCTTACTTATTGCTTATTTCAGGACCAGAGATCGGGGAAGAAGATTAGACTTGCTAAGGAGAAAGCAGGATTGTACTACCTGGAAGAACCAAACCAATTTAATAATAATTGCTCTATGTTATCCCTAGTAGATAGGAATTCCACTATTTGGCTTCATTATTATAGACTAGGACATCCGTCTTTTGATATCCTAAGACATATGTATCCACAACTGTTTCAGAAAATAGAAAATAAAAATTTTCATTGTGAAACCTGTGAGTTGGCTAAACATAAAAGAACCTCATTCCCAAACAAAAGTGAGAGATGTGACACTCCTTTCTACCTTATTCATAGTGATATATGGGGACCCTAAAAAATCTCCAATATCTCTGGGGCACGCTGGTTTGTGTCCTTCATTGATGATTGCAGGCCCTGGAGAAGAACGAAACATGGGAGATCGTCAATCTACCGATAGGGAAAAAACCGGTCGGTTGCAAATGGGTGTTCTCAGTAAAATACAAAGCTGATGGCACACTGGAGAGATATAAGGCAAGACTAGTGGCAAAAGGGTTTACTCAAACGTATGGCATTGACTACCAAGAAACGTTTGCACCTGTGGCAAAGATGAATACTGTTCGAATACTACTCTCATTAGCAGCCAAGTACAATTGGCACCTGGAACAACTGGATGTGAAAAATGCATTCCTACATGAGGACTTAGAAGAAGAGATATTTATGGAAATACCACCAGGCTTTAAAGAAAAATTTGAAGGTAACAAGGTGTGCAAACTGAAAAAAGCTCTATATGGGCTCAAACAATCACCAAGGGCCTGGTTCAGAAAATTCTCTAAATTCATGCTCTTGAATGGGTATCAACAGAGTCAAGGGGATCATATATTATTCTTCAAACACTCAGACTCAGAGAGAGTCACAATATTATTAGTGTATGTTGATGATATTATTTTGACTGGAAGTAAAGAAGAGGAGAAAGCCAGTTTAAGAAAAAATTTTGCTAAGGAATTTGACATCAAAGAACTTGGTAAACTAAAATATTTTCTCGGAATTGAAGTAGCTCACTCCAGCAAAGGAATCTTCATTTCACAACAGAAATACATCAAAGATCTTCTAAAAGAAACAGGTAAACTTACCTGTAAACCAGCACCAACACCAGCAGAACCTAATCTTAAACTGGGAGAAGCTAAAGAAGATCTAGATGTAGATAAAGGGGCCTACCAGAGACTTGTAGGGAAGTTGATCTACCTCTCCCACACTAGACCAGACATAGCATTTGCTGTAAGCATGGTCAGTCAGTTTATGCAGAATCCAAAGCAGATTCACATGCAAGCGGTAGACAGGATTTTGCACTACCTTAAAGGAAGACCAGGAAAAGGAATTCTCTTTAAGAGAGATCGAGGAATGACCCTAGAAGTATACACGAATGCTGATTACGCAAGATCATCGGTTGATAGAAGATCTACTCTGGGTATTGCACATTTCTTGGAGGTAACCTAGTTACATGGAGAAGCAAGAAACAAAATGTGGTAGCAAGATCTAGTGCAGAAGCAGAATATCGAGCTATGGCCTTGGGAATATGTGAGCTACTGTGGATCAAAATAATCCTAGAAGATCTGAAGGTTAAGTGGGATGAGCCCATGAAGCTACATTGTGACAACAAATCAGCAATCAGCATAGCCTACAATCCAGTCCAGCATGACAGGACCAAGCACATAGAAGTGGACCGACATTTTATTAAAGAAAAACTAGACAGTGGTCTAGTAAGTATTGACCATGTATCATCAAAGGATCAACTTGCAGATTTCCTTACTAAAGGATTGGACAGTTCTGTCTTCCTCCGTATGATTGACAAGCTGGGAATGACGGATCCATATTTCCCAGCTTGAGGGGGAGTGTTGAAATCCAGCCGTTCCTAGTACAAAGGATCCGACAGACACAAAGATCAATCCGTGGGATACTCTCATGGATCACGCCATAATGAGGGAACGAATTTAGGAAAGATTTTATTTTTTTATTTGTGTATTAAATCTGCAATTTATTATTTCTGCATTAGGATATCTTGTATAGATCTATAAATAGGGAAGATTGTAATGAATAAGAACAAGCTTTTCCCTCTCAAATTCTCTAACAATAATTAATGCAATAAAACATGAACCGAAAAAAAATATATATATAAATAAAGACTCCTAACTACAATTGGTTCTGTCAAAATAGATTGATGCAAAGTGAACAGGTCTATTAGCTTTTTCAAACCACTCTCTCCCCTTATTTAAATGGAGCAGATAATGAAGCTCTGCTTATCTCCAAAAGGAAAGACTGATAAGCCTTATCTCAGTGAATAGACCAAGTCAAAATTTATTAGGTTGTTAGCTATCAGTAAGCTCCTTTGTCTACAAAGAAATTATGTAGGCATAAATCATTCTCATTTCATGGTAAAGTGGCATTGCTTCAATCCTCTCTCCACCCTCTTTATACATTTGGTCCTTCTAGTTGCCACCCCATCTATTTTACCTCTCTAACCATGGGAAGCAAAGGGGAAGAAACAAGCTTCCAAGAAGGTGCTAGCAAGAAAGATGGATAGAAGTTCCAATAATGTTTACTATCTTTTTCAACCTCTCTAATTCCCCTTCAAGCAATGACCATCTCTTGAACATAGTTTCACCATTTGAATCCATGCAAATCCTTTAATTAGACTTGTTTGAAATCATGTAAAGTGGGCTTAGTTCATTCCAATTGAAATGAAAGAAACCTAGAAGGTCTTGACTCTACTTAAAAATATTTTCCAATTAAGAAAGGCATCTCGGTGATTTCTCTCTTTATCTTGTATCAAACCAATAAAACTAAACTTGCACTCACACATAAAGAATGGATCTTCACTGCGATTTTGAGTCACCACCTATACCTAATTACTACAGGAGTGTAGGGTTATGTGGGTAAAACGTCACTTTCTCAATTTCTTTGAATGTATTATATTTTCTCCAACTTCTATATCACCCTGTGAACATTTCTATGCAGTTCATGCATGTGTGCCCAAAAGATGAACAAGTTCACTAGGTAAAAATACAATTTGCACGTTTACTAGATCTAGAAGTTTTTTAGGTTGATAATCAGTAACCATAATGAATGCACTCATACCTATAAACCTATTGATAGATGAATTACATCCAAATTAAAGCAGGAAAAAAATTATCTCACAACTAAATGCATGGCCTGGTATTAAACATTATTAATGATCACTGAAACAACTATTTAATATCTTACTTTGGATATGATTAGAGGATGATATTCAATCAAGAAAATGAAATTTGGCATTGCCATACATAATATTTTCCAAATATAATTCACAAAATCAAATATGTTTATCAACTACATTGGTTTTAGCCAAACCACATCGCTTTGCAATTTCAATATAGAATAAATTGTGAAGAACACATTGTTTAAATTGAATGAAAATAAGTATCATTCCATAAAAACAACCCACTATAACAAAATTTGAAATATGTTTCCCAAAAAAAAATGGTAAACCAAGTAAAAAGATCCATATTGATTCTGAAGGCTTATGTGAAGTAGTGCATAAATCAATGTTATGTCATTTATTCTTCGCATACTATACACTATGAAACCATATGTGCTACATTATAAAGTTGGCAAATAATAATGATTATTGTCAATAACAATGTTCTTATCTCTTCAAAAATTTACTTGCAGCAATGCTAACAAGCAACTCTAAGATTGACATAGAATAATTATGAATGTATGTATGCCTCTTTTAAATATACGATCATATATGATAAAGTACATGAGAATTTTAATTTTATGGCCACTTCATGGAGAAATAAAAAATAATTTTCCCCTAACTTTTCAATGCCTCAACAATGGATGTGATTAAATAAATGGAATATTTTAAAAGAGCCTAAGAAGATGAAGGCTTCAACAAAATATTGAAAACAATGAGATATTTCCATTACCATCAAGATCACCATTAGTATACGAAAACTGCCAAACAAAAACTGGATTCATCTCTTCTCTATAATTTCAAAGCTATGACATTATTCTAGAGTTGTGATGTTAAGGAGGTTGTCATGCAATATTAAGAAGATTGTTAAAAATTCCCTCATCTTTCTATTGCTATCATATTATTCTTGATGATCAAATAAGAGAGCATCCTACCATTATAATTTTTCTCTCATTTTTTAGACTACCTTCTTTAGGAAGGATTTTTTATTTCTCTTATTATTGGGATGAATTTTCTTCTTCTTTAGAATGAAGTTAGCTCAACAATATAGATTCAATTCTTTCTTCTACAACATTTCAACTCACTAGAGTAAAATTATAAGAAACCCAGAAGAAATTATGAATCACAGCACCCCCATTTTTTATTATCAGCATTAAGTCATTACTTATATCAATCTAGTCCTGTTTAGTTTCTTAATGTATTTTTATCAGGGCTTAGTCATTTGTGGACCTGTCTGTTGGAATGAATTTGTGACCTTTGCTTAACTTGCTTCTTTTTCTTTTTTGCATGCTATTTTTTTGTCATTCATACTTATTTATCATTTTGTCATTTGTTAAAATGAAATGATCATTTGTCATTTAAGGCATGGACATGCTATAAATTATTCATTAATATTTGGGTTAGAATGTCCATGAATTTATGACTATCTTTATGCATAGTAAGCCTTTAGTTGTAATTGAAATGTGTTAGATCGGTCCAGCCGATCCACACGGGACCGGATCTTGCGGAGCAGAGGCGGAATCTCTCTGCCTCCTGTACGAGCTGATCAAACCACCTAGTTCAAAAGAATAGATTAGGAAGGTTTTAGGAGTTTAGGAGAGAAATTTGAATGTAGGGACTATTTAGAGATTTCCTTTGGATTGTATGCATTAAATATTTTATTTTCCTAGGGTTAAGGCATCTGAATTTCATTGAAGTTTGAGATCTCTTAGGTTTTTGGACTCTAGCGCCATCTAGAGATTTCAGAGAGATTGATCCTCCTCTTGAATAGAGGATCAATTGTATCTTGGTATTTTCCGTTTCTATTTCATCAAATAATACAAAAACGATAGAATTCTCCACAAAAAATCCACACAAAACCAGGAAAACAGGAGATAATTTGTAATATTTGATGAATTAGAAATGGAAAATACAAAGATACAATTGCTCCTCTATTCGAGAGCAGGATCTGTCTCTCCCAAATCTCTAGACGCTACTAGAGCCCAAAAACCTAAGAGACGATATCAAACTTCTTCAAGATGCCCTAACCCTAGAAAAACAAAATATTTAATGCATACAATAAAAAAAAAATCTCTAAACAGTCCCTACATTCAAATTTCTCTCCTAAAACCTTCCTAATATGCTCTTTTGAACTCGGTGGTTCGATCATCCCATACAGGAGGCGTAGAGGTTCTTCCTTTATTCCACAAGAGCCAGTTCCGTATGGACCGGTCTAACAAAATGTTGGTTGATCATTCAAAAAAAAAAAAAAAAAGAAGCTATGTTCCTCTACTACCGGTCAATTTCATTGAAATACATCATGATTGAATAGTCTCCTTTTATCCTTTTAGCAAAGAGACTTTTACTCTCTTTATCCCTTGCCTCCCTTCTCATGAGGGTTGGCTTCTTTTACTTGTATAGTTCTCTCTATATGCGGGATTTGTCTGTCCTTTGCAAATCAATGAATCAAAGTCTATCACAATATATGATGCACTAACACTTCTCCTCAAAGAGGGGTGCAGTGTCCAACATTTATTCAAAATGACACGCGTCCAACATGTGAGATACACTAAAAATATGTCTGATTAAAAAATACTAAATACAATTTGGACACGCATATTTGACAGGCGTGCCTTAAATATTTAATGATTTTTTAAAATATAATTTCTTGTATTTAAAGTTTTTATTTATTTAAAATATAAAAACTAAAATTTCTTATGTTCTATCCACAACACCAAATCAATCACCCACACTCAATACCCCATTCATTGAATATTCTCATTTTCATTTCTCTTTGGCGAGTCGCAACTTTGGTTTCAAAACAATGTCCGATGTCATCTCAACATCGACATCTGACATTATTACAACATCGACATTTCAAAATTATCTCAACAACAAAGTCCGACATTGTCGTGACATTAATGCTCGACGCTAATAATTTCTACACCCACAACTTGACAGCTCATATATGTCCGACGACGTCTTAACATTAACGACCAACGCCCTTTCAACATCGATGATAGATGCCTTATTGACATTGACACCCGATACTTACTACATAACATCGATGCCCAACTCTCGACAATATTGCCGTCTCCTCCTTCGATGCTTGATGCCGGCATTAACTCTTGACTCTCAATATCCTAATATTAATCATTTTAAGCATAAATTCTAGCTAAATGATTTATTATTTCTAAATTATTTTTAATAGTATACTTATTCAATTTTTAAAAACTATTTTTAAAATATATAAATTATAATACCGTATCTAATCCGTGTTTATATGCTATATTTTTAATAATTGACGTGTCTCGTGTCTTTGTCTGTGCATCATAGATCATGATATCCGCCTCCAATGTCAACTAGTCATCAAACTTACTCCTAAAACCACCTTTGTCTCATTATATTCCCATACAAAAAAGCTTTCAAGGTCCTCTGCATAGTTACTTTATGGTTCAATCTTCTTAGCTCTATTAAATAAGTTAACCGTCAAAACTCAAAGTCTGGCTTCACTAATAAAATACTTATAAAAGAAATACAACTACTTTTGTGATAGTTATTTGGCATCAAATTTGCATAGAAGATAAGCTATGAAAAAACATAATTTTACTATATTTCATCAAATTTATGTAAAATTAAACAAAAAGTTTTTCATATATAAATAATTTATTTCAAGATAAAAAAACTCTAGGTGGTAGAACCTAATTGTATGAACAAAAAAATATAAAAATAGTTTAAATATATTTTGATCTTTTTTTGGTATGGATTTAACCAAAATTAGAAGCTTTTTTTTTTATGCATCTTCCTTACCATCAGGAATCGTGAATTGAACTATTTTAGCAAATCCACAGCCCATAATAGCTTTATTTTTTAATAGTAGAATGATTTTATAAAGCCATATAGTCTTACAATGGCCCATTGCAGAAGCCTTTGACAATTGATATAGTGCTGGTCAATTCTACTTTTGTCAAGTTATCCCCTTCCAAGATAAGGGATTTGTTGCTGCATAATGCCAAAATTTGATAATTTTGGATTGTCTTCCATAGAAAATAACATGGACATGCACAACAATAAGACTTATCCTCTGCATACTATACTTGTAGCCCGGGTAACAACTATAACCATGTGAAGATTCACACTTACATGATAAGTAGAGAAGAGCTCAGCAAACTTCAAAAGAAATGGCAGAAATCTTCAATGGTAAAAGCACAAATGGTCTGTTGCTGTTAGTCGCCCTGAAATTCACAACAAACAATCAGTCTTGTATGCAGCCCTACATAGAAGATTCCTGATAATAAGTAAACAATGTGTTTGGTTTTTACTAAAAATCAAGGAACCAATTAAACTGGAAATAATACCTCATATTTTTCATTATTCTTCCATTATAGGACTTAGGTTGCATGGAGCACCATCACTAAAACTTGAATCTCAAGGCTTTACTAAGGTTATATGACTGCTAAGGCTATCCAATTGTCACGTAATCACCACATAATTCCAATCCTAACAATTCAGGGTTGGCTTTACGTATACTCATCTACTGGCAAAGGCTAACCACCACCAGCAGCAATTAATAATGTCTAAATAGAGCATAAATTTCACATGGAAGGCTCTGATGAATACCTCAATGTCCTTCATCAATAAGCCCAAAAAGATTAATGCATTGATTACCAATTTAGAATACCTAATTAAACTTGTTCAGCCAAAGCCACATAAAAATGACTGAATAAAATCTTATGCCTATCAAAAGAAAATCCCACGAGAATTCAAAGCTCTGCACGCGTTTAATAGAATGTTATATGGCTTCCTGGTTAAGTTGGAGAGCTCAAGTACATCATCATGTAAACATGAATTTGCCTATGTGACATAGATAAAGTGCATACCAAATGTGGAAGCTTTGCATAATCATCCATAGCTGAATCAGAAAAGTTGGCTTGAGGGGCACATGCCCCCTAAAAATACAAAATCCTTCTAATTCTATAGAATAATTTATGTTGCAACCTCAATATTATTTATGTTTATGGTATGTTCATAGAAAATAATCAATTGTGTGATACCTTTAAAATATCTGAGCTAAGCCGCTCGGCATAGCTCAATTATTGTTTCCTCTTGTATGCTCCCTCAAAATAAAGAGAACACTGCACTTAAAAAAATTCCCTCTTGATGGATGAAAACATAGGTGGCCTAGAAATTGGATGCAAGAGGAGAAGTAAAGAAAGTCCCCATGTCTATTTAATTTTTACAAAATGCACATTTTAAGTGTTTTATAGAATATCATGACTATCTTTTTAATTAATGTATTGGTTATTTAGATTTGATAATAATTCCAATTCTACTATTGTCATTGTATTTTGCTAAGACGTGAATGTTTAAATACCAAATCATTGCATGAAAGGGTTATAAACTTGTTAGATGGATAATGTAACTTGTATATGCCTTCATAAGTTTTTAGCAGGTTACAATGAGAGAACTCGAACCTCGTAGACCTTGGAAACCAGGGCTTGCCTAAGGGAAATCATCCTCAACTTGGCAAAGCTACAAATAGGAGTCACCTCTAAAGAAAACATTATGGGTTCACACATACTACTTAGGTTAGGAGGACTCACCCCTCCTATGAGAAACACAATCCCAAGGCAGCTCGCCATTACCTCGGGTGGTGGGCCTTTAATGCCATCCTTCAGCCTAGCTAGTGCTTAGCTAACCATGGAGTCCACTAACCTTACAACTCAAAGAAATTCTCTCCTCACATCAAGGCAGCTCAAGGACTCCTTCCAAGAGGTCGTCAGCAGTGCCAAAGGACTCGTCGACATATAATCCTTCCTACTTGATCCGTAGAGATCTCATCTCCTTCAACTCACCCATGAATACTCAGCATAAGGGAACTTGCCCTAAGACTAAGGAGTTAGCAACAAGCAGTAGTCTTCCCTAGTACCTATCAAAGTATGGCATGTGTCCAATGCAGTACTTATTGCATCTCATTTATTATTGTACTTATCTTTTTTTGTTAGTCTTCCCTGTAACCCTCAAATCCCTATAAATATAGAGCAAAAGGCACATTTTAAAAACAATATTGAGCTAGTGATAAACTTTCCCCAAATCCTTTTCTGCTCTTTCCATACTCATCACAGGTTCTTAGGTCTCAACCTCTCAAGCTTGCCTGCTAATAAGGTCGAGTGTCACCCACGGACAAACACGGATCCAACAGTAAATAAATATATTATATTTGATTTTTTCTTATCTATACATCCCCATTTATCTTATTATTCCTCTTCTAGTTTAGATCATCACTCCCTCTGCATAATTCTCTCTAGATATTCCAAATATATCATTATTATGCCTCTCTCATTTACTATCTCCAAAAAAACTCCTTTCTTCACTATCCTCTACCTGTGAAAACATGAGAAATGAAAAAAATCTAAATATAATTCTCCAAACTCTTTGAAATTGCAGTGTGGATGAGAGGGATTGAGAGGCCAATGATGGAGGAGAGATTCAGAGAGGTAAGATTGAGATGGTACAAAAATATAGCAAGAGAGAGGCATAGGATTGGATAAGAGAGAGAGAGAGAAAGAGAGGGAGAGAGTGAGGGGGGATTTTGATTAGTAGAGAGAGTCAGAAAAGAGATAGAGAATTAGAGATGACAAATGAAAATAGGTGCAACATAAAGTAAAGGGGATTGGACAAGTAAAACACTAGCACTTGCATTCATCTGGACATCCTCAACTATATTTTTGAAACACAATCCATACTATTTTTACTTCTTCCTTGCAAAATCCTTTTCATCCTATATTTATTCCTTTTTTTTTTTGCACTATTGATTCTGTATCCATCACTCAATTACCTCATATTCATCGTCGTTTTAATCTCACAAGCTATTTTCACATTTGATGCTATTATCATCGTTTACTCAAACTTGATTCAAGCCTATTTCTAGTTTCCTGCAATAAAAAGGGTTTGTTTGATTCTTAACTCAAGCGTCAATCAATATGAGTCAAAACTCAATCATTTAAAACTAGGTAGCAAAACACTAGAGTTATTAATTAGCTTTTAATAATCATAGAAAGAGAAGATCATAAAACCCTTAATGCGCAGAGCTACAAGTTGGAATGCCAATACAGGAAGCTGTGATTGTAAGCCTACAAAATGTGGCAACTTTACTTGTTTCAAGTTAGCCATGAGTTCTCAAATAAGTAAAGTGGTGTAGGTTTTGTGATTTTCCGGAGAATGCTAACGCCACAGTGTAAAGTAGCAAATTCCTTCAAAAGCAATAAGCTATGCGATAAACAACCACCTTAATTATCAAAATTGTGGTTTCATGCAGCCATAGTATCACTTTCTTTTAATATTCTAATAAAAAATTATATAATTCATAGCAAAGCTCCTTCAACAAGTTAAATTTTAAAAGAATAGCATTAGCTTTCAGATTTACTACCATTTGTAAAGATGGAAAAATATAACTGACCATTACTTCCCTCCTTGACAGCATATCAAGCTCAGTCTTCAAAGGGGAGCCATCCTGTCCATTGTTCTTCCCATATAACCTCTTCATGGCTAGTTTAGCAATTTGTAACTGTGTTTTCGAAATAATCTCTGTCCTCTTTAGCTCCATCTCCCATTTCTTAATCTCCGCCTCCGCCCTAAGCTTCTCAGAATCCTTAAACATTTCCATCCTTCCCTGCTCAATCTTTAATATGGAATGAGCTAGAAACTGAATGCTCTCTGCGATCTCATTTCCCAATCCCCTTCTCTTTTTCGAAATTCTACCATCCCCCACCACCTCCTTAAACCTTGAAGTACTAACATCACCATCACTCCCTCTACTCTCCTTCATCTCATCATTCATTTTCTGTCCACCAAAACCTTTTGCCGAACTATTGGATCCGTGTTCCCGGTGGCTTTCATGCAAATTCCCACCACCCACCTCCAAATCAACCTCTTCCACCTTAGCAGGAACCCCCGAATTGAAGTTGTTTTTTCGATTATTATCTGATTTCGGCGTGTTAGGGCAATGAGAAGCGCCCTTGAGCAAGCCATCCATGCGAGTGAAGAACTGCCAGGAAGAGCACGAGCTAGGATTTTCAGCTGCTGCGGCAGCCTCGGCACGGTACCGTTTCTTCATGGACTCGATCTTGTTCTTGCACTGGCTGGGTGTCTTGAGAGCATTGGAGGCGGAGCATCGGATCGAGACCTGGCGGGCGATGTCTTCCCAATCACTGCCTTTCAGTTTGGCGCGGTTACGAATTTGCCACTTGGATTCATAGATCTCTAATAGCGATAGAACCCCGCCCTCACTCCACTCATCCCTCTTACTCTTGCTGGCGTGGAGGAAGGCGCCGTCCATGGCGATGCAGAGCGCGGCGGATTTTGTACCGAACAGGGGAGCTCATGCTTGAAAAGAGATCATAGTTTTGGCGACTGGTGGATAAATCAACAGAGCAGGAATGGATAATCCATGGCGGGGAGTTGGAAAAATGTCATCTTAGCAAGCGGGAATGGAATCTGACTACAGAATAGTTGTATTAAAGCGGAGAGATGAACGGAAGCGGAACGGGTGTGGGAAGAAGCGGAGCGAGAATACATAGGAGACGCGCGCAACGGACTACATAAGGAGGACAGGTGGTGATATCTGAGCCGTTGAATGAGGACGGGTTCTTGTCAGGGCGCAATAGCGCGGGAGTGGATTTTGACGTCATTCGGATATATTGCTGAACCCGACCGCCGCAACTGTTTTGCGGTTAGGAGGTCAACTAGTTCAGTGCGGGACTCTTTACTTGATGCTGCTGCTGCTTATCAGGGATAAGTACTAACTTTATATTATGATTTATTCTTTTTTATATTTATTTTATTTTTATCCATTTCTTATTGATTTATGTACAAAAAAATTTTTTCACAAATGAAAATGAGAGTTCTATGCACTTAATTTTTTGGATGTGAAATCTGACTTTATATCTCATAATATAATTGATACATCGTCAAACAAAATTTATGATCGGGCATGAATATCAAGGCAAAATTAAGTTAGAAATTTTTTAGATTTAAATTAGGACCATCCGAACTCCGATTTCAACAAACTTATAGTCGAACTGAACGTTTTGAGAATACGAATCCAACGACACCAAATTTAACTCAATTTGAGCCCAAATGAGTCCAAATCATGGACCGAAGCGCTAGTGGAAGGTTCCAATCACAATTTGGATTACCAAAAGTTTTCCAAATGTGATGCCCCAGGATCTAAATTGGAAGAATTATTCATTTATCTTTTAATAAATAAAACCAGAGCTATCTAATACCATCTATCAATAATAAATAACAAAACATATTCTATAATTTAAAACATTAATGTACACATATGTATTCTTTTTCAAAAATTATGAAAAAATTCATGTAAGTAAAATACTACAATCAAAATACTATGGCAAAGATGGATTGCGATTTGGAGTTATAATGACTCTAGAAAAAATTTGACAAAGTCAAAATACGAACTATCACAATCTACCCACCTTAAGAAAATGTCATCCTCGACATTTCCCTAAGGATTCTGGCATAAAATCAATATCAATCAAATCCTTACAATCAAAAGTCAAATCAAATAAAAAACAAATCAAAACTCATAAAAAATCATACAATCATGCAGTTCATTCTATCACATGTCATTCAATTATGCATGCAAAATAATACATCTTAATCTACCCAACTCTCAATCAATTCCTACAGCTTGGGTAATAATTAATTCTTCCAACAACTATGCTTTGATACTAATTGTGATGTCCCAGAATCTAATTTGAAAGAATTATTCTTATAATCTTTTAATAAACAACAACTAGAGATATCTAATAACATCTATCAAATAACAAAACATATTTTATAATTTAAAACATCAATATACACATCTATATTCATTCTAAAAAACCATATATACTACTCATAATATATACAATCATATCATAACTACTATGTCTTGAGTGCAAAAGAATAACTAAAATAAAAAGAACTTGAACCTGAATAAATCTTGACAGGCCTCACACTCTTGCTCTCATGCCATGACCTGAAATTATTTAACCACATATAATGAGCTTAAAAAGTCCAATACATCACCAAAACCTATAACTGAATTCAAAGCACGGTAAAGGAGCAATATGCATGTCAACAGTTAAATCATAACAGTTGCATTTATATGATCATTGAATCAGTGTATAAATAATAAATCTCAAACGCAATAGCAATAGAATTTGTAAACAATAAAACACTATGATACAGAAGTTAGTAAAGTTGTAAACTAGTATCAGTGTCAAATTTATAAAATAATCGTAATATATGTAATATCAATCAGTACATAAATCATATAAAGCATCCAATCAAAATTATTGGTAAAGACTGTCAAAATCAAATCAATGTAAAAAAATCATATAGGAATATACACATGTTATTCATACATTCTATATCACGTGCTCAATATATCATATGCTTAATATCAGTACAGTGAATTAATAATATTAAATAGTATCAATATCTAAATCAATAATAATAATAATCCAATTGTAGAAGCATTATAATAATATAATAATAATAAATATGTGCAGTACTAATGAATCCATACAATAATAAAAACAATATCTCAAAACATGTATTTCAGTAGTACACTAAACAAGTAGGAAGTCCTGACTATCACGATATTTTTTAGTGTTAATATCAGAATTAGTAAAGTGTTGGCTTTATAAATATAGTCATCACTCTTTGCACATCGGCATAGTAATGATCTCCTTATAACTCCTAATTAGTGTATCACGTGAATTAGTAGATGATAACATCAAACCATAATATTTAAATGAAAGCTAAGGCCCACCATCTTGTACAGGTCTTTCATTCTCCAATCAATGTGTCAACTAGTCTTTACTTGTTTGATTTTGATAGTCTTTACCAATAATTTTGATAGTCTTTACCAATAATTTTGATTGGATGCTTTATAAAAAATCATAGCTGTAATGCTGGGGGCAACAATACGGTTTTATGCTCCCAAGTGGGGAGCGTTGATATATTGAGGGTTCGGGTTCCACGGCGCTAGGTCCAAATTTTATAAAATATCAATTTTCACTCATTTTATTTTAAGCAAAAATTATTTCTTCCCCAAAGGCAACTAGCTAGAGAGAGAAGAATTTTTAAAGAGAAAGTTAGGATTTAGGCCACTCTGATTCATTTTGTACTAGTGGTCCAATTTGAGAAGTTGTATGAATTGAGATTGGTTATTTTCTGAATATTTCAATTTTCAAAAATAATTTTTTTTTTTTGAGTTTTTTGGATTAAATTTATAAATGAGAATAATTTAACAACTATTAAATTTTTACCTTATAACTTTATGTATGTTGTAGATATGACTATTATGGATATTTAGGTCTTAAAAAACTTCTCTTACTAATTTAAAAAGTGCTCCATATTTATCAAATTACAAAATAATTCTAATCTTAAAAAAATATTGTATTACAATTAAAACTTCAAATAGTGTTCTAAATATTCTTTGATAATCTGGTAAAAGTCAAAAACTGTGAAATTTTGCTCAATAGTTGAATCTGTTGCCTACCGATAAAGCATTAGGTGCACTTTCTAAAAATGATTTATTTAATTTTTTTTATTACAATGTGTTGATATATATATATATATATATATACATGCTTATCAGCTTAAATTTATGAATATGATATATGCTAAGCACTGAGAGTTATAAGAGTATATTTTCTGATATGCTATGAAGTCATAAATGTTTGAATTTTGATATTTATTTCTCATGGGAGGTATAAGGGAATAAGGAATTTTGTTACTTTCTACTCTAACATATGAAGTACTTGTTTATTTACTTCAACTCAAATTTTGTTTAATATTATTAATTATTAGCATTATTTTGTTCAGTACAATAACCTACAATTAACTACTTTTATTTCAATAAATGCATAGTGAGTTAATTATTGGGAATTGAGGTTGATAGTATGACTTATTGAGCTGTATTGGCTCTCACTTACTCTGCATTCTATTTTAGGTAGATTAATGAGTAGCTTGAGTAGTTGAGGTTGCAGGTTTTGATTAGTTTGAGTTTGTATAGATATTTTCTGAGATTTTTGTATAGTCATGACTATTTATTTATTTATTTTGCTCTGGTATGTAGATATATAATATAATGTATATGTTGTTGTAAATAATTTTTGAAGATGAATGAAAGGAAACAAATTATGAATGAGTTTATTTTTTTTTGTTTGCTAGAAGTTAATGAGAATCTCTATTATCTATTTTAAATTGCAACATTCTGAAAAGTTTTCAAAATTTAGATCTTCGGCTTGGTCTATCATCATTCAAAATGTCTTGTTTGTAAGTCATATTAGGTTAGGTTGTGACATATAATAGAGAGCAAACTAACCACTATAAAATATCGCTATGACGAGCATTACATCATTGCAAAACAAATAAGTGATATTATTTAATGAATTAAATTAAATCTATGCAAATATAATATTCTTATAATCACATGAATAATAAGATTAAAACTGTTATGAAAGTGATGGGTGCTTGACCTCGTAAGTAATTTTGGTTATAACCTCTCACTTCATAGTAACTACACCTTATACCATATTCTTCTCCATCTTTGAAAGCTTTCTATTTTTCCTTGAATGGCTACTATGTAGCTTCTTTAGTAGAGATAATATGACAATTCTTTTTATTTAATATGAACCTTCTAGGTGCATTCACTTTAGCTAGGATATATGATTTCAACATATATACATAACCATGCTTGATGGATATAGAATTTTTAACATAAATTATAATAACCAATAGCCTAATTTTGAGCTATAATCAATACATGGTCACAACTAAGACCCATAACAACGAATATTCTACATGTAGATGTCTTATCCTACAAATAAAGATCACTATTAAGATCACCATCAAGGAGTAATTAATATTGAATAATATAATGTATATAATAAAAAAATTAGGCCTTAATCAGGAGTTTCCTTAGTACTTTTTTAAATTTTCCTTTATCAAAATTATTTTTATCGCTGTGATGGTGCGTTCATCCAATAACTATTTTTACATTGTAAGCCTCAAAATATCCTATAAAGTAGTCACATAATAAGATCATGAACTCTTGAAAAATATTGTTGAAGCTCATTAAAATATTGATTATCATCAAGTTGTATCAATTTTTAGGGAAGAAGTATGAAGCCACATCTCAAACTCACTTCATCTTTTTTATATGCATTATGGTTAGGTTTTTGACACATTTTATCGAAATACTTATAGAACAAAATTTTTCTATAAGCCTTTGAAGCCAAGGGATATTCCTCATGACAACTATTAATTTTAAAAAATTTCATGATACTCATTGCAACATAATGAGTGTAAGCTTCATAAGGTGACTCCAAGAAAATGAATGATAAGGCATTAGAGATATTAGTATGATTTAAGGGTTAAACACTAAATTATTTACTCTACTTATTAACTTCCTCAATCTATTCATGAAATACATCCATGACACTTCATTTTTAAGTCAATAATACAAATATCACCAAATAAATATGACTATTAGCATCTTATTCCACTATCACAAGCAAAGAACCTCCATAACATGGATTCAAATTAATATTCCATTCCTACATAACACTGGATGGCATGTATATTTTTGAATCATTGAATACAAACAATTCAAAAAGAAGTTAACATAATTTAGAAGTCCTTCACTACCAAGCTAAATACTAATAATTATCCTAGGATTTTTCATAGCATGATATAGTATGATTGTAATTTCTAAAATGATGCTTTAGGGGACCCTCTAATTTTGGTGATAACTTGCTCACAGTATCTGCAAACCTTCCCATAAGATAAATCAATGATGTAGCCTCTTTTCATATATGATAAGATTTCTTTGGCTTCATGTTATAATATTATCCATCGAGTTTATTCTTCTTAATTATATGTCTAATGAAGCCAAGTTAAACTTATATGTGGTGTTTCAATCTATCATACCAGATAAAATAATATTCCAATTCAAGGCTCTTGATTTCAAACATATTTATGTTTCCCAATTTCTCAACTTGCTAGCTTTATAAGCATTTCTCTGAAGTGCTATGAGTATACCATACTTCTTTAATAGATTTATTCACTTTGAATTGAATGTTTTTTATTGCATATATATGTAGCCTCCATTTCAACTCTTTTTTGCTCATAAAAAAGCTACCCAACTTGCAATTGAACTAAAGATAAACTCAAGGATAATGTTATTATATAGGCAAACATTGAATTTAAGGTAATTTGAGGTATTAAATCTTATAGGACAAGAATTATTCATGTGTTACCCATAACTTGAATTATTGCTTTTATCTCTCATGTATATGAAGAATTAGAATAATTTAATTGTTTGTTAGTTTTAGGTAGATCAAAAATAGGTTTGTAATCCAATCTTGAATGTACATTTTAGCATTGAATAATTTATGGAATCAAGGTCATAATAAATTGTATCTCCACAACATCACTTACTTTTACATGTCATATATTCACATCATCACCTATTTTTTACATGCAGTATGCCTACATCATTGCCATCAAGGACATATAATAAATATTGAATAATATATGGTACATAATAAAAAAATAGGCCTTATTCAGAAGGTTCCTTAGTACTTTTTTATTTCCTTTATAGAAATTATTTTTGTCATTGTGTTGGTGTGTTTGTCAAATAGCTATTTTTACATTGTGAACCTCAAAATATCCTATAAAATAGTCACATAATAAGGTCATGAACTCTTGAAAAATATTGTTGAAGCCACATAATAAGGGAAGAAGTATGAACCCACATCTCAAACTCACTTATTTTTTTATATATGCATTATGGTTAGGTTTTTGACACATTTTATCAAAATACTTATAGAACTAAATTTTTATATAAGCCTTTGAAGCCAAGTGATATTCCTCAGGAGAATTATTAATTTTAAAAATTTTCATGCTACTCATTGCAACATAATGAGAGCAAGCTTCACAATGTGACTCCATGAAAATGGATGATAAGACATTAGCGATGTGTTAAGAGTTAAACACTAAATTATTTGCTCTGCTTATTAACTTCCTCAATCTATTCATGAAATGAATCCATGACACTTCATTTTTAAGTCAATAATACAAATATCACCAAATAAATATGACTACTACAAGCAATAGATTGTGGAATCAATATCATATATAGCTTGTATGTCCACAACATCACTTACTTTTACATGTCATGTATTCACATCATCACTCACACTTGAGGAAGATGATGATATGATTGATATCATATCATCCTTATTTTCATACAAAATTGGATCTTAAATCTTTGTAGAATAAATGGACATACATTTGGAAGGTTAGTGTTGAATGTGTAAGGATATCTGATTCAAAAAAAAAAAAAAAAGATAGTAATTCATAAGTAGCTTAGTTGGATAGATTGAAATTGTGGAATTTGATCTGCCAAAGTTATACATTGTTGAATTCACTTGCTAATTGTTGTATTTAAATTCAACAAGAAAACAAAGAGATTACAATATCAAGAAGAACCACTATATCTTAATGTTCATCTTCTATATTCATCTATACAAAGACAATTAAAATGTAAGTTTATATGAAGAAGGTAGTTAGAGATTAACGAAGCCGATGCAAATAGTATAGATCAAACGGTGTAAATGAAAAGGTGCAAAATTGATGCAGTTGTAGTGGAACAGAGGAAATGGATAGTTGAGCCGGCATATGCATAAGTTAGGTTACTTATCAAGGTAACAATAACTGATTGTATTGTTAACTTGTCTCATATTTGTGAATAGTTAGTAGCACTGAGAGCCTTGGTGAAAAGATCGACATGTTGATCTTGCGCAGAGATATGATGAACCAAAATATGTTGTACATAATACATTCCCGAATGAAATGAAAATCAATTTCTATATGTTTTGTTATGACATGAAAGATCAGATTATTTGCCAAGGCAAGCATAGAGACATTATCACAGTAAAATTTAGTTGGTTGGGATGTAGGAATTTGAAATTCAGTCAAGAGTCATATGAGCCAAATGATATCACAGGCTGCAGTAGAGAAAACTCTATACTTGGCTTCCGTTGAAGATCTAGCAACTGAAGTTTTATTTATAACTGTCCAAGAGATGAGGGTGGTTCCAAGGAAGGCACAATAACCTGTGATATATTAACGATCAATCTGATATGTTGCCTAATTAGAATCGACAAAGCCTGTCATAACAAGATTGGATCGAGTAATGGGTAAACCAATATTTAATGTGCCTTGAACATAACGCAGAACACATTTGAGAAGCTGAAAGTGGGATTGGACCGGACTATGCATGTGTTGACAAAGAAAATTAACTGCATTTATGCCGAGTAATTATCAAGTACTATAGTGATCCTACAAGCTGACGGTAGAGCTCAAAACGTGAATATAGAGGCACATTATGATCTTTAGCTGAGATTTTTAAGGGTAGAGGAGTAAGCACAATCTTGCAACTAGACATAGCTGCTTTATGCAAAATTTCAGCTGCATATGTAGATTGATTGAGGTGAAGACTAGATTGCGTATAAGTAGCCTGTAATCCTAAAAAGTGGTTAAATCTGCCTAGATTTTGCATGCATAGTTTGGATTGCAAAGCAGCTAGGAGTTTATCAATCTCTGATGGAGAATTGCCAATTAGCAATATGTCATCAACATAGACTAGAATGTAGAGTTGAACTGAATCTCAGTGAAATAATAGAAGAGAAGGATCTATATTGCTCAATTTAAATCCATAGTTAAGAAGATATGAAGAGAAAGTTGAAAATCACTAACGAGGTGCTTTGTTTGAGACCATAAATGGCCTTCTTTAATAGACAAATATGATGTGGAAATTATAGATCAATGAATCTAGATGGATGCTTCATATAAACAGTTTTGTAGAGTGGTCATTGTAAAAAAGGCATTTGGCACATCTAATAGTAAGATAGGCTAGTGGTGACTCACTGTAACAATCAGAAGAATTCAAATGATAGAAAACTTTGCTATTTGACTAAAGGTTTTATAATAATATAGGCCATGCTCTTGCTTAAAGCCTTGAGCGACAAGTCAAGCCTTTTAGCTTGCTATTGAGCCATTTGAATTAAATTTTGTTTTAAATAACCATTTTCAACCCAATATGTTGTGACCAGTTTTTGGTGGAACTAAGACCCATGTTCCTTTTGTTTGTAATGCTTCAAATTCATTGCTCATGGATTCTCTCCAAGCCGAATACCTAACTGTTTGTGTAAAGCCAGTAGGATTTGTAAGAATGAGTATATGTTGCAGGTCAAGGGTTTTTCTCGGTTTCAATTTTCCTATTTTTGATATTGTGATCATGGATTGCCTTTAACAAGGAGGGATTACAGAGGTGAAAGTTTTAATGGTTGATGAAGTGGACTTCGACCGGGCTACAGTAGTGTTAGAGCTAAAATTTGTTGCATTGGAGTTATAAGAGTTTCTTGAATCAGAGAGAATGGTTAGAGACGTAGAGGTTAAGATATATGCGATTGGAATTATGTGGAGGGGTATAACGTTAGTGCTACCCTTAATAGGTGGAGGTGCAAGTGGTGTTTATTTAGTATTAAAAGGGAATATGATCTCATGGAAATCCACATTTCTTGAATTATACACTTTACATGTGTTGAAATCAAAGCATTTATAGCCTTTGGCATGAGAAGCATAGCCAAGAAAATACAACGGTTGGAGCATGGGGCCGATTTATGAGAGAGATGAGGAGTAAGCCAAGGACAACATAGGCATCCAAAAACTCGATGATGGTTATAATTAGGTGGTTGATTGTATAAGATTTCATAAGGTGAGATATTATGAGCGGTTTTAGGAGGAAAATAATTAATGAGATAAACAGTAGTTAAAAGAGTATCTACCCAAAAATTGGAAGGTAAATGTGAATTGAAAAGTGAGGCTAGGACGTTTTCTAAAATGTGTCTATGTTTTCCTTCAACAATTTCATTTTGTTGAGGAGTGTAAGGACAATTCTGTTGATGAATAATGCCAAAGTTAATAAGATGATTTTGAAGGGTTTTATTGGCATATTTATCTCATCCATTAGTTCTTAAAATTTTTATGAATTTTTGAAATTGGCGTTCAACAAGACTTATAAAATGTATAAATTTGGAGCAAACTTCTAATTATGATGTAGAGGATAAACTCAAGAGTAGCGGCTATAAGAACTAAGAACAAATCAATGCTCAATTGAATGCAAAATCATTAAACTATTTTTTCTGTGTTTTAAATTATGAAGATTTTATGTTAATATCCACGTGAACTACTGGTAAGGAAGTTTGGGATAAACTACACACCATATACGAAGGCACTAGTCAAATCAAGCAATCCAAGTTGAATTTTTGATGCATGATTATGAATTGTTTTGCATGAAATCTTATGAGTCAATCTTAGAGATGTATACTAGGTTTATCCAAATTGTGACTTCATTGCATACTTTAGGAAAAGAGTTTTCAAATTTTGAAAAAGTTAATAAAATTCTTTGTTGTCTATTAGATAAATTTGATGCTAAAGTTGTTGCTATTTGTGAATCAAAGAATTTGAATGAATATTCTATTGATAATTTGATTGGCTCACTCATTGCCTACGAGCAAGGTTTGGGTCAAAGACTTTTGGATGCAGGTGAAACGATTGTTCTAAAAATTAAAGATACAGAAAAATATAGCTTAGTTGGTGACGAATGCAATGTCTTATCAAGCAAATCACAAAGCTCATCAAAGCATAAGCAAAAGTGGAAAAGAGGTAAAAATGGTAAGGATGTTCATATTTCTTCTAACGTTATTTGCTTTCGATGTAGGAAGCCTGGACATATGAAAAATCAATGCCATAATTTAAGAATTCTTCGAGCAAAAGAAAAGGGTAAGGCGAAACAAAATTTAAATTGGGGAAATAATGAAAAGCAAAAAATCTCATGGGCAGACCTGGTTTCTGAAGCATCGGACCACGAGAAAGATAATGGTTAAAAGCCTTATTTGTGTTTTTATGTTGTGTTTTGTTTTTTTTTTTTTTGAGTATTTTTTATTTTAGGTTTTATTTTGTGTTTTTATTTTTGTTTATTCTTTGAATTTTTTTTTTACTTGGTTTCATGGAATTTTTTCTTTAATCAACACACAAATTCACTTTTCTAAAAATGAAAAATCTACTTTCTATTTTTTCTTGAAATCTTTGGTAAGTTGTGTTTGACATCTCTAAAACAGTCAAAGGAAGGAAACTCATTTTTTTTACTCTCAATCTCTAAAATAGCCGTCATTATGCAAAATGCATCGTCCTGGACGATTTTGTATCGGCCAGGACGATAAGCTCAAAATAGAAAGAATATGCCGCCAGATCTATTTAGGAATTACTTATTTTTGGACATCGTCCCGGTGGATCATCCTAGACTATAAAATATCGTCCCGGATGATCCAGGACAATTTTTCCAAAATTTCTCTGGAATTTAAGGAAAGCATTTATGACTTGATTACATGATCAAATCGTTCAGGACGATCGCCAGATTGTCCTAGCCGATATGCTGGACGATTGGACATCGGACAGCTCATTTTCAGGGCGATGTTCAGGATGATATTCCATAATTTATACTGATCATCCAGGACAATATATTATCATCCGGGACGATAAGAACAAATTTCTTATGATCGTCTCAAATCGACCCGGCTGATTGGGCTAAATTTGCACTAATCGTACAGGACGATATTCCTATCGTCCTGGACGATAAAGTCGACAACTTGCATTAATGAGGTCATTTTGAGATCTTCTATTTAAGCTTGACTTGACACTTTGTAAAGTGTCTTTGGTAGCCATTGTAGCTTCGTTCTTATGGGGGAGACTTGAAGAGAGAGCTTGAAAGGGAGTGAGGAACGGGTGAAGTCTGAGAGGTAGAAGATCTTGTGAGGGGGGACTCAAGGGAGTGTGGAGGGGATTCCACACGGTTGCTCCGATAGGCTTGCATCTTAATACCGTCAAATTCAAGGCTTGTCTCGAGGAAAGTTCACCAAAGAAGAAGTTCACTTTGGTGTCAAAGGACCCGACGACTCCGCCGCACCGGGGAAGGTGTAAGGGCTTCTCTGCCTAGTTGTAGGGGCTAAAGGAGAGATACTTAGTTAGTGCAATACTTGGAGGGTGCCTCCAAGGAGTGGACGTAGGTCAAGGTTTGACCGAACCACTATAAATCTGGTGTGTTCTTTTCTTATTATTGCTTCCGCATTGGTTTTATTTGTGGTGATTTTGGTTTGTGCTTTGCTTAAAGATTCTTCTTTACCAATTCCACCACTCTCTTTATTTAGTCTTGGGCCAATTCTATAGGGCTTAACATCACTAACAAACTTTCATCATCAACAAATATGACATAATAATGATACGATGGCATTGATAAAGTTGGGAAATGCCCCCATATATCACTATGAATAAGCTCTAAACATTATTTTGATGTAGTAGTAGATAAAGGAAAAGATAAACAGGTACACTTTGCTCTTGAACATGCATTACAATGTAAAGAAGTAGAGGAGGAAGAACTGGTTGGTAAGATGGTGGAGAGTAGATGTTGTGTTGAAGTAGACAAATTACCATTCCTTTGATGCCAAATAGATTTGGACGGAGGCAATGCAACGAATGCTGTAGTAGAGGATGGAAAAGACTAGGGATAAGCATATGTGTGTAAGTTAATTGAATAAAGACCATGTAGATTGGGTCCTTGGAGAAGAGTCTTGTTGATTTGAGAGTCTTTGATAACAAAATATTAGCATCAAGAACCACAAAATAGGGATTATCAGTAGTAAGCTTATGAATGTAAAGTAAATTGTGTGAGAGATGGGGAACATGAAGAACTTTAGGTAAATATAGCTTATGGTATGGAGTAGGAAGTAATCATTGACCTATTTTGGCTATAGTGAGTTGCTGTCCATTTCCTACGTGTTACATGAGATGGACCACTGTAAGGTTGAACATTGTGAAGATGAGCAGAATTTGAAGTAAGGTGTTATGTAGCTCCTGAGTCTAAGAACCAATATGCAGTTTGGGAGCTGTTAGTTATAATATAAGCTTACGATGAGGTATTGTAGGCTGAGTCATGTCTATGCCAACAATTAATTGTAGAATGACCCGATTTCTCACAAATCTAACATTCAACATATGAACGAGATCGACATCCACCATAAGCTGAAGAGGAATTAAAACGGCCAGGTGAAGAAAGGACAGAAAATCCACGACCTGAAGGGGGACGGACAGCAGGTGGACATCCATGAACACCAGGAATAAAGGAAGAAAGTCTACGAAATGAGTCTCTAGTGGCAGCTAAAGCAAAGTTTGGATCCGTAGTTGGTGCTACAGTGGAATCACGAATAAAATCAATAGCAATATGTAGTTATTCACTATAGAGCAACATATAAAAATAATCAAAGTAATAGAGTGTAACTTGGTGCGAATGATAGTTTGAATGATTGGTATGTGGACGGTAGGCCATTTAACTTATAAAGGACAATATCTTTAGCATCTATAGAGGAGTCAGCTGTTGTAATGACATCCACCTTATATTTAATATCTGAGAGGTACTGAAACATAGTTTTATCACCAAGTTGAAACTATTGTACTTCATTCTTGAGTTGTAGAATTATGGATCGATTTGTAGAATGCAACCTTCATTCAAGGGTTACCCAAATATCATGTATGGAATAAAGATTAAGAATGTAAGGCAATAAAGAATCAGAAACTGTGGAATATAAGGCTGAGGCTAAATGTTGATTAATGAGCATCCAAGTTGCATAGAAAGGGTTTGTAACAATATTTCCATCCAATGATAAGAGCAATTTAGGTGGTTTAATGGTGAAGCTGGTGAGATACTCTTCAAAGTTATTTGCAGTGAACAGTTTTAGAAGTTGAGACTTCTAGATTAAATGATTATTAGAGGTTAACTGGACTGGCACTATAGTTTTGATGTTGGATATGAAAAATTTAAGATGAGCTGTAGTGGAAATAGTTGGGGAATAAAGGATGGTATCAGACACATTTGCAAGGGATGATGTTGACGAAGAAACCATCAGAGAAGTAAGGGAAGGAAAAAGAAATTAACCTACATCTCTGAGACCATGTTGAATTTACTTGCTGGTTGTTGTATTTAAAATTCAACAAGAAAACATATAGATTACAATATCAATAAGAAGCACTATATCTTATTATTCATCTTCTCTATTCTATCATACTAAGACAATTACAATGTAAGTATACATGAAGAAGGTAGATAGACATTAACAAAGCTAATGCAAATATCAGAGATCAAATAGTGTAAATGAAAAGGTACAAAATTGATGTAGTTGTAGTGGAGCAGAGGAAATGGATAGTTAAGCCGGTATATGCATAAGTTAGGTAACTTATCAGGTCTCCTTATCATATGTCACCTCCAATCATAAACTAAATTGATTTTTAAATCTCCATCACTTTTTATATAAGATGTATGAAATTTTCAAAAGAAATACTTATTTGCACTATTAATCATTTTCTATATTTTTTGATAAATGCTCACAATAATTATCAATCATATTTCCATTATTCTTCATATATTATAGGAATTTTAATACTTGATTTATCTTTTGAAAATAATTGGTTAGCATATAACTTTATTATTGTGGACCTCCGAAAAGACACCGTCGGCAATAGAGTGCATAGGGGATACGACCGCACCACCCCGAGGGATAGAAACGATCGTGAGCCTACACGCTCCTCACAAACGAGCTAATGGAAGGGCAGATTGGATCTTACATACGACTAACCATTGAGGATAATGGCTCTCGCCAGCGCACCTCGATGGATAGTAATATATACGACCTGATCTGTGTCACGGGTTTCCCCCACTCGATACATCAGCTCGAGTGGGGTTTATTTGATGGTGGAGTTCTGTTTCCCATGAGCGCAAGCCCCCGTGGTTAATTACATCTCAAGCCTAGGGCATGAGAAAACTTTCGATTAAGGATTTGATATTATTCTTTCCAATAAGGGATTGATACATAAAAGGGAGACTAGGAAGTCCTACTCAAAGGAAAGACATGTTCAGATGGCTTAATCAACATGCAAGGCTCACATCCACACTCGAAGGGACTGAGGTAGTTGAGGAGAAAAAGAAAATTAAACACTCATAGCATACAGAGAAAAATGATGGAAGTGGTGTCATCTATGTGACACGGATAAGTAGGATTTATAGTCCCTGAAGAGAGGGAACTTACCTATTATTTAGGCACACTAAGAGACGCCCAGTGTAGTAGCCTCGAATCCTATATCTAAGGTGGGTTTAGTGTTCTTCCCAATACTAGCACCCATGTCCTAGCTAATGCACATAGGCTTATACACTGCCTGGAAAGGGATGCCAGCTAACCACCTAGGCATGTAAAATCTATGCAGTTCAATTTTTATGAAAGATAGGTAGGTAGGTTGAATGTTTTGGAAGTAGAGCCGACATCTGGAGAGTTTCCTAACTGACCCTGGACTTATGTAGGGTGAATGCTCTTAGAGCTAATGCAATTAAATTTTAATTTAGTGAGTTTCTAATGCAATGCATGTAATTGAAAAGTTTGAATCATATATGCTTTAGATTTTAAAAATAGGCTTATAAAAAATAATTTTTAGAAAAGACTGAGCCTCCCTAGATCCGACACTTCATCATCATAGGCCAGATTATCTGGACTCTACCCGTAGGCGGGGAGGTGTCTTATTAGAAGGAGAAAGAGACATGCAATAATATGCATGTGACCACGGACGTCTCCAGCTATTCCCTAAGTCATTAAGTTTCTAAGTTATTTAATTCTTAAAATTTTAGAATTTAATTACGAGTAGAAAAAAATTTTTAGTTCTTAGAGAGCCTAACAAAAACAAGCCATACACATGTAAGAAATAAACCTAAAAAAAGTAGGTAAATTCTAATGCGCACAAAAAATAAACACATCAATATAAATCTAGAAAACACAGTAAAGTAAAGTCCACGGCAAGTGCCGTATAAGTACAACCAAGGATCTGCAGAAAAGTAGTGGTGGCTAGACTCCACTGATAACAACCTGGATTCTAATCCTAATAAATGACGCAAGTCTTAAAAGCCAGACATTTCGTCTTCAAGGCTCCGTCTTCAAGTGGATTGTCATTCTCTAGATCATCCCCCTTTGGATCTTCTCCTTCGGACTCCATCTGGTTTGTCCTCCAGAAGGGTCTCCAAATGCCTAAGAAATTTCCCGAGCAGTAGCCTTTCTTATTCTCTTTTTGTACCTTATATTTGAAATGATGGACTTTTAAATTTTCACAACTCAATTGAATCAAATTACATTACATTTGAAAAAGAAAATTTAGACCCGGAGTCCTGCATGGTTATCCTAATAAAAATTATCCAAAGTAATTATAATAGATCACATCACATGCAGTTAATAGTAGTGCAGAAAAGTAAACACACTTGGTAACACTCTTTTAATTTAAAGGGGGCTGAGCATGTCTCTGAAGCATCTGTAGAAAACAGGATTAGTATTAAAGCTTTAAATTATTAATGCCCCCTTTATTAGTGCTACATGAGCGTGGTCACCTACACAAGACTAGATTAGTATAAAGGCGGTTCTAGCCCATGGGAATTCTAACGCACAAATCATATCGCAGAAATAAAAGTACAATATGAAAACAAGATATCATAGCAATCATCAAATCAAGCCAAAGCAAATCAAACAATCACACATGCCATAAGCAAGATCATCACAACAAGCAGAAAAGAAAACAGTAAAAGTAAACACCGGCCCTAGTCCTAGAACTAGAAGTGGTGCCCTAGCAAACAACTCTATATGTGTAATAGGCTTATGTGGCTTTGGATATGTCCTATGTAGAAGAATTAGTTCAAATTACCTGAAGTTCAGGTTTGTTAAAGGTCTGAAAATAAAACTTTATTTAAAATTTAAATATTAATGAATTATGATCCATTTTAGTTAATTTAGTTTGTTGATCCATTTTAATGCTTAAGATAGTGATAATTAAAATTTAAGTTGTATTAGCCAATTTTGGGAAAAATCTCGGGTCCTATGCGCTAGGCTAAGGGGTCTAAAAGATCGTTATGGGAAATAGGGTAAGTTTAAGGGTTCTAACATTTTAGTTAAATATTAGTCCTTAAGGGGAGTAATTAGACTTTGAGTTTGCTGCATTTAGAGTTTTCTAGGCGAATATATGAATTTTAGAAATTTCAAGGCAATTAAAGGATTATTAAAATTGATTAATTAGGGATGATTTTATGGTTTTGATCTATATCAGCTCCAAAGGTCAGAAATGACCTAAGATGATGTTTCCAAGTGTTTGAAGAAAATTTGGAATTTTTATTAAATGTTAATTATCTAAAAAGAGCAAAAAGGCAATTTTTAATTAAAGTTCAATTAAGGCTTAAATTGAGGTCCAATTAAGGGGCCCTAATTATCTAAGGTTGGGGATATAATTATGAACAATTTGAAATATTATGGGTAATTTTTTGAGTTGAAATAGATTTATTAGAATATTTTGAAATTATCGGGCCCTAATTAGCGGGTAAATTAGGGTTTGTTAATTAAGGGGTCTAAAGAGTCGTAAAAAATCTTAGAAAATTTTAGAAGGTTTAAGATGTCACTAAGTTTAAATGTTGAAAGTTTCATATCAATCAGGGATCCATCCTAGCTCCTAATTTTTTTCTAAGTTGCTAGACGGGTCCTAAATTATTGTCTTTAGGGTGTCACTACATTGAATGAGTTTAAAATTGAGTTTTAGACTAACCCTTAAGGTAACAATGCAGGGAGTATATAAATAAATAAATACACAAATGTTTAGGATATAGGAGGGCCTAGACTAAGTGCTCGTGCATCCTATGCATGCAAAGTATGATAAAAAGATGACTAAGCGCGCTTAATGATGTTATTAATGGATGATTGGAACTCAACCACCCACTAATCCCACCTCCCCAAGAATGCTATTTATGTATAAAATCAAAGCTTAAAACTTCATGAAGTAGATCCCCCAAGATTAAAGTAATTTAATAATATGTAATTTTAAAATAGGTTAAAATACATATTTATTAAATATATAACTACATAGATTTAAAAATAATTCAGTTCAGAAGTGCATGAGGGATCCACTGGCCACCCAAGAGAGATTTAAAAATAATTTAAAAATAATTTTTAATTTGAAAGTAATTAACATATTATTTATTTAAATAATAGTTAATTAATAAAAGTAATTAAATAATATAGTAATAAATCAGAAAAATAATTTTTATTTTCTGAAAATAACTTTAAATGAAAATGCATAATTTTCTAAAAATTTCAAGGTATTATGCGTCAAAATAGAATTTAAAATAAATTAGTTATGAATTTTTAAAGTTTATTGTATTTAAAAGTAATTTTAAAATAATCTAAAATAATAAGTAATTAAAAAGATAATTATTAAATCTAATTAATTAAAAAAATTAAAGCTTCTGAAAACTTTTAAATAACTTAAAATAATTTAAAAGATAATTTTAATAAATTAAGGAAAATATTTGAATTAATTAATTAATGATTAAATAGTTTAAAAATTAATTAATTAAAATAGATTAAAATAAAAAATATTTAATAATTTAAAAATAAATAAATAATTTATTTTTATGATATTAAAATTATTTAATTAAGAATAATATTAATAATAATAATGAAAATGGTTTAATATCAATAATAATAATAAAGAAAAAAATTAATAATAATAATGATGATTAAAGATAATTTAATAATAATAATAATCTAAAAAAAGTTATTAAATTATTTAAAATAAAATAATATGAAAAATATAGTTTTAAATAAATTATTTATCATAATATTATATAAAATATTACAAATAATAGTTTTAGTTGAATAACTTAAAATACATATAATATTTTAAAATAATTTTAATTTCAAAATAAAAGAAATTAAATTATGAAAATTTTTATATATTATATGTATTTTTACATTTTTTAAATAATTTATAGTAATTTTCTAAACAAATTAGATTTAAAATAGGTTTTTAAATAATAAAAATATTTATTTTATTTAAAAATCGGTGGCGGGGACTGAGTGGGACTCGTGGCAACCCTGGATTGGAAGACAAAAATGCGGCCAATCATTACCAATGATTGCGCCGCCGCGCAATCATTGATAATGATTGCAGCATCACGGGATTTAGTGCCGCGGTCTTTAACCACGTCGGATACGGCCCACAGCCGTCCGATCATCCGTGGTTTAAAACCAAGGGCCATGATCTCGCCAGACAAAAGATCTGTCTGCGAACAAACTGTGTGGTCGAAAGGAACCACGGAACGACGCGATCCGTGTCGTTGATCAAAAGATCAATGGCCCAGAGTTTGCACAGTTATGGCCTGTGGATACCAAACCCTAGAAGGCATTTTTCCCTTCGTTTGATCGATATACTCAATGAAATGATATGAAATTAAAAACATAGAATGCATATGAAGAGCATTAATGTGGTATTTTTATCGCGGTCAGAAAAGCGCTGTGCAATGAGCTAATTAGATCTAGGTGTCCTAGACTAGGGTTAGCATTATACCTCAATCCAATGAATGGATTTAGAAGATCTTCGTACGGTTGAGCTTGTAGATTGTCCTCGTACAATTCTCCTGTTGAACTCGAGCATTTAAACGTTTTGGATCGGTGGGAAATCGCCTAGGAAGAGTTTGAACTTCAATTGGCTGGAGATCTCGCCGTCGGCGAGGTCTTGACGGCGGTATTGGCTTGAGAAAAGTGAAAGAGAACCTTGGGATCTCAGGGAGACCAAAGCTCGAGCTTGAGGGTGATTGGAAAAAAAGTGATTGCAAGAGAACCTCATTGGAACCCTAAAGAGGGTATTTAAAGCTCAAGGATTTTAAATCAATGGCTAGGATTTTATTTGGAATGATTTAGGAGGGAAATCAAAGCCCCCTAGCCGTGGTTTTGAATTTGGAATGGTTTTGAATGAGATCAATGCATTAAATGGGTTCAATTTGGCTTTAATGGGTCAAAATTGACCCAATAAGACTTGGGTTGACAAAGTCAAAGGTTGACTTGGTCAACGTAGTCCATTGGGTCCAAGAGGTGAAAGGTTTGAGCGTGGAATGAGTTTGAATTGGTTTGAAATCGATTTGGGCTCAAACGGGTCTAATGGGTCAACCAGGTTGACCCAAGGTATGGGTCTGGGCCCAGTAGACTTGGCTTGATTCCCTGAACCCATTGGAAAGGGTCTTGGGGTCTATCTTGATCAATTTGACCAAGTCAACTCTTTGACCACAGGTCTGGGCAAAACCAAGGTCAACAATTATTATTATAACATGTGTTTGAATATGGATCAAACTATTTTTTAAAATGGTACTAGTCATATTTAAATATGACTTGAGTCATTTTCAAACATGATCGAATAGTGATTGAACAACATGGTTTGAATTACGTTCAAACATGAACAAGGTCTATACATAATTCGCATGACATGTTCTAATAATATTCAAAACATAATTTATAATACTCTATCTAGCTCGGTGCTAAAGCTTTATCAAAATGACATAATCAATGATACATGATGAAAAATATTTTAAAAATAGCACCCATGTTGTTTGAGTCACCAAAGAATGAAGAAATATCAAATTGAAACGGTGGGGTCACTTATGAATGAAGACATAATGAACAAAATGCAAAGACTTAAAAAATAGAGAATGCAGACAGGTGGAATGTCATTTTGTCTATAAAAGGGTAATTTTAGTCTGAAATAAATTTTTAGGCATATTTTCCTCATGAATATAAATAACAAACATATTTTCAATTTTCATTGTTATGAGACATATAAAGTCAACTTTCCCAATAACAAAAAAAAAAAAAAATTGACTTTAAATACCTTCCTTCACACACACAACTCCTATGATTCCTTCCCCAGTGATCCTGTTCCATGTCACTGGTCCCTAGCTCCCATCAAGTTATGAGCCTCCAATCTTCAGTTATGGTCTAGAGTTCATGTCTGTCTTCCCTGTCTCATTATGCAAACTCTATCAGGATAAGCTTTAATGAACAGTTCATGAATACAATAGGCTCAAGTTATTATGGAACGAATTTACAGATGCATTTTCTAGAGAAAACAAATAACGAGCATATTTTGTCAAATTTTTGCTATTATGAGGAGTTCCATTTAAAAAAGCTGCTATCATAATGTCTTATCCCAAACTAAGGGTGCAGATGAGTCGAGTTAAGCTCGACTCGTCTTCATCTTGATTTATTAAACTAGTTTGAGGTTGAGCTTAATTCAATGAGTTCTAGTTGGTTCACAAGCCAGCTTATTTATAAGAGAAGATATAACTCTTTTTTCAAATCTTTATTATAAAACATAATAAAAAATGATAAATTAAGAGAAATAATATGAAATCACTTCAAATAAATAAAGCTAAGTACAACTCTTAAATATTAATATTATTGTAATATTAAATCTTTTTTTTATTGTATGTATGTTTGAATCCCATCTACCAAGTTGTCAAAACTTTTTACCATTAATGAACTATGTATGCGAGCTCATTTAATATTAATACTTTTCAAATAAGCCCACTTGCAAGATGTGATTCAAGTTAGGACTAACTTAAATTTGACTTAGGGTTGACAACAACAATTTTTTATAAAGATAACTATAGCATTGCTGTGGAGAAAATAAATTTTTTAAATATGTTAAATTTTTTTCAAAATAAAATTTTATTAAAAATAATGTATAAATAAATTTTTTTTTATTGTGCAATCTATCCAAAATCAGATTTTAGGTGTCGTTTGGGATGACTTTCTTACTGCTTCTTAAAATAATTTTTTAATATAAAAATTAATTTTTTTGCACAAGAAATTTATTTTAAGAAGCAATAAAAAGCCGTCACAAAAGAAGCCTTGGGCTTCTAAACAAATTTTTTGTTGATTTTTAAAACAACTTTCAAGAAAATTTTAATTTTTTGAGCTAAAAAATTATTTTAAAAGCAACAAAAAATTGACCCAAAAGAAGACTTAGGTTTCGTTTGGGACGGCTTTCTTTCTGCTTCCTAAAGTAGCATCTTAGTACAAAAATTAAAATTTTTATACTAAAAAGCTGCTTTAAGAAGCAATAAGAAAGCCGTCGCAAACGAAGCCTTAGTTAAAGCTCTTGACACAATTATACCTCTATGACATAAACATTTAAAAAAAGATAAAGAGAAAAAAAAAAAAAATCTATCACCGACAATAGTGTAGGTCGGCCGCCTTGACCTTATCTTACGGATTATTGAGTTCCACTTTTCCCGACTCAGATTCTTCGACGCGTCGCCTTTTTTCTCCGTTGCTTGCTTCTCACTCGTTAGGGTTCCAAATCTTTCTGACCTGAAAGGATCAAGGTAGCGTGAGTATCCTCCGTTCTTTCACCTTGCCCTCGAAGTTTTCATTCCAGATGTACTTGTTTGCTGATATTTGAGGATTTCTGGGAAAGTCCTTTTTAAATTTCAAGTTCCTTTTCTATGGTATTTTAAATACCGGTTTCAAAGTCATAACGTGCCCAATAGATCTGATTGTCAATTCTTTAAATTTTGTCTGTCGTCACCAGCGGAGGCCTAAGTTAATAATCTTTTCTGGATTGTTTTGACCTGCAGTCATTTCTTTATTGGGTTAATTATTGCTGGTGTTGGGTTAATTATTTCTGTAGAGAATGTTTAGATGGCCTCAATCATGATTTAAATGATAGAGGTATGAATCAGAGAAATAACCTCAATGCATCTAACTCTTCTAAGACCATGCTTTGACAAAAACCTCATTCATGAAATCTGATCTAGAATTTTTTAGTAGTTTCTTATTACTATTGCTTCTATTTTGGAAATAAACTACATAGGGATTGCATTTTTTGTTTATAAAGTGATTTGCAATTTGTCACCATGTCTGGGTGATGTATGATTGTTCTGCTTATATTTAGTTTTCAATTATTTACTTCTAATACTGGAATATTCTTACATTTGCAGGGCTGAGTTTGTTGCTAGCAATGTCACGTGTTTATGTGGGTAACTTGGAACCTCGAGTTAGTGAACGAGATCTTGAGGATGAGTTTAGAGTATATGGAGTGATCAGAAGGTAAAATTTAAAAAAAAAAAATATAGGCAGATAGAGCTTCATGGATTTTCTTGTATTATTGCTATAGGCTATAAGTTCTACTGTTGTTTTTGTATAAGAAGAATTCTAATCAAAAAATAAATTTATTCCTCTTTCAATTTGAACATCTTGGATAGTCCCAAAAGTACTTTAAACAGTAAAAAAATTCAATTGAAGACCAAAGAAATCACAATTAGGGGGGGGGGGGGGTGTGTGTGTGTGCGCATGAATCCACTGTGGGGTCAGCTACATGAATCATTTTTCTCCATTGTGTCATGCTAAGAGTCAAATTCTCATTTAAATATAATAAAGAAAGATCATTTTTAATATTTTTTAACCAAGTCTTTTTAGGTTAACATCTACTTTTCTTAACATAAGTCAAATCTAATACATCTACTTTCCTAACCAGGTCATTGAAAGGTCGACATTTTATGTGACCAAATCATCTAAGGCAACTCTCTCTAATCTTATCTTCCACTGGAGCTACTCCAATCTTTTCATGTATATGCTCATTTTCACGTATATGTTGCTATTAGATTTCTTCTTATATGGATTCAAAGAGGAGTTGGGTTGATTCCATTGTGATAATAAAATCTTGGGTTTGAAACAAATACATAGCTTCTTTCTTATGCATGGGAATGAATTTCTAGATGAAATCGTCAACAAATGCAAACTTTGGTTTGTGGCATTTTGATTAGGAGATTAGCGACTTGGGAAGGCTTGTAAAGGTCAAGTTGAGAGAACTTAGAATATGAGAAGGGGACCAAGAGTATATTACAATTTTTTGAGAGGTTCCTGAGAAGATTGATGGTTTGCCAAGAGAAATATATTGAATCCAAGAATAATTGGTGAGGTGGAGAGATATTTGAGAATATATCGGAAGCCTGAATTTGCAACTGATAAAATTGTTGCCAAACAATTGAGATGCTAGTTTGATGTCAACAGTCAACCTAATCAACACCAAAATCCCCTTTGCCTCCTTGAATTTTGTAGTCATGATTTTTCAGTAGCTATATCAACATGGTAGTTAGTTCTGCACCTTGTAATTAGCATTTCTCCCTTTCTAATTATAATAAACATTCCCTGTCTTTATAAAGGGGCGTCATAGAGGAGGGGGTGTAATACAAAAGAATGAATTTAGGATACATATAACAAATTGGAGATACATGATAATTCAATCCTAAAAGATGAGATTTTTCTATTCTATGTTTATAAGATCCTTTTGGATGAAGCAATTCATGGTTTCCACAAAGGATCTTTCGCTTAGGTTGGGTGCAATAGGTTTTTTGACAACTCTGTATGACAAAATCATAAGATATTGATAAGATTTGTTATCATTCCTTCACCATTTATTTTAAGTTTATGGTGTTAAATTTCTCAATCTTAACCTAATTTGTTGCTATTATATACAAAGCACTTAGCATCTAGCGACTATCTTTAATTGATAGTTCTCTGTCATCACTGAGAAGAGTAATTAGTCATAGGGACTTACATATATAGATAACTTATAACCAGGTTATAAAGTCCTTGTTAAATGAAGGTGAAATCTCTTGGTAGTGTCTTATTTATGATCTAATTTACTTTTTGAAAATTTCATCTGAACTACAAATTCTCTTAGTAGGTCTAGGTATTAATTTTTGGAATCCACACACCTGCATGTATAATTTTCGCCTAAATAGAAGAGGATCCTTCCACAAGTTGAGGTGAAGTCCCCTTAATTTCTTAGGATATTGATGAAGAGAGGGATAAACTATTTGAAGTTGTGAGGCCAATGACATTTTAGACGCTCGTTAGAGTTGGATGCCAAGTTTAAATTGCCCGCTTCTGAAGGAGCTGCGTATATTGAAAAAAATAGACAATTGTTTAGATGTCTTTTGTACTTTTCATTCCCCAAGTACACCCTTGTAAAAAATCTCTCTTTTGCCCTTTTGAAGATACACTCATGTGCGTTCATGTGTTTGAATTCATAATCCCTAAACCATGACTTGCCACCCCACTTGACTCATACATTTCACTATAACTCTTTGCCGAAGCTCAACTGCCAAGTGCTCATTGTTTGTGCTTGTGCGCTTGTCACCATGCTCGCTCCTTTTACCTCAACAACACTTGCTTCCATGTGCCCATTGCACACACTGATCTTGTGCGCTCTCGCGCCAACTTCACTTAGTTGAGCCAACGGGTTTCCTATTATGTTGACCTAGCACTTACACATTCATTGCAAGGCATTGCCCCCCTTGTTGTGGGGTAATATGCTGTCTCCGATTTTGTCACCTTTGGTGGTGCCCTTGCTATTTAAGTTTGGTTTGCCTCTACACAATATTTGATCTATTTCGCATGCCATACTCATGCATCCTCGTTTCCTTTGTGATGTAGAACAATATCGGAATTGCACGGAGACATAATAAAACAACTGAGTAAGTACGTCAATATAAAGATTAACGAGTCACAATTAATGATTTAAAGAGATCTCATTGCAGAATTGCTTAGGCATTGTTACAAGCTCATTAGGCAAAACAATTTAAAACAATAACAAACATGCGAGTAATGACGAATGCACTTTAACAATAATCCGCGGGTTAATATTTAGAAAAGTCACCTTGAGTTTCCCTCACTCAAGCTCTCTTGCGGTTAATAGAAGAAAGATATTAGCAACACTTAGTGTGATCACCACGAGGAAGAGGGAGCTTACAATACTGTCCACGGGAAAGTTATTCGGGGAGGGAGGAGTTGATGAACAGTGCAAGCGTGGTCACTCGGATGGACGGTAGTATTAGTCGTAGGCAGCAACATGCAACCTCTAGCTTCCTTGGGACAGCAGTTTGATGATCTCTGGCGAGTGGGCAGCAAGTATCTTTGGGCTGGTTTCTCTTAAACAGCAAAATGAAGCTCTTGGACAGCACACAAAGGCCTCCGGGTGGCCTGACAGTCGCCAAAAACAGTTCAGAATTTCTGGACAGCAATCTCGGGCCTTCAAGGATGCAGGATGGTAATTCAATAAGGCTGTAATATGTGGCCAGCCACTTGAAGTTTCCAGGAAATTAAGGAAAACGTGGGAAGACCTTTGAGAGGAGGCGGTGGGGATTGAATTAGCCGGTGGGGTTTTGATTCCGAAATTAAAATGTGTATTTTAATTTCAGATTATCATTAATGGAAATTGTTAATTTGAAATTCAAATTAACTCAATTAAGGGAGTAATGGGGCCGGCGGTTACTAGAGGAATTTAGGGGGGGAATTAAGTGTTGCTTAGGTGGCAAAGCGGAGAGAGAATAGGCTGGATGGGGGCCGGCCAAGCCATGGGGAAGGAGAGGGAAGTTGGTTAATTAGTGGGGCCCATGAAGTTAATTAAAACCTGATTTTAAATTTCAGATTTTAATTGATTAGGGAGAATCGAAATTTGAATTCAAAATACATGGGATCTCATTTAATTATATTCCTAAATGTAGTGAATCATTTTAGGAAAGAAGTAATGAAGAATTAAAGCATGAAATTCAAATTTCATGATGAAGGGGGCGGCGGGATGTTACCAGGGAAGAGGAGCCGGGTCAGGGGGGAGACGGTGGGCTGGCTGGGTCGGCGGCAGGCATAGCCGGCAGCAAGGAGGGGCGCGGGTGGGTGAGACGGCGGTTTTTCTGAGGGGTTTTGGTGGGGACGGTGGCAGGGAGATGGGAAGGGGAAAAAATTGGTTAACAGCTAGGGAGAGGGGGTGTGGTGGTTTGCTGATCAAGGGGTGGGGTGTTGGAGGAAAGCCGGCGGCTGAGGGAGGAGGGAAGGAGAAAAACAAATAGAAAAGAGAAAGAACAAAAACCAAGAGCTCCACCAAGGAGCTGTTGGGTATTGCGTTGAGCCTCTCCAAGGCCAATCCTCACTCGAGAACTCACAAAGAGAACTCTAGAACTCACAAAGAGATCCAAAAATCCAAAATTTTCATTAGCAATCATCCTCATTACATAAGAAATGGCCATATATATAGGCCTCAAAATGACAAAGGAAACGAAAGACTAAAATGCCCCTTGGGCTACAATAGAGACCAAATACCCATAAGGGCAAAAACGGAAAACTGAAAGAAATAAAATAAACTATTACATAAAAAGACTCGAAATAAAACTCCTGATCGAGGTCGTGGATCTCCGGCATCTCCGATGGTACACGTGTCAAAATCGCTGACGATGTCCTCATCACTTTGACCTTAGATCCTCCTTCAACATTCATTTAACCCTTTTCACCTAATGCTTTTTAGGTTCGTTTGTGTTGTGATCGTTCTTATATGGCTGATACGACTCAGGGCTTCATGATCATTTGTTAAGGCTGTTAGGGGGATAAGGGTCATTGAAGTTTGCTTGATTCTTCTCTTTTCCCCACTCATTTTCTGACATTTGTACCAAACTGTCAGTCTTCTTTTAACGAAAACTTGATCTCATTTTATCTAATGAGATCTATAAGTTGGCTTTATCTTTTTCCCTCTTCTCGTTGGTTGAAAAGTTTTCTTGTGGCCGTACTATCATGGAGATTATTTACAGATTCATGATTGACTTTCATATGGCTGGGTTATATAATGGGACTTATTGATACTAGTCATGTTCTAATCAAACTAACTTATGAATCTGATTACTCAAGGCTAATCTTTCTGAGAATATGTTATTTGAATGGATTTTTAACACACATGCTTAAATGGACGGACCCCTTATTTTGACTGTTCTATGGAGACTCATTTTACCTATGTTTGGTGATTTTAGCTGTAAATTTAGATGAAGTTTGAATTGAATGAAAAATTTATTCCAGTCTCCCAAAACATTTTTTAATCCTCCAATACCTGACTCCCCTGTTTCTCTTTCAGTTTTTTGAATTCAGGTGCTACACCTCCCTCTCCTCTCCCTGGCTCCTTCTCTTGGCGATCCTGCACAAGCATCCATCGGCTGCAGTAGAGCCAGAGGATTTAAAGAGCTTGCTACTTTATTTGCTTCTAGTGTTGCTAAAACCAGCATTTCTACTGAGTGTTTAGGTCAGCAGATTACGTGGAGACCATCATCTTTCTATCTATTTCATAAAAAAATCTACTCTCCTTGTATCAAATGTTTGCTGGCTTCTGCAAAGCCTAAGTAAGGCCAAAAGCTTATGATATTGGCGAAACGGGATACAAACAACTTGAAGTTATTAATTATGTTTAATTATTACTTTTCATATTATTTAAGTTATGGCGTGATAAACATTCATTACATCTTTAACCATTCAAATGAATGTACCGGAAATTAACAAGTTATTATTCATTAATTTCTTATGGAAACTACAGAGCAAGTTTATTTTGTTAGGCTACTATTGAGGAAACGATTTTTACGTGGCCTGAGCTGGTCCAACTTGCTTTTTTGTACGTAGTTACTTCTGAAATAAACAGAATAATCATGCATTCCATAAGGAATCTAGAAAATGGTAATACATATCCCTCATAAGTGAATGATAAGTTCAAGAAGCAATGCAACATTTAACGTGTTGCCTATCAGGCCTAACATAAGTTATGTTACGTTGCTTATTTTTCCAAAGTTTTTTACCAACTGCTGAAACGATACTTCCAGGCAATTTATGCATTGACGTCCCTTATTTATTTTAAATTTCAAGATTCCTTTCTTTGGATCAGATATTCGTAATAAGTTGATAATGTGATTATTTGAAATGCAGTATTTGGGTTGCAAGAAGACCACCAGGCTATTCTTTTATTGATTTTGAAGACCGCAGGGATGCTGAAGATGCCATTCGGGAAATGGATGGTTTGTTAAAATTGTTTCCTTTTGTTAGGTTTTTTGTAATGACATGATTTTATTTTGAGTTTTTTCCTGATACAGACTTGGAACTTTTTAATGATTGCATAAGTTTATTATATGATAATTGGCTAGGAAATTTTTCTTTAGGAACTGATGTGATATGTAGAAAATATCATCTTGTTTTAGTGCACTTTGTACTCTGGTCGGAAGTTTACTTGACAAAAAGCTTCATTTTGAACGCATTTAGGTTGTTTTTGGCATGAACCATCTATGTGGAAACACTTAATTTAAATATTTGATGGATATCTGGAAATTCTGTGTTCATTTGGAGTGCAATGAATGTTTATTGATTCATAGTTTTTGTTTTATATTTTATTTTGAGTGTAAAAGCATGTATGATGTTGACTCCTATACGAACATGGTCATTCAACCCATCAGTTCCAATCAACATAAAAAAATTCTGAATTATTACAATAAAGGGATTTTCTATTTATTCCTCACTCCAGTTCTTTCACTGTGCTATTATTATCTTCATCCAGCTGTTATACATTTGTTTCTTGTTGTTGTCCATGTGCTGCTCAATTTCCTATTTGCTATGCCACTAGTTTTCCACAGAATTGGTTGCATATGTGCGCCAATCGTTCTGATTTGCTGTCTTGCTAGCCTTCAACTTACTTTCTCGTTGGGTTACTGTGCCACACTTCTATTACTTTCAGTTTGCTCCTAGTTTTAATCCCCCTCCCGCTCTTATTAAACTTCGCATGTCCATTAATTACTTGTTGCACGTGCTCTTTCTTGTTTCTTAGACGGTTTGCAGAGTTTGTGTAGCACCATTATTGTACTTGAAAATTGTTGAATTTGGAAGTCATGTAGGATGTATTAAAACCTATACCTTTTGAGTAAATTTTTATATATTTTGATAAATTTATATTTTGAATCATTTTTTAAGTATAATTAAGATTTTTGAGCCATAGAAATCAATAAGTGAATAATGAACATTGAAATACGATTTGAGTTCTCCTTGCATTTTATGTATGTTTGTTGGATTTGTACTCTTCGATTGCTTCACAGGTGTGAATGGCTACTTTTGAAAGAAGGCTTCTTATGTTGGCGTGAAATTTGGTTTTTCCCTTTGGGGTTGTTCGGGTTATTGTTGAAAATATATTTTTATTGATATTTTCTTATAGAAAATTTGGATTTTGGTGTTACTAAATTACGTCTAAATAATGTTTGCTATCCTTACGGTAAACATTTCTTCTGACTAAACTTATATGCAATATGTGGATTGTAAATTTAATTTTCTTTCATTTGACATGTCATGTTATGTTGCATTAGAAACTTTATATCCGTAACCAATCTACATCAAATTGGTATCAAAATTTATGATTGCATAATTATATTGTGTCGACTACAAGTAGAATACAATACTCTGGCCAATAAAAAAACTGAGGAAAGATGTAACATTAATTAAAAAAAAAAAACAAGTTAATGTGTGAATCATGGTTCTAATGAAGATCTAAATTATATCCCTACGTGTGATGGGTGTTATGATCTTGAATTTTTTTAAAATGGATCGCTAGTTTTGAATGCTTGTTTGAGTGTTGCCGTCTATCTAATTTTGATAGGCTTGAATATATTAAGGGGTTATTTGATTTGCTAAATAAGGAATGCATGGGTTTTGAAATTTGAGTGTTTGATTTGATGAAAGAGGAATTATTGTGAAACTTTTAGTGAATTCCTTTTTCAATTATTTTCGATAGCCATTCATCCACTACCCTCGCCGCCAGACTACCCAACGAGTTGAGTTGAGCTTGAGTCACCCCTAGCTTGAGCTTGATTAATTAATCAAGTTCGAGCTTAATTCTATGAGTTCGAGTCGACTCACAAGCTACCTTGTTTATAACAAAAGAGAGACAATAATTATTATAATAAAGTATAGAAAGAATGAGAAATTAAAAGAAAAATAATAAAGAATCACTTGACATAAGAAAGTGAGATATAGTTTTTAAAGATTTTTAATTGCTTTATATTTGAACTTCTCATTTCTAATATATTTTAAGTGTATTTTATATTAATGTTTTTAAATGAGTTGGCTCGTGTGCCAATGGGTCTAGTTAAGGATGGCTCAAGTTTAGCTTGTTAGCTCATTGAGATTGGCTCACGAGCCTATTATTGAGCCAAGCTTGAGCCGACTTATGAGTCACCTTGACTCACACCCCTACCTGTTGTCGACCACAACTAGCTGTTGAAGTTTGCTGCCAATCACGACCTACAACTTCTCATTTACCCTTGCCCATTGCCGCTTGCCATCGCCATTAACGCCACCTAGGGCTGCAAACGAACCAAACCGAACCGATCATGTGCTTGTTCATGATTCGAGTTTTTTTGTTTGTGTTCAAGCTTGGTTCATTCAAAATGATAGATGTTCACATTTGGTTTGTGTTTGATTCATTTTATGCTTATCAAGCTTTAAACAAACGAGCTTTATCGAGCTTACTAATAGATAATTACTTAGAGCCTATTGCGAACATATCTAGTGAGTGTTTTTGATCTACCGAACAAGCATGTTAACAAACATATCCAACGAGTGCTTTTGAGTACCAAACGAGCCTGTTCATGAACAAATGAGCTCACCAAATGATTCATCTTATAAACAAGTTGTTCATGAACATTTTAAATAAAAAATGTGGCAAACATGAACAAATACCACTTGTTCATGAACAAATTTATTCTATTGAAAGAGTTTAACATAAAAAATATAATTAATTTTTATAAAATAAAAAACATTTATTATAATAAATTAAAAATTATGCGAAAGTATACAAAATAAAGATTTAATCAAGCTTCTTAATGAGTTTCTTATCGGGCTTGTTTATGAGTTTTAGTTGATATTTTTCATTAACATAAACGTGCCGAATGTATAATTGTTCAAGTTTGTTTATTTAACAGTCAAGTATTTAAAAAATTGTTCAAACTTGTTTGATTACTTAAATAAATGATCTTGAATGAGCTATAATCGACCTAAGCCACGAGGAACTTGTCGAACACTTGGTTCATTTGCACCCTATAGCCATCGATCCCAGCCACTACAAACCTCTGCCACCAGCGGCCTCAACTCATCGTCGACCATCAGAGCCATTTCTGCTACTTCTTGTTTGTTTGCTACCCCTATAGCCTCCTTTACCACAACTGTTGGTTGTTGGTGCAATCGCTGGTCGCCGTTGCCATCGCCGTCGTTGTCACCATTACTTTATTTTATACTGCATTTATTTTACTTCAAGAAAAAAAATCTTCTTTTTTTTCTTTTACACATCCAAATAGTTTCAAATATTTCAAATACACAATATTCTTTTAGGAATGCATTCTTTTACTCAACATTCCTTTTTTAGCAAACCAAAGTGCTTCTAAATCTAATCTAGAATGTCATGCTAAGTAGTCTTAGCCGGACCTTGCAATTGAATTAAAACTAACGTGGGCAAACTTAGAACATAAACTTTAAAAATAATAACTCATATGAAAATATTTGGACCAATTGAATAATTACGTTAAAAGCTATAGACAAATTAATTCTATGTGCCTATATATTAATATATTATGATGAGTTTACAAATTTTGAAGTTAACTTTAATTTGCCTCGAGACCACATGATTATTATTATATGTTTTATTATAGTTCTTATCAATGAAATTAAGGTTGTTTTAAGTGACAATTTATTAAGAACTCTAGGTGATGTATTACATAGATATTTGAATATTAAGGTATATTATGAATGATCAGTTAGTGACAACACATCTGTAGTTCTGTAGGGAATCATTATTTTTTTTTAATCATTATTTTCTTTACTCCTTCCTATCAAACATACTATTAGGGTTGTCATCAAGTTGAGTACAACATGGATTGAACTTGGCTTGTGAAAGTGTACTCCATGCTCAGGAGGAGGGGTTGAATTGGTGTGTTTTTTTTAAATTTTTGGTTGTGCGGAAGCTTTTATAAATAAAAATATAAAAAAATTCTATTAAAAAAATAAAAATATGATTACCTTTTTAGGAACAATTTTTTTTTTTAAATTCAAGCACTAAAATAATTGAGTAATATTAATGATAATAATTTTTTAAAATAAGGCTAAAAACATCATAAGTAAAAATATTTTCTTTATTTTAATAAGAACTCCAATAATGATATCACAACTCAACATATAACAAAAAAGTTGCAACAACAACAACAACAACATCAAGCCTTTATCCCACTATGTGGGGTCGGCTATATGAATCCTTTTTTCTCTATTTGTCATGTTAAGAGTTAAATTCTCATTTAATTTTAATAAAAATATCATTTCTAATATTTTCTAGTTAAATATTTTTAGGTCTACTTTTAGCTTTCTTAACTTTAGCCAAGACGACTCTCTCTAATCTTATATGCCAATGGAGCTACTCTAACCTTTTCATGTACATACGCGTTCCACATTCTATCTCTAAGAGTGAAGCCACTCATCCACCTGAACATCCTCATCTCTGCAACACTTAAACTTAATTTTATGCTTTTCTTTTTATGACCAACATTCTACTCCATAAAGCATAAGCTGCATAACAACTCTTACCATCTTATAGAATTTTCCCTTTAAGTTTGAGGGGTATTTTTTATCACACAATAGACTTGATGCATTCCTCCACTTCAACCATCCAACTTGATTTATACTAATAACATCCCCATCTATTTCACCATCCCTTTGAATGATAGACTCAAGCTATCTAAATTGTGTACTCTTATTAATGACTTGATCGCCCAAAGTCACAATCCTCCAACTAAATCTTTTACTATTAAAAGTACACTCCATGTATTCGATTTAAGATCTACTCAAACAAAAACTTTTAGTCTCTAAAGTTGATCTCAATGATTTAAGTTTTCTTTCAACTCCCTCTTTAGTCATATCAATAAGATGAATATCATCAGCAAAAAGCATAAACCAGGGTACATCCTTTTGTAAATGTCTAGTAAGAACATTCATGAATAAACAAAAAAGATACGGGGTTAAAGACTTAATGTTAATCCTTGATGTAATCCACTTGAAATAATAAAATACTTGGTCAAATCACTTGGTGTTTGAATACAAGTAACAACTCTTGCATACATATCCTTAATGACTTGAATTTAAACATTATTAACTCCTTTCTTTTCTAGACTCTCTAGAGCACTTCTCTTGAAATTTTATTATATGATTTCTCTAAATAAATAAATATCATATGAAAATTCTTGTTATTCTCTCTATACTTTTTGTCAAAGTTCTCAATAAATGTATAGTTTCTATAGTTGACCTGTTTGTCATGAATCCAAATTGATTTTGAGAAACATTAGTATCACGTCGTAGCCTATGCTCAGTAATTCTCTCCTAGTGTATGACTAATTGTGGGAAAATAAAGCCGCACAGATTCGAAGGGAGCTCATATTCTTGTGATTGAATACTGCATTGAGAATAACATATTTTCTTGAGAGACGAACACGATATTCTACAATAAATTCAAAGACAAAAATAGGGTTTTAGAAAATTTTCACTTTCATAATCAAATACAAAAAAAAGAATAACATATCATCTCGAAAGACAAACATGCTATTCTAAAATAGTATTTAAAAACGAAAATAGAGTTTTGAAAAATTGTCATTTCTATAATTAAACACAGCGGAGAGAATATCATACACCTCGAAAAATGAACATGATATTCTGTATAAGTATTTGAATACAAAAACGGCTTTTGAAAATAAGCCTATGTTTTCAAAGATCTTTTCCCTACCTTAAGAGAATAAGATAATGTTTATTTTAATCTGAAGTTACATGTTCCCCCATAAAGACAAATCTTTACGGTTAATTATATTCTGGGAGAGGTGAATCTTTTGTGAATACTCTCGATTAAAGTAGTGATAAAAATTTTATAATATATAAACTTTGGCAATTAACTCATTCCTCCAGATAATATAAGCATGATGTATTTAGACCTGACAATCAACTTCTTCGGGATTCCTAACAGCCATATGAGTTGAAATCAATACAAGAACATTCTACAATTATTCAGTGTGAGATCAAAACCCATTTTCATCATAAAATCGGTAGACTTAATCAATGGATAAGCAAAGTTTATATCAACTGAATGTAATAAACATTGTATTCCATCAAAAAGAATGAACTACCCAAAAGATCATCAGAGAGGGATTAATATGTAAGTACATATACCTGAAAGGGTGCTTAGATTGCTGCTAGGCACTAAATGCATGCCAAAACAGTACAGAACTTTCTATTTAAAGGTTAACAAGGTGAATTCAAATAGCCAGGCGTGTTATCAGATGAATACTTCAGTTAGAGCGGCACAAATACTAGTTCAAATAAATATTGTTTTAAGAATTGAAAATGAAGAAGGTAACTGTACAGCCACAAGCACTTAGGTTGTCACGGTTTGCTATTGTAGGTGGTTGAGCTGGCTTAAACTTCCTAATGCTGAAATAATTATAGTCAGTTTACAATAGGAAAGCAAAGCAACAAATTGAGTATCGTCATGTACACTCAAATGCTACTGATAAAAAAAAATAAAATAAAGAAAAATAAAATGCTACGGATAAGCCTTAGGACGCGAGAATGCACCAATTAATGCTTACTGCGTTTGAAAATGTAAAGTAAATAGGGCTTGAGTAACCCATTTTATTCGGATTAACAGTTGTTTCTCTCCTTTTTATAGAAACAAACTTTACCTAAACATACTTCCAGTGATGGATTTACCCTTGCTACATGAGTGGACAATCAATCCAGTTCACGTCAAGTATTAACTTCTTTGAAATTCATGCCAATGACATTAACTACATCAGCAGATTAACTTCCATTCTATTTCAATGTTATTCTCATATAAATGTCAAACACTATTCCAAGCTCTGTTTTCTTGGATTATAAACATTGTGAACTCCAATCCACATCCTTCTCTCAACACATACAGGCTAAGTGTAAAGTAGAGGGAAGAATAGGTACAATTTACTCCTTTCTTGGAAAAAAAAAGGTCCATATCTTTCTAATGTATCCATCAAAATTCCTGTGCATATGAATGCATATTTATGACTTTGTAGTATAAAGCACATGTTTGTTTTCAACCATGAACTTTGCATTAGACTTGTATAAGGTAGTTAACACTCAAACATATACATGTGTTCAGCATGGCCGTGAATTCTTGCACTGAATACATTAATGTTGAAATTCAAATATGCGCATAAACCCTCCAACAAATCTATAAACCTTTGATGTCAAATGCGCATGTACTGCTAAAGCATAAATATGAATGCAAGTTCTTCAACATAGGTTTGATTCACTGATGACGGTTGTACATACAACACATCTCACTAAAAGAAAAACTAATGCAAACAACACATTGATCCTTGATATAAAAAAAAAAGGCACAGGTAGTGGTCAAGCTTGGCTATATGAATCTTTTTTTTCCCCATTATGCCTTATTAAGATTCAAATTCTCATTTAAAAAAAAGTTCATTTATAATACTTTATAACCAAGCCTTTTTAGGTCTACTTTTAGGTTTCTTAACCTATGCCAGTTTCAATACATCTACTCTTCTAACCAGGTCGTCGGATGATCGACGTTTTATGTGACCAAACTATCTAAGAAGACTCTCTCTAATCTTATCCGCCACTAGAGCTACTCCAACCTTTTCATGTATATACTTGTTTTGCATTTTGTCTCTAAGAGTAAAGCCACTCATTCACCGAGTATCATCATCTTTGCAACTCTTAATTTTATGTTTAATGGCAAACATTCTGCGCCATTAAGCAGTGCAAGTCTCACCATTATCTATTTAAATCTAATAAAAAAATTCATTTTTAATAGTTTCTAATCAAGTCTTTTTGAGGCCTACCTCTATCTTTTTTAACATAGGCCGGATTTAATATAACCTACTCTCCTAACCAGGTCATCGAAAAGTAGACATTTTATGTGACCAAACCACCAAGGCGATGGTCTCTAATCTTATGTGTCATTGGAGCTACTCTAATCATGTCACATACATAGTCCTTTCCCATTCTATCACTAAGTATAAAGCCACTCATCCGCTTGAGCACCCTCATCTCTGCAACACAATTAATTTTATGCTTCTCTTTTTATGGTCAACATTTTGCGTCATAAAGCATTGTACATCTCACCACCATTGTAATAAATTTTTCTTAAGTTTGAGGGGTACTTTTCTATCACACAACAAGCCCGAATTATTCCTCCATTTCAACCATCCGACTTGAATTTTACTAATAATATCTCAATCTATTTCGCCATTGCTTTGAGCAATGGACCTGATATATTTAAAATGTGCAATCTTTTTATTGACTTGGTTACCCAATGTCACAATCCAACCTCTAAATCTATTATTACTAAAATTACATTTTATGTATTTGGATTTAAATCTACTCAAAAGAAATATTTTAGAATCTAAGGTTAACCTCCATAATTTTTAATGAAAATAAATTTATATTTATCCAAGAACCACCTTTTTTTTAATTTAGTACTTAATCTTGTGAAGAAAACAATTTGGCTACCCCAAAATTGATATATACAATGCAGCTTATAAGATATGCTTGAATAAAATAAATAGTAAATTAATTTAAAGGTTTGGGAAGCAAAAAGGGTGAACCAGAAGTAATTTGGATGGTAATTGTGCCAATAAAATTGTTAAAATACATAATACATTTAACACAAGCAAGAATGAGTGGAGAGAGGGTTCATAAAAATGAGCCCAAAGAGTTGGGATAAGTCTAATGATTGATGATGATGGTAGGTGTAATGTTTGTGGATTATGATCTAATGCATCACTTTTAATCGGTGATATCTTAATTTTTATTTGAACTTCATTTGACTAATTACAATGCCTTATTTGACATCGTTTGTAGGTAAACACGGGTGGAGAGTTGAGTTATCTCATAAAGGCACAGGCAGTGGTCGAGGTGTTAGTGGCCGTGGTCGTGACCGTCATGGTGGTTCTGATCTGAAGTGTTATGAATGTGGTGAGCCAGGCCACTTTGCTCGTGAGTGCCGCATGAGAATTGGTCCTGGAGGACGAGCGAGCGGGAGCCGCAGAAGCCCAAGTCCCAGGTTTCGCAGAAGTCCAAGTTATGGTCGAAGGTAATCTTTCATTAGCATACAATTCTTTCTTTCTCTACTGAATTTTAGTAGAACTGGCTAGCCTATTTTCTTAACAGTTAATTTTTTACGTGAGCTATTTGTTTAGTTATCAGTGAAATTATGCAGACTTATGCATGCCTGCTAATGTAAAGTATCACTAGTTGCTGTTGGAGGATCTAGAAGTTATGCTTGGAGTTTTATCCTTCCCGGCTTTGGAAATGAATACCTACAAATAACAGCACTTAAGTTTTATTTATTTATTTTTAATGCATATCACTTTTTAGAACGTTATCGTTACCGATTTAAAAAAAGGGCTATATCATTATTCTAAATCCTCATAACTCAACAATTTTTAACCTTCACATCCTCTTATGGTTGAAGTAGGATTTGATCATACTTGTTGAAATACTGATGCCACATCGGAACTTGGACACGCTTGTAAAAATATGATGTTCGCAACAGCTACATCAAAGTTGACTTTGTTTGGGGAACCATATATTTGTAATTTCTTATTGTTCATGAGCACGTATGCAATTATTTTACGAGCAGGAGCTACAGCCCACATGATCGGTCTCCAAGACGACGTAGCTTGTCACCTCGCCGTGGTCGCAGCTATAGCAGGTCACCTCCATATCCCTATGGGTAATTTCTTAGTATCCTTTATATTTTTGGGTAGTTTTCTTAGTTTCTTTTATAATTCAAGTGTCACAAGCGTTCTACTGATGGCTTTCTCTTTACTCTTTATGAAGCAACGGTGCTGGTAATGGGAGACAACTGAGCAGGAGCAGGAGCAGGAGCAGGAGTTAAGTATCCCAGCTGGAGTCATTATCTAGTTTCCCATATTCTCTTTTGAGTTCTGTCCCTCGTTAAACTATTTGGTAGCATTTGGTTTGGAAAGAGACTTGCTCTTAACCATGTTGCTTTTTATAGACAAGATATTTTTATCATTATATGTCTTGGTGTTAACCTTTAATGTTAAGATATATAGGCTATATCTTGGAGTATTAAACATTTGAAGACTTATAATAAGCACTAAAAATGTTACTTTTTGTTTATTTTTTGTTGGTTGAGGAGGCTTCGTCCTGCTTCAACAAATGCTGCTCTTACATTTGGTCACTTCCATGCTCGCCATCTTCGTTATGACTTTTCTTCCTCGAATTCATCAGTCGAGAACTGTTAATGCAACCCTTCTATTTAGTGAGGATCTACACCAAATCGGACAGAGAAGATCTGCTACCAATCTGTTAATGCACCCAAACGCATCTGACATACAAATTTCTTCCTTTCTCCTAATTTCCTTTTGTAAGTGGGGTACCCTCACCAAACTTGCTGCCTTTCTCTAGTTAAGAGAGGATCTGCTCCTACTGAGTCCATCAGGTAAAGCTCCCAATTCCATAATCTGAAGCTATTAGGCAGTATAAAAATGTTAAAGCTAATAGAATTGCAGGAGTCTGGTTTTTCCTGTGGTTTCTTCTCCTCATTGTGAAATATTTGTTGCAAAAGGAAGCCGGTCCTCCTCTTGCTATTCGATACTGAGATCGCTGCTATGATTTCTGCACCTTTCTACAATACTACAAATCCAAGGTAGTGTTAACTTGTTATTACTGCCATTGGTATATTGTTAAGGCATTTACTAGAAAGCGTTTGCTAGATTCTGAATCAGGTCTCTAGAATAGATTTTGGTTGAAGTCTGCTCCCTTTAATTCTAGAAGATTAAGAAACAATTTTTTGCCATTTTTTTATGCTTTCAAAAAAGATTTGTACTAAAAAATTATTATAGAAAATGGTTAAAAAAAAATATCTCAAAAGAAACTTAACTGTTCTAATGTTAGATTGTATTTTGAAGTCTCACTTTTCTTTCTTTTTCTAGCTCGCATTATTGCTGTAACCAGTTTTTCGATAGCTGCAATATGGCATTTGTTTAAGGTTTTATTTGAGATAGTTTTTTTAATTATTTTTTAAAGCAGATTTTTAGAAAGCTGTTTTAAAAAACTATAAAAAAACTGTTTTTTTCTTTTGTGACGAGGAAGCACTGACCTTAGGCCAGTGAAAACCCCGGCAACCTAGCATGCAACCCACGCCAATTTACACGGGTCAGCACTTAAGGCTTTCACTGCTTGCCAAGGGATTTGAACCAGGGACCTAGGCTTTGCCCAGCCGGCTCTTCACCACCCGGACAAGCAACGATGGATTAAGAAAACTGCTCCAAATGAAACTTAAAAAAAAAAAAAGTTAAGAGAAAAAGCTATCAGACGCTTTGTTTGATTTTGAAAGCCCCTTGAGAGTTTTGAGAGAACTATCAGCAATTTTTTTTTCTAAATTATTTTTATAAACAAGATTTTTGGTATTATCATACATTTAGTGGATTGGTTCGATGGATTTTAGTGAAATTCTGATGATTTTATCACTGCTGGCAGCGTTATTGATGCAACAAGTAAATGCAATAAAGCTTACTAGTTACTATTTTGTAGATATTGCTTTTTCACATTCACAACCATAATATACATAATAGGAAATGGGTAAATTGAGCTAAAACTATACCCTCTTTACCCCATTTTTATTCTCCCCATTTAGGTTTCCAACTTTCCATGTTTGTTTGATATTTGGAAAAGAAGCTGAAAATGTGTGCAGAGAGAGATTGGTATCAAGTCGTAAACTCTTTAAGCGCTTAATGATGCTATTCCTCATGTAGAAGTAATAAGTTTTAGTTGATTTTTAGAACAAGTTACTAATACCCTGAACTTTATTTTATCTTTTGGGAAACTTGTTACTAGGGGTATATAAGTATTCCGAGCCGGCTTGTTAAATGAGCTTATTGAGTCATGAGTTTGAGCTTGAGTTTGTATATTCAACGAGCTCGAACTCAAGCTCAGCCTGTCTTGGCTTGTTAATCAGCTTGATTAATTTGAAGTATATTTAAAAATTAGTATTATATAATATATTTTAATCTTTTTTAAATAATCATATATTAAAAATAAAAAAAATAAAAAAATTTAATTTAAATTAAAAAATTAAGCTAAAAAATTGAGCAAGTTTGAGATTGCACCTACAAATTTTCTTGATGACCCAAGATCTAGCTTTGTAGTTCAGCTTAAATTTACGCTCAATAAGAATTAAACAAGCTAATTAAATAAATGCTCGACTCATTTACACCCTTCTGGTGAGCATTTAATTTCTATATTCCGAGGTGATTTATATTATGAGAATTTTCTTGCAATTTTTGTTTTAGTCATGAAATTTATAAATAAATGCTTGTATTGTCTATAATTTGATTATTGATATCCATTTTTAGCTATAATATGAGTGCTGAGACATCATTTTAAATGCGAGTTAAGGAGTGTATGTGATGTGCATTGTGAATCATCATTTTCTATTGGGTAATTAAATTCATGAAGAACCTTAGTGAGCATTTACTTGTTCTCCAGTTAATTTAATTATATTTCATTTAAATAATTAGTATTGGATTTACAAATATAATATTTGTAGATTAAATGCAACAAATGTTATAATATTCATGCAAAACTAAAACTCAATCGCAAAATAAATAATATGTTTTCGGTTTTATTTTTTAATTTTTTATATTTTTCAAATTCATTTGAGAAGGGTAATATTTAATTTATAAAATTGAGATTTGCCTTTTCATTTATTATTTGTATTATATTATTCTATGGTGATAATTTTTATTTTAATGTTTAAACCATATCTATTCTATTTATAAAAATAGTAACTAATATTTCTACTTATAATAATAGCAACCAATTTTGAGAAAAAAAATTATGAAATTTTCTCTCAATTTATTGTTTAAATTCATAAAGATTTAGTTGTGCGCATATAAACGAATGAATTTTCTTCATTAATTTTAAAATTTTGGGGTTTTTTTTATTGAAAAAATACTTGAGTGTGCTAGTATTGTAAATAAGAAGCATTTTAATGGGACAAATGAATACCATAATAAGGTGAGATATGTTACCCACATATAGTGGGTAGATAGATAGATTAAGGCTTCCTTTAGAGTAATTTTTTTGCTGCTTTTTTAAGCAATGTTTTAGTTCCAATATTTCTTGAAAGCATCAAAAAAGTAGTGGCCAAAAGTTGACCCAAATGAAGCCTTAGTTATTGATTAATGTCCTTATAATTCTTTTGTTTTAAGAGTTTTTGGATTTGTCATATGAATTGAATTCATAGGTTTTTTTTTTTTATTAATAGAAGTTTTTAAAGTCATTGAGAGATCTATCTCTCATATATTATTTATATTCATTGAAATAGAATTAAGTTTGCTTGACAGTGCATAGAAGTTTTTTGAAGTCATGGAGAGATATATATCCTATCCCTATAAATTAGCAAGCTATATCCCAAGTGATTTGATATTTACTCATGAACCGGCTTGATTAGAAGTTAAAGAAATGTAAAGTTTGATATTGGTGTTTGGTTTGAATTCAACCAAATGCAGTATAAAATTTGGGGTATTTGAAATTCATCATCTAGTTTATTTTTGGTGTATCATATTCGGGTGATTTTTACATACAACGAAATTTTATTGTCTAGACTGACATTGACAGCCGCCACTGCCATCGCTAGACGCCATTGTTGAAAGTCATCACCACCGACCGCCACCACCATTGGCTGTCACTACCATCGACTGCCACCATAGTGGGCCACCACCACAGCAGGCCACCACCACTATCGGCTACAACCAAAGCCTGCCGCCACTTGTCATGATTTATACTCCATTCATTTTATTTCAAGCCAAATAAAAAAAGTAATTCTCCACGTTTATGTTTCACTCTACAATTTAAAAATTTCAGCAAGAGGTTAGTTTAAACTCCTAATGTGATTGAGCACTTGAATTCAATCTATGAGAATTCTCAATATTTTTTTTTTTCAATTAGTGCACTATACATTTGAATTATCTTTAAATCAATGAACCATAAAAAACTTCATTGAGGGATATTTTGAGTGCTTCTCAAAGCATTTTAAAAATACAAAGCCATTGATATGGTAATGCCACATGAGATTTGACAATCCTTGTGAGCTTTTTGATTGGATATTTTTGGGAGATATTTAGTCTAATTAAAGTAAACTGACACATGTATTACATACATAAGATTCAAATTCAAGACCTTATAATTGATAATTTTTAATACTAGCTTAAATGTACAGTCACACGTATCTAATATTTAAGAAAAAATATAAGAAAAATAATCATATTGGATTTGAAGTGGATATTAATTTTTTTTTAAGTTAATCATTGCTCATGTTTATAAAGTATTGAAATTTTCAATTAGCTGATTTTTTAGGGTAAGTGAAAGTAAATGAAATGAAAATAAAATTAACATTTACAAGAGAAATTATCATAATATAAACTTAGCTTGAGAGATGTAATGGGAAATCATAAAATTAATTTATTTTTTCTTAAGAATATGGGAGAATTTACATTATGTCAATCAGCTAATTGTATTTACTATAAAGGTAATGAAAAAAAAAAAGATATTTGTAAATAAATTAGAAAAAAGTTAAAATAGATCATTATTTGAACAATCATCCATGATAATATAAGATGAGTTGAAGAGAAAAAAACTATAGCCATATCTTTGTATAAGGACTTTGGACATGACAGTAAATAAATCGATTGAATTCAAATTTATATTTTATGAAGATTTAAATTAACCCTCCTTGATTGATCCATATTTGATGATCATAAAAATATAATTTTTATTTTATTATTTTAGATGACTATAATGAAGATAATTCATTTCATGTTACTATGTTGTTAATGAAATAATATTATTTTCGTACTAAATAGATATGAGAATCAACTTCACAATTTTGATTGAGATATTTGAAGTCATAAATATAGATTTCAAGATCCAATTGCTATCTAGCTAATTCTAGAAAGTTATACAACAATTTTCATGTAGAGTATTCAAACATATGAAGGATTCTAGATCCCTTTAATACAATTTCAAATTATTTTCTACCCTATAACTATTTTAGAGATTTATATAGCAATATATTACATCTAATGAATATAATGATCTATGTGTTACTGTATGTTTGTTGCAGTAAAGAATCCTTTTAGTCGCCTTCAAGTGTGGCTCGATCAAGTTTTTCATATTTAGGCTTATAATTGTAACACCATGCATAATATTCGACCATACATAATATTGAACCTTGTTAATGTTAAATATCTTAAACTTCTAATTAAATATTGGAATTTGGTTGAATCTACCACTTTGTCTTTGTTAATCTTCAATAATTTGATTCCACATTTTACATAATTGCTTATCGATTTGTAATCCTCCATCTTAAATTTCTTGAGAACTTCTTTTGCATATGCTTCTTATGGAATAAAGATGCCTTCATTATTTTGCTTCATTTTTATCCAAAAAAGGAATTAAGTCTAATATCTATCCTCTCAAATTTTTGCAACATGCTTTGCTCAATTTTCTTTTTTTGAAAATAAGTGGATCATTGCCTACGAAAGTTAGATCATCTATATACAAACAAACAAGTAAGATATCTTCATTTTTATGTATCGTCACATAAATGGAATTTTCATATGAGCATTAAATGTGGTCATTCTATTTGAAGCAAGATTAAATCATTGTATTCCATGCCCTCGATGCTTGCTTAGACCATATAAAGCATTTTTTAATTTATGTATTATTGATTCTTCACATTTTTTTTATATATCATAAGAATTGCTCAACGTATATGTGAAAACCCCTAAGTAAAAAGAAACTAAACTCTTAAATATTGGGGTGCCTTTTGGTGTAATGGCTATAATTTAATTAAGAAACTTCATAGTCAAGAGTGCTCACCGGGAGAAATCCTAGGATGGGTGATCTCCTAAGAAGTTACGCTAACAAGATAAAACTGTGAGACCCTTAGGCCAAAGAGAATGATATCTCGATAGCTAAGAGTTTGGTATATTACAGATGATATTGGAGCAATACTCAAGTCGAAAGATAGAAACTAAGTGTCATGCAAGATAAAATGTTATGTTATGGGATTCATCACTTGAACACTATATGGGACAAAGTGCTACATTGTGGGAGTCATCACTTGAACTTGTGGGAGCACCTCTAGAATCTTATATACCTAGTGGATGATTCTAGAATAAAAATACCGATGAGGACGTCAATTACTAATTAAGTGGTGGAGATTATGAAATCTTTTAAGTAAAATAGAAACTAAACTTCTAAACATCGAGGTGCCTTTTTGGTATAATGATTGAAATTTCATTAAGGAACTCCATAGTTAAACGTGCTTATTCCAAAGAAATTTTGGCATGGGAGGCCTCATGGGATGTTACGCCAACAGGATAAAACTGTGAGATTTTTAGACCTAAGCGAACAATATCTCCATAGTTAAGAGTTTAGGTTGTTACAAGATGCTTATTCTTCAATAAATTTATTCACAATTGCAAATTTGATATCCATTTAATAAATAAACTTAAACCTCTTTTGTACAACAAGAGAAATTAGCAAATGGATAGTTTTCATGCAAACAATAGAAGCAAATGCCTTATTATAGTCGATGCCAACCTTAGCTTGTATTCTCTTACAAAAAATTGTGCTTTGCATCTTTCATCTTCGCCCTTTACATTCTTTTTTATTTTTCTTTATCACTTAATACCAACGACTTTTTATCCTTTTGGTAGACTAGTGAGCTTCAACATGCCATTCTTCACTAGAGATTTTTTTTTTTTAATTTCACCTTTCCACCTTTCACCTCATTGGCTTATTAAAATATTAATTTATTGCAAGTAAATAAATAAAATGGAGTGCACTGGTAATCTTAAATAATTAGTGATGGGACGATAGAACATGGAGAGGGTAGTAAAAAATCTTATAGGTCCATGAGTACTTACTTTCTATATTGAATTACTTCATTCCTCTTTACAAATCTCAAGCTTCTTAATTATTAAATTGCACATCCCTACTAAAAATAACTTTAGAAGTTTTTTTTTTTGGGTTAAAACCCATAGTGGACTTACGTGTTAATATTAGGAAAAATATTACAAGTCCTTAGAGGGATCCAACACTCAATGAAGGCTCAAAGAGCTATAATCTAAAAAGAGAAAAAAAACCTAGTGAGTAAAGGATCCCTATCTAAATTATATAAAATGTATAAAAATCAAAGGAAGGCAGGAAGCTAAACCCAAAAAAGCAAGCCCAAGCTTGAGATATCCACATTAAGCTCCAAATATCTATAGATAATATGAAAAAAGAGACATGAAGCACAAAAAGAAAGACATGAAAGAAACCAACAAAGAGAAGAATGAGATTATAAAGAACAAACCTTAACAGACAAGGACCATCAAAATCAGAGAGCACAACCATAGGGACAAAAAGAAAACCCACACACACTGCATGAGATGGACAAACTTTGTAACACCCAACGATACCCCTGAAAAGTATTGTATAGTGCACATGCATAAACATACCTTTAGGTCACTTTTTTTATCATTCAACATAAAGAATTCACACTTTAATAAAAACATCCAATTATAATATCATTTATAATAACAAGAAGCATTTAGTAAATCCAACTTTCATACCACATAAAGAGTTACAGAGCCACAAGAAACTTAAAAGAGCGCAACACTGAACTATTTGTATACCTCAAATATAGACTCACAACATAAATAAACATTAACATAAAGATTTTTATTACTTGCAACTTAGTCTTCTTCCACTCTTTCCTTTCACTTTCCTATAACAACATCCATTAAGAAAAATACTGGTGAACTATGAGGCTCAATTAGCTATGCAAATTCAATAATAATTAAAATGCAATAATATAATGAATTATAATATTGAACTAATCATTGGATCAATTAATCATTATTTAGAAAACATCATAAAAATCATATTGGACATCATCTTTTATATCTTTTGAGGTAGATACTAAATATTTAGTCTTTTAAAAGATATGGCTATACTTTAATATAATATTTAATGGAGCATATGCATTATCAACATTGAATTTTATAGAAACTCCTTTTGTCTCTCTAGGGGTCCCTTTTTGTAATATCTCGTTCCCTTACTGTTCCTCTCTGAATCGGATTTCCCTCCCAGAATCGGCCAGGACGAAGTTGAGATCGTCCAGGCCGATCAGTGCATGGAAAACAGCTGATTTCTGGAGTGTTTTCTGGATGATTTCTGGACAGGATCGTCCGGGCCGATCGTGAGATCGTCCAGGCCGATCTGTACTGTAGAAATTATCGGCCAGACAATAGCCCTGGGTGAGGTCCAGGACGATCAGGATTTGGTCTGATCGTCCCGGGACGATGTGAATATCGGCCTGGCCGATCAGTTCACAGATATAAGAAAATCAGCTCGTTTTGAGGAGAGAGAAAGTCATTTTATAAAAACGAAAATATCTGAGGAGAGAGAAAGAGAAAAGGAAAAAGAGAAAAGCTGGTTTTCGGAGACCGCGGAGCGCTTTTCGTCCGACGCTGCTGTTGGGAAAAGTGGAGATCTCGTGGTAAGGACTCCGAATCCTATTTCTGTTTTCAAAGATGTTGTGTTTTGACCGAGTTGTGATCTGTTTTGTGTTTTCGTAGTCGACTTTTCGACATGATTTTGATTTGACACAACTTTCACCGCACAACTTTTAGAGTGTTATAGATATGATTATTCTACACGATTTGACTGTATTCTACGAATTTTCTTCCGGTCGGAATTGGTTCTATGCGATTTTAATCGAATAGAAAATTATCAGGATGTTTTCTGACTTGGTTTCTATAGAATAAAAGTCTTGCATTGATGTTATAGATCTTCTATTGTAATTTGGTAGAATTTGGAAATCGTGTCTTTTTGCAGGATTTTTGTGTAAATTTGACCGACTGCCGTTACGCTGCCCGATTTTCGTATGATTTCCGAATTGTCTGAGATTGATAGATTGAATCGATATGAATATGATTATTGATATGATTGCTTTAATATTGACTATTGAATTGCTTATTGATTGAATTGACTATTGATACTGGAACCCAAGTGGAACCTGGTTGAACGTTGGTGAAGATTGATATTGACCTGTACAGGATGGTGGGCCGACGGGCTTTCCTTTAAACCATTGATCATTGATATAACGATTGGGAGTTATAAGGAGTTTATATGCCGACGGGCGGCCGACGGGCAAAAAGAGTGACGACTCTTATTGATAGACCAACGTATGGACTACAACAGCAACGGATTCTACAACAGCAACATGACCAGTTGATTTTACTTGTCCAGTATATAGTATTGAATTGCATGTTTACTGTATTGATTTACGGATTTATTGCTTTATCGATTTCTGCCTTATTGATTGATCGGATTTACTGTATCGTACGATTTCATTGATTTCATTGATTGATTACCGAGCATTGATTACTGAGCATTGATATGGATATTGATAGATATAGATACTGCATTGATAGCATGGACATGGGCATCGTATGGATTCATTGTATTGCCGCCTAGATTTTATAGATTCACTATTGCTATTGCTTCTACACTGTATTGAACTGCTGCATTTGATTCATTGCTAGTATAGACTGGGCTTTATTGTATTGATTTTATGATTTCATACCGATCGATTTAATTGACCAGATAGTATTGTTTTGATTGATTCGACTTGATACGATTGATTTGACTGATCGACTGATTTCCTACTGTTTATTGATTCTTCTACCGCTGCATTGACTACTGATTTGATTTCCGGATTGCATAGATTCATTGACCATTGACTGATTCAGATTGATAGATTGACATGCATATTGATAGCATCGCCGTGCTTTGATTTCAGTCATAGGTATTAGGTGACCTGCTGGGCTTTGTAAAGCTCATTATATGTGGTTGATATTTTCAGGTCAGGGTTCGGGAGCAGGAGATAGGAGTTGATCCAGATCTTCAGGTTTTAGTTCTTTGATCGATTGATGATTCTTTTGTACTCAGGACAGGATAGATTTCTCTACTTGTATTGATAGTTTAGTTCCTGAGTATTGTACATGATGTTTTGAGATATGAATCGACTTGTATATTGATGTTTTAAATGTTATAGATGTTTGATAGATCGCTTATTTAAGGTTTTAGATAACTCTGGTAAATTGTTTGGCTATTGATCGACGTTCTTTCCAAGTTAGATCTTGGGGCGTGACAAGTTTTGGTATCAGAGCAGTGTTATTGGAAGAATGGATTGTTACCAGAGTTGTAGGTTTGGATTGAGAGATTGGGTAGATTGGGTAGCTTTAAGAGCTTCATCGGCATACATCATTGCATGTGTGTATCATTTGTTTTGAATTGTGCAGGTGAAAAAGATATGGATCCTCCAGCAGAATCCAGTGTACCAAATGAGCAACACAGCGCAGCTCCAATGCCTTCAGAGAGTATGATGCAGTTGGCTACTGCGATTGCACATGTTATGGGGGATGCTCAGAGCAAGATGAGTGGAAGCAAGGAAGAAGAGGTAGACAGACACTTGCAGATTTTCCACAAGCTGAAGCCTCCGTTGTTCAAAGGGGCTGTAGGACCACAGGCTGCTGAGGATTGGATCATGAGGGTGGAAAAGATTTTTGATAGCATGCAGTGTCCGGGGAATAGAAAAGTACCATTGGCAGTATTCATGTTGGAGAGTGAGGCAGAGAGATGGTGGATCGGACAGCAGAGAGAGAAATTCCAGGGGAAGACCAATGCTGAGATCACCTGGGATGAGTTCACTACAGTATTCAGGATGTGGTTTGTACCACCGTCAGCTCAGCGACAGATGCAGGAAGCTTTCATGAGATTGGAGCAAGGTCGCAAGTCAGTGATGGAGTACGAGGCCGAGTTTACTGCTCTTGCGAGGTACGCTGCTCATCTGATTCCTACGGCCGAGGAAAAATGTTATAGATTCCTGCACGGATTGAACAGAGAGCTGAGGCATCCACTAGTACCTTTCCGGATCCATGAGTTTTCTGAGCTAGTGGAGCGAGCTCGATTGATAGAGATTGATCTGGCGACACCGGTACCGAGGTACGAGGATACCAGAAGGAGGAGAGATGAGGTACGACGGGATGATTTTGGTAGAGATAGAGATAGAGAGAAGAGAAGCAGATATGAGAGTTCGAGAGGATCTGCATCGGGATCTGTACCGCGATCTGCATCGGTAATATCGTCTGGTAGTTCTGGAGCATGTGTTCACTGTGGTAAACGACATGCAGGTCGATGCTACCTGTTGACGGGGCAGTGCTTTCACTGTGGACAGCAAGGGCACAGAGCAGCAGCTTGTCCTCAGAAAGGACTGGGTGGACGGACTGATTCTGGCACGGGTTCAGGACAGCAGAGGACTGTTGGCCCGAGGACTTACAGTGAGAGATCAGGGAACCGGATAGATGATAGAGCTGTCAGAGATCAGAGAGAGACAGTTGCGCCACGACCTCCTGCACTTCCTCCAGTGGTGCCACGCATCTACAGTCTACAGAGTTTACAGCATCAGGATCAGCAACGACCAGAAGGTTCTACTGGTAAGATTGATTTGACTAACCGATTGATATTGACATATGAACATTGCATATTGACATTTGATTGATTGCATTGTGTGTTTTGTATGGATTTCGACGAGTTTTGTTTTGGATTTGGATTTCGATCGATTTGGTTTGCTTCGTGTTTTGCTTCGTACCTTTAGGGAAATGTCGGGACGACATTTTTCTAAGGTGGGGAGATTGTAATATCTCGTTCCCTTACTGTTCCTCTCTGAATCGGATTTCCCTCCCAGAATCGGCCAGGACGAAGTTGAGATCGTCCAGGCCGATCAGTGCATGGAAAACAGCTGATTTCTGGAGTGTTTTCTGGATGATTTCTGGACAGGATCGTCCGGGCCGATCGTGAGATCGTCCAGGCCGATCTGTACTGTAGAAATTATCGGCCAGACAATAGCCCTGGGTGAGGTCCAGGACGATCAGGATTTGGTCTGATCGTCCCGGGACGATGTGAATATCGGCCTGGCCGATCAGTTCACAGATATAAGAAAATCAGCTCGTTTTGAGGAGAGAGAAAGTCATTTTATAAAAACGAAAATATCTGAGGAGAGAGAAAGAGAAAAGGAAAAAGAGAAAAGCTGGTTTTCGGAGACCGCGGAGCGCTTTTCGTCCGACGCTGCTGTTGGGAAAAGTGGAGATCTCGTGGTAAGGACTCCGAATCCTATTTCTGTTTTCAAAGATGTTGTGTTTTGACCGAGTTGTGATCTGTTTTGTGTTTTCGTAGTCGACTTTTCGACATGATTTTGATTTGACACAACTTTCACCGCACAACTTTTAGAGTGTTATAGATATGATTATTCTACACGATTTGACTGTATTCTACGAATTTTCTTCCGGTCGGAATTGGTTCTATGCGATTTTAATCGAATAGAAAATTATCAGGATGTTTTCTGACTTGGTTTCTATAGAATAAAAGTCTTGCATTGATGTTATAGATCTTCTATTGTAATTTGGTAGAATTTGGAAATCGTGTCTTTTTGCAGGATTTTTGTGTAAATTTGACCGACTGCCGTTACGCTGCCCGATTTTCGTATGATTTCCGAATTGTCTGAGATTGATAGATTGAATCGATATGAATATGATTATTGATATGATTGCTTTAATATTGACTATTGAATTGCTTATTGATTGAATTGACTATTGATACTGGAACCCAAGTGGAACCTGGTTGAACGTTGGTGAAGATTGATATTGACCTGTACAGGATGGTGGGCCGACGGGCTTTCCTTTAAACCATTGATCATTGATATAACGATTGGGAGTTATAAGGAGTTTATATGCCGACGGGCGGCCGACGGGCAAAAAGAGTGACGACTCTTATTGATAGACCAACGTATGGACTACAACAGCAACGGATTCTACAACAGCAACATGACCAGTTGATTTTACTTGTCCAGTATATAGTATTGAATTGCATGTTTACTGTATTGATTTACGGATTTATTGCTTTATCGATTTCTGCCTTATTGATTGATCGGATTTACTGTATCGTACGATTTCATTGATTTCATTGATTGATTACCGAGCATTGATTACTGAGCATTGATATGGATATTGATAGATATAGATACTGCATTGATAGCATGGACATGGGCATCGTATGGATTCATTGTATTGCCGCCTAGATTTTATAGATTCACTATTGCTATTGCTTCTACACTGTATTGAACTGCTGCATTTGATTCATTGCTAGTATAGACTGGGCTTTATTGTATTGATTTTATGATTTCATACCGATCGATTTAATTGACCAGATAGTATTGTTTTGATTGATTCGACTTGATACGATTGATTTGACTGATCGACTGATTTCCTACTGTTTATTGATTCTTCTACCGCTGCATTGACTACTGATTTGATTTCCGGATTGCATAGATTCATTGACCATTGACTGATTCAGATTGATAGATTGACATGCATATTGATAGCATCGCCGTGCTTTGATTTCAGTCATAGGTATTAGGTGACCTGCTGGGCTTTGTAAAGCTCATTATATGTGGTTGATATTTTCAGGTCAGGGTTCGGGAGCAGGAGATAGGAGTTGATCCAGATCTTCAGGTTTTAGTTCTTTGATCGATTGATGATTCTTTTGTACTCAGGACAGGATAGATTTCTCTACTTGTATTGATAGTTTAGTTCCTGAGTATTGTACATGATGTTTTGAGATATGAATCGACTTGTATATTGATGTTTTAAATGTTATAGATGTTTGATAGATCGCTTATTTAAGGTTTTAGATAACTCTGGTAAATTGTTTGGCTATTGATCGACGTTCTTTCCAAGTTAGATCTTGGGGCGTGACACTTTTTGCCCCATCAAATATACATGTATCAATTTCCTTTGGGTCCATTTTGCCCCATCTACAATATAAGTTTCATATTGGATCCCTTTTGTCCACCTGATAATGTAGATATTATAACATAAAATAGCTAATATTTACTAAATAAATATTTAGTAACCCTCATATATTCATAATTCACAACTTATTCCAATGGTTAAAGAATGTCCACCATATTTATAATCATTCATCTGACTTAGGAAAAATTTGATATGCATCTAACATTTAATATCATATAAATAAATAACATAAATCCATTATGAATATGTTAATTATAACATTCATGAATTTCATTTATCAGTTGCATTTATGGAATTTTCATGCATCACATCTACCAATTTATGCTTCATATTTCCTTGATTACATGAATATGATCTTACCAATGCATGACTAATTGAATAGCATATGCATACAATAAAATTATATTCTTTAATTAGAACTTTTCATTATTACCTATCGAGGAGTCTCCTCCAATCTTCTACTTCAAATTTATCTATGATTATAAGTCACTTTGAAGCTTTCTCTTTGCATATGACCAAATTTATTTAGGACACCATAAGTGATAACATCTTTAAGAACTTTTACTACTAATTGGAAATCCATACTAAGCACATACCAAAATAACTTACCTTGATTTCGTATGCATTTAATCGAGTCAATCAGCATGTATTATATTTGAAACAAATTTAAATGTGTCTAAAATTTTAATTATATTTTCTTTAAGTTGTTTATACATAAGTTAAGGGACCAATTAGAATATTCTAGACATTGGTCCCAATTCTTAAAAAAATTAATAATAATGTCCCTACCACTCTATCATGAAAAAGAATTCCTGAATTTTAATCGATTAGGTGATTAGCTAGCTCCCCAATTCAGGCTTGGATAAGTCCATATTTTGTACTGCATTAGCTAGGTTGGGGCTACTATGGTCCAATGTCTAATTTTGATTTATAATCCAGGGCATATTTTGAATCATATGATCCCAATCTCTGGGAATATAATCCTAAATTTCTAATAAATTACTCAACTAATATTAAAAATTTTCTCAATCCGTAATTTAAAGCCCAACATTTAGCTTAGATTGGGACACTTCAGAATTATTTCAAAATTTCGAAGTGTCTCATACTTCTCCTCCTTTGACCTCCAGAAGTAAGTGTTCAAAATTCAATCCAATCCTTGTCGAAAATCTAAACCCACCTCCTTTGATATCATGCCTAAAAAATTTCTAAATAGAATTTTTGCAGTTATTTTAATTAAGAGTTTTCAAAGGAGACTCTAATTTTCTATGATGTAATTAACTAAGAGGGCTTTTGCTTGTAGGAGATTTAAAACCAACGTTAATTTATCAAAACCCAATTAATACTTGTTTTGGGAAATCAAATATATAATGATCGCTATAGTCATATTTTGATAATTGCTGAAGGATAATATCTTCTTTCTTTAGAGAGATATGTCTTATGTTAACATAAAATTGAATATAAAATTAACGATCACTCCTCTTGATTATTGTAGTCCGATTTTTTACTAAACTTCATTTTGACCCTTCGACTTCATATGTGATTCTTTCTTAAATCAGGCTATGACATTCTAGAAAAAATCTTTAATTATGAGTATTAACTCGTTAAGAGATTTTATCTTCACCTTCTAAGGTGGTATATTATCTCTAATGATAGGTTTGATTTTAGAATTGAAATTCAAATTTAATTTCTAATTTCTACAAAGAAATTTAGTTTAGATTTGCTTTTCACCTCACAAGGCAAATCACCTCTTCATACAAAACATTCTGATCAGATGGAAATTATCATCATTAAATAAATGGGAGCTATCAATATAGTGTATAATAAGCATCACGTCAACCTCAGTCCAAATATTGTTAATACCTAACTTAATACACATATTAATATCATAATTAAGGGCATAAAGCTCCACCAAAAAGGTAGTGAAAACAGAAATAGGACTAGCAAAACCCTGAATCACCTTACCAAGATGATCTCTCAGAATACCCCTACAACCAGCCACATTCCCATCAAAAGACCCATCTGTGTCGAGCTTAAACCAACCAAGAGAAGGTTTATGTGACTGGATTACCCTATCCCTTCTCGTCTTTGTAGAAATAATATTTTGAATACCAAACTAAGAAGCAGCAAAAATGTAACCTTTAAAATTCTTAGGTTTAATGAGTTTAGCAACATGAAGATGTATGATTTTTTCTTTAATATTAAGGATGATACACTTAACATTCATAATGATCCCATCATGTTTGGCATCATTTCTACTTTTTTGAATGTACCAAATGATAATATTAGGAAGAATATTTCTAATATGACATTTAGATTTAACAAACCAACTTTTGATAATATCAATAATATTGTTGTAACCATGAGAAAAATTCAAGTTAAAAAATTCTTCAAAATGAAGTCACACTTTAACAGTATTAGATGACCCAACACACAATAATAACAACATTGACATTTAGAAATAACATTAAAATCTCTTTTAATAAGAATGATGTCAACATGGATAAAATTGTGAATCACTCTCCAAGTTAGAATAGAATAAGAGAAGGGAATCGAGTTATGCCAAATAGTCGAAAAAAGAGGGTTAGCCGACCTATCATCTTTAATTAAGCTCCAAGCTTGTTTAAATGCAAAATTATCATTATGAGCCTTTGTAAAAAGGATACAATCCTCTTTGTTAACCTGTAGAGAAATATAACAATATTATTACGAACAACATCTTTCAACACATCGATATTCCACTTCCCATCAGATATAATGCTTTTAACTAACAAAGGGGAAATAGATCTAGTATTTAATAAACTAATAATGGAATAATTGCCAATCCATTGATCTTTCCAAAAGAAAACATCACCACTACCCCACTGAATGAACTTCTCCATCTTCCAATTAATGCTACAAAGCCTTTTCCATGTGGAGGAATCTCCCTTTTAGGAACACATAAAAGAGGATGATTATTTCCACAACATTTGCTATATAAGAAATTAGCCCATAAACTCTTACTAGATCTAAGGTTGAACCAAAGTTTATAGAAAAAAGCTTGAGTCATATTAAACAAATTCTTACAGCCAAGCTCACCTTCCTCCAAACCACCACAACACTTCTTCCAAGAAGCCTAGATAATAGTTAGTTTTCCAATTTTATCCCCCCCAAAAAACTTGTTGATTAACTTCTCAATTCTATTACAATAAAAAATAGTGGGATTTAAATTATGCAATAATAAATAGGCAAAACATAAAGAAAACTTCTAATTAAAACAAGTCTTCCACCAAATGATAATAAATTTAAAGCCCAACTGTTAAGTTTTTTTTGGCATAGTCATGATGATTCCATAAAAAAGATGAGATTTTCTCTTATCCTTATAGAGAGGTGTACCCAAATAAGTGATTGACAAAGACATATGAGATATAGCAAAATTTTTATGAATTCTATTAATACTTTGAGATCCAATAGACTTACAAGTAATAAAGCCACTTTTGTTATTGTTAATTTGTTAACCACTAACTTGTTGGAATTGGTAGAGGAACATGAAGAGAATACTCAACATTTTAATAGAACTATTAGTGAAAATAATAAAATCATTAGCAAAATTATAATGAGAGACAAGAAAACTCCCATAGGTACAAAAATTAAGAGAAGGATGTAAAACATAAAGCTTCTCCAAACCTCTTGAAAGATATTCCATAGCATTTATAAAAAGGGCCGAAGATAGGGGGTCTCCTCTCGTCTGACACCATGAGTAGAAGCAAAGAAACCATGAATACTCTCCCATTAATGATAACAGAAAAATAACAATTAATAATACTAATTTTCACCAGATTAATGAACTCCTCATTAAAACTGAATTGGACAAGAATAGTATAAAGAAAATTCCAATTTAAATTGTCATAAGCTTTTGTAATGTCAATTTTAATAACCATGTTACCATCAAAAATGGGTTTGTGAATATCATGCACCAATTCTTGAGCAAGAAGAATATTATCGAAAATAGAATGACCTTTAACAAAACTAGTTTGTCCAAGGGAAATAATTTTAGGAAGCATTAAAGTCAATCTCCCTATAATGATTTTAGAAATCCATCTATTAAAAAATAAGCATAAGCCAATAGGTTTGAAATCATTACAGTAATTAATAGCTTCTCTTTCAGACACCAGAAAAATAACAGTATTAGAAAAAATACTTGGGATAAGGGTTACCCATAAAAAAATCTACAACAGCCTCCACCAAATCCTTTTTAATAATGTTCCAAGCTTTTTGAAAAAAAATAGTAATGAAACCAATAGGACCCGCAACAGAATCAGAGTTCATTTTATTAATAATGTCTCAAATTTCCTTCTCGGAAGGGTTGACAGTTAAGATAGTATTATCATTTTCATCAATCAACTGGGTATGAGAGATCTATCAATATCTAATTGAGGAATAGAATTCTTGTTAAAAATATTAATAAAATAGTCAATACTAAAAGCATAAATCATATCAGGAGAATTTAAAACCATGCCATTAGGATGAGTAATTTTATGAATATGACTAGAAACCTTTTTGTGATTAGCAATAATGTGAAAAAATTGTATCATGAGAATTTATACATGATTTTTCACATGTCATTTCCTTTAGTATGCAATTACTTCATGCCAAATTTCCTTTAGCATATTCTTACTTTCGAGCATAATTCAAACCATATTTAGGACAATATGGTTCCTTTTTTTTTTTTTTTTTCATTCTATCCTTTTAATGGGGTGAAGAATGACCATATAATTAGTTTGAAAGAGCTGGATATTTTATAGAGAGCTATTCGATCGTACCACCTAGGAAGATGAAAAACAATCAAATTTTTTCTCTTCAACATGAGAATTAATGAAAGATGCATGGATTGATAGTCTCCTAGAGATTTTCTCTTTGTGACATCACATGTTAAAGCAGGTTTAAATATTATGAGGTTTTGATTTCTGATAAGCTAAATCCTCTTTAGTTAAATATATCTCAGATGTGATATTTGAGATCACCTTGCTAAGGATATTTTTTCATACTGTCAATTCAAAAAGGAAAACATATCTAATTAAGTTGAATTCCTAGCCTAATTAAACTTACTTATGTGCTAGTCAAGCACACAACTCCCCATATTGGGATAAAATAGTGAGACATATAAATGCCCTATGTTTCTTCATGTCACCACCCATTAATTTACAAAGAAGAGCAACAACAATATTTTGATTATTCTAGTCTGACATTCAGTGAATAATTTAATTTATCATAAAAAATTGATCATTATATTTATTTGGAAGAAAAGCATGCAACAAATCATACAAGAAAAGAAAAAAAAAAGTAAATGAACACCATAATTTAACGTGAAAAAATCGAAATTGGAGAAAAACTACGGAACCACACTAAATCAAAAAATTTATAATACAAAATTGGAAGAATTAATATAAATCTCTTTCTCTCTCACTCTCTCCCTATCTCACTTTAATATTCACACAATTCTCCACTCAAAACAAACAATATTATATCTTATTAGTTTCCTAATAAAAAAATATTTACCATTTTAATTTTTAATCTAAATAAGATACCATCACATAAATATAAGATAAATAATATTTTCTTCGAAAAAAAAAAATCTGATCATCACCAGAAAATAATTATCTTTCTTATTTTGATCATTCATCTTATATTATTTACATAAATTTATAATATATTAGGATAAATGGCATGAATGAGGACCCACATAGATCATTTAGATCATACATTGCATCAGCCAAACAAATAACAAATATTATTTCTCTGAGCAGAAGGTGAAGCTATGAGCTACGTACCACCAGTTTATTACTTTAATTCTTTAAAAAATGCCAATCCATGCAATTACACGTAGATATCAGATAAGACAAAGCTCTAAAATAAGACGTCCAGTCTGCAGAACATGCATGATTTGCAGTACAGTTAGGAGCTGTATTGCATCTTATTCTATTTAGAGCCGTGTTGAATCTTAATCAGGGGAAATTATTCCGTGTAGAGTCAGGACAGAAAAGATGAGTTTGAATTATGAGTGTACAATATGTATAATATTTGTATATAATTTGGTTCAAATTATATACACAACATTTGTATATACTAACAGTGTGGAAGCATCTCTTTTGTCCGGGAGTGATTATTGTGTACGGACATCGGATGTATCAAGAGATCAATAAAAATGCGTCACATCACTAGGTGCTCAGTACCGACAGCAGTAGCGGTTGGTACCGCTGTCCAGACACAATAATTTTTCTCTGTGGACTCTGCACGAAATATTTTTTTTTCTTTAATGAGAGAGAGGGAGAGAGAGAGAGAGAGACACTACAGGAAATTTTTACCGTCAGTATAACGGCTGGACAGCCGCCGGTGAATCACCGGCAGTTAAACCGCCGGACACAATCGGCGGCTATACCACTGGCATACCGACGGTGATAAAAACCGTCGGAAATACGCCGCCGGTAATGGTTTCCGGTGCCATTTTTTTCGGCGGTCTAAGAATCGCCAAAAAGCCGCCAATTTTTTTCAAAATTGCTGAAAACCATTAGTTAACCGCCGGTCCAGGCCGCGGGTAATCGATGAATTCCTGTTGTGAGAGAGAGAGAGAGAGAGAAGCTGAAGAAGGAATGGACGTCGATTACTATCTTATTATCTTTTATTTGGTCAGTTTTTGGACGTCGACGCTGAAGAGAATTTAATTGCAGTAGTCTAGAAAGCAGCGCTAGGGTTGTTGAAAAGAGTTGGCAGGTTAAGTTAAGTCCAACCCAAAATTAAGCCACCCTAATTCAATCATCCGAAATTTTAAATTGATTCGAACTTGACATGCTAGCAACCTGAATGATATAACCCGACTAGTTAATCAATTTTGGTTAATTTTTTTATAACTTATAATAATAAAATTTAAACTGGTCTGAAAACCTAACCTAAACCCAAGATAATTCGAAAACCTAACCTGAAGTAAAACAGGTCAATTTGAACCTAGATTTTTTTGGTAAGATTCGGGCTGGGTAAACTCACAAACACATCACACATATGCTAGACTTGAATCCAAGATCTCTTAGTTGGTAGTCATTGCTCTCAACCAACAGATTAAGATGAGCTGCGTGATATATATGAATTAGTATGAGAAAAATTTAATAGTAATTAAGTGAGATTTGTTAATTACAATAAAGTAGTGGAACTCTAACATAAATATTAAGGTGCCATGTGTAATTGTTGGAGTTTTATGGCATGGATGTGAAAAGATAGACTAAAAAGGATAAGTTATAATGTCTGATTGATTAAAGTGAATAATATCTTAATAGATTGAACTACATATGCTATAACTGTACAACACAATGGTTTCAAAATAAAAAATAATTGTCATATATGATTAACGTAATGTTATGCCATGAGAGCTACTTCTTAATCTTCTAATAAAATTATGATTTATTTATGGATCTAAATGCACAACACCTTAATAGATTCAATTATAGGTTTTATACCATAATGGCATTAAAATAAATACAAAAAGCAATAGATGAGAATTAATTGTTACATCATTAGAGCCATGCACCTCTAATACTTATAGTAAAATAATGAATTATATCTGGCTAAAGTGAATAATATCTTAATATTTATATAAATGAGGATTTAAATGTGACACATAGAAATATGATGTTCTAATTAAAAATATTTTTTATACAAAAAAATAAGCAAAAGAAAGAGAAATAAAATAAATTATAAAAGTTATTTGAGTATTCTTCAAAATAATTTAATTTTTTAAAAAAGAAAAAGAATCACTAATGAAATACTAATTAAATATTTTCTTTTAAAATTATTAAAAAAAGAAAAGAAAATTATAATTAGAGAATCTCAGGAGCCCACTAGACTATAATTGTACTTAAGAAGGAAGCAATTATTGTTGTACCTTAGACCGACATATAATTTTTATTTATTAAATTAAGAAAATCATGCAATCTCTAATGAAATGAAACTGAAAGGATAGGGTTCAAATTGTAAAACTGAGAAAAAAAATATGACATAATTGAAGACAATCATCAGTGCAGATTAAACTTATTTATTTTTCTCAAAATTGTGAAGCGTGCTTGCAAAATAATAATTCAATTGTATTTTGGTTACTCAAATGAACTAAAATCTTTTGAGGCTTATCCTTTCAAAAGGAGAAATTATTTGGGTAAATTTTTAAAATAATTATGATTAAGAATTTAATTAACTATTAAATCAACAAAAAACACTAAAAAAAATTCAGGAGAGTGAAAGTAGGAGATAGAGAAATAAAGTAAGAGAAATAAATAAATAAAAATCCAAAACAATTCTTTTTTCTTGTTAACGTTGTGTTGGAGAGGAGGTACAACACTTTTTTTTTTTAATTAAAATTTTAGATGCAAATATTTTTTCTTAATTTTTAATAAATAATTTAGAATGAATTTTTTTTTTAATGTTTTTTATGTGTCAAAAAATTTCACAATTTAGTTTATCATAATCAATTTAAAAATACATCTTTTTTCATAATATATTATCATTATTTTAAATTTATCTTGTTCCAAAGAAAATAATATTTTAAATAAATATTTATTTTATTTTTTATTAAATTTAAAAAGTAAATTAATTTTTATTAAATATAAATAAAAAACCACGTTTATATTTTTTCATTAAATTTAAAAGTATATATATATATATATATATAATTTTTCTAAAAATTATGTTATATTTATTAAAATTATATTTAGTATTTATTAGTATTAATTATGAAATTAATTTAAAATTTTAATAAAAAAATAAGATAAATATTTATATAAAATATTATTTTCCTTAAAACAAGATAAATTTAAAATAATAATAATGTATTATGAATAATTAAAAAAAATGTATTTTTAAATTGATTATGATAAATTAAATTGTGAAATTTTTTGACACATAATAACTCATAAAAATATATCATTATAAATTATTTATTACAAAATAAGAAACTATATTTGTATTTAATATTTTAATAAAAAAATAAAAAAATCTGATGTAGCTCCTCTCCAACGAACTGTATAAAAAGAAAGAATTAGGTTGGATTTTTTTATTTCTCTTCTATTTTATTTATCTATATTTTATTTTATTTATCTCTCCCTTTCTCTCTCCTGTAATTTTTTTAAAGGTTTTATGACTTAAGCAAGTCGCCCAATAAATGGGCGACTTTGCCTAGTTCTAAATTTTTTTATTTTGTTGGTTTAATAGTTAATTAAATTCTTAACGATATTTATTTTAAAAATTTACCCAAATTGTTTTGTGCGGACACTAGATGATCCAGAGACCAATTAGAATGTGTAACGTCACCCGATACATAACATTACTGAGAACCAATACAGAGCAAAGAAGTGAAGTGATCCGTTCTGATTGATCTCTAAACGCCGTCCGCATAAAATAATTTTTCTTTAAAAAGAGATACAAAAGCGTAAAAAAATGCTAGATAGGTCTAGTTCTAATTATATATATAAAAAGATTAATGATCTATTTGAGATGGCTATAGAATTTTATAAACTTGATTGTCAAGTTGCTTTGAGAAAAGTAACTTAAGCTTCATTTGGGATGACCTTTTATTACTTTTTAAATTGGCTTTCTAGTACAAAAATTTCTAACTCAAATATTTTTTCTATTAAAAAATCGTTTTAGAAATAATAAGAAATATGTGGTACATTAGTCTCAAAGAAATAAGAAAGTAATAGGTAATTAATAAAATTATGATTATTGTTTAAAAAACAAAATAAGGAGAAAACTATCCCAAATAGATAGTACGTATAATCAGTCTCTCAGTATGAAAGTTTACTACTTTTTAAGAGAGCGGAAAAGAGACTAATGATATGTAGAGTTTTCTCATATTATTGTTTAGCCTACTCAAGACCTTTTTTACAAATTCCATGAAGCAAGTTGAAAATTTTGTAAGGAGGTCATCTTTAAATCTCATGTTCTCATAATAAAATGTTGCTCTTGTTGATATTTAGATTTGCAAAATGTGAAAGAATTATTTAGCGGCTGAAGAAGATGGGAGAAGACTTCAAGCAGAAGCTTTATTCAAACACTGGGGATGTTAGCACCTCATTAATGAAATATTCAATTGATAGCTCTCTCTTATTTTATGATAAGAAGGTTCTAGAGCTTTCCAGTTAAGCTTAATGAACTTAGTTGACTTCTCTTCCAAGATGATTGTTTGCTAAGAGAGCAGATCACAGTCCAGTACTTATCCGCAGTTTTGTTGCTGTTGTTACTGAAATATCTTTTTATGTGGAAAAAACCTTCAATAGCTAGCTCTTTTAGCAAATATCAAGCGTTCATTGAAAAATATGTTCGACTTCTTGCTCCGGCCTTCGGTAACGAGAACTTTTTTAGTAGTGAATAGTGATAGCAGAAACCTTCTGATAGTTCATTTCTTGTGGCTGTAGCTGTAGATATAAGAGGACTGTCCATCTTAAGCTCTGCAACCAAATGATCTGTTGGTTAAAATTGAAAGCACAATCGTTACTTACATCATTGACCAATGCATTATACGATGGTTTACTTGCCTGCAGCCCTTAGGCATAACTACCTCTTTTACATAATTCAAGAGTATATATATCCATTACTCAATTTGCAAGTGCGTAGAGGCCTCTCAGAAGTTTACAAGCTCTCCTGAATATGCGCGAGGAGCCAAGAATTGATTCGAAGATTTACCATTCGGCTCTAGAAGGAAATGCTCGAGGCGAAAGACTTAGGGGCTGTTTGGTAGCAGGAGTTGGGTCGGATTTGAGTGAAATCCAGCCAAATAGCCTAAAATGCAAAAAAAATCTCACCGCAAATGAAAGCCGCCGTAGACGGAAAATTCTGCATTTACGTGCTAAAGCCCAGATTTTCGAAATCCTATTTTTTTTGTCGGATTTATGAAATCCATTGGCTCTAGAGTAAGAGTCTTCTCGTTAAATCCACTTTATATCCAAACCGTCACACATGATTTAATAGGATTTTATCATGAATGTTATCAAACAGTTTTCAAGATTTAGGCCCCTCAGGATTTCTGAATCCAGATTTAGTGGATCTATAAAATCATACTTAAATTAAATTATGGGTGCTACCAAACAACCCTTTAGGGCATCTCCAACCGAACTCCAAACGCTTGAATGGCGTCGCTCGCGAGTTCCAGCCGAACGGTAAAACTTTCGCTATTTGGTTGCGGGTGAACAGTGGGACGCCAATATTGGAGTTGCATTGTTCATCTTCGCCATTTTTATGTCTCTACCGAACTTGTCAAAGAAACGCACGAAAGAAGAGAACGACCGTTACCTTCGCAAATGGAGTTCGATTGGAGATGAATCACGACATTTTTTAGTTTCACGACATTTTGGAGTGAAAAATGAGATTTTCGGTTGGAGATGCCCTTAGAGCCTGTTGTTATACAAATTGCTCTAACAGAAGACCAAAGGGAGGTATATTCTTCTACGCATTGGAACTACACCATGTCAATAGTCATGTTAACGCCGGGTGGTCGAGTCTTCTTTGACCACTCGTCATAGAAAACTCGCCATCAGGCATGATTAGCCACAACCATGAGTGAGACATAGGTCACCAGAGAAACCACATGGATGATAGAAGAGCACATGTATCACATGAATATTCTGAAACTATTGTAGTTGCTCTGAAAATATTTGTCAATTATTTGAATGTCCATTGTCCACATGATTGATTTGGACTTTAAGAAATATATGTGATCGTTGTAGATCATTGAACTGCCATATTTAGGTATTTTTTTCTTAATGAAATATCAGTGATTATTTGATTGTTCATATTTATCTGCTACTATTATTATTGAAATATCTATAATTGTTTGATTATACTTGTAATTTGGGCTCTATTCTTATCTTTTGTATCAAAATTTATCTTTTATTTTTCCATGTTCCAAGCGGTAGAAAAGCCATCAGTAAATCCTATTCGCAACATTTTGTGATGCAACTAAAAAAATTTTGAGACGAATAAGCCATCGGTATACAATGACTTTTGCTATAGTCATTTTGACGCAAAAAATTTGCCAGGCTTAGGATTTATTTGGGATAACTTTTTAGCTACTTTGATTTTCAGCCAACAATAATAATTTTTTATTTTTCACAACCAAATGATCGGTTGGTTAAAATTGAAAGCTCGGTTATAACTGATATCTTTCACTTAAAATAAAATAGATTAAATGAACCAAAGCAGATTACAAATTAAAATAATAATACTGTATAACTGGTTAATGCACCCTATAAATATAGGCATTGAAAGCCCACTTTCATTTCAAGTGAAAAGCAAATTAAAGCTCCATCAAAGAAAGTAATGTCCAAGCAATGGCTTATAAAGAACATGCCTGTGTTTGCTATGATAAGCTTGCAGTTCATATATGCAAGCATGGCCCTTGCAACCAAAGCTACCTTGGACGAGGGATTCAGCCCTGTAATCTTTCTTGTTTACAGGCAAATAGTTGCCTCTATTATCCTCACACCAGCATCCATCATAAATATGAGGTTTGTTTGCATGTCTCTCTAGCCATCTTTCTCTCTCTCTCTTTGCTTTCTCTCTATCTGATTATTCATTTGGTAATAGTAGGAAACCAACTGAAAAGACTATGGGAATGAAGGGTTTCTTTCTGGTGTTCTTGGCTGCTCTTGTTGGGTATGCTTTCCTTAATTTTCCAATCCATTAATTATGACTCTCTAGGACCTGTTCACAGGTTCTATGCATGGTGAGTTGTTTTGAAGGCATTGTAATTGATTATATTTATCGTTTTCTGTTCTTAGAGTGGCAATGAGTGCGAACCTCTATTTCAAAGGATTGCAGTTGGCTTCTGCATCTGTTGCTACTGCCATATCTAACATAGTACCTGCTGTAACATTTGTCATAGCAGCTGCAGTTGGGTAATTCGTTATTTTCTACTTGGACTTCGTTTGAGATAACTTTTTTATTGCTTCTTAAAGTAATTTTTTAGTTAAAAATTTAAAATATTTTACCTTGAAAGCTGCTTAAGAAACAGTAGAAAAGGCGCCGTCCCAAATAAAGCCTTAGTTGCATTCCGTTTGGTGCCTATTTTCTATTTATTTTTTGGTAGGAAAAGCAGCTATAGAAAAGCAGATTTTTATATTTTTTTACCGAAATTTTGCTTTGGAAAAATTACTTCTGAGAAAGCAAAGAAAACACAAATTATGATAAATCAGAATGGAGAAGGTGAGACTTGGGAACATTAGAAGCATGGCTAAAGTTCTTGGAACAATTATATGCCTCTGTGGAGCTACTGTCATGATATTATCGAAGAGCCAAAAGCTTATGAACAGTGAGATCAGAAAGATTATCGTAAGTTCATTATTACAATTAGCAGCAGGAGACAAGTGGCTACTGGGCGTCTTCTTTCTTATAGCATGCTACACTTGCTGGTCTGCTTGGCTTATTATACAGGTTAATTATTAATTGGATCTTAATCTCATCTATTACAGTTTATTTTTTGGTTCTAAAAGACTTCAAAAAATTTATTTTTGATAATTTTGCTGCAGGTGCCAATATGTAGAAACCATCTGGATCCACTCTCGCTATCTGCTTGGATGTCTGTAATATCTGTTTGGCTAACAGCTATTTTAGCTCTACTCGTAGAACCAGGCTGGAGGGTCTGGAGACCTGTGTCAGGCTTGTCTCTTCTGTTTTGCATTTATACTGTGAGTTTACATCAAATTAGACGTAGGAATCTGCTGAGTACTAATTTAGCTGCAAAATCTAGTTATTATTAACAAGTACTTCTATTCATATTTTTTTTATCTAATACTTTTATTTTATGATCATTAGAACAGCAATTTTATTTAAAATTCTTATTTCCAGCATCTATTTCATGATCATGCAGGAAAATCTGCCATTACCATTGGACTTTCCGGCGGGCAGACAAACGCCGGAAAAAGCGGCGGCCTAACCGGAGGAATATATGCCGGTAACATAACGGCGAAATTTTTGCCGAAATTTCCGCCGTTAGAACAACGGCGCATATTCCGCCGGTTTTTCGCTGGTATTTAAAAATTTCGGCGCAATTTCTGCCGGTTATTACCGGCGTAAATTGCGTCGGCTTATTTAAACTTGACGAATAGTTACCAACGTATTATCCGCCGGTAATAGTATCGACGGATAATCCACCGGAAAATTCAATGGAAATTGCCCTATTTCGACCCCTTCACCTTCTTTCTTCTTATTTCTTTTCCTCTTCCTTCAGTTACAAGAAATTTCCGGCGGATTTCTAATGTTACAAGAAATTTCCGGCGGATTTCTACTGTCACCGGCTGATTGGTAACAGATTCAATCAGCCGGTAACAGAGCATTTTCCTATATCATGATTAATAATCAAATTGCTTATAATTTATCCATGCCAGTGAAATAATTATCAAGTATAATTAACCTGCTTGGCATTTTTTTTTTATTTGAAGGGATTCTGCTGTGCTGTTAGCTACTTTGTCCAGTCCTGGTGCATAGCAATCAGAGGACCTCTATTTTCTGCTATGTTTAACCCTCTCTGCACTGTGATTACTACAATTGCTGCTTCCTTCTTGCTCCATGAAGAACTCTATATAGGAAGGTAAGCACAATTATCAATTCATTTTGTTACAAAACTTCAATAATAATCTTCCTAAATTATTGAATTATAAGTACAATTTTTTTGTTTTCAAAATGTTTACTGGCAAAACATCTTTGATCAGCTTGGGAGGTGCAGCAGCCATTGTAGCAGGTTTGTATGTTGTGCTTTGGGGGAAAGCTAATGACATAAATGATGGTAAGAAACAGCATGGAGCTGATGATAATGACAGAATGATTAGAAATTCTGAAGAGAATGATCACGAGAAGATATCTGAAAATAACCTCGAAGAAGCCTTACTTAGTTCTTTAAATGAACACTGTTAATTAGTTTTCATTTCATTGAATTTTTCATAAATTATTTTGGTGCGCTGATAATCCTTATTTTCAGCATCAATTAAATCCTTTTTTTCTTCCTTGTTCCTTAAAAGCAAGAAATAAAAAATTTAACAATAATTTATATTTTTTTTTCTTTACCACTCAATCGTTATATACGCAGATTTACAGCGGTTAAAACTAGCATTGTGAACTAGGGGTGTCAATTAGGGTTAATATGTCGGTTTCAGGTCGATTCTGAGTTGACTCGGGTGTAAACAGGTTGACCCGAATCCGACCCGTTTAGCTAAATGGGTAAAGATTGCCAACCCAGACCCAACATGTGTGGGTTGCCGAGTTGACCCGACACAACCTGCTAAAAAGTTCAGGTTGGGAGCGTGCAAGGTGGGCGCATGCTACTGCCTAGCAGGCTAGGTTGGCTCCTGGCTGGGCGTGAGTCGCGTGACGTGCGACAGCGACACTCATTGCAGAAGTCGAAGCAGTCTAGGGGGGCTAGGTTGGGCTAACGGAACCGGACCCGGGTCAACCGAACTCGACCCATTCTTTTAGACGGCTCAAAAATCCAAATCCGGACCCGACCCGTTTTACAAACAGGTTGACCCAAACCCGAATTTTTCTTGGTCGGGTCCGAGTCGGGTTTTGGGTCATGTCAACTTTTTAAACCCCTATTGTGAACTCTGTTCTCCATCAGTTTTAAAACCCATGTGAAATGCCTTAGCAACAGACAATGATCATGACAATCTTGCAGCGGTTTAGGAACCGTAATATCATAAAAGTCAATTTTAAGTATTGTGAAAGTTTTTTTTTTTTGGTAGTGAGACTAATCATTTTACATTTATATACAAACAAACTTTTGACTATGAGATTAAATAAGAAGCTGAAATATATTTGAACACATTATTTCAAATAGTTAGCCAATTATTATATTTTTTAATAATTTATATGCATCTAGAATAAAAAAGTTAATATATGGACAAGCTCATTTGATATAAAGAAAATGATGTACTAAACTCTCACATTAAATTTTAACTTATTGAGCTTCATCTTTTTGTTTTTTTCAGAAGTGTCATTTCTCATTTATTGTTGATGTTCTATGATTAATTTGTTTTTTTTTAATTAAAACCCACAGAAGGGGCCTACGTGTTAATTATCCAAAAAAAGGTTACAAGGTCCTTAAAAGGAACCTCCAGCTCACTACCGCTCAAAAGAGCTACATTCCAAAAATAGAAAAGAAAACCTATGAGCCAGTGGTTCCTTATACTAAGATTACAAAAGTAAATAAAGTAAAATACAGGTCTGTGATACGCCAGAACCCAAAAAAGGAAGCTAATGATAACAGCGATCAGCTCAGTCTTCCTGCAAAAATAATAGAAGCAGAAAACGGAAAAAGCAAACCAAAATAAACGTACCTTGTAATCAGAATCGGAAAGTTCTTGAAAGAAATACCTGCGAAGAATCCTCCCAAAAAGCTAATATATATATTAGAATGAAACTTAACTAAGATAAAAAACCCACTTTCAAAAATAGAATTGCAGTACAGTCCTATAGGAGTGAAAATCAGGATGCCAAGATGCTCAGAAAAAGAGAGAACAGGGGAAAGCTCAGTAACCTGGAAATAATGCCCCTTATAGTTCATATAGTGATCACAGAAATAATGAAATTTGATGAGCTTATACTCACAGAAATGAATTAGCTCAAAGTAGGAATTGAAAATCACATTCATATACTGATTCATAGAGATACCAACCCAGATGAACTCAATATTACCACTATCCAAAATATTCCCAAGATCCCCATTCACGTCCAAAAACACCTAGGCATTGAAGGTATTAACATAACAATCCCAGATGATCCCGATACCATCAATGTTCCAGAATCTGCAAAGACTCAAAAAAACCAAATAGAGGCACAGCGGCTGCACATCCATATTCTTAAGACAAAAAATAGGTGACCAACTTCCCAGCCTGATTAAGAGAACAAAGAAAAAACTGTCTGCACTTCTTGGTGTCGTAAAACAGAGCAAGAGACATAGTAAATAACCAAACTGGCATAACCAGGCTCCTTGAACAGCAAAAAAGAAAAAAGCTACATAAAACAGAGGAAGAAACCAAACTGACACCGGGTTTGTAAGAAACATAATTAAACAAGTCTAATATAAGGAAGGGAAGTTTTATCCAGAAAAACTAAACCTTTAAGCATGGTATTAAGGTTCGAAATGTTGAAATCATGAGATTCCCTCAACTGACAACCAACGTTTGCTAACCAATCAGCACAGCTGTTAGCTTCACGAAGAACATGAGAAATTTTGTAATTGATATTAGAAAGAGCCAATTTAATTCTTCTGATCAGGTAAAAATTATAAGGATTCCCCTGACACTTATCATTTAAAATATTAACCACAGATTGAGAGACAACCTCAATCCAAACATTCGAATACCCCAGATTAATACATTTTTTGATACCCTCAGCGACAGCAGAAAGTTCAGCAGTTAAGACCGAGCATTGATTTAAAGGGGAAGCAAAAGCAGATAACACTTTACCTTCAAAATTTCTAATGATACCACCAGTACCAGCAATGTTCCTCTTGACAGATCCATCAGTATTGAGTTTCACAAAAGGAATTTCCGGTTTCCTCCAATAAACAATTCTAGAAACTCTAGAATCAACATTTAAGTTGCTTTTAATACCAAGCCGATCAGCAAAATTAAAAGAGTTACTGCAGTTCTTATAAGAAATCAAGTTGCAAGAAGATAGAATATTGATTTTATGATTACTATTAGAAATAATAGTAGAAGCCACCATTTTAATATTTTCATACTTGGACTCATTTCTCGATTTCCAAATGTACCATATAATAAGAATCGGAATAAGATTTAAAATGTGGCCTTTAGAGCTTTGCACCCAATGATTCATTAAAGTGAAAATATCAGTAGGGTAGATCACCTGATTCAAATTTGACATGTCAACATAATGCTTCCACACTTCCATAGCAATACTACCATTAACAAAAAGATGGTTAATACTTTCAATATTGGCACAACAGTAGCATTTAGAAGGAAGATAGAAACCTTTTTTCATCATATTAGTATCCACAGGTAAAAAACCATTAAGACATCTCCAAGCTAGAATAGAATACGAAATAGGAAAGCTATTATGCCAAAGAGCAGTAAAAATAAGGGAAGATTCATGTTTAATACGAAAATCTTCCCAAGCATTTCTCATATTAAAATTGCCCGAAGGCGACAAAGAAAATAAAATTCTATCCTTAGAAGATAAATCTATAGGAATCGACCGAATATTCTCCACAAGAGGAAGAGGGAGGTACTCTAAAAGCTTAGAAGTATTCCAAGACCCATTGAAGAAAAAATCTTTAACTTTTAAATTCTCTTTAGTAATCGTGTTTAAATAATGATCAATGGAAGAGTAACCCATCCAATTATCTTGCCAAAAAGAGATGTTACCTTTACCAATACCCCACTGAACATACTTCTCAGCTTTAAATTTAATGTTGCAAAGTCTTTTCCAAGAAGGAGAATCATTAGACTTAAAACAATTCTATGATTAATTTGTTGATGTTGCATCTTCCCAATTTTTTAAAATATAAAGTTTTGTAATAAAAAAATTGTTTTAAGAAGTAGTAAGAAAGTTGTTTCAAATGAAGTCTAAATAAGCGACATTGAGTTTGAGTCACTCAACTCACTCATGAGTTGAGCTTAATTCTACAAATTCGAGTTGGCTTATTTATTATGAAATATAATAAATAATAAAAAAAAAATAAGAAATTAAAAGAGACAAAGTAAAAAAATCATTTGATACTTATAACATAATTTTTAAATATTTTTTAACAACTTCGTAATATTTTAAACGTATATTACATTTTTTTAAAAGGGGATAGCTCTCGAGCTAATGAGTTAAATTGTACTGGCCTAAACTTGACTCATTAACTAATCAAGTTGGACTTAGGAGCCATTTATCAAGCCAACTCGAGCCAGCTGAACTCACACCCTAAATTTACAAATTCTTCTATAACCTTCTAAGAAATGTATAATTTTATTTTTTTTCTGAAAACTTTGAGCCTCATTTTATTTCTTTATAGTTTTTCATTTCTTTATAAATTTATACCTCATAATACTTGAACTTCGCAAAGTTATTTTTGGATTAATATATAAATTTTTATTATCAAAGAAAAAATTAGAAAAAAAAAACCTCTATGGCTCCCATAATTTGACTATATGTATCGGACATAATTAATAAATTTATTGTGAATTTCTTATAAAATAAAATAAAATATTCTTCAAAATAAAATGGTCTTCCTAAAAAAAAAATCGTCAGGATATATGCACGTGCCTCGCGGGAGGGAAATTTTATTTGGTCCGGTGAACGTACGTAGAGCTACGTTCGGCCGGCACTAAGATCGTAGGCACAAAATGAGAAATACCCACCAAATACCGAGCAATAAAAATAATAACGAGAAATATCATTATGTGAATACAAAATACCGAGTAATACCTAGCAATACCGAGCAATACCGAGTAATACCAAAAAATACCGAGTTTTTTTAGAAAAAACTCGGTATTTTTTGGTATTGCTCGGTATTACTCGGTATTGATCTTCCCAGAGCAATATTCCTCGTTATTACCAAACAATATCTAGCAATACCGACCAAATACCGAGCAAAAACTGAGCAACAATCCTCTGACTGAACGTAGAACTACGCCCGGTCAGAGGACGTAATAAAAGTTCCGTGGGAGGAGCGATGTCTTATACGAAACTTACACGTGGTATTACACACAGGCATGGGGACATTAATTATTAATTGCAAATTACTATTTAATAATATATATAATTTAAATACTAGTGCAGCTCATGCATACTCATAGGAATTTAAAAAATAATTAAAAATTTATAAAATAATAATATATTAATTATATTATTTATGAAATAATAAATTTATTTTATAAGTTATCATTACTAATAAGTAATTTTTTAAGAAATAATTTTATTCTTAATGATAAACTTCAAAAAAAATTTGGCATAATTTTAAAAATGATAAGATTATTAATGTTAAAATTAAATAATATTTTTGAACACATATAATGCAAATGACAAATAAGAAATATATTATATGAACTAATTATTCATAAAAAATTGAGTTGTTTAGTAATATGAAATTTATAGCCACATCTTGCACTTATGTTATTGCCTATAATTTGTGAATTTCATTGCATCATTATTTATTTAGTACATTGAATTTCATTTTTTAGAATTGAGAGATTTAATTAGGCTTCATTTGAAATGGTTTTCTTACTATTTCTTTAAAAAAAAAATTAGTGCCAAAATTAAAAATTCTAGTACTAAAAAGCTGTTTTAAGAAGCAGTAAGAAACTCATTTTGAATTAAGAGACTTAGGTTTCGTTTTGGATGACTTTCATCCTGCTTCTTAAAATAATTTTATAGAACAAAATTTAAAATTTTTATACTAGAAAGCTAATTTAAGAAGCAGTAAAAATGCCGACCCAAACAAAGTCTTAGGCTTCCTTTGAGACAGCTTTCTTAAAACTTCTTAAAACAACTTTTTAGTATAAAAATTTAAGTTTTGGTATTAGAAAGTTGTTTTAAGAAGAAGTAAGAAAACAAACCTATATTGGGACTTATTTAGGCTTTGTTTGCGACAACTTTCTTACTGTTTTTTAAAGCAGTTTTTTATTACAAAAATTAAAATTTTACTTTTTAAAACAACTTTATTGTAAAAAAAATTTAGTTCAAGAAATATTTGTACTAAAAAATTGATTTAGAAAGCAATAAGGAAACTAACCCAAACGAAGCCTTAGAGACACAAAAGCTGAAGATGCAATTTTTTTTAACAACTAACCTAAAATTGTAAAAATAAATGACTAATTTTTCATAGAGGATAATTATGAATCATATTTATAATAATAATAGTATAAATATAAATTAAAAAATATCTATATATTTAGAGACATAAACTAAACTGCACATAATTTTGTTTAATAAATATATTAAAAAATAATAAAGTAATTTAAATCTAACTAAGATGATATAAAAATTATCAACTAAGGTTTATTTTGAGATAGCTTTCTTATTACTTTGTTTTATGACCACAATTTCTATTTGATCGTTGCTTTTAGCTACTTTCAATAGGAAATTGCTTTCTATAAGTTTTTTAAAAAGTTATTTTATGTATAGTAATTTTAAAAATTAACAAAAAGCTGTCTCAAATAAAACAAAAATAACAATATGGGAAGAACTATATCAACAATGAACTATAATTAAAATCACAAAGGATAAATTGGATCAGCAATAAACATTGAATTAAAAAAAAAAATCCTATTTTTATCAAACTCAATCATATTATTATAGTGAAAAAAGGCTATTTGAAATGCCATTAAGGCTTTATTTAGGATGGCTTTTTTATTATTTCTTAAAGCAATTTTTAGTACAAAAATTTTAACTTAACGTGGGCTTTTCGATGGGGGTATTTTGATTTTGGTTAAATTTAGCAAATATCACTTTAAAAATTATAAATAGACTCTCATTCATGACCCGAAAAATGAGGCTTGGAACCTAAACCTTGACATGAAATTGAAAAGAGCATATAGATATTAAGAACTGTAAAGCTCCACTAATGTTTGACGTCGATGATCACCATCAGCAACTACTATCACTTAACCTTAATTGTCGAATTGTTGTCATCTGACTACAATTGTCCAACTATGATCTCTTGGCCGCTAACATCTGACTAGGGCCTCCCGGTCACCATCACCTAACTATGATAAACCGACCACTGTTTTCTAATTACAATCTTTTATAAACTATTGTCAACAATGTCAACACGTGCTATAACCTATTAGGTTAATGCACACTTTTAATACAAAGACCCACACTAGCTATAATTTGTCGTTGATACATACCATTGCTTTATAAGGCCAGTGCATGCCATCATCAGAAACACTAGCTAATGCATGCCAACTTCATCAACTGTCATCACCAACAATACTAATGTTTGTCATCTCCAATAAAGTTGATACACATGATCAATACTAGGGGTGTCAATATTTAACACGACACGAAAACCCGACTCGAACCCGACCCGATTTCAAAACGGGGCGGGTTCGGGTTCCAGATTTTGACCCGTTTGAAAAACGGGTCGGGTTCGGGTTGACCCGACGGGTTGACGCGTCAACCCGCAAACCCGTTTACAAATGGCTGCCTGCACTGCCCAACCTGCCCGCAAAGCTAGTCCGCCTACCCAGTGCCTGCGTGCACCCGCACTGCCGCGCGCACCCGAGCTAGCCGGTGCTCTCCCACGCACCAGCGCTTGCCCGGGCGCCACAGGCACCTGCGTGGTTGCGCTCGCCCGCAATCCCCGTGCACCTACGCTCGCTCGCGCGTAATCGTGCTCGCCGCAGGACCGCCTGCGCGCTTATGCGCCCACCCACTCTCGCCGCCTGCGCGTCCGCGTGTTTCTCCTTACCGTGTCGGGTCAGGTCAACCCGATAACCCGACGGGTCGGGTCCGGGTCCATGTTTTTGACCCGTTTTCCTACCCGGGTCAGATTAGGGTCGACCCGATTGAACCCGGGTCAATTACGGGTCCGACCCGAACCCGACCCGTGACTCGAAATTGACACCCCTAATCAATACCAACTTCAATCCCTCACATCATGTAAGATTTATACCTAACTTTTTGGTCTATGGTCTCATATCCTCAAATAAGAACAATCAAATAAATCAAAAAAGATGTCTTGAGGATAACTCTAATACTTCAAGGCTCCTCCAACATCCAACACAAAATCCATCCTTCATATTTTATGTTTGCTACATTGTATCAACATCTTCTTCACTTACAAGGAAGGTCTTCATTTATAACCTAGGACATACCCTAATAGACTAGGTCTTTGCAATTTTTTTTCTTCTTAAAATTTTCATGTAAAAATTTTGATGCATCATATATGATAGTCGATAAACGAGATCAAGCGCAAAATCGGGGCAACAAATAACGAAAAATATGATGAAATATAAGGCAAAATTTTCGGAAGTAGCATGATGCAATTGAATTTTCGTGGAAGAAGCAGATTTATGAAATAATTTAAATTCGAGCTAATACGCTAAACCAAATAGCGCAGTGAGAATGCACTATTTTGTCCGGCGAAGTCTCAAGAATGCGCTGAACCATTAAGCGCATTCTTGAATGCGCTTAATGGTTCGGCGCATTCTTGAGAATGCGCCAACCAGCCCGGCGTATTCTTCACGATCTCTGCTTAGTTGGCTGTCATTTGATTGGATTTTTTGGAGTTTACCGGATACCAGATCCTCGAATTCCGCGGACCGGTGCGGAAATTAAAACGCAAATAATTGCGGTTGGTTAGACGTTTAGGGAGTGGGTGAAGAAGATGCCATGCAGATTTCAGTTATAAATAGGAGCAGAAGAGCTGAGCCGAAATCACAAGCTTCTTCAGTCTTTTGCTTTGTTTCTTACTGCTGCTGTGTTCATCCGGAGAGAGATAGGTGAGGTATGTTAAATTTTTTTTTCTTTTTATTTTATGTCAAAGTTTATGTGGTTAAGATGTAAAATTTGTTTACATTTATTTAAAAAAATTATGTATTATGAAGAAGTTTTAGGCTCCCCGCAGTTTTTGTGAGATATATTTCTATGTTGCAGCTTTGTTAGTTATTATTTTAGCAGTGAATTGTATTAATTTTTATCAGCAAATTTGTAGTTTATTTAAAATAAATTTGGTGTATTGTATTTATTTTTAGCATTTTTTGTTGTTTGGTCTGGTTTGTAGAAAAAAATTTATGAATGTTTTGTGGATAGTTGGTTGTATTTTTATTTTCCAAAGATCCCCAACTATGTAACATATTTTTAAAATAAATTTGTAGTACACAGGCAAATTCATCAATTTTTAATTTTAATAGTAGACTAAAAAAATAGATGTCGTAGCCTTTATTTCAGTTGTCCTAACTCCTAAATGACTTTCATGGAGGAATTCTTCGAAAAGAAGATTAGCAAGTAAGTAAACTAATGAGCTTAACAAATTGAAAATCCTCAAAGATTTATCTTATGATTATGAGATGAAATGAGTTATTCAAAATTAACTGAAGTTCAAATGATGATCCTTATTAATATTGATTAATAATAATAATATATACGTAACGCTTGATTTAGGAATATGCTAAATTCTCTCCTAAAAGAAGAAGAAAATTAAAAAAAATATATATTCCTGCTGCTAATAGTTTTTCTCTAATTATTGTTCTAAATAATATTTATTTGAAAGTATTCTTGTTGTTCCTTCACATTACAAAATTTAGACTCATATTTCATATTTTTTTAAAAAATCCCTAAAATTTAAAATTCATAGTTCAACAGAAATACTTCTTAAATAACCATTTGATGTTTTGAAGCTTTGGCGTATCACTTGTACTTTTATAAATAAAAAATTTAATATTTATCATTACATTACATTTTGATGCTCAATAATCAAAATACTTTTTTTAGGTATTAGACAAATTAGATGTAGGAGACATATGCCTTTGATATAGAACAAGAAAGCATATATTAATTCTTTTGGCTTAATTATGTCTTTATATATTCCTTTATTATGGACGGAAAATGGTCAAATATAAAATTTTTTACTTGTAATTGTAGAAAAAATTTCATAACGACAAAAAACTTGTAGACATTTTTGGCCGTATAAAGAAGTGATCAAAGGTAGATATTTCAATTATTTTTATCCTAAAAAGAGGATAGTATGTAAGATTCTATAACCAATTTTAAAAATATTCTTTTAAAAGTCCACATTTTATGTTTGGTTTGATCCTTAAGAGATAACACAAATAATATCGTGCAAGTAGATTATAATCAATGACCAATTTAAAAATTGACTTATAATGTGGATACCAACCTTCACCTGACAAGATTCAATTACTTGTAACGTAAAATTTGTGTTATCCCTATAATGCTGAAGGGACAATATTTTTGGTTGTAACTTTGTAAGTTATATTATTAGAATTAAATTTAAAATATTTAAATGTTAGAAATGTTTGAGTTAAGGTAGTCACATGTGATTAGTTGTATGAATTACATTTAAACCCGAAATTTTTTTTTTAAAATAAAAATTTATAAACTTATTTATGTTTACAAATAAAATTTGTCATCTTGTATGGAATTATATTTTATTTAATAATTATTAAAATCCTTTAAGATTATTAGTAGTAGTGCCAAAAAATCTGATAAAATTAGGTTTAGATTGCACTGAATCCTTAATTCTAGTACGTTAGACTTAAATTTAACTATTAATTTTGGAAGAGGCAACCTCAATTCATTTTGTAGTTTAAAAATATAGTAAGAAGTACATAAATAATAGATTAACCTAAATCCTTCTATGTAGAACCTTAGACTAAATTTAACTATCAAATTGGAAAGAGAGAACATCAATATTTTTTTAAGTTTAAAAACATAATGAATACTATTAAGCTCACACCTAAGGAGAATAAATAAAATTGACCTATGTTTTAATGATGAAATTTTGAATTTTTTTAAAAATCAGAAGTAGATTAAATCCTTCTATGTAGTACCTTAGACTAAATTTAACTATCAAATTGGGAAGAGAGAACATCAATAATTTTTGAAGTTTAAAAACATAATGAATACTATTAAGCTCACACCTAAGGAGAATAAATAAAATTGACCTATGTTTTAATGATGAAATTTTGAATTTTTTTTAAAATCAGAAGTATATTAAATATTTATTATTTGTCCATAACGAATAAAAGGAATATTGAAGTATCAGTTCGATCATGAAACTAAATTATTAAATTGACTATCATAGAAAAACTAAATCGGGAATATTAAAATCATCCTTAAGGAGATTAAATGTTTACATATAGGGTGGATATGTTAGCCTAAAAAAAAGTGAGAAAAGATTCGTGCTATAAGCTGAATACATCATTGCGATTGAATAGAAGAATAAATTAATTTGATCTCATCGATAGGAATAGATTTAGTACATTGTTACGCGTTAAAATACATTTACTCTTGTAACATTATGACTATTTTGTTAAGTAAAAAAATTTTAGCGAAAAATGACATTCTTGGGATTAACCCTCAAATTTGTGTAATTTAGGACAGAATGTCACGCTTAATGTTATTTTACAGTGGGGAGCTTCGTATCGGGGATGATTTCACAGCGAGATACATCGGTGGACAGAATCGGCCAATAATCGTTGATTACGATATTTCTCTCACAATGTTAAAGAACAGAATTATGGGTGCACTTAGGATTAATTCTACAACAAATACTGTTAACCTAACATGTCGACTTCGGAATCATGGTGGATACTGCACTACACATGTAGTCGATGATGAGGTTTGTGAGTTTATGTTATTAGAAGCAAGAATTGATCCTGTCGTTGTTTACGTTGAGGCATAACAAATCAATCAATGTGACCTTGCTGGTTCATCAACGGAGATACATATGTAAGTATTTACAACTTCATTACATGTTGATGTTGTGATTAAATTCGTTATCTAAAAATTAAGCATAATTTATTCTTTTTGAATTAGTCCAAACACGTGGACTGCCCGCGGAAGTAATACGATTGAAATGCCACAAAACTTTTATGGTCGACTGAGTTTGTCAGAGCGAACAAACTTGGTGCAGGAACATCTACCTTCACGTACCAATGTGAGCGATCATCCACGTTGGTTCAGACCATGTAGTAATATATGTGAAGAAAACATTGTCTCTTCCTCATTCATGCCTCAAATAGAGCAAAACGATAATGTTTCGTCACACGGAGATGATATGTATAACAATGACGTAGATTCATACGAAACTATGGATAGTGGTAGCACTGATTCAGGGGATAGTTCTAGTCAACCTGAAATTGAAACACATGAACAAATGTACAATTATACGAATGATGAAAATTTTGGTGTTGAGTTCATTGCTGAGCATGCAAGACGAAATATTGCTGGATTAGAATCCATGGATGCAAATAATAATTTCAAGGAAACCATTCAAACAACCGAACAATGGGATGGTGATTATCAATGTGATCCTCCTATCATCAATATTGTTAGCTCAACAGAAGCAAACATTCCATCGGAAGTGTTTGCCATACGTTCATGTGATTGCGGTTGCAGGATATAGGCGATGGAATCACAATGCTTTCGTGTCTCAATACTACACACTAAACTCATATAAGGCAATATACTCCGGGCTTTTCCATGTTGTCCCTCCTAACGATGTTTGGCCAAATTTTAATGAAGGAGCAGGAATCATACCTTTGCTTGCACCAGCTTTTAGGAGACATGCAGGTAGACCAAGGACAACTAGATTTTGTAATACGATGGATGAGGCACAATCAAGCTCAAATAAACGGTGTGGACATTGTAAGAGAAATGGTCATAATAGGGCAACATGTCCGTATAATCCGGCATCGTCGAGGTAATAAATATAATCCCTTTATTTATTATATTAATTTGGGCTCATTCTAAACTATACACTGAAAATAACTCATTTACTTTTCTTCTTGAATTAAAGATACGGTCGATAGATCAAGGCATATGAATTTTGATCGGCGATAAAGGGAAAATGTTGATTGGTCCAGCTAGTGATGAGTTAAGCTTGTGAGGCACTTTCAGAAGTCAGAGTTGTAATATGTGTTGATGTTTGAAATTCCGATGTTGTAATGTATGTTTTTTTTTAAATATCGTATTTGTAGGTTGTGTTGTTTAATTCAGAACTGGTTAGATTTGCTCTTAGTTTTGACAAACTATTATGTAACTATTAATATAACATCTTGAATTAACTAATGTGCATCACATATTCAGTCATTATTATTATTGAATTTAGTTGGACTACTTATGATATATACGTTATAGTATTTTATGTATATTCAAAACTTATTAGATTAGCCACAAATCTCTAAAATTTGTGAAATATAGCTATAGCTGAAAGAACTCGGAGGCGGCGTGGTGGGTGTCGTACCACCCAACAGGAGAACACGAAGGAACCGATTCGAGAAATGAGCATAGCATCGCTGGGGGCATCTCATAGGACGCATGATCCAGATCAGGTTTAAATGAAATTCAAGTGTATTTATGTATATTATGAAGTGCATACATCTCTATCCTTCTTTTAATTGGTTATTCTTATATCCTTGCCACAGGCATCTCCTTTGGTTGCTTTGACCCATTTACGTACAGCACGTGAGTGGCCGGTTGAGTGCCCCCGCATGATTTATGTTCTACGAAACCTCGGACTACATAACATTCGGCATCTACAGTTCATACTTTTGGATCATAATCTCATAACAGCACTTGTCGAGAGATGGTGTCCGCTTACGAACACTTTTCATTTCATGGTTGGAGAGATGACAATAACGCTGCAAGATGTGCAGGTTATACTAGGACTGCGAATTGATGGGCCAGCCGTCGTGGGACCAAATGTTGTTGGATTAGGTCGTCGTTGGGAGTCATGGCCAGAATGTTGTGATGAACTACTTGGTACACATCCAAGCAGAGAAACTGTGTACCATGCTCCAGGCAATGAAGAGGACATGGCCACTTTCAGGATGGGTAGTTCACAGTTCGAGTCAATGTTCCCCTTACGTTGACTTCGCTGGACTTTCTACAGAGATTCATATGAACAGCTAGCTCCTGGTCCATTTCTTCAACATGTCCGGGCTTACATCCTGTTCATGATTGGGTGTTTTTTGATCCCAGACACATCGCGGTCACATGTGTCCTTGCAGTGGTTGCCCTTGCTTATGGATGTGGACTCATTCGGTCAAATGTCTATTGGAACTGTTGTTCTTGCACATCTATATAGAGAGCTATGTAATGCGACCAGGCCCACACGTACTTATATTGCCGGATGTGTTGCATTACTACAAGTATGGTCGTGGGAGAGATTATACATTGGCCGACCCACACTGCGTGTACCACAAATACATGATTTTGGTGGAAGACCTCTTGGTTGCTCGTATTTTTATTTAATTATAGCAAGAGTTTAAAGGAATATTGCTGGATGTGTTGCATTACTTATGCTATTACCTATTTAATGTAGGTGGGCTGAAGATCGGATACGTGAGCTCCCCTCTGGCAACACGTTGACATATCGTGATGATTTTGACAGTTTACAACTAACTCAGGTAAACGAAAATTTTGGACTATGGCCCTTATCAATTTTTTCCTTTATATGGAATCAATAGAAATCCTTGACTTCTATAAATGTAGGTGAGCATGACTCCATACACGGATGACATTCTAGCAACTTTGTCTGTCGAATGTTTGGAGGGCATCGACATATGGCGTGCTAGAGTGGCATCTTCCTGATCATGTTATGCGACAATTCGAGGGAATACAATTCACTGATGTTCCACCGATCGAATTAAATTTTAGAAGGATTGATGGAAGAGGTAGAGCGGATCTGGATTGGACTGTTCAATATAGAGATTACCTAGAGATATGGGAAGATAGGAGAGCATATGTAGTCGCAATAACCCGCCCAGAAGGAACAGGTAATCAGGAGTTAGGTACTTACCTATGGTGGTATAGATCATGGGCTTCGATCTATTTATTACAGCCTCAAACAGAGCCGCCTGAAACTTTCTTTCCTCGCTCGCTAGGCGAACGATTAGTAGTACGTCGCAATAATATATATTTTTACAAAGTTCATATAAAGCATATTTTGACAAAAAGTTGATATCGTGTAGGCTGACTACTACATACGTTCGAGTGTTATTCTTGAGCCGTTGGCGGGGGGGGGGGGGGTCAAGGACAAAATGCAAGTTCATTACAGTTAGCAGTTGACCAGGCTTCGGAGCTTTCCGCCAGAGTGCAGCGTTCAATTTATATCGACTATACTACTTTTGACACCACACCACCTGAGATGAGTCAAGCCAGGGCAGAAGGAATAGGTTCTCATAGCTCTCAAGGACCAAGACGATCAACTTCTGATGCTCCATCTAGATCCAGGAGAAGTCGACGACAGCAGAATACTGAATGAGAACCACCAAGGCATTCAATGCATATTCCATCGAGCACCTATGACATGTTTGGGGCAGGACCCTCCACACAACATTGGAGCCCTTTGGCAGTACAAGAGAGCAGTGCACATGAAATCTTTTATGGTACACCATCTCAACATCCCGCAACACAAATATTTATACCCATAGCAATACCAGAGTGGATGTCAAGGGTTGGGTTACCATCCTCCCCCTCGCAGTAAGATATATTATTAATGGGAGGACAAACTTCAGAACAGTATACTGATATGAGGCAACATCGACCTGAACTTCCACCACAAGATAAGAAATTTATTGAGGAAGAGCAACAGTTACAACGATGCAGAAGAAGAGCTCCAGATAGATATACTCCTAGTAGTAGGGCTCTTTCTCGGCATCGATAGATGGTCTGGGTTAAAATTTTCTCTTACTTATGCTTACTATTTTAGTTGTATGTTAATGTTCGATGATCTGTAAGACAACTTAATACCTCTTATTTATGCTCTCTTATTTATGTTCAGCACGCAAAATATAGTATTCTATACGTTCTTTCATACTTGAGTTGAATATTATTCCAAGTCATTTCACAACATATTTCGCTCCTTGGTTCATAGGAATCCACATGTGAAGGAAGAAGAAGTTTATTATTAATAAATATACTCTGAGGTCAATGAAAATATGAGAGGCGCACCAACACACCAACTAATAGAAGAAGGAAGTACCCGTATACATGAAAGTTTGGCTTATAGCACAGATGAGATCCTGGAAGCAAAAGCAATAACAAATGAAATTTTTAGATGTCTTATACATACTTGGGGGGAAGACGAGGATGTTGTCCTGTGGCATGAAAATGATGATATTATGAAATTAAGGCAATATAGGTCTGGCTATGAACTTCGAGCGAGTGGTTGGAAGTTGCTACAAGATAGATTTTGCGATATGAACGGCCACCTAGTATCATTAAATTTTCTAAAGGATCGTATTTGAGAACTGGGTTGCGATAAACACGGTACAGTTGAGCCGGGGATAGGAATATCAATGCTTGATATGGATCACTGTATTCTATATCATCATTGGTCGCATAAAGCAGATAAATGGATCTTAGATAACTACAAAATGCTAATGCAATGTTCTCAGGATGGAAAGGAGAAAAAAATTTTAGATGGCGAAGATTGGAACCACCTGCAACACGGATTTATGTACCACTTCAAATGTTGTCCAACACAAACACAACTTCAAGCTCGTGTACGACATTTGTTTAGGAAATGACTATGATGTGTGCTAAAATGTAAGAAAATATTAATATTTGATGTATAAGATTAAGGTGCTAAGTATCTAAAATACTTATTTTCTTTACTTTTGGTATTATTGGCCTTTACATAATTACTTGTATTATTTGTATAAATAATAACTCATTTCGCATTTGCTTAAACTTCAACACATAATGTCATCATCTTCTTCAAGGATCTCATCAATAAAGCGCTCACCATCTAGGGATTTCCTTCATATAATTCCAAGAAAGAAGTTGATATATGATGGAACAATTCGATTGACAGAATCAATGTCGTACCCTATGGATGAATTCTTGGAGGATAAAGCAAGATCAAATGAATTTTTTCGATGTTGTTTACATTAATGGTCTTGGTATAAAGACGATAGTTTATGGGATACATATCACGAAGTTATTAAAAGTCGTCATCCCATGTATGTGGATGGAGAAACAATTACTAATATGGGCTGGAAATTTGTACGTCAAAGGTTTACGGATCATAATGGTCATTTTGCTCCTATAAATATTCTTAGCACAATAATTAATGAAATCACACAGAAAAAAGATGGTTTCGTTGTGGTCAATGCTGAGAATCCAATAATCGATGTGCAACATTGTATCCTTTATAAAAGGTGGCATACTAATCAAGATGCATTTCTATCAGAAAAATATAAAGAGCTGAATATTATAGATGGTAAAAAGAAGAAGGAGTTTCTTAACATAAAAGATTGGCAATACATCCAACAGCAGTTCACAGCAAATTTCTTATGCTGTCCAACTCTAACCCAACTCCAAGCGCGTATGCGCATAGTTCTGAGCCAAATGTAATAATAATTTGTTTACCTTTGCTCAATTCTTATCATATGTCATCCTTTTTATTACTGAACTTATCCTGTATTTTCATGAATTTGTGTTAATGATTTTTCGCACTATTTCAATTGCAAATTTTCTAAAAAATTTAACTAGTTCTATTTTAGATTTAAATAAAAAAAACTTATGATATTATATATTACATTGATTTCTTATTTAAATTTATTCTCATTAATTATAATTATATTTCAATCTTCATCTATACACGTAATTATTATTGAATAATAAAATACAAAAAATAATTATTTGTCAATCCTTTAAACTATCCATAATTTTCTTTCACATAATAATTATTCAATCATACAAAAAATTTATTGAAAAAATCATTCATCTATTGATTTTAGATGTTCTCTCCATTTATTTATTTAAATTTATTTCTCAATCATTCTCGCCCCACACTATCTAAAAAATAAATTCTGCATATCCTAACGAATGCACCCGAATTTTTGGTACTCCTCAAATAGTTCTATTTTTGGCATAAATATATTATAAACTTTATTATATTATATTATATTTTGTGTAATTTAACTTTGTATACTTTATAGTTGAACTGATATTGCATTTAATATTAGTATTTTCTTATAAATATAAATATTCAAAAAAAAATCCTCTAAAAAATAAAATTACCTCTACAATAAAAAAATTATCATAACTCAGAAACAAAACTAATTTACACGGTGGAAGAAATACCATCTACGCTCTACTGTGTTTCTCAAATAATGTAGATTAGCTTTATACCAATAATTTTCTATAAATGTCTTATTTTTTAAGATCTCAATATATCATTTCTTCTAAATATTATATTTAAGAAACTAAAAAATTTTTTATTCTCCAAATTGAATTTATTCAACATACAGCCTCAAAGGTTCAAATCTAATTAGGTAATCAAAAAAAAAAAAAAAAAAGTCTCAACGGTTTAACATGAGGACCTGAAAAAGAGAAAAATCAAAGCTTCAATTTGTCTTATTTATCACCAATTTCGGTTCAGTATAACGGATTTACATGTGGAGCTGAAAATGATAAAAATCAAAGCGCATACAATGAAATGTCCTGGTTATGCGGACTGAAAACGAGGAAAAGCAGCGGGCCAAACGAAAAAACAAGAATACGCCTATTGATTACGCTCATTTCATCTGAAATTGAACAAAGTACTTAATAGAATGAAGCATTCATTGAATGTGTCGCATTAAATGGCGCATTCAAAGAATGCGCCAACCACAACAACGCATTCAAAGAATGCGCTTAGCATTATAGCGCATTTGCTGTTTCTTAAATTTTTTTAAAAAACTGCTCGTACCTTTAAATGTCGCATAAAAGATGCTTGTCCTGAAAATTTTGCCGAAATATAATGGCTCCTTCTAACCTATTTAGCATTTTTTTTCTTTTTTTTTTAAATATTTTTTAAGAGAAACATTTTTAATCCAAAAAAAATGATACTCCTTCAATTTGATTAACTCATCTATAAAAATATGATCAAAATAGTGTTTAATGTTTTTTTTAAGAGTAAGAATTTGAACAAATAAATTATTTAGGGATTCATCCCAAACAATTATAATGCCTTCTCTATTGATTTAGACCCCTAAACAAAAAGAAATTTTTTAATTATTTACTAATTATAATTTTCTTAACTTTCTTATTAAATTTATGCTCTCTTCCATTGTGGGCTTGTTTGGTTGCTTATCAATGAAGAATATATCTTAAGAAAATGATTTTTTTTTTACTCATATATTTCAAGTGCAGTTTTTTTTTTAATTTGGATGCATTTAAAAAATCCGCAATTCATTCTGATTTCTATTTGTATGCGATTGAATGATAAAATATAATAAATTTATTGTTTTTCAAAATATATATTTTTAATTTCAAACAATCAAATGAGTCCTAAAGCTCTTTAGAGGTTCTATGTGATTTTTTTTAATTATTTTTTTATCTTTTAAATACTTAGAATTATATCAGGATATCCTAATACAATTAGTATCAAATGGGTTAAATAATCATTGAATTTACTTCGAGATTAGTGCAATATAAACTTTTCTTATGCAGTATTAACCATAAGCAATCAAATGAGTCACAAGCAACATTAGTTCCTCTATGCAAATATCCAAATTTGGAAATATTTTTTTTAATAAAAATCAATAAATGCATTAATAACAAATAAATGCAAAAGAGAATGGGCCCAAAATATAGAGATGAATGCATATCTTCAAAGGAAAGATCAAAACCTTATGTACTTCAAAAAATTTATAAAAAAAAAAAAAAAATCTTACCAAATGAAACCTTAAGCTTCATTTGGGACGGCTTCTTTATTGCTTCTTAAAACAATTTTTTAGCACAAAAATTAAATTTTTTATATTAGAAAACAGTTTTAAAAAACAACAAAAAAGTTGTTCCGAAGGAAACCTTAATCTTACAGCTTTTCAAAGCTTTGCTAGATATTTTTGGGATGAAGGAGAAATAATGAACCTGCTCAAAAGAAATGTCAGTTCTAACAAGTCAATGAATTCTATGAAGGTCTATCATCAAAAAAAAAAAAACCAACAAATGATAAATGAAAAGTGACTGTCAAATTTCTCATTTCACCATCTATAAACTTGAGCTTTTTGTGATCCTCATCAGAAAAAATTCAATTGGCTATATATCATTCTTTAAAAAAAAAAAAGGAAAAATCTAATCTTGCCTTCTACACATAAGGTTTGGGGACACTGACATCCCATTACCAAGTGTAGATTTTGGAGTAAGGTTAGCATCTGAACAATTGCAGTAGAACTCAGAACTACAGCAAGCAAGCAAAAGACAATATAGCATTAGCTACGAGGATAGGAGCAATAGCTGGCAGTGAACTGCCAAAAGGGGGAGAAGGTATCCTGTGAGATTGGATGCAAAGCGTCATCTGAAGACCAACCAGAATGTATCACGTCAATGGTACCGACCGGTACCGTAAGGAATGACAGCGCATTCTAATTGGTCTCCAAACAACATTCGACATCCGCACTAAATAAGATAACCCAAATGGGAAGATATATGAAACCAAAACAACGGTCGGCTCAGAATGGCATCAGATTGCTACCACTGCAGTATGATTATAAGGGCTAGCTGATCTATTTGCAGTCAAAACAGATCTATTGCAAGAACTAAAAACACTTAAATGTCTATCTGTGGCGAATGATCGCTATTGCAAAGGCATAACAGTTCTTAAGCATTTCATATATTAATATCAAACACATGATACAATCAACTGTCCCAAAATTTCTCCAAATCTGCTATGGGAAGCAGCTTCTCGTACAAAAAACTTAGAAGATAAAGTTGGAAAAAAGAGAGAACGCAACAAATATCAACAGCTTGCGTGTTTAATAAGATCAGCATGACAAATGCATCGTTGAACTAAAAAAAGTTAGATAAAGATCAAACTATTTTTAAATAACCTAACGCTGCATCATCATTCCAATTGTCTTCCCCACAAACGGTCACCTTTAACAATAAAGCAGAAAAAGAAAGCTTTGCATTCACGACATTCAAAAAAGAAAAATGCAAATGTAACCACTCAAATTACAGCTACAATCCACCAACCGCATGACAAAGTCAAAAAAAGTATATTCTTCTATCTTAAAGCGATCAAACTTTCAATAATACAATGATTCATGATGCCCCATCAAAGAAAGTTGCCATCCCTTTCAAAAATACTGTTTTGTGTTTTATATTAGGAAAGGATCTCCGAATTATTAAATTTAGTTTCATCAATTATAATTTATATTCACTTCTATCAAAATAAATTCAATGATTTTTAGATTCATCATAACAAAATATTTTATCAGAATATCCTGATCATGAAAATCTCAAAATTATTTAAATTTAGACTTTATTTGGGATAATTTTTTGCCACTATTTTTTCACTGCTTTCAAGAAAATTTTGTACTATAAGCTGCCTTACAAAGAAATAAGAAAATTGTCCCTAACAAAGCCTTACTTTGAGATTAGTATCATTCATAAAGAATCAATCAAAATTACCAATTAAATCCAATTATTTTAAAACTAATTTGAATCAAAAGGAAGGATTCACTCTCAAAACCTAGAAAGCAACAACTTAAAAGATCTTCATCAAACTAAGCAAACAGACATCCAACTACATAAAAACTTTTAAGAAACAAACGTTCCCACCTTGTTTTATGAGTAATAAACCAAATAAGCACCATTCATAACCTATATGCAAAAGTTAATTCATGAAAATAGTTTCCACATAACAAGCAAATCCAAACTGCTATCTCATACAGAAGATGAGAAGTTGAGAACAAACTAAAGCATCAACAATAATACAATACTAGTGATATATCCTACTCAAAAGTTTTAAAATTTACAAAGAAACACAAGTGATCTATTTCCTTCTACGCGTTCCCTCCCTTCCAGCCGTGGAAATTGTTTCGCCTATTGTTCCTGAAGGCACAGCAGCCAATAGAGTAGACTATCACCAGAAAGATGAGGAAGACTATATTCACAATAGCCACCTTTTTCCAGTCATTCTTGAGGTTGGCAAGAACACCAGCTTTACAGGACTGACAATCATAGCATAAAATAGATGGGTCATTCTGCCAAGTGTTACAGTCAGTGATAGAGGAGTTCGTGAAGCCTTGGGGCTTATTCCACGCAGTTTCGTTTACAAAAGTGAAGTTACAAGCAGTGGGAGGCGTACAGCAACCAGACTGGATAAACAAAATTATATTCCATTAAGCATTGTACAGTATAAATGACAGGGTGGTTGAAACATTGAAATTGAATATCAGCATTGTGAATGTGACATTTGAAGAAAACATACAGAGAAGTAGAAAAATGACATGGTATAGCAGAGAGAGGAAGAGAAGACGAGAATTGAATGGAAATTCTCTTCCTCTCTATTTCTATGCCACTTGGCATTTACTTAAGAAACCAATAGAACTTTTCAAACCAAAACTTAAGATAAAGATCTAGAGTTCTAAATTGACGAGGAAACCGAATATTTTATAAAAAGAGAGAGTTGACTAATCCCTTTTTAATGGTGTAATTATTGTTCAAAGCTTCTTATGGCACCTTTTTTTTTCATAAGCTGATTATGGCACCTTAACACTTCATAGCAAAGAGAATTTTAACAAATTCAAACTCAGGGACGTGTTTTTTATCAGTCCAGAAAAAAACAGTAATTGCAAGTGATTTCCAAGGAAATAATAATATTTAATGAACGTTATTTGTAAAACTGAATGATTCTTTAAGTAATATAAGAGTTAAAATGATAAATTTCGTATAAGAAAGCTAAAAACTACAACAACAAATTCAAACTCAGGGACGTGTTTTTTATCAGTCCAGAAAAAAACAGTAATTGCAAGTGATTTCCAAGGAAATAATAATATTTAATGAACGTTATTTGTAAAACTGAATGATTCTTTAAGTAATATAAGAGTTAAAATGATAAATTTCGTATAAGAAAGCTAAAAACTACAACAACAAAAATAACATAAGAGAAAATACTGAAATCAATGAAGCCAAAATGGAAAACCAAGATGAGATATCACTGCAATAGTTTTCCCTAGGCCAGATTAGTATGAGGGTTTAATTGGGCTTCCATTAAGTAATGCCTTTTAAACAGTAATGTCGAAACCATAACATTCCCAAACATCTTCTAAACAGAGAATGCTAGTCTAAAGATGCAAAACAATAACAATGCCAAATATATCTTTAGAATGATCAAATCATCTTATACCATAAAAGAGTAATGATTTTTATGTGCAAGACATGCAAGAAAAATTTAAGAATCATTCTTCATAGTTTTGTGGACTTAAGATAATATTACCTTAATGGACTAAAAAGGAAAGATAACAAAGGGAATTAAGCCAAATATTTAAGAGTAATGCTAATGGGTTTTATGGAGTCTTGTTCATTGGTGATAAGTAAAACTATTCCATACATACTGATGTGATGCATAAGAATTGAGAAAAACCAATTGTATGACTAGTTTTGTTTAGGAAGTATAATCAATAATTAATAACCTTGTGGACATCAAAACACAGAACAAACAAGTTTAAAAGAAATAAATTGCACTTTGCTGTTCATTTTTTCACTCTCTCTCTCTCTCTCTCTCTCTAAAAAGAAAAAAGAGGCCTATAGAGGTATATACAAGTGATTCTAAGCTTTCGGTCGTCACCGCCAGCCCGTGCTTAAATGCACTAACCTGCTTATTTCTAACAATTGCACTTCAATGCTCTGCTATCCATCCAAAAACAAATATAAATAAAAGTTGAGAAGGTTAGCATTCATTGATAGAAATAATTATCCGCCAAGAAACCCTTAACAACTCTTAAAGTCAATTTGCTATGATTGCACAGTATCAGAAACTCACAGCAGTTCAAAACTGAAACTGATAAACGCCAGTCCATGCTTTCACACCACACTAAATCACAAGCGAATGGGATGATATTACAGATAAAGTCATTTATAGGAAACTGGCATCAAAAGTGTTAAACATTCTTAATATTCTTAAAAATCAGAAATACACAGAGAAACCTTCTCTATAAAGATCAACTTCAATTATATGAAACCATCAACAAAATTAAAATTATGCTAGAACCATCTAAACTAAATTGTATAATAAAGAACGACAACAAAATGAAGAACCGAAAGATTTAATAAAAACTATGCAGGGATCAAAAAGTTGTCGAAAGTGGAGCAGTTACAACTGAAAAAGAACCATTTATCCACAAAGAAAAAAAAGATCTTGAACACTAATTACAGAAGTTCAAATACTAAACAAATAACCACAAACTAAAGCACAACTGGAAACATGTAAGTCAACTACTAAAGAAAAAAGTTAAGAAAAAGAAAATTTTACAAAGGAATCATAACAATTTCCAAGAAAAAAGATCAAAAAGAAGACAAAAAGTAAAACAAGGAAGAAAGACCCAATCAAATTAAACTTGCAGATGAGGAAGAACACAAGTCCCCTCACTCAAACAGTATTACTGTAAGCTGTAAGATCTCAAAATTGTAACAAAAAATACCTTGATCAGTTAAAAATAAATCAAGGACTTAAAATAGTTCTGTGAGATTGAAAGAACGTGAGGAAGATTTGAAGATCGCCATACCTGAAGGGGGGTAAGGTTATCATTAACAAATTGATCAAACGTCTGGTTCTTCTCGCTTAAACTGTTGCAGACTTTGCTATCACGAATACAACTCCGAATCTTAGCCCAGTTCCCCTCGTTTAATACCCGTTTCTGTAGCCAATTAGAGTAATCACCGAGTCGATACTCCTTATACCCGCGACCAGAGACGACCTCGCCTGCACCCTTGTTGGTTACAACAAAGGCGAAAATAGTGAAGCAGAAGACAAGCAAGATGAGAGCAAACATGACAAAAAGGTAAATCCAGAGAAGCCACGAAACACTGCAACAAGCGCCGATGAGGCCTGCGAGGGAGACGACCAAAAGAAAAACTCCAAGGGCGATCAAAGGTCGTTCCAGAAACTTCTCGCAGTCGGTGCTCGCGCGTGTGCTGAGCCAGATTCCCGCCCCAAGGATCGGGATCGAGAGGAGAAATGTGAGGAAGTTGAGAATGCCGATTAGGTTATTGCTGAACCGCACCATCTTCGTGACAAAAATTGAAACTTGGGAACGGACAATTGAAACTTAGGAGACGGATAGATGATGGAAGAGATTGTGGCGAGTAAAGAAAGAGAGGAGTGGGAAGGATTTATACCGTAAAGGTTAAATCTGAAAGGAAGGAACTGAGAAAAGAGAAGGGATCGGGGAAAAAGATCGAAGGGTTTTTGCGGTTACTGAAAGGATAGAGACGCTAACACGTTTTTTTCATTTATATATGGTCTGTGTGCCCTTCATATGGTTAAACCACTTGTCAGCAGTGTATTAAGCACTTAACGCGTAAAACTAAAAAAAGCAAGAGCTATAAAATATATACAATAAAATTATTACTAAAAAAAGTTAAAAAAAATGAATTAAAAAAATTAGGTTTTGTTGCGAACATTTTTTCTTTTTTTTTTAACAAAAACAATACTATCAAGCATTTATCTCACTACGTGGGGTTCACTAATGTTACGGGCTAGAATATACACGGCAGTAGAGTTAGAAAATTTTCTTTTGAGCATTGTACGAATATCTAGCACACACAAATAGAAGATAAAAGAACACAAAAATTTTTATGTGGAAAATCCTAAAAAGAAAAAAAAACCACGGGGTCACGTCCAGTTGAAAAGTTTCACTATTATAGTTTGAGATACAAGAGGCTGATTCGTCCAACAAGTTAGGACAATCAGATACCAATGAGTTTCTTCTGAACTGAAATTCAGTTACAAAATCGAGCAGAGTTCCGGCGTCACACAGGCGTCCGGCGGGATTCTGGAGTCGTTCTAACGACGGGAAGAACTCCGGCGGTGGTCGAGGAGGAGCTGTTCTCTCCTCTCCTTCTCTTCTTCTGTTCTTCTTCTCTTCTTTTTGCTTGAGTTTCATCCTCATGAGAAATGAGGCCTCTATTTATAGTTTTTCTGGAGTGGCATAGCTTGTAAATAGGTGCGAGATCAGGGGCAAATAGGGAGTGGCCGAATGGACGGCTGATATTGAATCCTTCAATTGTGCATCGTTCGTTGGACATTTGAAGGTCTTAGTGATGTCGGAATTCGGCGATCTTGGGCTCGTTGGATTTGTCTCGTCGAGTTGTTTGATTCGACTATAAGCTCGTTAAAATCAAGGATCGTTTGGTAACTTAAATTGTCGTACGAGCTTCCAACAGCACTTCGGGAGCTTGATTTGGGCTCATTTGGGCTCGAATTGAGTTGAATTTGGTGTCGTTGAGTTCGTATTTTTGAGACGCTCAGTTTGACTATAAAGCTCGCTGAAATGGGAGTTCAGATGCTCCCGAATTTAATTTTTGAAGTTTCCGGTTCGATTTTGCCTTGAGATTCATGCTTGATCAAAACAATATTTGGAGAATATATCAACTACAAAAATCTTTTTTCTCATTATGTCATGCTAAAATTAAAATTATCATTTAAATATAATAAAAAAGACCATTTTTGCTATTTTTTTCTTTTTTGCATTGAGAAAATTAGTCAAAATAATATACGTTAAAATTATGATTTTTATACAACATTTTTTAAAATTTTATTATTAAAAAGTTATTTTTGAAAAATATATTTAAAATTGTAGTTAAGAAATGATCTCTTAAAAACATAAGCAAAAAAACATAAATTGTCTCAAACAAAACATTAGTATAAAAAATTTAATGTAAGCATCATTCAGAACAATAAGAGATGTTAATTTGAATGCAATATATGGGCTGAGTTAAATACAGAGAATTTCATATGACACTCGCACATCATCAGAGCCATAATAATCAAAACTCAAACTATCGTAGCCTTAAGAGAAAACTCACTTATCAAATCAGAGCAACACATTAAAGGATTTGGAAATTGCTAGAAGCTTTATAACAACAACAACAGTATCAAGTCTTTATCCTACTATGAGGGTTATCGATATATGAATATTTTTTCTCCATTGTGTCCTTAGCTTAGAATCTTCCATTAGGCAGATATTATTCTAAAAGTAGAGTTCTCATCTTTTGTCTAATCTATTGCTTTGATATCATTTATAACAACTCAAATTTCAACAGAGAGATATTGTTCGCTTTGACTTTATAGATAGCCTCATAATTTTATCCCCTTATTGTATTTTCCCAGAAGATCATTCATCCCAGAAGTACTCCGATACAAACACACTTAATTTTAAATATTTTAATAAATTATAACCATTACACCTAAAAAATACCTTAATAAAATAGAGAAGTAGCATATATATATATATATATATATATATATATATATATATATATATATATATATATATATATATATATATATATATATATAAGAGAAAAAAGACCGAGAAGACAAATATTCCAAGCTCTTCAAGAACAAATTGATGACAGAGGCAATCAATCAATGAAGCTTTTCTACCGCATAGTGAGACTTATTACTGCACTCGTTAAGAACTACAAGAAGAATATGTTCCATTTAAAATAAAAAAAAAGAGCGAGCATGCCACAATCAATTTTCTCATAAGTCAGAAGAAATGTAAAAATTATTCTGTGCGGATTTCGGACGGTGTCTGGAGATCAACAAGAAAGTGCTATGTCATTTTATTGTCCGGTACAGTTTTTTACCGGGTAACTTGACGTGTTATGGTTAGTCTCCGGGCCATTCGGTGTCCGCGCAGAATAATTTCTCGAAGAAAAAGGGCATTCAAAAAATACATGGCGATGAGATTCACGAGATAGTTTACAAATATTATAGCATCTATCCATGTTGATGCCTCTAGAGATATGATTGTTCACTGTTTTTAAGCCTCTTTGAATAAGTCAATCAGGTTTCGATAATTTTTTTACTGTTTTCTAAAACAAATTTTTAGCACAAAAAATTCTATTTCAAAATATTTTTTACTTAAAATTGTTTAGAAAGCAGCAAAAAAATTGTCCCAAACGTCCATGATAATCCAGGTTTAGCACATTGAAGAAGAGAGCTTATCAGGTCCCCCATTATTGCTTATGCCATAATAAATTAAAAGAGCACATTGAAGAAGACGTTTCACTGAAGAGGCGCCTGAGCGTCTGGAGCGGAGCCGGCCGGGCCAACCAACCTGGCTTAGTTTAGGATATTCCAATATTTTTTTTGTCCCTGAAATTATTTTTTAACATTCTTGGTACAATTTTAATAATTATGGAGCCAAACAAATTTCTTGGTCAAATTCGAGCAAATTTTGAAAAATTCAAAGCATAATTTTTTTAACTATTTGTGCTTCAATCCAGGCATTGACTTTATGAAAAGCTGAATTTAAATTAAGGAGATTTTATTTCTTTCTTGGCTCTATAAGAAGGTTTATGTTGACATTTAGAAAGTGATCGTGCCGTATAATTTTTTTTTAAATTATAATTTTATGCCATGACGCTTTTGAACGATTAAAAATTGATATATCATCAAAAAAAAATATATTGATCAAGCACAAATCTCAAGGTAAAAATCGATTTGGAAACTTCAAAAATTAAGTTGGAGGCCATCTGAACTTCGATTTAAGCAAAATTATAGTTAAACTGAACGTCTCGGAAATACAAACCCAACGAAACCAAAGTCAACTCAATCCGAGCCTAAACGAGCCCAAATCAAAGACCCGAAGCACATTTGGAAGGTTCAATCCATAATTTGGATTACCAAACAACTTCCAAATATGTCGTGCTTATAGTTGAATAGAGTGGCTCGACGAGACAAACCCAACGAGCTGGAGATCACCAAATTTTGATATCAATAAGACATTCAAATGCTCAATAAACTGACCACGATTAAGGGATTCAACATTGGTCGTCCAATCAAATCACTCCCAATTTACTCTTGATCTTCCTACTATTTATTGGTCATGCCACTCTCAAAAAATTACAAATAGGCTCATCATTTCTTATGAGAGGGGACCCCAAGCAAGAAGAGAAGAGAAGAGAAGAAGAAAAGAGTAGAAAATGAAGAGAAGAAAGAGACTCATTCTCAACCAACATCGGACTTCCACTCGGCAGCTGACCGACGCTGGAGTTCTGCCCGATTGCCAACTAATGACGGAATTAAGCAAGAAGAGAAGGAAAAGACTCCTCCTCGACCACCACTGGACTTCCACTAGACTACCGACTGACGTTGAAATTTTGCCCGACAGCCGGCTAACGCCGGATTTCTGCCTGATAGTCAATTGAAGCAAGATTACTGTCCGAACACCAAAACATCGCCAGATTTTCGATCTCCATTTGTAAGTGAATTTCAACCTGGGAGTTGATTATTGTAATTTGATCATCCTCGATTTCAAGGATGGGTTAGCCACTTGTAATCTAAGAAAACACAAGTGAAATCCTTGCTACTAGGCATGGCCCCGTGATTTTTTTCTTTTTTCTAGGGTTTCCACGTAAAAGTTATGGTATTTCTTTTTATTTTGTTTGTGTGCTGAATATCCGTATAAGGCTAAAATGAAAATTTTTCTAACTCTATCGATGCGTATATTCTAGTTTGCAATAAAAATATATTTTCAAACGACATAAAGTTTGATATCTAAAAATAAAGGAAAGATAATACATCTTGAAATAGTTCACATGCACGAGATAAACCTCAAGGAAATATTTGATTTGGAATATTTCAACAAACTTATTGTCGAACTGAATTTTGCAATGAGATGAAACCATCAATACTGCAAGTGATCCGATTTAATTTCAAATGAGTTGAAATCAAGCATTTGAATCATATTTGGAGGTTTTGAGACATTAAAAAAAGGAACGAATGGTCTCCAAACCTAATATGCTTATAGTTTAATCAATCGACTAGGCAAGATGTATTCAATGAGCCTAAAATCATTCGACTCTAGCATAAATAAATCATTTAAATATTGAATAAATGATATACAATCAAGGGGATCAATATTGATGGTTTGATGGAGTATTTTGCATTCTAACAAAATTTATTAAATTGCCAATCTCCAAAAGACTATAAATAGGATCTCATTTTTATAGGAAGTGAGGTTCAAGGGTAGAAAGAGCTAAATAACTTTATTATAATTTCCGGTGATAACCATCGACAGCCTCCACTACAAAAAAGTTAATGCCTTCATGACATTTATAGCAGTTCGGTTTTAAAACGACCGCTATAGTTAGATATAAATAGTGGTTAAATTTACCGTTTAAAAGTGGAAGGAAACTTCAGCAATCACCTTCATTATCACACAATTTCTGTCGTCTGATTATTGGCATTTGATTATTAACATATAACCTTGTCGTTGGGTTTTACTTGTTACTTTTATACATCTAATTTTTGTAATTCCTACATCAAGTAATAGATAATTATGCTCAAGTGTTTATAATTCCCATAATCTCATCTTCATTAATTGTGAGTAAGGGAGGATCTTATATCTTCCTTAATATAGTGGATTATTGCAACTGGGCTAGCTAGACCCCACGATTTTTCTCTTTTTGATTTTCCAAGTAAAAAAAATTCTGATATCTCACAACTTTTATCCTATGTGTTTAATTTTTTTTCCAAATAAAAAATTTAAACTTATAGTCTACAGTTATAAACTTTCTAACACAATAACACGTAAACAAGATTATTCATATTAGTACTTGAATTATATTATTTTTTCTCCTACACTTATACACTTGATTTATGAGTATAATTTAGTAGTTTAGTCAATGTATTTTTAAACTTCAATCCAAATTTTATGATAGTATTTTAAATTATTTGATTGGTATGATATATGGCTTATTCAAATCATATATTGACAAAAAAACTCCTAATGAGTATAAAAAAATCAATTGAGAATTGCATCCAATGATAAGAAGAAAACAACACTTACTTTATGCTTGTGACAAAATTTTCATAATTTTACTTTTAAGAAAATTTTCATAATTCTATTTGATTATAACCCTCTTTCAATGAAAAAAAAAAAAAAATGGCGAGAATCAATATTTCACCATGTGATATGCTTCATTGTTTCATTAAAAAGAAAATTATCATTTTGTGTTTTTTAAAGAAAAAATTATAATATCAACAATAACTTTCAAAATATTAATTTTTCCTAAAAAATTATACAATTAATTTCGAAACAACAACAACCGCCTCAAATGAAATCAATAGCTCTCAAATGAAAGATCAACAAGGATCTTCTTTTCCTTATAAATCTTTGCATGAAGCAATGAAGTTTCTTATTTAGGCTTCGTTTGAAATAGTTTTTTTACTGCTTTATAAAACTGCAATAGAGAAAGTAAGTTTTTAAAGTGATTATAGAAAGTAAATTTTTAGTACAGTTTTTTTTAAGCAACAAAAAATAGTAGCCAAATAAAAATTATGATTATGATGATTTGCTAAATAATTAGTCAAAAAATCTATCCCAAACGAAGCCTTAGTGAGAAAATGAAGAGAGAGTCTCCTTCATATATAGTCAAATAAGCCAGATCCTATTCAATCCTCTAAATGCCCTTCATTCTCTTGTTTTCCAATCTCCTCCCACCAATATAATAAACAGGTGATGAACAAAAGCTTCTGCAAAGGTGGAATATGGACTTGTTCAACCACATGCTGATATTCAATGATTGTTGTTTATTGATTAAGTCATTACCTTTGTAGATGAATTTTTATAAGAGTAGAGTGTCAATATTACACACAATATGGAACTTTGATTCAAATTTGATACGAAAAATTTAGGTTTAGGTTGACACGAGAATAATGATTTAATTGTTCGATTTTATTTTTAATGAAAAGTGTATAAAAAATTAAAATTTTAAATTATTTTTAGTGATTTGGTGTATTCAAATTAAGGCCATGGTGTCAATTTTTTATTGATTTGATTCTAAACCTTTACAATTTAATTATTTTCATGGCATATCTTGTCGAGTAAAATTCTGTCTGATTTGGTCAGGTTGATATTTTTATCTGTATATTTGATGGATTGGATTCGAATTTGCTATAATTCTATTAGTTCATTTTCTGGGCGTAATTCGGCTTTTGAATTAAGTGCATAACTATTTTCTTAGTGTGGCACAAATTAAAGCTTCATTTGAGACATTTTATTATTGCTTTCTACAGGAGCTTTTTAGCACAAAAAATTCTTGAAAATATCAAAAATGCAAATGGCCAAAAGCTATCTTAAATGAAGCATAATGCTTTGTTAATGACTAGAGATGGGAAAAAGCTCTTAGGCTTCAAGGTCCTAGAGTTTTACCCAAGCACTAATATCGGCGAACTTCCGTCGACCACCTCAGAAACACCACCTGGTTGCTGATCATCGCTGGACAACCGCCCTTCCGCTGACCGCCATCGAATCATCACCCGTTTGCCGATGGACCACTGCATGTCCGCCAATTGCCACTAGACCTCCACCAGGTTGTCGATTGTTGCCAGACTTCGACCACCAGGTTCTCGACTACAATTCACTTCTACCACTATCATCCGTCAATTAGATCCCTCAGAACACCGTCGCCTGACGACTATGATCCCTCCGACAACTGTGGCCCGCCGACTACGATCTTTCCGACCTTGATTGTCGACCAACTACATTCACTTTAACCATCGAGCATTTGGTCTTATGATGATTGTAGGTGAATTTTTAAGTTGGAGCACGTTAGCAACAACATTTACGGGAGAAGTGTAGTAAGAAAATGCCAAATAAATTGGCATTTGCTTGGAATGCGCCAGCCTTTATGGCGCATTGCAGAATGCACCTGATTCTTTGACGTATTCTATAGAATGCACCAAATCCTTGCGCGTGTTCTGCATGTCACAATTTTCGTGCCACTGTTTGTCGTCTAGTGTGAGATATTTGTATAATCTGTCGTGTAGTGTGTGATAATATTTGTGTAATATTTAAGGTTGTTTGTTTATATTGAATTATATGATAATTTTTTTAAAGAATAATTATATATTAAGTAAGTATATGTTACTCATTTTATAATTTTGTAATAAGTAATTTAAATATGGGGCAAATTTTTAATAATATGTATGGTTAATTAATTAATGTTATATTATATTTATATAAAAATAATATGTAAAATAATGTATTATATTTAAAATAAAAATAATCAAATATGTAAATTAAAATTTTCTTGCAAAGAATATATTTATTTTCAACATTTGATTCTTTGAATTATGTAATCTGCAAAAAATTTACTTTCTTTCCTCATAACATTTTATTGTTTCAATGTAACTTTATAATTTAACTAAGCTAAATGTTCATCGCTTCTAAATATTTTTTTTATTTGGATTTTAAAAAGTATTGAAAAAAATTCACGTTTATTTTTCATATTGATCATGGTTTCACTAAATTAGCTTACAATTGCATGACTAAGCTCCTTCACTCTATCGAACTTTTATTTGGTCCGGTGAACGTACGTAGAGCTACGTTCGGCCGGCACTAAGATCGCATGCACAAAATGAGAAATACCGAGCAAATACGGAACAATACCAACAATAATGAGAAATACCATTATGTGAAGACAAAATACCGAGTAATACCGAGTAATCCCAAAAAATACCATTATTGCTCGGTATTACTCGGTATTGATCTTCACAGAGCGGTATTCCTCGTTATTACCAAACAATACGTAGCAATACCGATCAAATACCGAGCAAAAACTGAGTAACAATCCTCTAACCGCACGTAGAGCTACGTCCGATCAGAGGATGTAATAAAAGTTGCACTCTATCACTAAGTGGACACTCTCCTTAATAGGTGATTGCTCTATGTTAACCTAAACCAAATGCGAAGATAAAAACTATCAAATTAAATTGATCAATACTTTGGAGGTGATGCAATAACCATCACATAATAATTCTTGTACTCATTTTTTGATAAAATAGAGTGAAGGCATATAAATGAAATTTTGACATGCTGAACATGCGCAAGGATCTTGTGCATTCTATAGAATGCGTCAGTTCAGAGGTGTAAACGAGTCGAATCGAGTTAAATTTTGACACAATCGAGTTCAGCTCTTCAATCTTAAAGCGAACTCGAGTCGAGCTCGTTCCATTCTAAACGAGTTCGAGCCGTTTGTACAGTTTTTCCATCATGAATTTCCCATACGGTTTTGATTTTCTCGCCCAATTTTGAGGAGGCAGAAGGTTCTAGTTTTCCCGCCCGTCCGAACCTTTCATTAAAGGGTAAATCTGCAAGGTTTTTGCAGCAATAAATGCTCTAATATTTAATATTAAATGACAGCTTATTTAATAGGTTTGCTTGCCCAAAGTCAACTTATTTAATATTAAATGATTTAATATTTAACTTTAAATGCATGTATATATATTACGCTTAGATCTTCTTTAAAATTTAAATTTAATAAATAGAAATATAATATTCAAGTCGGTTCGTGAGCTCACGAGCCAAACCGAGCTCAAGCTCAAACTCAAGCTCAACTCATGAGCTTGATAAGCTTGGCTCGTGAGCCCATAAACAAGTCGAGCTAGAACATACTCGACTCACTTATACACCTATGCGCCACATTATCCGGCACATTCTAACGTGCTCCATCTTAAAAATTCGCCATGTCTGTATTGGAATTCACTTAGCAGATTTTGGTTTATCTCGAGTACTCGTTATTAGAGATGCTATTCTTGATATTTTTAATACTTTTATTAAAAAAAAAGTGAGCAGTTTTCATTAATATAAGATAAAATTAAAACTCACTAAAAAACCCACAAAAATTCAAATAATATGGTCCAAAATGAGGCTGAGAAAAAGCCCATATACCAAATGATCCCAAAACAACAAAGAGAAACATGTTCTTAAATAAGTGTATTTTCCCAACAAATAGAACTCAATCATAAATAAATATCACATAATTAAAACCAAAATAACAAATTAATACATATCAAACGCCTATCCATATCTTATTTTGTGTGATGAAACAAGAACATAATTTTAAAAAGACATGGGCTTTGTTTGGGATGACCTTTTTGCTGTTCCTTAAAGTAGCTTTTTAGTACAAATATTTTAATTTTTTTACTGGAAAGCTATTTTAAAAAGCAATAAGAAAGCCGTCCCAAACAAAGCCTTAGGCTTCTTTTGACTCAACTTTTTATCATTATTTTTTCGCAGCTTTCAAGAAAATTTTTTTGTTAAAAAAATGCTTTAGAAAGCTGTTAGAAAACTATCGGAAATGAAACCTTAGGCTTCTTTTGGGACAATTTTCATACCACTTTGCTTTTCAAACCACAACCACCGTTTTTATTTTGTAACTACTTTTTTTTTTGTTGTTGATTTCATGAAATTTTTATGCTAGGATGTTGCTAGGGGTGTCAAATTCGGGTTACAGGTTGGGTTCGAGTCGAACCCGAGTTAACCCGGGTCTAAATGGGTCAACCCAAATCCAATCCATTTTTATAAACTGGTGACTTTTCAGAACCCGAATCTGACCCAAGCCGGGTTCGGGTCAACCCAGATTGACATGCCGACCCGTTTACACAGATGCAATGCATAACAGAAAACCAACCCAGACAACGAATGACTCAAAAAACAAAACCAAAACATTCAGGTGAATAACAGACAACCAAGATAGCAACCCACGGAAACCAAGGAAGCAACCCAGGCATAACATAAAAATAAAGAATTTTTTTTTTAAAGTTATAAATTATACAAAATTACAAATTGTCAAATTATACATCTTAATTCATAAATATTAAATCAACAAATAAATTACAAACCACATATAACAAGTTACGAACTTATAATTTTCCAAATTACAAATCACAAACTAGTAAATTACAATTTACAAATATAAGTTTAATTGTTTAAAGAACTCAAAACTCTGGAGACCGGAAGTCATTTGCCCTCATGGAGATTTTCGCTAACTGTAAAAAATATATATAATTAAATTGATATAATTATAAATCCATGAAAAAGTTGAAAGCTTGAGCCATTAGCTCAGATTAACCCTCAAAATAATTTATTAAATAATAAAAGTGAGTCAGTAATATAATTTTTTTCTATTGTCGTATTTCCATCCAAGGTGGCATTTTGTATTTTAGAATTATACTAAGTATTTGTTTGATTAGAAGATAACACAAATGCCACCTCGTTGTAATAAACTTTTTTCCCCAAATGACTTCATAATCAATTTAGAAGGGTACTCATCATTGCAACTCAACTTTCAATGCTTTTAGAAACAATCCAACATTTGAATATATGCAGGAACTAACAGGAAACCAACCCAGGCATCAATCAATGAAAACCAAGACAACAACCCAGGCAAACCAACCTAGGAAATTGAGACAACAACCCAAACAAACGAACCGAGGAAAAAAAGATAACAACAAATTGGCAAACCAGCCCAGGAAACCAAGACAACAACCCATGGATAGCAACCTAGGGAAGCCAAAAGGCAGCACCAAAGGAAGCTCAACAGTAACAAACCAAGGTAGCAGACAATTCATCCAACAGTAAACATAACATCAAATAAAATCAAATAGCATCAAAGGAAATATAAATTGACATGAAATAAATAATATGCAATTCGTATGAGAGTTCATCCAACAACTAAGCTTTCACTAAGCTCCTATATATCACTTCTGTTCACATCCAAATTGAGGATATCATCAGTTCCTACATCAAGTTTGAGATCATTTACTGCAACAAAATAAGATAAATAATTTGAGATCTTCAAAAAAATGATGGAAAAATAAATGTTCTTGAAGATGAACGAAAAGGCAACCTGTTCTCCATATAATCAGTCCTTTGCACAAATTAATTGCTCGACAATATCATTTTTCAATGCACTTTGGTATTGATATAGAATTCTACCGCTATTGCTGAAGGCACTTTATGATGTTATTATTGTTATTGGAATGCATAGTATATCATGAGCCATAGCTGAAACTCAAAGAAATCTATATTGATTCCCTTGCCAGAATTTCAAAATGTCTAAATCTACATTGCTATCAAGCTTTGGTTCATCAAGATAAATGTCTAATTCAGATTTCCTAGGTGTAAAGGCCTCCTTCTGAAATGAATCAAAATACTTTTTTTTTGGAAAGTCATTAGAACCAAAAAAAAAAATGCAAATTTACAGTTATGGGAACAAAACCTGCTAATACTTTGACTTAATCATTATTAAAGACGTGTTCTTTGAAGGATATCCTTGGACCATCTCAGAAGCACATGAATATTATCCTAATGAAATATTCCCTCTTGAACAGTAGTTTGCAAATAAGAAAATTAACTTAAGTTTCACTTTTCTCAATTCAAAAAGGTAATCTCCACCATACAATTTTTGATAACACCACTTAATGAAAGTCATTTTGTACTGCAAGTCAAGAATCATTGTTACTATCAATATTTCATTGAATTCTGACTAGTATTTCTCAAACTTTGTAATCTTTCATGTTTCCATTTTCTTTATGTATTGATGCCCATGTAACATTTCTTTTTTTTTTTTAGCTCTGGATATGCTGTAGAAATATATGGGAAGTACAAATTTGCTGTTGGCCCTTAGACCAGGAAATGAGACAAGTAATTTCATAGAATTGAGCAAAAAAATTTGCAAATCGCTTCAACTTTATCCCATTCAGAAGATGTTGGAGAATTCTTCTAATTTGAATTAACCAATTCTAAATGTTAAAAACACGTTTATAATAAATTGCATAGTCAAGTATAATGAAGGTGGAGTTCCATCGAGTTGGAATCTCCTGACGTAAACCTCGTTTCTCATATAGGTAACTTTGTGTAATACAATAAAGAGACTTTTATTTTCTAGCATGAGAGCTTTTTGCATACTTAATTCTCTCTTTTGTTTTCACAATTGAACCATCAATCTACTTCAAACCTTCTTGAACCATAAGATTAATAATATGTGATGTGCAACGTATATGAAAAAAATCACAATCGCATAACAAGCCCCCACGCAAATTCAAATGATTTCTTAGATAATCAACTAAAATATTATTTATGGAAGCATTATCCAAAGTAATACTGAATAACTTGGTGTCTATTTTCCATTCAGCTAAAAGAGATTGTATCTTCTCAAACAAAGCAATTCTATCGTGGGAGGTGGCATGAAAGAAAAACTAATAATTTTCTTTTGTAAGTGCCATTCATTATTAATAAAACTGTGTGTGAGAAAATAAAATCTCTAACTAACTTTAATTTAATTATTAGTTTTATTTAAATATAATTCTTTTATGTAAATAATTAATTTAATAGAATATAATGGAATCTATATTGTATAATAAATCTATATTATTTAAATAGAGAAAGAGAAGAAGAGAGGGATAGATTTTAAAAATAATTTTAGAAATAAAATATATCTTATTTAGATATAGAAAATAATTTGCTTTATTTATATTTTTGAACATTCTCTTTCAATTGAATCCGTATAGTTGAATATTAAACCGCCTCGAAAGACAGACGAATATCCTTCTATTGATTTCAAAGAAAGAGAACAAACAATTCGCTTTCCTAATCAGGTATGACGTAGGGAATATGCAAATCACCCGAAAGGATGATCAGTATCTTTCCTACTTACCTAATTAGACTAGTGAATTGTCGATTCATTCCTAAAATCAAGTATACAGATGATATTTGATTTACTTATGAAAGTAAATTAAATACCTATCCATTTCTTGATTGTAAGGAATGGATCTAAATAAAAATATAGATAGAGCAGGGCTTTCTTTTTGAAAATAGGAATTTTATCTTCTCACATGATTCGCTTTATTTATATTTAGGATATATTTCTCCCAATTAAATCTACATAGTCGGGTATTATACCGCCCCGAAGGACAGACTAATATCCTCCTATTGATTTTAAAGGGAGAAGCCGTACAATTCATTCTCCTAATCAGGTGTAGTATAGAGAATATTCAAATCATCCTGAAGGGATGACGAGTACATTCTCCAATCGACCTGATTAGATTAATGAATTATAACTTTATTTCTACAATTAAATATAGAATACATTCAATTTGTTCGTTAAAACAAATTGACTGTCTGTCTATTATTAATTGTGGAAATAACTCCTAAACATGAATAAGACTAAATCTACACACACAGATCTTTCCCCTACCTCAGAAAAGAACTTAAGTAGGGTTTAGATTATTCTGGGATCTAGACTCCCTACAGGGGCAAGCCCCTGTAGTTAATTACATCTCCTAAGAGAACACTCTCGATTTAAATGAAGACTAAATGGTTTCCAAAATTATATATATATATTTAATTAAATATTTGGGCAATTAAATTTTCACGATCAGGCTTTAGATTATAGAATTGTTGTTTGACTTTTAGAAAGATTTAGAATTTGATTTAGAAGAAGAAATGTGCAGAGAAAGGTGTATACGATCTGGACTTACAACCTGCCTAGAGTGGGCTGCCAGCTAACAGTCCTAATCACAACAATTCGCCGATGATGCAAGATTTTAGGGTGGCTCTACCCTATGAATCAAGAAAACTACTAAAGAATCTAATGCAAAGGACAACATGCTTACAATAAGCCAAAAAAAAAATCTACTCGTATGTTGATGATGCATGAAACAATTGTAAATAAAAGAGCTGATTTTATTTATATAATTTTCATCGGTTACACCCCAGAATTTGCAGTAAAGTAAAGGTGGCCAGGTCCCACCGACAACAAACCTGGATTCTAAGCCTATAAGAAAGTAGAATTAAATACAACAGCTTATGGTCTTCGGGCTCCGGGTCTTCTATGGAATTCCAAAAAGGAACGTCCTTCTGAAGGAGGACATTACTTTTTGGAGCCCCATTTGTATATTTATAAGCAGTTATCTTTAATTCTTTTACAGACTCCAGACGCTGTACAGACTCAATCTATATACAACAATTCTAGGAAATAAAAAAGTAGTACATCAGATTCTAGGAATATTCTACTGTTGCAGTAATATAAAAGAGCAGAAAATAAAATAGTTATATAATGATGCATGTTATGAGTGTGTTGTGTACAGTTATAAATGCAGGAAAGTAAAGACAGAAAAGTAAGTACAACGGCCCTCACTTTATTCACTCCGCTCTCTGGTGTACAGACAGAAAAAGTAAATATGCTATGCTTATGCAGTACAGAAAAGTAAGCAATCACACATAGGTACCCTCTAAGCAAGGCACCCGCAAGCAAACCACAACAAATCACCGGCCTAACCTAGGCTAGAGTTGGTTGTCCTAGCAAACATCTAAGTGCGTGAAAAGAGGTCGTGTAGCTTGGATAGGTCCTAATGGGTTTATTTGTTTGAATTGCATGTATTATTAGGATTGATTTATTATAGGTCAAAGGAATTTGGTTAAAGTTTAAGTAAAGTATATTTGAATTTATTAAGAATTATCTTAATTTTAAATGTTAGAGTTATTTAATTTAAGTTATAAAGAACTTATAGATTGATGATTCCCTAAGTGCAGAAAATCATCAATTTATAAATCCTAGAACTTTCAGAATAAATACCCGTCTTAGACAGAAGATAAGTATTTATTTTTAGAGTCCTTAAAAATTTATTAAGGAGAGAAGAAGGGACCTTACAAATGTAATACAACGTACCCTCCTGAAGAAATCTAACACGTCGTATAAGGTCGGTAGTTTATTATTTTTGTTCGGAGATCTCGAAATCGAAATCCAAATGGATTAGTGCCTTCCTAAAAGGAATCGTGCACAACCCATAGGAGATCTTTTGTTATTTAAATGTTTTAGGAGTCTTTTGAAATCAAAATGCCCAAAGTCCTCCAGAAGGAATCCAACTTTAGGCATAGAAGACCTGAATTCGTTTAATCTAAATTAATTATCAAATCTGATTGATTAAGAAAAATCTTAGCCAATCAAATTATCAAACTAATTTAGATTAAAGGAATTTAGAATTTAATTAAATAATTAATGAATTTTAATTAATAATATTCAGAAATCTTAAGAATTGGGGTTTATTAATTTATTAAGGACTTGAGGTTTGATTTAAAGAGAATTTATTTTTAATATTGGTTGGATCCCACCTTTGTTTCACACCGAGGCCGTGAAGTTTATTTCACCTTCCTTGGGGCTAAGCTAATAGCCTCGTAGGCCTGGGTTACCCAGTGGTACCCGGTATAATTAAGTAGCTTAAGTTTAGTTAAAAAAAAAGGAGTGAATGAATTTTATTAGAAATGTATTAGATTACTGATTTTAGAAGTTGGTTAATCATTTTTAGAGTTTTGAAATAATTCTTGAATTTTTAGGGATTTTTAGAATATTTCAATCATTTAATTAAGGGGTCAAAAATTGACTTTTTATTTAAGGTTAAATTCTGGAAAGTTAGCATTTTATTAAAATATTAGACCTTAAGACGATCAGTTAGAAGGTAAGTTTGCTGAAATTGGATTTTTCTGGATTTTGTTATGAATGTTTGAAACTTTGAACTAGTTTTAACCTACCGTTGACCATTTTGTTGACTTTTTGAATTTAAAGATTTTTTGGAATTTTTATATTTTTAATAAAAATTAGGCATTTTTATGAGTTGAATGCAACTGAGTTTGGTTAATTTGGATTTTTCTTGAATTAGTTATGACTTTTTAAATTTTAGGCTATTTAATGAATTTTGGAAATTGTTTAATTAAGGCCCTCTTTATGGTTTTGCTCCAAATGGATTCCAAACCTCTTGAAGTCAGCTCCAAAGGTCAGGGATGACCTAAGGAGGGATTTCCAAGTGTTTGGGAATTTATTGGGATTTTTAATTATTATTAATTAATTAAATGATTTAAATATTGAATTTTACTTAAAATTAAATTAAGCTTTAAATTGCTGTCAAATAATTTTGGTTTTATTTTTCGTTGATAGAGGATTCTATTCTGGTCAATTAGAGGTATTATTTATATTTTTTGGATTTAATTTTGATTTATTACATTTTTTTGGAAGTCTAGGGTTTAATTAAGGGTTAATTAAGAGTTGATTTAATTAGTATAATTTGAGATTGGAATTTTTGGTTTTAAATCATTGAATTTATAATGTTGGATTGATTACAATGATTCGAGGTTGATTTAGATTTTTGAAGATTTTTATTTGATTTATTTGAGTTTGTTAAAATAAACATAAAAGGTCCTTAATCTACTAGTTGTTATAAGGTCAATTAATGTCCAATCAAAATGTATTTGAGTACAAAGGTATATGACACTAGTTTTCTATGTTTATGTTTGATCCCAAAAGGGATATATGTGGTTCTTCCTAGATTGATCTAAATTTACTAAGACACCACCTTAATTGTTGTCCTTAGTGTCACTAGGTTGTAGGATAGCAATCAAGTTCTTCTAACCCTCTAACACTAAATTACAAACACAACATAACAATCATGAACAAAATAGAAGTGCACCTAATGTTCTATGGAGGGATTTTATAATAAATTATTTCAATCATAGGTTAGATGATAACCTATAGACTCAAACAATTTATCATATAAAGGAATAGATATATGAAATTGGATTAAGTTTATTAGAGATATATGTAAAATATATCCTAATTGAAGTTAATCCAATTCCATAGTGTGATCATATATATTTTGTTGGTTCTTTAAGCTAGATTAACATGCCTTTGAAAGTAAAATTTAATTAAGCTATATATGATCATGGATCTAAACTTAATTTCAGTGAAAGGATGACCCTACACTGTCTCCATAAAACCCTAACATGCTATGATTGAATGGTTATAGGATTTGCAAATGAAATTTCAAATGTTTGATCTAAACAATAGATCATATGTTTGAAAATTCACTTGCAATCAAGATTGAGCTCTAAAACAAATCTCCCAAGGGTCAGATATTGTCCATATCCAGCCTCAGATGTCATGCCATTCAAAATTCTGATTTATTAGATATTAAAATAGAATAAAAATTAAAGATATAGTGAATTTTAGTGTTCAAAATATAAACTCCTGAAATAAAAGAGAATAGGTTCTGATTTTATTTTTAGAAAATAGGAAATTTAATTCCGAGAAAAATAAGTGGTTGTACAAAAAAAAAATGGATTTATATTTTATTTTTAATGATTTTTTGAAGTTCTGTAATAGAAAATAATTAAAATAAAGTTTAAATCCGGGATTTACACGCGGCAACAGGGGATTAGTCCATGCGGACGGCGGCGATCAAGCGGGCCCCGCTCACTTAAATGAGTCAGCAAGCGCTTACGGCCGTCGGATCGACCGCGCTCTGATCCAGCGGTCACGATTGAAACCGCGGCTGATCCTGATTAGAAACGATCGAACGGTCAAGGTTTGATCCTGCTGTTTCGAACGAACGGATCGAATGCAGCCGGACGGATCATTTCGTTGACCGGGTCAAAGGAGTTAAACATGATTAAATTAGGTGACCGAATCTCATCCGTTGAAATCCAACAGATGAGATTAACGGTCCTGATTTCGTCTCCTTCGCCCAAATGACGCAAACCCTAAACCTAGCTTTTGTTCAAAACTTCTTAAACAATGAGTTAAATGGCATGAAAACTGAGATATGGGTGATAGTCGGTGATATAAAGAATGGGGAATAGTTTTTTGAGCTCAATATAAATTCCTTAGAAACCTATTTGATAACCTATGTATTATCTAGGGTTTCGATTTTACCGAGCTAGGATCGATGGATTTGGATGCTTTAAATACGGTTGAACTTGTTGGCTGTCCACGTATTGATTACTTCAAGGCCTCGAGCTCGGAGGAAGTCTCTATGGGAAGTTGAATGAACTTGGACGAAAGTAGCCTCGGTCCTTCGTTCCTTTCGCCGCCAATAAGCTCCAAACGGTGGGAAACAATGTAGAAATGGATGTAGGGCTTAGAGGAATCAAAATGAAAATCTAAAAGCTCTGGGGAGACTGTGGAATGCAAGATAGGTTAGAAATGAGGATTCCCGCCTCTCTTGCCCTATTCCAGCTGTGGGAGCTCGCTTGGATGGATAGGATCGCTCAGAGGGACGTCCCAGATGTGAGACATCTGGCTCTGGCCATTAGAGGAGCAGAGGATCGTGCTGGCCAGGTGAAAATGACCCCAAGTCGTTCTCAAGTTGGGGGGACCACTAGGTTGGTAGCTTGGGTCTAGGGGCTACACCAGCTGCTGGGGGAGATTGATCCAGCTACAGGGAAACTTCTGGAGTCTATTACAGAGGCTAGAAGGGCTTGGTTTGATCTAGCTACAGCTTGGTGAGTCGGATTGACCAAGGGAGCTCATTTGAGCTCTTGGTTGACCCTTTGACCAGTCAACAGAGGTCAAACCAGCTGAGGTGGCAGTGAGGCAGGCTATAGGGTCCCTTCCAATGGCTGGATCGGTCTAGCTTGGGCTGGATAGGGTTTGATGGGTCGGGTCAACCATGTTTGTTCCCTTTCTTTGATTTGTTGACCATGTTAACTGGTCAACAGTCAAATGGCTGCTTATGTGGCATTAAGGCAGACTATGGAATATAGTTTTAAAGGCTAGATGAATAAGGTTAGGGCTAGATCCATTAGATTGGAGGGTTTGGCCATTTAATGGGTTCTTTGACCATTCGTTGACTGGTTTGACCAGTCAACAGCCAAGTGGACGGCTGAGGTGGCATGGAAGATTGAATATGATTGTTTGAAAAGAATATTAATGAAATGAATGAAGATGCATGTGTGTTTGATTGAGAGCATGAGAATTTGACCAAAACCTTTATGTGGACTTAGTCAAACTTGACTCGAGTTTGATCGATCAATAATTAAGACATGTTTTGAGCATGAGTTTGAATCAATTTAGATGGCTCAATAGAGATTTGATTGGATGTATGGCTTGAATTTGGTTTAGATTGAACTGGTTTGAGTACCATTAGGTTTAGTTGACTAAGTCAACTGGTAGTTGGGTTGGGATGACCCGTCAAGTTCAAATCACTAGGAGCAGTGTTTGAAGAAATTTGGTGAAGTTCAGAGGTCATTTGGTGATGAATTGAAGGTCAATGTTGTATATGATTAGTTGAGCTAGCTTGAGTTAGCTTAGCTAGATCATATTGATTTATCATTAGTTCAAGGGTTTGAAAATGATGGATTTGAAATCTGGATGAATTTGAGATATAGATTGACTTGAGTTTGAGTTGATTGGGTTTGTATTGATTTGAGTCTGGATTGAGTTTAGGATCTTATTGAAGACCTCATACAAAAATGAGGTCAACAAATAGACCCCCAACATGTGTGATGAATTCGAAAAATAAATCACATATGTTGGCGTTGACCGAAGTAGATCAGTGAAATTTGGAAACTGGAAATTTGATTGATGGATTGATTTTCATCAAATAACTGGACCCAATTGAGAGGTTGATTCTCAAAAGAATGAATTTGGATTTTCAATGGGAATTAATTCCCAGGATTGTAGGCATCAGGACATAACCGATAGCTCGATTATCGGAAATGTGAAATTTAAACTTTAACTGGAAGATCAATTTCCAGAAAAAGCGAAAACCCAAACGAGAGATCGATTCTCGAATGAGTGAATTTAGAATCTAACCGATAGATCGATTATCGGAAAGATGAAATTTAAACTTTGACTGGAAGATCGATTTCCAGAAAAAGCGAATACCCAAACGAGAGATCGATTCTCGAATGAGCGGATTTAGAATCTAACCGATAGATCGATTATCGGAAAGATGAAATTTAAACTTTGACTGGAAGATCGATTTCCAGAAAAAGCAAATACCCAAACGAGAGATTGATTCTCGAAGGAGCGGATTTAGAATCTGACCGATAGATCGATTATCGAAAAGATGAAATTTAAACTTTGACTGGAAGATCGATTTCCAGAAAAAGCGAAAACCCAGATGAGAGATCGATTCTCGAATGAGCGAATTTAGAATCTAACCGATAGATCGATTATCGGAAAGATGAAATTTAAACTTTGACTGGAAGATCAATTTCCAGAAAAAGCGAAAACCCAGACGAGAGATCGATTCTCGAATGAGCGAATTTAGAATCTAACCGATAGATCGATTATCGGAAAGATGAAATTTAAACTTTGACTGGAAGATCGATTTCCAGAAAAAGCGAAAACCCAGATGAGAGATCGATTCTCGAATGAGCAAATTTAGAATCTAACCGATAGAGTGATTATCGGAAAGATGAAATTTAAACTTTGACTGGAAGATCGATTTCCAGAAAAAGCAAAAACCCAGACGAGAGATCGATTCTCGAATGAGCGAATTTAGAATCTAACCGATAGATCGATTATCGGAAAGATGAAATTTAAACTTTGACTGGAAGATCGATTTCCAGAAAAAGCGAAAACCCAGATGAGAGATCGATTCTCGAATGAGCGAATTTAGAATCTAACTGATAGATCGATTATCGGAAAGATGAAATTTAAACTTTGACTGGAAGATCGATTTCCAGAAAAAGCGAAAACCCAGACGAGAGATCGATTCTCGAATGAGCGAATTTAGAATCTAACCGATAGATCGATTATCGGAAAGATGAAATTTAAACTTTGACTGGAAGATCGATTTCCAGAAAAAGCGAAAACCCAGACAAGAGATCGATTCTCGAATGAGCGAATTTAGAATCAAGATAGTCTCAAAATACTAGCGATTTGAATTATCTCGTTCAGAAAATAAAGTCAACACTAAAATTTCAAATTTCAAAGTTTTATTTCCTTGCAACATTTATCAGATACATCAACTGTCATAATATCTCTTAAGATATCGTCCATTGATAGGCAACATAGGATGATTGCCTTTACAATCTATAAGTTGATAAGATCCTCCTTGGTAGGCTTTCTCCACTACAAAAGGGCCTTCCCATGTCGGCTCGAACTTGCCTCCTATCTTCCGATGAGATAAGATAGGTCTTCGAAGAACTAACACTAAGTCTCCTACTTGAAAAGTTCTGGGACGAACTAATTTGTCGTGAGCTTGTATCATCTTAGCTTTGTATAACTCGAGGTTCTGTTGAGCCTGCAAACGCTTCTCTTCTAAACCTTCGAGTTCTTCCAATCTGAGTTTTGCATTATGTTCTGTAGTGATTTGGTAATTCACTGCAATTCTGAGCGAGGGCAGTTGAACTTCTAAGGGAATGACTGCTTCTGAACCAAAGACTAAAGCGAATGGCGTAGATTGAGTTGGAGTTCTATATGTGGTACGGTATGCCCATAAAGCTTCAACCAACTTTTCATGCCATTGACGCTTATTGTCATCTAAAGTCTTCTTTAAGATCTGAATCAGGGTCTTGTTGAAGGCCTCCGCTAATCCATTTGCCCGAGGGTAATAGATAGTGGAGTATCTCCAATCGATGTTATGTCGTCTGGCAAAGCTGTTGATTTTAGTACTCCTGAATGAAGGACCGTTATCCGAGATAATCCGACGAGGGACTCCGAATCGGTACACGACATTCTCTTTGAAAAATTTTAGAACTTGTTGAGCTTTGACCTCTCTCAAAGGGACAGCCTTTGCCCATTTGGAGAAATAATCCGTAGCTGCTAGAATGAATCTATGACCTCTGGAGGATGGAGGATCTATCGGACCGATAATGTCTGTACCCCAGCTTTCAAAAGGCCAAGAGGCGATAGTTGGATGTAGAACATTTGGTGGTTGATGAAGAACTACACAATGCACTTGACATTGATGACAGTGACGTGCGATTTTCATGCAGTCATCTATCATTGATGGCCAATAGTATCCCATCCGTTTGATTTTCATTTTCATTTTCGGACCGGATTGATGTGCACCACATAAACCAGCATGTACTTCTTCTACAATCTTCTGTGCTTCTGATTTATCCAGACATCGCAACCACATCTGATCAAATGATCTTCTATATAGGGTATTGTTAATCAAGGTGTAAGATAGCGATCTTCTTTTGATCTGATCTGCTATTGATTTCTCCTGAGGGAGCTTATTTTCTTGCAAGTATTCGATGAACGGTTTTCTCCAATCTAAACCTTCCTCGTTTAATGCCGAAACAATTTTCACCTCAGTTGAACATTCACTGCTTATGTGTTCAAGGTCTATAGGAGAAAGAACTTGTCGGCCTTGCACTTCTATCGGGATTGACTCTTCTTCAGGGCATGCCAGTGCTTTAGCTAGTTTGGTAAGAGCATCGGCTGTGGAATTCTTCCCTCGAGGAATTCGATACAATGTAACATTTGGAATTTGTTCTAAAAGATGAATTGCATATTGATGGTAAGGAACCAAAGTGTCTTTTAGTACTTTGAAAATCCCTGCTATCTGGTTGATAACAAGTTGTGAATCTCCAAAGATCTTGATTTCTTCGATCCCATTCAAAATAGTCAATTCTAACCCAGTTATCAACGCCTCGTATTTAGCTTCGTTATTGGTACGTGGTTCTGATAAGTGATAGGAGTAGTACATGATACCTCTGTCAGGCGTAACGAACACTATACCAATTCCTGCTTGACCGGGCAAAGTTTCATCTGATTCTTCTTGTTGAATAGAAGCAGCGCCGTCAAAATAGAATTCCCAGGTGAACTCCTCATTCGTCTCAAGTTCCATGACTTGTTCATCTGGTAGTTTATCATTTATCGGGCAATCATCCTCAATAGGATGAGCTGCTAAGAAATCTGCTACTGCTTGTCCTTTAACTGCTCATAAAGGAGTAAATGTGATATCAAATTGTGATAATATCATTGACCAACAGGCTAACCTCCCTGATAATGTTGGTCGAGTCATCAAATACTGCAAAGGATTTATTCTGGATATGAGATTTACTTTGTGAGAAAGCATATAGTGCCTTAACTTCTGAGCAGCGAAGATTAAAGCCAGACAATGTTTCTCGATCGGAGGATAATTTACTTCGGTGGGAAGTAAACGTCTACTCAGATAATATAGTGCATTCTCTTTTCCTTCCTCATTAGATTGGGCTAATAAGGCGCCAAGAGATTCACTTAGAGCTGTTGTATACAAAATCAGAGGTTTCCCCGATATGGGAGCTGCAAGCACTGGAGGATTCATAAAGTATGTTTGATGCTATCGAAAGCTTTCTGGAAATTCTGATCCCATCTGAACGGAGAGTCTTTCTTGCATAATGCTGCGAATGGCTGGCATCTGCCCGAAAGATTTGATACGAATCTCCTAAGATATGCTAATCGGCCTTGAAAAGATCTCAGTTGGGTGAGTGTTTTAGGATGTGGCATCTCTAGTATCACCTTGATCTTAGTCGGATCAATCTCGATTCCACGATGTCGAACCACGAAACCCAAGAACTTCCCTGAAGTGACGCTAAAAGCACACTTCAAAGGATTCATTTTCAAATCATATTTTCGTATTCTTTGAAATACGATCCTCAGATCATACAAATGATCATTCCTCTCAACACTTTTAACGACTAGATCATCGACATAACATTCCACTTGATTATGGATAAGTTCGTCAAAGATCCTCGTCATTGCCCTTTGATAAGTCGCTCCTGCATTCTTTAGACCGAAAGGCATGACTTTGTAACAGTAAACTCCTATCGGTGTTCGAAATGCGGTATACTTCTCATCTTCGGGATCCATCCTGATTTGATTATATCCGGATGAGCCGTCCATAAAGGAGAATATCGCATGAGAGGAAGCGATATCTACCATGAGTTCCGGTATAGGGAGTGGGAACTCATCTTTAGGACATGCTTTGTTCAGATCTCTGAAATCGATGCAAACACGTATTTGACCGTTCTTCTTCTTGACTGGCACGACGCTAGCTAACCAGGTTGGATACTTCTCTTCCCTAATAAAGCTTGCATCGATGTGTTTCTTCACTTCAATGACGACCTGCTGTTCGATGTCGAGCCGCATTCGTCGGGGTGCTTGTTTTACTGGAAATGCTTCTGGTTGAACTGCTAACTTGTGCACTGCTACATCTGGGGATAATCCGGGCATCTCTTCGTAGCTCCAAGCAAAGCAATCTTTGAATTCAGATAAAAGTTGGATCATATCTTTTGCCTCATCCTCATTCAACAGAGAACTGATGAAGATCGGACGAGGGTCTTTTTCAGTACCCAGATTTATTTCTCTAAGATCATCAATAGTAGACCGTATTTCTTCCTCGAGTTCCGGAGGTGCATCTCGAACTTGAAAGTCATCGAGATCATCTGAAGTTTCTAAACAGAGTTCGTTAAAGGATTTAACGTTCGCCGAAAAGAGACTATCAGACTCAAAATTATTAGAAATTACTAAACAGTATTCATCGTCGTTGAACGAACATAGAGTAGCAAAGCCGATACCATGTTTTGAAAGTTGTTTATGGTATTTTCTATTCCACAGATGTTCAAATTGTTGGGCTTTACCTCTAGTCCATTTCAACGGCGTTAAACCTTGTTTAGCAAATCTGTTTGCAGAATTCGAATACCAATCAAAAGGCAGCTCTATTATCTCGTCCATAAAAGGATCATCAAGGGTTACATCAGTCTCTGGGGGTTTGCTGGTAGAAGGTATAAAATTGTTGGCTTTGGTTTCAGGTTTTAGAGGAAGAGAAGCTCTCACTTCCAACCTCTTTACATCGCTTTGGGTCAAAGGAGTTAGGGTAATATTTTCCACATACTTCTTTAATCTCTCTATAGTAGATAAATCCGAATTATCTTCCCTAGTGACTTGGACCCTGTCCTCGTCACTATCAGATTCTATAGAAATCTCAAATTTTGGCTGATTTAGAAAATTCCTATATTCTACAACCTGCGGGTCTTTCTCAAGCATATATGATTCGTCCTCCGAACTGGATTCCAAATCAATATGTATTGCAGGTTCCCTTATTTGTATGTTTTGCATCGTGTTTTCATAAGTTCCTCTATTTTGCCATCCTCGACCTCTCCCTCTAGACCATTGTGACATTCTACCACCTCTTTGTGAGGGAGGAGCAGGTGCCCAACGAACATCGTGTTCGAGGTCGGGACGCTCTTCTTCTTTTTTTTCTTTTTCCTTTTCTTTTTCTTTTTCTTTTTCTCTTTCTTTCTCTTTTTCCTTTCTTTCTTTCACCTCTTGTATTTCTACTTCAGCCAATTTGAGATTTTTAGAGAACGCTGTCTGCTTCTTAGGCAGATTGTATGAAGCATCTTCGTATATTCCGACTTCATGAACTGAGAACGGTTGCAAGTCTCCCTTGATACAGTGTTCCACTCCATCTCTGGAGAATTTGATACACTGATGTAAGGAGGAAGGTACCATTCTATATTCATGAAGCCAGGGTCTACCTAGGAGGGCATTAAAAGAAGTCTCGGAATCTATTATATGGAATTTGGCTTCGGTTTTAAAGGTATCTAAATCTAAAAGAAGGGTTACCGAGCCTAAGGCTCTCTCTCCCTTCTCGTTGAATCCTCGTAGCATCATCTTGTCGGAACTGAGTTTACGAGTATCAACCTTTAAATATGCGAGAGTTTTGAGCGCCATGATGTTGACCGATGCACCCGGATCGACGAGCACGCGAGATACCTTGAAATTGTCAATATTAACTGATATATACAACGGACGATTATGATCCGCTGTCCCTAATAACAAATCCTCATCTGAAAACGTAACACCGGGAACTTCTTTGAAGTATAACGCCTCTTTGTCAGACTGCGTTGAGGCTAATTGAGCCATACAGATCTCTGGATCGAGTAAAGCTTTAATTAAAGCTTCTCTCATTTCTTTGGAAAGAACCAGAGCGTCGTATATACTCAATTTTGCCGGCAATTTCCTAAGATGCGCTAGAACGTTGTAGTCGACCTTTGAAACCTCGGTATTCTGTAATTCTGGTCCTTGTACTGGTTGCGGGTGATTAAAAGTTTCAAGGTTTCCAGTAACTTTCTTCTCCTTCTCAGCAGATGCAAGTCGTGGAGGTAAGACTTTACCACTACGGAGATTGACTTGCACTACTTCTTCGGATGAAGCATTTTCAGTTATCTTTATCTGTTGATCGTTGATCGCTGTCTGAACTTCTTCTGGCGGTGTGTCTGAGTCAGATAGTTCTAATTCTATACTAATAGGATCACCCTCAACATTGAGAATAGAGGAGTCACTATCGTAATAGTATTGGAACTATTCATCTGTTTCATTTGTATTTACTTCTTAGGGGTTATTTGCATTATCATTTGAATTATGATCAGGATATTCATCAGCAGAAACAAACATGATATACGCGGAATCCTTTTTCATTGGCTTCTTAGCCCCAGGAGGGACAAAATAAAAGTCATACAGAGTTAGTGGCTTGAGCGACACATGCTCGCCATTTTCAAAAATAACTAACTTATCAGAACCTAACTCTGCCTTCTTCTTCTGCTCCTTCTCCGGGACTAGCGGAGCTTAATCAGCTTGTACTTCTTTAGGCTCTATGATTGGAGCCTTATTCTTCTTCTGCTTCCGAGCTATCGAATCAACCTGGATGGGATTCCGAATTCTCGGGGGTTCCTGGAAAGAAGAATGATATAGTTTATTAAGAATCTTTTTAGAAGAATGAGATAGAACCATATCCCATTCATTATCAGATTTCAAAGTGGAGGGAGGTGCAGAAGGCTCACCAAATATACACTTAGCCGATCCCTGGCTCGGATCTACTAAGTATTCTTTGGGTATCACGACTGTACCGTCCTTATGATTTCTGTCCAGCCATTCTTTGAAGGTAATGCAATCCTCTATCTCATGACCTGACATCCGATGATATGGACAAAAGTTGGGTTGTCCTGCTTTAATAGCTTCTTCTGGCCTCTTAGATTCAGGAAGTTTGAACTCTGGTTTCTTGACTAAGCTCTTGAACATCTTTTTGATTTCTTCTCGCTTAAAAGGGTAAACCTTGCTCTTGAAGAAATCAAATTTTTCTTTACGCTCTTCTGGAGTTAGATAAGACTGGGGTCTAGTCTGTTGATCACCCTGAGGTCGGTTATACTACTGATATTGAGGTGGTCGATTAGGACTCTCTGCCTAAATCTGCATCGGCTGCTTCCCTTTATCTACTGCAGACACTGTCCCTGATCTTTTCTCTAATACTTTCTGGGGTTTCAGTTTCTTCATCTCTAAGGAGGCTGGATCTTTTGAGAAAGGAAGTTGGGAAACTTCCTCTTGGAGATTAGAGGCTTTATTTAAGAGTTTCTCAAAAGTTTTGATCGTAAAACCCTTGAGAAGATAGGCGACTGGACCGTGAATATTTTTCAGGAGAATTTCTATAGCATGCTGTTCTTGCAGCTGAGGCTCACATCTCATGCTAAGATTCCTCCATCTCAGTATATAATCTACCAGACTTTCTCCTGGCTTTTGGGTTTCCACCACCAGATCACCGACGGTAATGTGATGCTTTGCACCCGCAAATCTTTTGACGAACATTGCTTCTAACTCATTAAAGGTATGGACCGACCCATTGGGCAGTTCAGCATACCAATCAAATGCAATTCCAGATAGACTGCTAACGAATTGTCTAAATAATAAAGCATCGCTACCTCTTGCATTACAACAACTAGCTCTGAAGTGAGCTAAGTGTTGTTTGGGATTTCCCGTACCGTCAAAGTTCTTAAAGGATGGAGGGACGAATCCTTTCGGATAGGGAACCGAATCAAATTCTTCGGGGTAAGGCCTGCCCTTTGAAATAGATGATGTACTATGAGCTTTAGCCAACGCATCTTTGACTTGTTGTTCGACCATCTGTTTGATGTCTACTGATTGTATGGATGGTGGTTCTGCTTGCATAGGTTTTTGTGTGGGTTTCTCAGGTTCTTCTATCCTGACTACTTTGTTCCTGACATTTAATTGTACTGACTCGTCAGGGGAAGATTTAACTTGTGTTTGTGGAGTAGGAGGATTATTGCCTTGCATAATTGAAATCATCGTCATCATTTCCTCGAGTTTCTTTTCCATTCTGAGTATTTGTTCATCTTTCTGACTCAGCTGTTCTCGAAGACGATGAGTAGAATCTGCAGTATCTTCTTCATCATCCTCGGCTTCAGCTGGTCCTGCTTCCCCTTTACCCTTTTCTTTTTCTTTCTGCAAAGAAGAACGAGTGTCAACCATATTGACACTTTCAGACATTTCTTGATCCGTATTTCCTTCCTTTCCTTCCTCCTCATCAATCTGGCGAATACTCTCCTTCAAATGATTAACCATCTCTTCTATAGTTTTGCCTCCCACATCGTGTGGGTCGACAGGAGTGTATTCTCTGGACGGGGAAGGTTCTATAATGAACTTTCCTCTTCTCGCTCTTTCTTCTGCCATGTCTTTTTTCTTCTTCATCAACACAGTAGGGGTCGGAGTCATCTTGGGCCGCCAAACCCTCTCTTGGTTAGATAATGAGGAAGACTGATTTGGAAACTTCAGTCTCCTCCTATCAAAACCAGAAGAAGGTTCGCTACCCTGGTGACGCTGAGAATCAGCTCTTGAAGGGTGTCGAACAGGTGGATTATCATAAATCCTAAGTGGACGATTTCCAGACTGACGTGGGGAAGGAGGGGATATGGGATTATACCCTCTACGGGCTAATGCTCCGTATCCCAGAGATTTAATAGGAGTTTGTTGGCTATCTTGATAACCAGAGTTTTGATATTGGTCTCGGGAAGGAAGGCTCTTCAGTTCTCTGCGATGATCTGATATAGCCGCTGGTCGACTCGGACCTGCTTTTTGAAATTGTACTCTTTTCTTCGTAGGAGGGGAATCTCCTCTCCTCCCTCTTACTTGAGGATGCACTTCAGTGTAGATGACATCCTTCACACTTTTCAGAAATTCAGTCTTTGACTGACCATAGTCAATAGCACAGTCCTGGATCAGTCCGTTCAGCAAGTTCTTGAACTTCCTTTTCTTTTCATGCAATGAGGGGATGATTGGATCATCCCTGAAAGGTGTTTGGGGAGAATGAGCTATGCGAACTACACTCTCTTCCCCTGCAGCTGCAGACAGTGGGTGAAATCTGCTACCAGCTAGCTGAGGAGAGTTAAAGAACACCTCAGTGAATTCAGGGGTCAGATTCTTTGATGTTTCAGTTGGGGCAGCAGTAACAGAGTTGTTTCTTGATGCTTCTGCTCTCTTGACCCTTCGTCTTGCACGGCGGATCATATTACGGCGCTGAGATTTGGTAATCTCAGGCATAGTAGAGGAGGATCCCAGCTCGAAATTCCCAAAAGTTGGAGAGTCAACCACAATGGGAGACTTGCCCTTAGCCATAGCAGCCGACTGAGGGTAGGTCAGACGGGTAAAAACAGAAGGTTTAGCAGTTGTAGGGGCAGCTGCAGACCCGCCCTCAGGATTAATGTGGATAGGAGCAGATCGGACATATTCTATGACAGGAGTCACAATTTCAGCCCGTGGTGCTCCAACAGTAACTTGCAGATTCTCGAATCCAGACCCAAACTGAATCTGGTTGCCCTCAGCAGACTGGGCAGCGGTGATGTTGATGTTGAAGATCAGTTTTCCAGACATTTTCTGTAGTATAATGGTAATTCCAATCAAAAAACTGATCTTAGCTAATATCCACAAATAATCTGACTTCTGATAGTTGCAGTGACTGAAGCATCGTTGAAGTTTTTGATAAAAAAAAGAAGGGATTGAAGTTTTGATAGGAGATAGTCCGTTTAAGGACCCACACCAAAAGGATATAATCACACTGTGAATGATTTGGAATGGATTGAAGTTTGATTGAGAGTTTGATAAGATAAGAATACTTTAGATTTAAGATTGAGTTAAGGACCCTTGTCCTTACAGATTTTGGAATATAAACGCAAGTAAATACGAGCGGATACGATTAAGAAAGAGAGAAGACAATGAAATTTATAATCTAAAGCCTGATCTCGGCGTATCGAATAAAACCAAAATCGGCGCAAATAAAATGAGAAGACTCTAAAGGTGTAAAAGAAAATGACATACAATTTGACAAGCAAATGCAAGACAACAAACGGGCGGCATAACCCCTACCAGACCTAGGACCAAACCTCCGTTTCCGGGTGGATGTCCGCCAGGCTTTTAGGAGAAGCTCTGGTAACCATGGGTGAGGGCCACTCGCGTGGCCATAAACTTGCAAACAGTGTAAAATAAACATGCAAATGTCATACAAATGACATACAGGCTGGGTTGACTCGATTTACCGGATTCTAACAGTTATGCAGTTTAAAATAAAAGACAGCCAATCAAGAATTAAAGCAATAAACCAGAGCCAAAGCATCAAGACTCCAAAATAAATATAAAAAGAGAGAATGGAAACGGGCAGCACTTCGGCAGGCTTTGGGGCCCACACCGATGCTGACAGTTAACCCAACTGCTTAGCCTTATAGAAAAAGGCTAAGGGGACTACGACTATCGATAAAATCAAATAGTGGCGAGAAAACCAAGCATAAAACAGTCGGCAAAACAACATCACATAATTATATAAAATATCTACAGAGACAGTGACAGACACCGAGGAACAAAATTTAGATGAAAATTTAAATGCCCAAATATTTAGTTAAATTATATATAATTTTTCAGAAAGAATTTAGTCTTCATTTGAAATGGAGAGAGAAGTCTATCCCCAGCGGAGTCGCTAGAAAAATCTGTGAGAAAATAAAATCTCTAACTAACTTTAATTTAATTATTAGTTTTATTTAAATATAATTCTTTTATGTAAATAATTAATTTAATAGAATATAATGGAATCTATATTGTATAATAAATCTATATTATTTAAATAGAGAAAGAGAAGAAGAGAGGGATAGATTTTAAAAATAATTTTAGAAATAAAATATATCTTATTTAGATATAGAAAATAATTTGCTTTATTTATATTTTTGAACATTCTCTTTCAATTGAATCCGTATAGTTGGATATTAAACCGCCTCGAAAGACAGACGAATATCCTTCTATTGATTTCAAAGAAAGAGAACAAACAATTCGCTTTCCTAATCAGATATGACGTAGGGAATATGCAAATCACCCGAAAGGATGATCAGTATCTTTCCTACTTACCTAATTAGACTAGTGAATTGTCGATTCATTCCTAAAATTAAGTATACAGATGATATTTGATTTACTTATGAAAGTAAATCAAATACCTATCCATTTCTTGATTGTAAGGAATGGATCTAAATAAAAATATAGATAGAACAGGGCTTTCTTTTTGAAAATAGGAATTTTATCTTCTCACATGATTCGCTTTATTTATATTTAGGATATATTTCTCCCAATTAAATCTACATAGTCGGGTATTATACCGCCCCGAAGGACAGACTAATATCCTCCTATTGATTTTAAAGGGAGAAGCCGTACAATTCATTCTCCTAATCAGGTGTAGTATAGAGAAAATTCAAATCATCCTGAAGGGATGACGAGTACATTCTCTAATCGACCTGATTAGATTAATGAATTATAAATTTATTTCTATAATTAAATATAGAATACATTCAATTTGTTCGTTAAAACAAATTGACTGTCTATCTATTATTAATTGTGGAAATAACTCCTAAACATGAATAAGACTAAATCTACACACACAGATCTTTCCCCTACCTCAGAAAAGAACTTAAGTAGGGTTTAGATTATTTTGGGATCTAGACTCCCTACAGGGGCAAGCCCCTGTAGTTAATTACATCTCCTAAGAGAACACTCTCGATTTAAATGAAGACTAAATGGTTTCAAAAATTATATATATATATTTAATTAAATATTTAGGCAATTAAATTTTCACGATCAGGCTTTAGATTATAGAATTGTTGTTTGACTTTTAGAAAGATTTAGAATTTGATTTAGAAGAAGAAATGTGCAGAGAAAGGTGTATACGATCTGGACTTACCACCTGCCTAGAGTGGGCTGCCAGCTAACAGTCCTAATCACAACAATTCGCCGATGATGCAAGATTTTAGGGTGGCTCTACCCTAGGAATCAAGAAAACTACTAAAGAATCTAATGCAAAGGACAACATGCTTACAATAAGCCAAAAAAATCTACTCGTATGTTGATGATGCATGAAACAATTGTAAATAAAAGAGCTGATTTTATTTATATAATTTTCATCGGTTACACCCCAGAATTTGCAGTAAAGTAAAGGTGGCCAGGTCCCACCGACAACAAACCTGGATTCTAAGCCTATAAGAAAGTAGAATTAAATACAACTGCTTATGGTCTTCGGGCTCCGGGTCTTCTATGGAATTCCAAAAAGGAACGTCCTTCTGAAGGAGGACATTACTTTTTGGAGCCCCATTTGTATATTTATAAGCAGTTATCTTTAATTCTTTTACAGACTCCAGACGCTGTACAGACTCAATCTATATACAACAATTCTAGGAAATAAAAAAAGTAGTACATCAGATTCTAGGAACATTCTACTATTGCAGTAATATAAAAGAGCAGAAAATAAAGCAGTTATATAATGATGCATGTTATGAGTGTGTTGTGTACAGTTATAAATGCAGGAAAGTAAAGACAGAAAAGTAAGTACAACGGCCCTCACTTTATTCACTCCGCTCTCTGGTGTACAGACAGAAAAAGTAAATATGCTATGCTTATGCAGTACAGAAAAGTAAGCAATCACACATAGATACCCTCTAGGCAAGGCACCCGCAAGCAAACCACAACAAATCACCGGCCTAACCTAGGCTAGAGTTGGTTGTCCTAGCAAACATCTAAGTGCGTGAAAAGAGGTCGTGTAGCTTGGATATGTCCTAATGGGTTTATTTGTTTGAATTGCATGTATTATTATGATTGATTTATTATCAGTCAAAGGAATTTGGTTAAAGTTTAAGTAAAGTATATTTGAATTTATTAAGAATTATCTCAATTTTAAATGTTAGAGTTATTTAATTTAAGTTATAAAGAACTTATAGATTGATGATTCCCTAAGTGCAAAAAATCATCAATTTATAAATCCTAGAACTTTCAGAATAAATACCCATCTTAGACAGAAGATAGGTATTTATTTTGAGAGTCCTTAAAAATTTATTAAGGAGAGAAGAAGGGACCTTACAAATGTAATACAACGTACCCTCCCGAAGGAATCTAGCACGTCGTATAAGGTCGGTAGTTTATTATTTTTGTTCGGAGATCTCGAAATCCAAATGGATTAGTGCCTTCCTAAAAGGAATCGTGCACAACCCATAGGAGATCTTTTGTTATTTAAATGTTTTAGGAGTCTTTTGAAATCAAAATGCCCAAAGTCCTCCAGAAGGAATCCAACTTTAGGCATAGAAGACCTGAATTCGCTTAATCTAAATTAATTATCAAATCTGATTGATTAAGAAAAATCTTAACCAATCAAATTATCAAACTAATTTAGATTAAAGGAATTTAGAATTTAATTAAATAATTAATGAATTTTAATTAATAATATTCAAAAATCTTAAGAATTGGGGTTTATTAATTTATTAAGGACTTGAGGTTTGATTTAAAGAGAATTTATTTTTAATATTGGTTGGATCCCACCTTTGTTTCACACCAAGGCCGTGAAGTTTATTTCACCTTCCTTGGGGCTAAGCTAATAGCCTCGTAGGCCTGGGTTATCCAGTGGTACCCGGTATAATTAAGTAGCTTAAGTTTAGTTTAAAAAAAAAGAAGTTAATGAATTTTATTAGAAATGTATTAGATTACTGATTTTAGAAGTTGGTTAATCATTTTTAGAGTTTTGAAATAATTCTTGAATTTTTAGGGATTTTTAGAATATTTCAATCATTTAATTAAGGGGTCAAAAATTGACTTTTTATTTAAGGTTAAATTCTGGAAAGTTAGCATTTTATTAAAATATTAGACCTTAAGACGATCAGTTAGAAGGTAAGTTTGCTGAAATTAGATTTTTCTGGATTTAGTTATGAATGTTTGAAATTTTGAACTAGTTTTAACCTACCGTTGACCATTTTGTTGACTTTTTGAATTTAAAGATTTTCTGGATTTTTTATATTTTTAATAAAACTTAGGCCTTTTTATGAGTTGAATGCAACTGAGTTTGGTTAATTTGGATTTTTCTTGAATTAGTTATGATTTTTTAAAGTTTAGGCTATTTAATGAATTTTGGAAATTGTTTAATTAAGGCCCTCTTTATGGTTTTGCTCCAAATGGATTCCAAACCTCTTGAAATCAGCTCCAAAGGTCAGGGATGACCTAAGGAGGGATTTCCAAGTGTTTGGGAATTTATTGGGTTTTTAATTATTATTAATTAATTAAATGATTTAAATATCGAATTTTACTTAAAATTAAATTAAGCTTTAAATTGCTGTCAAATAATTTTGGTTTTATTTTTCATTGATAGAGGATTCCATTCTAGTAAATTAGAGGTATTATTTATATTTTTTGGATTTAATTTTGATTTATTACATTTTTTTGGAAGTTTAGGGTTTAATTAAGGGTTAATTAAGAGTTGATTTAATTAGTATAATTTGAGATTGGAATTTTTGGTTTTAAATCATTGAATTTATAATGTTGGATTGATTACAATGATTCGAGGTTGATTTAGATTTTTGAAGATTTTTATTTGATTTATTTGAGTTTGTTAAAATAAACATAAAAGGTCCTTAATCTACTAGATGTTATAAGGTCAATTAATGTCCAATCAAGATGTATTTGATTACAAAGGTATATGACACTAGTTTTCTATGTTTATGTTCGATCCCAAAAGGGATATATGTGGTTCTTCCTAGATTGATCTAAATTTACTAAGACACCACCTTAATTGTTGTCCTTAGTGTCACTAGGTTGTAGGATAGCAATCAAGTTCTTCTAACCCTCTAACACTAAATTACAAACACAACATAAAAATCATGAACAAAATAGAAGTGCACCTAATGTTCTATGGTGGGATTTTATAATAAATTATTTCAATCATAGGTTAGATGATAACCTATAGACTCAAACAATTTATCATATAAAGGAATATATATATGAAATTGGATTAAGTTTATTAGAGATATATGTAAAATATATCCTAATTGAAGTTAATCCAATTCCATAGTGTGATCATATATATTTTGTTGGTTCTTTAAGCTAGAGTAACATGCCTTTGAAAGTAAAATTTAATTAAGCTATATATGATCATGGATCTAAACTTAATTTCAGTGAAAGGATGACCCTACACTGTCTCCATAAAACCCTAACATGCTATGATTGAATGGTTATAGGATTTGCAAATGAAATTTCAAATGTTTGATCTAAACAATAGATCATATGTTTGAAAATTCACTTGCAATCAAGATTGAGCTCTAAAACAAATCTCCCAAGGGTCAGATATTGTCCATATCCAGCCTCAGATGTCATGCCATTCAAAATTCTGATTTATTAGATATTAAAATAGAATAAAAATTAAAGATAAAGTGAATTTTAGTGTTCAAAATATAAACTCCTGAAATAAAAGAGATTAGGTTTTGATTTTATTTTTAGAAAATAGGAAATTTAATTCCGAGAAAAAACAAGTGGTTGTACAAAAAAAAATGGATTTATATTTTATTTTTAATGATTTTTTGAAGTTCTGTAATAGAAAATAATTAAAATAAAGTTTAAATCCGGGATTTACACGCGGCAGCAGGGGATTAGGTTATGCGGACGGCGGCGATCAAGCGGGCCCCGCTCACTTAAATGAGTCAGCAAGCGCTTACGGCCGTCGGATCGACCGCGCTCTGATCCAGCGGTCACGATTGAAACCGCGGCTGATCCTGATTAGAAACGATCGAACGGTCAAGGTTTGATCCCACTGTTTGGAACGAACGGATCGGATGCAGCCGGACGGATCATTTCATTGACCGGGTCAAAGGAGTTAAACATGATTAAATCAGGTGACCGAATCTCATCCGTTGAAATCCAACAGATGAGATTAACGGTCCTGATTTCGTCTCCTTCGCCCAAATGCCGCAAACCCTAAACCTAGCTTTTGTTCAAAACTTCTTAAACAATGAGTTAAATGGCATGAAAACTGAGATATGGGTGACAGTCGGTGATATAAAGAATGGGGAATAGTTTTTATAGCTCAATATAAATTCCTTAGAAACCTATTTGATAACCTATGTTATCTAGGGTTTCGATTTTACAGAGCTAGGATCGATGGATTTGGATGCTTTAAATACGGTTGAACTTGTTGGCTGTCCACGTATTGATTACTTGAAGGCCTCGAGCTCGGAGGAAGTCTCTATGGGAAGTTGAATGAACTTGGACGGAAGTAGCCTCGGTCCTTCGTTCCTTTCGTCGCCAATAAGCTCCAAACGGTGGGAAACGATGTAGAAATGGATGTAGGGCTTAGAGGAATCAAAACGAAAACCTAAAAGCTCTGGGGAGACTGTGGAATGCAAGATAAGTTAGAAATGAGGATTCCCGCCTCTCTTGCCCTATTCCAGCTGTGGGAGCTCGCTTGGACGGATAGGATCGCTCAGAGGGACGTCCCAGATGTGAGACATATGGCTCTGGCCGTTAGAGGAGCAGAGGATCATGCTGGCCAGGTGAAAACGACCCCAAGTCGTTCTCAAGTGGGGGGGACCACTAGGTTGGTAGCTTGGGTTTAGGGGCTACACCAGCTGCTAGGGGAGATTGATCCAGCTACAGGGAAACTTCTGGAGTCTATTCCAGAGGCTGGAAGGGCTTGGTTTGATCTAGCTACAGCTTGGTGAGTCGGATTGACCAAGGGAGCTCATTTGAGCTCTTGGTTGACCCTTTGCTCAGTCAACAGAGGTCAAACCAGCTGAGGTGGCAGTGAGGCAGGCTATAGGGTCCCTTCCAATGGCTGGATGGGTCTAGCTTGGGCTGGATAGGGTTTGATGGGTCGGGTCAACCATGTTTGTTCCCTTTCTTTGATTTGTTGACCATGTTAACTGGTCAATAGTCAAATGGCTGCTTATGTGGCATTAAGGCAGACTATGGAATATAATTTTAAAGGCTAGATGAATAGGGTTAGGGCTAGATCCATTAGATTGGAGGGTTTGGCCATTTAATGGGTTCTTTGACCATTCGTTGACTGGTTTGACCAGTCAACAGCCAAGTGGATGGCTGAGGTGGCATGGAAGATTGAATATGATTGTTTGAAAAGAATATTAATGAAATGAATGAAGATGCATGTGTGTTTGATTGAGAGCATGAGAATTTGACCAAAACCTTTTTGTGGACTTACTCAAACTTGACTCGAGTTTGATCGATCAATAATTAAGACATGTTTTGAGCATGAATTTGAATCAATTTAGATGGCTCAATAGAGATTTGATTGGATGTATGGCTTGAATTTGGTTTAGATTGAACTAGTTTGAGTACCATTAGGTTTAGTTGACTAAGTCAACTGGTAGTTGGGTTGGGATGACCCGTCAAGTTCAAATCACTAGGAGCAGTGTTTGAAGAAATTTGGTGAAGTTCAGAGGTCATTTGGTGATGAATTGAAGGTCAATGTTGTATATGATTAGTTGAGCTAGATTGAGTTAGCTTAGCTAGATCATATTGATTTATCATTAGTTCAAGGGTTTGAAAATGATGGATTTGAAATCTGGATGAATTTGAGATATAGATTGACTTGAGTTTGAGTTGATTGGGTTTGTATTGATTTGAGTCTGGATTGAGTTTAGGATCTTATTGAAGACCTCATACAAAAATGAGGTCAACACTGTGCAGTTAAACAAATAAACCCATCATTATTTATAGAAGTTTAGAGGCTTGAAGTTAAACCTACTAGTGATTTTTTATAACGGTTTCTTTATATTACACTTCTCCTTAATGAATAATTTTTTGCAATAATTTCTAACAGTGTTTCTAAAAAATAATTGTAAGTCTCGATGAAGATACATTAAGAATGCTCGAATTCCAAGCCACTCAACACATTGAAATGGCAAATCATGTTTAATGATAGAAGCATTGAACAAGTCATGATCAAACTTACTATCAGACATATACATGGAAGATTCAGTATTGGTTTGTAAGATCAACTGTCATATATCACATATACTTTTTTTCTTACAATTTTCAAGGTGGCGTCTAAGATTACCAGTTCCATTTTTTCTATCATAAAAATAAGTACTGCCATATTTCTTACAATTATATATTTACTTTCCATCTTTCATATTAGGCAATATCTCATAATAACCCCAAAAAACTGAGGTCATCCTTCGCCTCTTCTTCGTAATTGTTCCCTCATTGCATAGATCGTTAGAGGGCTCTACAACATTTTTGTAAGCTCGGACTTCTTCGTTTTTATCACTAGAAAAATTCTTAGGAACGATATTAGACTCTGTCATCTAACCAAAATATTAGAATATATTACAATGCTAATTATGAACTATTTGTTAAATGTATTGTTTAAAAAAAGACACAATGAGATATTAACTCCTTTGTCAAATACCACATAACAACTTTTCGAACATAACAATAACAATATAACATGTATAATTTAAAAAAAAAACACATTGAGATATTAACTCATTGAGGGCTCTATAATCTACATCATAAGTATATAACAATAACACAATAACATGTCTTCTTGGGATTCCAATTTTTTGAGCTTTGGTGGTCATCTTGTGCTTAATAAACATGTTCTCTCTTCCTTGCTGGTTTATAGCTTTCAAACTCTCTTCCCTCCTAAGCTGGTGTGAATTAGGATTGACAGAATTTTTAATAAATTTTTTTTGGAAGGGGTCGGGTAATAACTCTAAAATTCATTGGACCTCTTAGGTGAATCATTGTGGGTCTTTACAAGAAGGGGCTCTTGGTTGCAAGTCTATGTTTGATTTAGTTTATGCATTTTCCTTTAAATTGTGGTACAATTTTAGGTATAATGTGAGTCTTTGGGCCAAGTTTATGAGGGCTAAGTATTTCTGGGGGGGGGGGGGGGGGGGGGGGTTCCATCCTTCCAATTGTTTTTATTCTAAAGGTTAGTCTAAGGTGTGGCATCGGCTTTGTCAGGTTAAATGGAAAGTGGAACCCTCTATAGTTTGGGGTCTTGGGGAGGGTAATATTTTCTTTTGGCAAGATCGTTGGGTTAATGATCAGTCTCTGGATTCTTTACTTAATACCATTTCTATTGACACTGTGAAGGTTAATTTTTACTTTTCCTCTAATGGTTGGGATTTGGAGAAGCTGTCCCATATTCTTCCTAAGTTTATTATTCAGTTGATGTTTTGCTTTGTACTTTTACTAAAGATGTTCTTTTTATAACGAAGGATGCTTGGCATTTTTTAAGAAGTAAAAAAGATTCAAACAAGCTTTTTAATATGATTTCGCATAAGAGCATTCCCTCCACGATTTTTGTGTTTATGTGGAGGATTCTTCACAAGTATATTCCTACGGATGAGTTGTTAAGAAAGAGAGGTTTTATTATTACTTCTAGATGTCAATGCTGCTTTCATGTTGAGAATATGCATCATGTTTTCATATTCGGTCCAATTGCTGTGAAGGTTTTGAGTTTTTTTTAGGCCTTGTTTCATTTTAATTTCTATAGCCCTTGTATCAATGTTTTTAATTTGCTCGATGGTTGGATTGTGAGTAATAGAAGTCATGTTCGGAATGTGATACCTTCCCTGATTTGTTGGTTCATTTGGTTGGAGAGAAATGACTCTCGGTTCAATGGGGTTGCTATGGATCATCAAAGAATCATTCAGAAAATTAAGGATAAGGTTTAGGCTCTTTTTTATGCTAATTTACTTGTTTTGAAAAATTATAAGAACTTTCTGTTTACTATTGAGGCTTTCGGTATTAAGTTGGAGGTGGCTAACTCCCTTGTGCAGACTAAAAGTATTTATTGGTGCAAGCCTACTCCTAACTCTATTAAGTTGAATATTGACTGTATTCTTGTGGGGAACATGACTAGTGTTGGTGGTCTCATTCGTGATCACAATGGGTTTTTCTTCTTGGGTTTTACTGGTATGATCGGTGACAGTGAAAGGATTGGTGGCCTTCTTATTGCTATTCTTCATGGGTTGAATTTGTGTGCTAGTCTTGACCTTAAGAATATTGTTTTGGAGGTTAATTCCTTTTTTTTATTTAAATTTTTTGCTTAATCTGGATGATGGTAACTTTTCTTACTCCTTATTTTACATTAAGAGGAGTATTAGAGATATCTTGGCTTCCCTTAACTGCTCCTTTTCGACTATTTTAGAGGAGGCCAATGCTCCTGCTCGGGCATTGGCTAAGTTGGGTTATAATTGTGCTAATATTGCTGAGTTCTCTCTTAAGCAGTTGCCTGTCCCTATCAAAGACATGGTTAATTTGGATTAAATGGGTTTATCATATGTTAAAGGTTAATTATTTTGTGAGCTAGTTGTTGTTCTGCTTTTCTCGTTGCCTTGCGGGGGCTTTAAGAGGCTTGTGGTTTTTTTGTTCTTTCTTATTTTATTGGTTTGTGGTGATGCTTGTCGGAGGTTCTCTCTGGTTTCTCAGGTGGTGGCTTTGTTTTTCTGGGCGATTTGTTGTGGCATTATTTGGGTTTACTATTGTTGTGCGGGGGAACTGGTACTTCTGCAGCCTGTATGGCTGTGATTGGGTCGGTGTTGCTTACTGGTATTTAACTGTTGATTAGTGAGTGTGGTGTGTATTTAGTTTTGCTGCAAGTTCTTTTCGATTATTGTTTTTCCTGGACAAGGGCTAGATGTATCATGCTCGGTTGTATCCTTTTTGGAACATCTTTAATCTTTTGTTTAGTATTGTCAATTGTTATATTTTCGATTTGCATTTTCTTGTCTATATTTTGGTTGTGCAGGCTCCCTTTTGGGCGTTTGATTGGAAGATTTATGTGGAGACCTGCAGCTGGGAGCATTTTGTTTGGTTTTTGTTTACTCCCTTTTTTGGGTGTTTTTCCTTAAGCACCGTAGCATGTTCCTAGGTTGTTTTTGTATTGACCTATAGCGGGGAACTTGAGCTCACAGGTTTTCTTTTATCTTGATTTTGTAGCTCTTCGAGTGGTAGTGAGTTTGAGTTCCCCTTAAGGATCTTGTAATTTTTCCCTTATATTAACGCATAGGCCCCTCTGGTGGGGTTTCTCTATAAAAAAAAACACAATAAATAATAAATGCAATAACAACATAACGGCATAAGTGTTATAAAACCATAAATAACTGAACAAAAACTCAATAACAATTCGAACATAACTAACCCCAAACCAAAATGCATGCCAAGCTAGAAAAGCACTGAATGAATCAAACTAGAATGCTTGCCAAACCACTAAACTAGAGTTACACACTAATGTATGTCAAATTTTTTTCAGTTTTTTAAACTACCCGAGACAATATTCAAGATAATAACAAGTCAATAATACAACAACAAATCAAACAAACCCTAAACCCAAAAAATTCACTCAAAACTTCAAAAAATTCCTTCAGCATGAAATACCAAAAGATGCTTATAGATTAAGCTTCTAAAAGGAGAAAAAAAAAGATAAGAGATACAAACAACGATGATCGATGTAAGTGTTCGTGGTAAGCCAAAGGATATGTATACGGTGAACACCCTGGACCAACACTATGCCAGAGAATGATAAGAGAGGAAACCATAGATAGAGCTAGAGATCTAATGAGATCCAAAGAGATAAAATGGAAATCATAGACGAAGAAGCAAAGGAGATGAGTTTTGCAAATCTGGATTCAAATACTATGATTTTGATGATAACAAATATTATTATTTCTTTACCACTACTATTATTACATATCTATTTTGTTTGCCCTGCTCACTACCTTTCAGGTCCAGAAAGATCACTTACAATGTAAATCAGCTAAAGATCAGGTAGATTATGATTAAGTCTGCTTGTAATTTCATTTCAATGTACTTTTACCTTTCTTGAGTCAAATCTTGAATATGGTGGAACCCAAGCTAATTAACCTTACACACACATATTTAGGTGGAGAAATTTGGTGAGTTAGAGAATTTTTCTATTTTGACCTCGGTGTCGGAAAATAGGGCTTTCACCGGTGGACGTTCCGGCGGAGTATCCGACGGAAATAAGATCCGTCTTAACGTGCGACGGAAATAAGTCGTTGAGTTTAAGTAAGCCGGCGGAAGTTCCATCGGTAATGTTCGCTGGTATGTTTCCTCCACAACGTGCGACGGAATCGGTTCAGAGCTCGTTTTACCGACGCATTTACCGGCGAATGGAACGTCGAAAAAGTTCCATCGTATTATGCGCCGGCAAATGCATCGTAATTTTTCCATCGCAAGATTCAGGAGCATTCCGCCGTTACCTGCGCCGTTCGTACCGGCGCAAAAAATTCCGCCAGAAAATCCGACGGTAATCGCGTGTTTTCCCGTAGTGTTGAACTAATCGTCTTGGAAAATCATAGGATCATACTGGAAGATTTGTATAAATACTTGTACTGACCGTACAGAGCAACGGTGATCGTCCTAGCTAAAAGGGCTATTTTGTACTAATCGTATAGGATGATCTATCAATCATCCTGGATTATCAGTTGTACATAATTAAAAATTAGGGCTTCTTTTGGAGGCTTTGTATTTAAGCAATTGTATTAACCCTAGAGTTAATCTTTTTGCTGTAGAGTTGATCCAAAAGAGAGCTTAAAGAAGGAAGAGAGAGATCTAGAGAGAGAGAGAGAGAGAGAGAGAGAGAGAGAGAGAGAGAGAGAGAGAGAGAGAGAGAGAGAGAGAGAGAGAGAGAGAGAGAGAGAGAGAGAGAGATCCTTGTGAGGGAATCACAAAGGTTACTCCAAGAAAGGATTTGTGGTCTTCCTCAAATTGCTTCTCTGGTTCCTTGATGGCTCTAGGGAGATCATCTTCAGCATTAGATCCAGGTTCTCTGCCTACTCCAAGGAGAGAGTAAAAGGATTCTCAGGTTATCTGCCTTCACCAAAAGGGTGAAAAAGGATTTCCAGGTTCTCTGCATACTTTAGGAAGGAGTAAAAGGATTTACTATTCTCTTCCTACCGCTAGAGAGTAAAAGGATTTCAATGTTCTCTACCTACTCTAGTAGGGAGTGAAAGGATTCTCGGGTTCTCTGCCTTCACCAGGAGGGTGAAAAATGATTTTCTAGGTTCTTTGCTTACTCAAGGACAGAATAAAAGGATTCAAGGTTCTCTGTCTCATCGGGTCGGTGGAAAGATTTTGTAAGGACTTCTCTGTTTTGGTGTGGGGGTAAAAGGAGAGACACTAACTGATTAGTGCAATACCTGAAAAGGAAGTTTTCAGAGAGTGGATGTAGGTTAGATTTGATTAAACCACTATAAAGTTTAGTGTGTTTTTTCTCTTTACTTTTACCGCATTTTATTTCTGCAATTTTTTTGTGATTTATTTTGTGGTCAAAATCTATAATCTTTGTTATTGTTAAATTAGTTTTGCTTCCACATAAATCACAGGTTTTAAAATACTCAAAAAGATTTCAAAAAATTTTCTTTTTATTTAATTTTTTTAAATGACCAATTCATCCCTCGTCTTGGTTGGCCTCAGTTTAGTTCTTTAGGGTTTATACCCCTCACGAACTTTTAAGGAGAGGCTGAAGCGCACACGAGCTGAATGTCTAATCTCTATCCTGTCCGAAAACAACTAGCCTTAATTAACCGATCGCTCACTTAGTCACGCGCGTTCACGTGCACTTAAAACGTGCGGGTCAAAACGGGTTAGAAATTGGGTTGTCGGGTTAACCCGGATTCGACTTGAAATTTGTAATGGGTCAAATTACTGAACCTGAATCTGACCCACTTTGAAATCGAGTCGGGTCTAACCCAAAATTTTCGGGTCAGGTTCGAGTCGGATTTTTGTGCAGTGTTAAATATTGACACCCCTAGATGTTGCTTTCTGCAACATTCTTAAAAAAATTATTTTCTCGACAATAATATTACACTCACCTTTATAAAAAATTATAGTCAACCCAAACAATCCCTTAGTTATTCATGTATTAATTATTCGCGTTGAAAGAGGGATACATCAATTTACGTTAATGATTTTTTTTGTGACATTTAGGCCATTTAGGCAAACTCATACACATAACGCAAACACAAAGACTCAAAGCCAAAACCTCTTAGTTGGAAGCATAAACTCTCAACCAACAGGCCAAGGTGAGCTGTTTATTATAAGTTGATGATACCCAAAGAAATTACTGCTCCTTCATTTTTAAACTGTGTTGCCGACTTCAAATTCTGCAAATTCACCATCCTTAGAGAAATTAATTAAACTATTAATAACAAAATTTTCAGTAAAAAAACAAGAAAGTTAATGTCAATCATTTTTTAATTATATATAGCTTTTTCAATAATAACTTAGGCTTCGTTTGGGATGTCTTTTTTATTGCTTATTGAAACGGTTTTTTAGTATCAAAATTTTAATTTTTATACTAAAAAATTTCTTCAAAAACAATAAAAAAGTCGTCCCAAATGAAGTCTTATGCTTCATTGTTTTTTACTCTAAAACAAATTTTTAGTACAAAAATTATAATTTTTGTACTAAAAAGCTACTTTAAAAAGCAGCAAAAAGGTGTCCCAAACGAAATCTTAAATTTCATGTGGGACAGTTTTCATATTGATTTCTAAAACAGTTTTTTGGTAAGAAAATTTGTAAATAAAAAAATTTTGTACTTAAAATCTACTTCAGAAAGCAACAAAAAAGTTATTCCCTGGCTAAACTTTAATTGAGAAAATCTTACTGCATGGCATAATCTACTTTAGCGCGGTGACTACTTTCATAGGATATCTGATCAAAAGCTTCGTTAGAGAGTCTGAAATCGATGCCATCACAGTTATTACAATAGCCCACAACGATGACATTAACTGTTAAGGAGCTCTTGCATATTTGAGGCTCATCAACGCATGTAACGCTTAGCGTCTTTCCACAATATCCACCATTATTCCACATCGAACCTCCTAGCAGAGCAATCATATTGCCTTTGTTTTCCTTTCCAAAACAGGTAGATGCTGCAATCAGAAATCTCTCGTCTTCATCAGTACTGAATGATTACTACAACAAAAATAAAGTAGTTAGAACTTACGAGTATAGGTTGGAGTTGTGAAGCCGGCGACTGCTGCAGTTGCAGAGGCAAGTGATGGAGAGCTAATTAGTATGGCCATCACAGCAATAATTACAGCACGCTTCTGATCCATTAATCTCTACTTCTGATTCTCTTAATTACTTTTTTTTTTTTTTTGGTTAAAACCCACGGAGGGGCCTACGTGTTAATTTCAAAAAGGAGGTTACAAAGTCCTTAAAAGGATCCACTAGCTCGCTAATGCTCGAAAGAGCTACAATGAAAAGATAAAAAAGCCTAATGAGCCTGTGGTTCCTTAATCTAAAATTACAATAAGCAAAAAGAAATTGACTAGGGCTGAGACAGCTCAGCACCCAAAAATTGAAGCTCAAAGGATAGTCGTTGGGCATAAGCTTCCTGCAAAAAATGAGATACAAAAAGGAAAACAGCACAAAAAGTAACCAGAAAAAACTAACCTGAGGCACAAAGCAGTTGGCAAAGATGAAGAATGAGTAACATCTGCAATGAAACCTCCAAAACACCACAAAAGATGTGAAAATTTTTAACATATCATTGATGAAATTAAGTAAATCAACCATAGAAGTGTTGATGCTATAAAAAAGAACGATTTCCCTCGGATAATCGGATAAATTACGTTGAAAACACAGATTCAGAATAGTATAATGGAATTTCAGCTGCAGCACACCGAATAACACAACGATTCTGTGATGAACACAGATGTGCTTCAAATGAAACAAATAAAGGTGCAGATTAATAGAGATAAAACCATTGATACACATAATATTAAGATGCTGCTTACGGAAAATCATAAGGAAAAGAGGGACCGATAAATGACAGATCTCACAGTTATGAGAATACAGCATAGGATGCATCCACGGCAAGCAGCAATTCAAAATAAAATGGTTAAACAGAGAAATAATCAAAAACAAGGAGAACCAGCTGCAGGTAAAAAGAAAAATCAGAGAACTGAGAAGAGGATACCCGCAAGACGAATTACTCATTTCTAATATACGGTAAGCCAGTGTTATCTAATTTGATCAAAGCATGTAAAGTAGGATTCAGCTCGGAAGGATTTAATTCAACATATTGATCAATATTGCAGCCATAATTAGCTAACCAATCGGCACAAGTATTAGCTTCACGAAAGATATGAGATATATAATAAGTAACAGTATTGAGAAAAATCTTAATTTTCCTAATAAGATAAAAGCAATTAGGATTGCCCGGCACGAAGTTATTAATAATCTGAGTTAGGAGCAAGGAATCAACTTCAATCCAAATGAAATTAAAGCCCAGCTTAGAACACAATTGAAGGCCAACAAACAGAGCATAGATCTCAGCATGAATAGCAGAAATACAACTAATCGGTTCAGCAAAGGCAACGACGACATTACCAAAACCATCTCGTATAATACCACCGGCCCCAGCATTAAGATGACCAAAAGAACCATCAGTATTGAGCTTAATATAAGGGGGCTTGGGTTTAATCCATTTAACAAATTTTTCAGCAGAATTAACATGAATATTAGAAAAGTTAAGCCCCAAAATCTCAGCTAAATAAAAACAATTTTTAAAATTTTTTCTGGACAGGAGCTTGTGAGCATGCATTTGAGTAATCTTGTTTTTCACCTTAGCAATAATGACATCAGCATTCATCTTAGTACCATTATGCTTGGCATCATTACGAGCTTGCCAAATATACCACACAATAAGAATCGGAATCAGGTTAAGAATATGACCTTTAAAATTCTGAAACCAATTCTTGAAAACAGAAGCAAGGTTGTCGTCAATAGCAGTGGACGGTTTCTTAGCAATGCTATTAAAGAAACTCCAAATTTTAACAGCAATGCCACCAGAAACAAATAAATGATCCATACTTTCAATATTCGAGCAGCACAAACATTTAGAAACCAGTTGAAAACCTTTAGATTGAAGCCTCACATCAACAGGAATATAACCTTTGATGCATCTCCAACTAAACACAGAGTAGGACAGAGGGAAATTAGCATTCCAAATAGCAGAGTATAAAATAGAACTGTCATTATGATTTCTGAACGCATCCCAAGCATTATTCAAAACAAATTTGCCAGACGAAGAGAGAGAGAAAAGGATAACATCATTTTCGTTCAAATGAAGAGGGATATCTAAAATTTTGTCAACTATCCAAGTAGGAACAATCTCCAAAAGTTTAGTGATATCCCATCTACCATCATAAAAAAAATTAGCAACTTTAATATTACTTAAAGAACAGGTGTTGAGCATCATATCAATAGAAGCACACCCAAGCCAATTGTCTTGCCAGAAAAAAATGTCACCTTTACCAAGACCCCACTGAATGTGCCTCTCAGCATTCCATTTAATGTTGCACAATCTCTTCCAAACAAAAGAGTCCGTATTTTTATGAACGCATAAAGTAGGGTGAATATTAGGGCAGTATTTAATATTCATGTAGCGGGCCCATAAGCTTAAATTCGATCTAAAAGAAAACCATAATTTAAAGGAGAAAGCATTGGCAGAATCAGATAAAGATTTGCAACCAAGACCACCTTCAGCTAAAATGCCACAGTTTTTGTCCCAAGTCGACCAATGAATACCTTTATTGTTGAAAGTAGAACCCCAAAAGATTTTGTTAAATATTCTTTCAAGCTTAGAGCAAGTAGAAACAGAGGGAAGCAAAGTATGAAAAAGATAAATAGGCATAGAGTTTAAAACAGACTTGATTAAAATGAGCCTACCACCATAAGATAAGAAATTGGAAGACCAATTATGAAGTTTTTTTTTTTCAATTTTTAAAAAGATATTATCAAAGAGGAAATTTCTTTTTCTGCCTTTGTAAATGGGAGTGCCAAGGTAAGTAATAGGAAGAGCTTTCTGTTGAAAACCACAAATTCTTTGAATGGCATTAGTTCTATTGTTGTTGACAGATTTACCAACAATGAAGGTGCTTTTTCTTTGTTAATAGATAAACCACTTTGATTATAAAAACTAATTAAGAAATTTAGTAATAAAGAAACATTGTTTATAGAACCATTAGTAAATAAAATAAAATCATCAGCAAAGCTAAGATGTGATATGGGAAATCCTCTAATAGTACGAAAATATAACTTCGGATTTCTCAAAAACAGATCATTAAGACCTCTAGAAAGATATTCCATAGCAATAATGAAGAGGGCAGGGGACATAGTATCACCTTGTCTTAAACCTTTGGATGATTTGAAAAAACCATTGTGCTTGCCATTGATGATAACAGAGAAATGACAGTTTTCAATGCTATTTTTGATCAAAGAAATGAAAAAATCGTTAAATCCAAAAAGATAAAGAACTTTGTAGAGGAAATCCCAGTTGATATTATCATATGCTTTGGAAACATCAAGTTTGAAAATCACATTACCACCTTTAACTTTAACATTAATATCATGTGTAATTTCCTGAGCTAACAAAACATTATCAAAAATACTTCTGCCTTTCACATAACCAGTTTGGTTAAGAGAGATAATGTTAGGCAAAATGTTAATTAATCTCTTAGCAATGATTTTAGAATTCAACTTGTTAAGAAAAGTACATAAACTAATAGGTCTAAAATCTTGCCAAAGAGTGGGACCATCTTTCTTAGGAATGAGAACAATATAAGTAGAAGAGAAAAATTTGGGGTAAGAGTTACCAGCAAAGAAATCCTCCACAGCATTAATGACATCATCCTTGATAATCTCCCAATTGTCTTGGAAAAATTTAGTCGTAAAACCATCGGGACCCGCAACAGCATTGCTGTTAAGATCTTTAATAACATTGAAAATTTCATCCTCAGAGGGTTTTTGGCAAAGCATAGCATTATCAACCTCAGTAATAAGCTTAGGAATTAAATGCGGGTTAGTAATAGGCATACAATCAGTAGAGGAGTTAAAGATATGCTGAAAATAATTCACTCCAGAATTACAAATGGAATCATCAGTGGTAATAACATTGCCATTCATATCAATGATCTTATGAATATGACTTATAGTTTTCTTTTTATTAGCTAAAGCATGAAAGAATTTAGTGTTTCTATCACCTTCTAAAAGAAATTTAGCATTGGATTTTTGATTCCAATAACACTCTTCTTGACATTGAAGAAGAAGAAGAGAATCCTTAGCCCGATTGATGGACAACAAATTGGCAGCACTAGGGTCTTGCTGATAAATGTTATCTAAATAGGAAACATTAGCCTCAGCATCTTTAATGTTAGAAAATAAGTTTTTGAAGATGTTTTTGTTCCACCAATTTAAGCACTGTTTAAATCTAGAAAGTTTAGACCACAATCTTAACATACCATTAATATTGTTATTCGGATAAACAGGAGCATTCCAATTAGAAGATAAAAGAGATTTAAAATCAGTATGAAGCATCCACATATTTTGAAATCTAAAAGACTTAGCATTATGATTAAAGCATTTATTAAAACTAATAAGAAGAGGAGAATGATCCGAAAGGGTTCTACTAAGATGCTCAATGTTAGATAAAGGAAATTCAGCAATCCATTCATCATTAAAGAGACATCTATCAAGTCTTTGCCATAAATTAGCTCTATGCCAAGTAAAAGGGCTACCAAAATAACCAATATCATTCAACTTGCAATCACTAATCATAGAATTGAAGTCATCTATGGCATTAGCATTGGGACGGTTGCCACCAATCCTTTCAGAAACGTTTGAAATAATATTGAAATCACCACCAATACACCAAGGCCCATTGATAATAGAAGCGAATTGTCTCAATTGATTCCATAAAGGAATACGATTCGTTTTAGTGCAAGCAGCATAAACAAATGAAACGTAGCAGTTAATGTTGAAAAGAGAAATATAGCAATGGCAAACTTGAGGTAAGTCCTCAATAATGTCAACAGAAAAAGCAGGTTTCCACAAAATCCAAATTTTGTTGGAACAATTAGCATGAAAATTAGGAAAGCCTAAGAACATAGCAGTAGAAGAAATCTTGGAAATATTAATTAAAGGTTCTATCAAGACAAGTATTTGAGTATTATAAATTCTGCATAAATTCCGAACTCTAAGTTTAGAGTCCATCCCACCAATGCCTCTAACATTCCAAATGATGGCTTTAATCATTGCAAACCTTTTGAAGAAGCTTTCGATTTTGTTGATCTAGATATAACATGATCAACATGCTTAGATTGCTTACTCTTTTTCCTTGAAAATATTTGAAAATGCTCTTCTTGAGGTCCTTTGGATTTCTCTTTACTATGCACAAAAATTTCATGATTAGCATGAGAGCTTGAAGGATCATTATACGTAGGTGGTGGGATAAATTCCCCATCTTCACGTTCCTCACTAACATAATTATTTAAAAAAGAAACTTGTTTTTCTAACAAAGCAGGTTGAGAGCATTCTTCAGTATTATCACTATTGTTAACTTCATTAAACATGGAAGCAATAGAAACAAATAGAGAAGGATCATTTAAAGCACAAACATCCTCATGAATGGGGTTTTCGATCATAGTATCATTTAAAAAAGATTTAGAGGTAACCTGTAATGCATCATTTTCATCTCTGCCATTAACAACAGTAATATCAGGGGCATCTAAATCATCCAAATTATGAATAGCAGGTTGCGGTTCCACCATTTTCTCCACCTTTTCAATATTCTCGAAAGATTTTTCACTAGTAGGCACATAGGTTTTATGAGAATCGGCGGAGCCAAGCTTCCTATTAGACATAATTATAGATTTTTTAAGTTCAGGATGCAAATTAAAACAATCACTTTGTGCGTGCCCATGCATTTTGCAATGGGAACAAAATTCCGGAACATTGTCAAACTCAACTTTTTGTAAGTAGCCTAAGGTTTTGGAACCAACCCAGATTTCTTTAGGATGTTTTTTGGAAATGTCTACTTCAACGAGAATACGAGCTACAGAAGGTCTAGTGCGTGATGCTGTAGCTTGATCCGTTTGCAACGGTCTGCCAAAAATAGAACCTAACGCATGCAACACTTGGTGATTGAAAAAGTGAAGACGAAGATTAGGAAACGAAATCCACACAGGAACTATAGGAGACTCTTCTTTGATGTCAAAAAATGGAGTCCATTTCAAAATACGCATTTGACAGTTGAAAATAAAATAAGATCGCCTGGCAAAAATCCGACTGTAATCCAGATCATTCGATAATTGGATAGCTACATGCCTAGAGTCAAGCAAACCAACAGAATAAAATCCAGACAGTTTTAAGGACGCAAAAAATTGACGAATAACATCAAGATTGGGTCGACGTAACCCAAATTTACCTACAAGAGTAAACTTGAAGGGAGAAGCAAGTTTGAGAACCTCTTCATCAGAAAGTAAAACCGCAGGAACTCCGTTAAAAGAAGATTGCGTAAGAGATGGAAGTTCATCACCTGATGCGACTTTTCCAGAGAGAACCTCTTTAAATGATCTAGATCTAGAAGGAGATTTAGGAGTATCATCTTCTAGGTTGAAAAAACCTTTGTTTTTCTGCAACACCGGCTCTGAAGCTTTTCCCCAGGAGGAGGAAGGAGCCGCAGCAGCCATCGAAAGAGACCCAGAAGGGGCACAGCTCAACACAGAGAGCCAAAATAAAGCAAACGAACGAAGAAAACGAGCGCAGATCTAGGGAGAAAAGGATCGGAAACGAAGAGAAGAGGGGAAAGCTAAATCGCCAGAGCGGCTAGGGCACGAGAGCGAGAGGAGGAAAAAAGTATCAAGATTCTCTTAATTACTTAATTAGAAACTAATTATGTTTAAGCTAATGCTAATGATCGATACAATGCATGCTTATATAGTACTAGAATGTCATATAAGGCTTCGTTTGGGATAGTTTTGGACTCTTGCTTTTAACAAATTTTTATATAAAAAAACAGCTTTACAAACAGTAAGAAAGTGAATCCAAACAATGGCTAAGTTCATATTATAATGTTTGTTAAAGAAGAAAGAAAATAATATTGAAAGATGGCAGAAGGAAAGAAATTTAGGGATCTGAAGTTAAAGGAGACATTTGTCTAAATTGTATATGTTTAGTATTAAAAATACAGTTTGTTAAAGACAAAAAATAATATAATTGTATTGTTTATTTACAAAAATTTAAATCACTAGGACAAAAGAGAGTTCATTTGCAACATCCCTCAATAATGTAAGCTTTTTTTTATTAGTTTCCAAATCTAATTTCATCGAATTAGTTGATAGCAAGATTTTGGCATTCCTATAAACCTCCAAAAGTGAATAAATAAAGAAGATATTATCTTTAGGTTTGTTGATTTCAATAACTTCAAAAGCTTTGTTTTTTTTTTTTTGTAATTTTGTTGTTTACTTTTGAACATTAAAACATTAGAAGTAATGATGTTTCATTTGCTTTTTGCTTTAATAATATAGGATCTATTTATTAGCCTCCAAGTAAAATAGTTTTGGCAATCAAAATATGCAAAGAAGATATTAATTATCCTCTCTAATTATCATTGTTGCGGGCTAGAGTATACGCAGTGGTAGAGTTTGCAAATTTTACGTCTGAGCGTTGTACGAATATTCAGCACACAAACAGAAGATAAAAGAAAGTACGGGGAAAAACCACGGGGCCACGCCCAGTTGAAATAATTCTACTAGTGTTTGTTTGAAGTACAGAGGCTGATTCGTCTCACAAGTTAGGACGATCAGTTTACAATCAGTTTCTGCTAAATTGAAACAAAGTTACAAAGTTCTGCAAAATTCCGGCGTCCCCCAGAAATCCGGCAGAGTTCCGGCGTTTTCAGGTAGCGGAAAGAACTCTGACAGTGGTCGAGGAGGAGATGATTCTCCTTTCCCCTTCTCTTCCTCTTCTCTTCTTATTCTCTCTTCTTGCTTGAGTCTCCTCTTATGAAGAATGAGGGCTCTATTTATAGCTTTTCTGGAGTGGCATAGCCCGTAAATAGGTGTGAAATTAGGGGTGAATTGGGAGTGGTTTGAATGGACGGGCGATATTGAATCCTTTGATTGTGCACCGTTCATCAGACATTTGAAGGCCTTAGTGATGTTGTAATTAGGTGATCTTGGGCTCGTTGGATTCATCTCGTCGATCCGTTCGATTCTCGTTAAAATTGGAAACCGTTTGGTAACTTAAATTGTGATTCAAACCTTCCAACAGTACTTCGAGTCTTCGATTCGGACTCATTTGGACTCAGATTGAGTTGAATTTGGTGTCGTTAGGTTCATATTTTTGAGACTCTTAGTTTGACTGTAAGCTCGTTGAAATCGGAGTTCAGCTGCTGCCGGATTTAATTTTTAAAGTTTTCTGGTTAGTTTTTTGCCTCGAGATTCATGCCCGATCAAGATGATTTCATGCGATGTATCAATCATGAAAAAAATACAATTACTTACTGGAACGGGAGTTCGCTCGCTGGATCGAAAGTTACAACATTTTGATCGGAAGCAACAATGGGAATTCGCTCGCAGTGAAAGAGTCATCGCCTTGTCGGCTCCTTCATTTCTATTTGACTTCTCTCCTTAGATGGCATTCACTTCCGGTCAGATCAGAAGTTACAACATTTTGATCAGAAGCAACGGTGAGAGTTTGCTCGCAGTGAAGTAGTCTTCCCCTCGTTGTCTCCTTTAATCCTGTTCGACTTCACTCCTTGGATGACATTCACTGTCGGTTGGATTGGAAGTTACAACATTTTGATCTGAAGCAGCGTGGGGAGTTCGCTCGTTGTGAAGGATTTTCCACCTCATCGGTTGGCCCAACTGCTTCGCTCCTATTCGTTGTGTTCAACTTCGCTCCTTGGATGACCTTCACTTTTACTCAGATCAAAAGTTGCAACATTTTGATCAGAAGCAACGACGAGAGTTTGCTCGCTGTGAAGGATTCGCCACCTCACCGGCTGGCCCGACTCTTTCATTCTTATTCGTCGTGTTAAACGTCGCTCCTTGGACGACATTCACTTCCAGTCGGATCAGAAGTTAAAACTTTTTGATTAGAAGCAACAACGAGAGTTCGCTCGTTGAAGGATTTTGGGTCAAAACTGGGTTATTTTGGATTTATGAGTCAATTTTAACCCTAATCGAAATTTGAAATGGGTCGAAAATCATGACCCTAACCCAAAAGTTTTGTGTCGGGTTTTTGCATTGTGTCAAATATTGACACCCTTAGTTTTTACATTCATATGAGGGTATCCTTGCGTAGTAGGTAAGGTTATGACTTGCTCATTTCATGCATTAAAGGCTTTATTTGTGATGACTTTGTTGCTGCTTTTTAAAACAATTTTCTAGTACAAAAATTTCTTGAACTAAAATTTTTTGCGCTGAAAAGCTGTTTTAGAATGCAATAAGAAAGCTATCTCAAATAAAGAAAAATCTTTTGTTCTGAAAAGCTTCTTTAGAATACAATAAAAAAGTTGTCTCAAATGAAACCAAAGTAAAGTGTGCAAGAAGTATTGAGCTTCTGACATATACTAGAAGTGCTGGGTCGCTCCATCTTAAGGAGATCTTCGTGTGTCCCCACTACTCATTGAGGAGAAAGTTGAAGAAATAAGGTTTTTTTTTTTCACATTCTCATGGAGTTAGGGAGAGTGTTTGTGGTGGCAAGTTCTTTGGAGAACTATACTATTTGGTCGAGCTAAGCATGGACCATGTAAATATTGTTTGTGTTGAACTACTCTATAGCCTAGATTTATTTTGCATACACATTCACTTATCTTAAAATATAAATTCATTAATTTTGCCATCATATTATTAATTGGTCGTTTATGTTTTGGAACTTTGCAAGAAATAATTTGTTCAGTATGTGTAGTATGTTGACCTCAATTTACGCTCGAATCCCCTCGAACACCTTTGATCGATTTAATCGAATCTCGTCGAGCCCAATTTGAGCTCGAATTGACTCGAATCGAGCCAAATTTGGACTCAAGTCTAAGCCAATCTTAGCCAAATTTGAGTTAATTTAGCTCAATTTGATCCTACTTAAATGTCATTTGACTTTCTGAGTGGTTTGAACTCATTTCCTAGATTAGGAAATTGTTTCGACGGTTCAGATTTCCAGAAATTCGAATCCTGTCACGGCTACAGGCTTCAGTCGCGTGAGCCCTCGAATGAGCAGTTGATTCTAACGACTTTAGGAGAGATCAGAGGGTCGTAGGGCCGTTTTGAACTTTGGCGACAGAGCAAGACATTGGGCGAGACTTAGAAGATCAGGAAGGAGCCTTGGACTCCGGCATGGTAACCCGCTCACTCTCTCCCTCTCCCTCTCTCAGGCTTGATCTCTCCCTCACGCCCAGCTCTCCCGATCTCCCTTCGTCTCTGTGTTTCGCGCACGCCAGGAGGAAGCGAAGCCCTCAACCAGCCCTAAGCCAACATCCCCGTCTCCCCTGGTTCGCGATCGAACCCGTCCCGATGCCTCCAACCAAGGCCGGACGCCTCGTCGCCAGCTCTAACCACCCGAAGCCCATACCTCTTCCTACGAGAAGGTAACCCTTGCCCTCCTACCCTATCTCTCGGGTTTGTGACTCCAACTGCAAGCCAAAACCCATCCGCACCTGGGCAAGGCCGAATACCCCTCCTTCCTGCTCTCTTCGATTCGTGACCTACCCTATCCAACCTAAGCAAATTTTTGCTAGCTGCAGGTATGCATACTCCCCTTCTGCTTTCTCTCATTCTCACATCTTCATGCTAGTCTCACAAAGAAAGAAAGAAGCAATATTGTTTAAGTTCCTTACAAAATATGGATGAGATTGCCATTGAGTTTTTTTTTTATCTTCTATATGTATGCATATTGTTGAGATGGTTATTGAATAGATCTTGAATAATCTTGTGGAGTTTGATTAGTTGGGTTTAATCCAGCAGGTGTTAAAATCATGATTTTCATTTAAACTTGTTTTATGTGGCTTTGCAAACATTGTACACCAAGTGTTTGGTGAAATGTCATAAAGGAAGAGCTATGAGGTTTTGGCTTCCATAGTGATTTGCTCCAAGTGGTTTCATAAGTTCTTCATGTGGTTGACATTTTGCTTGTGATAAATCTTGGTGACCTTTGAGCGTATTCTTTGGCAATGTTTTCAATCAAGCGTATGTTTAGAGAATATGTGATCGAAGGATAATAATTTTCGTGTTAATTCGTTTTAAATAATCTTTTGAACATTACATGCCACTCATCCGATGAAGTCTTCTAATATATATATATATATATATATATATATATATATATATATATATATATATATATATATATATATATATATATATATATATATATATATATATATATATAATATATATATATATATATATATATATATATATATATATATATTATATATATGATGGGGCTACTTTAGAATTCTATGTATGATTGGTTAGCGACAAATTTCGTTCATGCATCAAATGAGGTTTTATGTTATATATGTCATGGCACCTCTAATATCTTTGTCCTTAGGGAATACATTCACTCTTTATGCTGAATGCTATTGATGATCATTTGCACTAAGATGTTTAAGTTTCCAAATTATTCTATTGAGATTTGTTCTTCGTTTTATATACACATATGCTTTTGTCTAAACCATTTGGATGAGGTTTTATGGCTGTGTTTTGGATTGAGGAAATCAAGGAGAAACCATGCATTGTTTTCACAGAAATCTCTTTTTCACCTTAGATTCCCTTGCTCCTCACTTTAGTTTAAGGCTTTGTGGATGGTTGGGTTAAAGAAAAGTTGTATTTATGCAAGTTTGCTTTGGCTAAAATTGAAAACTGAATGGGAATTTTACGGTTTATATGGCATCACAACTCTAGTCATCTTACCCTTAATGAAGATATTTATTCTTTATGATGTGTTATATTAGAATTTGTGATAATCAAAGATGTTGAAGGTTCAAGTTTCAGGATTTCAAAAAAAAATCTGAGAAGTTTTCTTTGGGTTAATTGCTTAGTTTTGCCTTTGGTTGATTTTCGTGATTTGATAACTGCATTCCTTTTTCTCTCTCTCTGATGCAAGTTTGGTAGGAAAAGATTAATGAAGATGGTACCTATTTCGTTTCTCATGGTTACAATCGTTCATGCTTTTCTTCTTAACCAAAAGAAATGAAACAGTAAATTGTGATAAGTTTGGATTATTTTGTCCTTGTCAACATGATTGAAATCTCCATGTTTTAGTTTTATTTGTATGCAATCCGAGTCACCAATAACAAATGTAAAATTTTAGATGGGGGATTTTCTTGAAATGCATGGCTTATTCTACACTATTTGCAATTTGATCTTCATGTGAGAATAAAAAAAATCTGAGAAAATATGAAGCAATTTGGGGCTTATGTTAGAGAATTTCTTAAGTTCTTGGAGAGAATGGGCTTGCATTAGATTCTTATTTTCTCTCAATTACATGAAGACTAGTGAGTTGAATGTTTATTGTACAAGATTGATTTTAAGATGAGCTAGAGACGATTGCATGATTTGTTTCATTTATTCTTTCATGGAATTATATAAATGAGAGTTTACAAGTGAGTTTGTATATGTTCAACTTCATGTCATCTTTACATAATTTAGATGGAAAGCTTGGTGGCTATGTGAGAAGTCGCTTGGCAAGAGCTTTTAGTTAGAATGATTAAATAAGATGTAGATTTGTTATACAAAACACTTGCATCAAAATGCACATTCATATCGCATTATGAATTTATGGGAAATGTTTAAAGAGCACGATGAATAACAAAGGATTGTAAGATATGGTTGAGCTTGAGAACTTACATGCACATTTAGATCACCCAATCATATGTTTTCAAGGGGAGTCATTGAAAATTATGTTGTTTCATCTACATTTGCAAAGGGAAAGTGGAATAGAGCAAAATCTTTCTTTATACACCTATACATGCCATAAAGCACAAAATATGAATATTGAATTTGTAGCATTTTAAGCATGATTTATGACTTTGCATATGAAGTTAGCATGTGAAGCTTATATAAACATACATAGAGTATTACATTGGGTTTTGGATTCAAAGTTTTACATGAATAGTATTTGATGGTTATATTGAGTTTTATCAACGAATGCTTTTGGATTATTTTGTTAATACATGTGCGGAATTGTTTGGAGCAAAGTTTGCTTTACAAAAGTGATTGTTTGAGCCATGTTATCTTATGAAAGCCTTACATTATCATTGCTTATAAGAAATTGTTGAGCTTTGTAGTTGCTAAACAACAATATGAATGGCAACATTGTGTTATGGGTAAATTGTGTTAAGCAATTTAGGTTGAAAGTATTATGATTATACTTTAGCAAGTTGATGTGAAATACAATAGTTTAATATCATACATTTTCTTTTATGTTAAAGTCCCTAATGAACTTCATGTAAATTTGTGTTGCTATGAGCTTAAGTTTAACATGTGGATAGATTTTCTCTCTTTTAAGATATAGGGCATAACCTTCACATCAACTTATTTGCTTAGCTTCATACTGTTGTATATCATGTATCCATGGGAATATGCCTCAAAAGAGAATGTCATGATGGAATTCTTGTCTGGATGTTTTGGTAAGGATTTTTGCATAAAGTTTATGAACTTGGTCGCTAATGAAGAATGTTTTAGAAACTCTTAAGCATAGTTGTGCCTCTCTAAATTTCATGTAAATGGCCAAGATAAAGTTTCAAATCTCTTTTCATGAAGTGGAGCCATATTTTCATTCATACATGTATAGGATTTCATTGTTTTATATTCGTCATTGTTGATTAATGTCATTTGGAGCATTTTGGAAAATTTCGTGAGTGCCTTTATGATCGAAAAATTTTAGGAAATATTTTGTGTTGAGGGGCTTTATCATGAGTTTTGCGAATCGTCTTGTATTGAGATTTTGTAATTTTGTCTTGTGAATGTTTCTTGATGGAGGGCTTTATAGTGCCTATTCAATACAAAAACTTCCACAAGTCTACCCCACTCCAAATGAAAAAAAATGCACTTGATTGTTTTGTGTCAGGAGGAGTTTTTGTGGTAAATTTATGCAAGATTTTCATATGTCATTTCATTTGAAATTTTTCATGAGTTGTTTTAGAATTGATAACTTTATGGTTAGCTTTGTGTAGTAGATTCGTTGATGTCTTTTTAGAGCGAGGCGGTATTTCATAGGGGAGTTGTCTTTCTTCTCTTTTGCACTTGTTTTCTGGGTGGTTTTTTTAGATTAGCGGGTTGTAAACCTTTTTTTTTTGGGTTTTAAGTGAGAGGTCTATTTTGGTTGCATTTTGGGGGTTTATTTCCCTTTGTCGATTGGGGCTTTATTTAGAGGGTAGTTAGGTTGTTTGGGTTAAGCCTTATTCAAGTGCCTTGTTTAGAATGTGGGGACAATAAAGGGCATTGAAAATTCCTTCTCCCTTATTCATATCATATCGAATTGGGGGAGAAGGTTATTTTAGAGGCACACTTGGCTTCAAAGAAGTGTACCCAACAACAAGAATGCCTACATTCCTTTTATGTCCGATTTTTCATTTTTTTTCTTTTTTACTGCTTTGCCATTTATTATAGTACTTTTATCCATAGATCCCTAAGTTATTGACATATGTATAGAAGTCCTAAGGGTTAGAAAATAAAACTCCTTTTAGTCCTACAACTTTAGTGACACCTAAGGACAAAATTAAGGACCGGGTCTTAGATAATATAGATTTAGGGTGCATGCTCCATGTAGGATAGAGACATCAAAACAAAACTTAGTGACACGTTTTTTTAGGTTTAGTTCCCCTTAATATACTAATAATCAACCAATGGAAACCAACCCTAATTTAATCCTTTAAAATATACCAAAACATTTAATTTTTTTTATTCTAACCATAATTAATACTTCATAACCATTAAAAATGTCAAATCTAAATCAAGTTCATATAATCTAATTATAAACCCTTAACCAATCTAAAGTCTAAAAGATGTAGACTTAAAATTAGGAGATTCAAACCTAAGCTAAAATTCACTAGGATAAAAGATTCCTAAAATATCGAACCTTAAATCAATCTTTAAAATTAATCAACAAACTTGATTAATAAATTGCCTAATATATATTTCTTTTCTAATTTATAACCAACTAATAATTGAACAAAGTTAATTATCACTGGGTAACGCAAGCCTACGAGGCTATTAAGTTAGTTCCAAGGAGGGTGAAATAAACCTCACGGCCTCGGTGTGAAACAAAAGTGGTAATCAATCAAATCCTAAAATACAATCTCTAAAATCAATCCTAAACTACTAATATTTAAACTTGAATTAAAATCTCTCTTTCGCCTTCTAACAAATCAAATGCAAGCAATTATAATTAAATCATCCTACATAGGACCCATCCAAAACTACATAGCCTACACACATCTTAGACTTGTTTGGTTAGAACACGACTTCTAGCCCTAGCTTAGGCTGATATTTTCTTTTATTACTCAATGTTTACTACATATACATGTTTTATAAATGTTAATATTAAACTTCCTGCTAGTTACATTTCTATTTATTTGCATTTATTTTCTGAATGGCATCTACGCTCATTTGTGTATTTTTTTTTCATTTGTCTTGCGAGGTACATTGGGGTAATTCGCTAGCTTGAAGCTTTTAAGTGGCTGCGCCACATACTTTGCATGGTCGAGAATAACTTGCTTGCTTGGAGCTTGTAAGTGGCAGCGCCACAATCAGGTATGATCTCTGCAACTTATAATGAACTCTTAGTTACATATCGAAACTGCTATACTCCACACACATATTGTTAATAGGTATTCTAGCATGTTTAGGTAGCCACCCATAGGGTAGTGCACTAACGAAGCTTTGACCCTATAAGTCAAAGCTTGCCCCCCTTCTGTGAGCCCTAGAGACCTTTAGGGTCATTTAGGTCTGTAGTGTAGGCCACCTATTGTGCCATGGGCATCGTTGTTTTCCCATACAAAGTGGGCATCGCTAGGATTTTGGACTTTTTTTTGGTTTTGGGTTTGATACCCCCCACCTTCTGTGAGTCTTAGAGACCATTATGATCATTTAGGCCTGTAGAGTATGCCACCTATTGTGCCATTGGGCATTATTATTTTCCCACACGAAGTGGGCACCGCTAGGATGGTTTCTGTGTGGGTATCTTGCCTGAAGGGTACCCTTAGTGTGTTTATTTATTTTTCTATACTTTGAATGTCATGCATGCATTTTTACACTTTTCTTCACAATACTCTTTACTTATATGCATGCATTCATTAGTGGACTTAAGGACATTTCTTACTTATGCATCTTTTTCATGCATTATATAATGCTAGATCTATTCCTTTGCATATTGTAGAGTCCTTGATTTAAGTTTTTTGAACTACTAATCCTTGATTCCTTAGGATAGAGCTTTCCTATCTTGCATTCATATAGGATGATTGGTTGTGCTTAGGATTTTAACTGGACTCCTTTTTCAGGCAAAGAATAAGTCCAGGATTGCATTAGTTAGGTCCTAGATGTTAGTGTCATGTGTATGATACTACATCTTTCATAGATTTAGGATCTAAGGCTAGTGGTACAAGTGTACCACTGTATGCCTTATCGGTGGGTATGCTTTCTTTGCTTTCGGAGGCTATAAATCCTACCCATCCGCGTCACACAGATGACGCCACCTCCCTCTTTCCCTCATGTATGTTTGAGGTGCAGTGTCATTCCTTTTTCTCCAGTTTTCTCTTCTTTAGACCGACCGAGTGATGATTGAGCCATGCATGATTGATTAAACCAAATTGAATCTCTCTTTTCTCTTGATTAGGAGAACCTAGAATTTTTCCTTTGCACTAAACCCATTTGAGAAGATAATCTAACATCCTTAATCGAGAGTTTTCTTAGATCAAGGTCTAAGATGTAATTAACTACGGGGGCTTGTGCCCGTAGGAAACCGATCCCCACAATCAAATAAATCCCATTCGAGCTGATGTATTGAATGGGAGAAATCTCGTGAATTTTTAGGTTATATATATTATTATCCATCGAGGTTGGTAGGTGAAAGCCGCTATCCTCCATGGCTAATCGTATGTATAACTCCATCTGCTCTTCCATCAACCTGCTTGTGTCGGGTGTAAAGGTCTACGACCATTTTATCCTACGGAATAGTGTGATCATACTCTTTGCATTCGAAACGTCATAAGCAGAATCCTTTCGGAGACCCAAAGATTTCTGACGACCACGGTGGGACAGGTTTCTCTCTCCATCTTTGGATGATAAATTATCTTCTTTTGTGTGTACACCGGGTTTAGTGCTCCTTAGATTAGGTTCGTTCTTCTCTTAGATAGGGTCCTTTTCGTTGTTAGGTTTCCTTTTTGGCTAGGGTTTCCCCTAGCTTTGGTTCCTTTTCCTTCCAGCCTTTTAGGCTATTTCATACCTTATCAAATTATCTTCTTTCCGTCGGGTTTTTGTGTTCGTTCGGCTCTCTCACCCTGAGACTGTCGAGCAGACCCCGACACCTTCCTACCTTTCGTAGGTACTTGATACCTAATGGTGGATTAGTTGTTGATAGTAGCTCAGATGAGGAAGGAGACTTCTAATGTCAGACTACTAGCAAGCAACTTATTCCTCATCACATGTGTGGAATTAGAGTCGAGGATTCCCATAAAAAATCTTCTGACACTCCTTCCACTAGTGTTGGTTGTTCGGTACAGACTAGTGAACCCTCCTACATCCTATAAATATCCCTCTATATTCATACTCCTTGAAAGGATCCTTTTTACTTTTCAGCAGTTTGTGTGGCCACAACGATTTGTCCTCTACAACACGATGATCACTTTGAAGAGTATAAGGCTATCATTAAAAGGTATATACCTAAGATGTCGTAGGGATACTTGTCCTTATATTCTTGCACACCAATCATATTGGTACTAGCATATAAAACCCTTGATTTATCGCCCCCTTTTGGGAAGGGTTGTTTTACCCAGTTTCACTTGTCATTTTAAGTGTGGTTCGGGATACCAAAACCAGTAATTCAAACCCTTTTTTTTAAGAGGTGATACTAGATCCATACCCACCTAAGTTAATCAGGTGTGGCGAGATTGATCCAATATCTCTAATTATAATCTACTTTCTATAGGTGATACTGGGTCCATTCCCACCTGTATTAATTAGGTGTGGTGATGTTGATCCAATGCCTCTAATTCAAACTAATTTTCCAGAGGTGATACTGGGTCCATGCCTACCTAGGTTAATCAGGTGTGGTGATGTTGATCCAATATCCCTAACTCCAACCCACTTTCTATAGGTGATACTGGGTCTATACCCACCTAGGTTAATCAGGTGTGATGATATTGATCCAATATCCCTAATTCCAACCCACTTTTTATAGGTAATACTGGGTCCATGCCCACCTGTGTTAGTTAGGTGTGGCGATGTTGTTACAATGTCCCTATATATGTTTCATCATCATATTGATCGTGATACGATAGTTGTCCCTTCCCCGGCCACTTGTACATATCCCTCTGTATAGATATAACTCCAAAGGATCTCTTCTACTTTTCGGTAGTCCGTGGCCATGATGATTTGTCCTCTACCACGTGATGTTTGTCATGCAAAGTATGAGATTATCCTTAGAAGTTGTATGTAAATGCGTCGTAGGGGTGTTTGTACTTGCACTCATACCCACTAATTGCTCCGGTGTTGTAGCATGAAATCTCCTTTTCAGTCCTCTTAGAGGGTTGACTTTCCTTAGTTTCACTTGTCACATTCAAGTGTCGTCTGGGATATCAAAACTACTAAATTGAATATATATGGAATATGATACTGGGTCCATCCTTGATCTATATTAGTCAAATGTAGTGATGTTGATCCATTGTCACTATATGAATTTTTCTACAAATTTGTTTGTGATCTTTGCACTCCCCAGTTTATTCATATGAGTTGAATGTGGCCTGGGTTATCAAAGCCAATGTTTAGTTCCTTCACAGATCCTGGGTATAATCTTCTTTTCTCCCCAGTTTTATTCATGTGGTGAATATGACCTGGGTTATCAAAGCCAACAAAATTCCATTTTCTTTATATTCCAGTCATTAGAGGATATTTCATACTAGGAGTAACTCATGGATATGGTAAACATTCTCTCTACCATGCATTGTTTTTGATAGTATGAGACATGCTCAATATATAACTGTGAATATAAAAAAAATAATAATAATAAAAAAAAACATGATGTTAAAAGAGAGGGAAGCTCTTAGTTGAGAAAGAATCGGTTGCCCTTGTCACAGGTGGAACCCGGTTCTACGCTCTAAGATCCCAAAGTCCCTCCAAATTCTCTTCTTTTCCTCTCCTTAAAGCATTTTATTGATTGCTTAGGAGATGACTATGTGTCCATCTCTTCTATTATGATTGTTCACTTATAACAGAGATGTTTTTCATCCCCTATGATGCGATACATCTTGCTTTAGATGTCAACATAATTCCTTAGTCGATTTTGATCTTCTAGTAGAAAGTCAATCCCCTATCTCCTTTAGCAGCATAATTTTCCTTTGAGAGCTTGCTCTTAGCTAAAAGAGCAGTTCTTAAGACGCATAAATGTTGCTTGCACTTCTCACAGGATCCCATCAGTTAGTATGGGTGCTATCACTGTGATTCCTTTTGTAATCATTGAGCTTTGATATGATTATGATTCTTAGTGGCAAGTGTGTCCCTTCGCCACTTCTATTATGCCTTGTTTAGCATGAGACTATTCTTTCCATTCGGTTGTTTGTATGTTTCTCATTTTCTAGAGAGATATACATTAGTCAATTTTTTCTTATTGTTGTATGATTTCAGCTTCACCTAAGAAAATTTCACTTGTATTTGGATTACTCATGGCCACGATGATTTGTACTCTACCATGTGAAAACTAAAATATAAGATTGAGATTCCTTAGATGATGAATTACTTCTTTGTCTTTCTCATAACACCACGCACATGAGCGTTGGGTAGTTGTTGAGCTCTTTCCTCTTCTTATCAATTCGGCATATGCGTCAGGTGATTGTTGAGTGTTCTTTTTGTCTTTTGTCCCACTGTTACGAATATGGTCAGGTGGACATTAGACTTTGGGAATCTCTTTACTCGCTGTTGCGAATATGGCCAGGCAAATGTTGAATTCTCTTTTTCTGGTTGAGAGAGCCCGATAGAGTCCTTGGGAGGCATTCCTCACCACCCTTTCCTCTTCTGATCGCCGCGGCATATGCGCCCGACGATATTAGAGTGTTCTTTCCTCTTCTGATTGCCGCGGCATATGCGCCCGACGATATTAAAGTATTCTTTCCTCTTCTCATCGCAACGGCATATGCGCCCGATGATATTAGAGTATTCTTTCCTCTTCTTATCATCGCGACATATACGCATGATGATATTAGAGTGTTCTTTCCTCTTCTTATCGTCGTGGCATATGCGCCCGACGATATTAGAGTATTTTTTTCTCTTCTTATCGCCGCGGCATATACGCCCGATGATATTAGAGTGTTCTTTCCTCTTCTCATCGCCGCGGCATATGCGCTAGACGATATTAGAGTGTCCTTTCCTCTTCTCATCGCTGCGGCATATGCGCCCGACGATATTAGAGTGTACCTTTCCTCTTCTTATCACCACAGCATATGGGCCCGACGATATTAGAGTGTTTTTTCCTCTTCTTATCATTGCGGCATATGCGCCTGACGATATTAGAGTGTACCTTTCCTCTTCTCATCGCCGCGGCATATGCGCCCGATGATATTAGAGTGTTCTTTCCTTTTCTCATCGCCGCGGCATATGCGCCCGACGATATTAGAGTGTTATTTCCTCTTATTATCACCGCGGCATATGCGCCCGATGATATTAGAGTGTTCTTTCCTCTTCTTATCACCGTGGCATATGCACTGGACGATATCAGAGTGTCCTTTCCTCTTCTCATCGCTGCGGCATATGCGCCCGACGATATTAGAGTGTACCTTTCCTCTTCTTATCACCACGGCATATGGGCCCAACGATATTAGAGTGTTCTTTCCTCTTCTTATCACTGCGGCATATGCGCCTAACGATATTAGAGTGTACCTTTCCTCTTCTCATCACCGCGGCATATGCACCCGACTATATTAGAGTGTTCTTTCCTCTTCTGATTGCCGCGACATATACGCCCGATGATATTAGAGTGTTATTTCCTCTTCTTATCGCCGCGGCATATGCGCCCGATGATATTAGAGTGTTCTTTCCTCTTCTTATCACCGTGGCATATGCGCCGGATGATATTAGAGTGTCCTTTCCTCTTCTCATCGCTGCGGCATATGCGCCCGACGATATTAGAGTGTACCTTTCCTCTTCTTATCACCACGGCATATGGGCCCAACGATATTAGAGTGTTCTTTCCTCTTCTTATCACCGCGGCATATGCGCCTAACGATATTAGAGTGTACCTTTCCTCTTCTCATCACCGCGGCATATGCACCCGACGATATTAGAGTATACCTTTCCTCTTCTTATCGCTGCGGCATATGCGCCCGATGATATTAGAGTGTTCTTTTCTCTTCTTACCATCGCGGCATATGCGCCCGACGATATTAGAGTGTACCTTTCCTCTTCTCATCATCGCGGCATATGCGCCGGATGATATTATAGTGTTCTTGTAAAACCCTCAAAAGTTCATTTTTGTGAGTGCTGTTAGTCCGGACTAACTGGCTTTAGTATGGGACGAACTAAAGAAAATTGTGAAGAATCTGTATGGTTCGTCTGGATGAACCTGTACGAGCTGGGACGAACCGTCATAACGAAATTTGTCCAGAGAGTAAGTCGTACAAGGACGAATCCATTTTGTCTGGACAAATTTCATCCAGAGGGAAAAATTGTCCCGGGACGATTTTGGATTGTCCGGGATGATCTGAATGGATATATGTTGGATTGAGATATTTTGAATCATTTGAGGAAAGAGAAAGAGAAAGCTGGAGAGAGAAAGAGAAGGAAAAGGAAGAAAAGGCTTGGTTTTGGAGCTCGCGGTGAGATTTTCGTCCGTCGCCGCTATTAGAAGAATTGTTTGTCTCGCAGTAAGGAATCCGAATCCTATTTCTGATTTCGAAGATTTCGAGTTTTGGTATTTCTCTGCTCAGTTTTGTGTTTCCGTTACCGAAAAAACATGCATATCTTTGTATTGACGAAAGTTTTACCGCGTAACTTTTGGTATGTTATAGAAATGATATTTTTGCACGAATTGAGTATTTTCTGGAAAGTTTGTACCGGATATTTTGAGTTTTGTGCTATTTTTATTGAATAGGAATTTATCTGGATGTCGGAAAATATTGCCTCAGTATAAGTAAATTTCTGGTAATTTGGTAATTTTCTGAAACTGTGTATTTTGACTATGTTTGGGATTTATGTCAATTGTACGATATTTTAAGGGGTTTTCTTCAATTGAGTTAAATTGTGTTTGTTGATTGTTATGTGTTAATGAGATGTACATGAATGTGAATATATGATTGAATTACTATTATTATTACTAAAAGACAAGTGAAGACTGGTTGAATCGTTGGTTGGAGATCGATTTGACCTGTACAGGATGGTGGGCCAACAGACTTTCCTTTAAAAAAAGGTTTGATGTTACCTCTATTGATCATTGATATAATGATATAACGATTAGGAGTCATAAGGAGATTATGCCGACGGGCGGCCGACGGGCAAGGGGTGACGACTCTATTATAGCCAACGGACTATTAACATCGATACTAACCCTAAAAAATGCCTTAATAGCCAGTGATTGTACTAGTTCAATAAGACTACTATATTGTATTACATGTGTACTCTACTGTTCTTATGGTCTCATCATGGATTTACTGATTTATTGTTATTGACGAATTTATTGATATCGAATTGATTTATTAATATTGAATGGACTTACTGTATAGATTTATAAGTTTCCTGTCATTGCAGGATTTCATTAATATTTCATACTATACATGTCACAGAACACAGATATCGATATGGATATTGATATTGCATTGATTCATTAATATTACTGATACCGATACTACTGATTCATTGTACTGATCTTATAACACGTGATACACCAAATACTGACCAATACATGTGATGCACCGAACACGTGATATAGAATATAATTTTATTGTATTGATATGATGTTATTGCATTGATTGATTTATTGATTTGATTTCAACTGTTTTTATGATATATTGAATTGATCGTTTTATGTGATTTCATATCGATTGATATTATTGATCGGAATTGATTTTTTTATTGATCTGATTGATTCTATTGATATGATTGGGTGATGTTAATCATATTTAATTTAACGGATTTACTAGTACTGATTCTTTTACTGTGAATCGTTTACTGAGGATTTATCGTTATTGTACGGATTTGCTGTTTCTATATGATTTCATTGTTATAGCATAATCGTTCATGCCGTCACTGGATTGTTACTGATATTGTATAGCATAATCGTTCATGTCGTCACTGGATTGTTACTGATATTGCATACGCTACTACTATATTGATTTGACTGATGTTATAGATAAGATGACTACTGTAGGGATTTGATGCACGTACTGATTCATTGAGCTTTACGGACTTTTATACTGCTTATTGATTCTTTAAATGTCAATTGAGGATTTGACCGTTTCTATATTGATTTTTGTTACTACATTGATTTCTGTTTATGTACTAATTTCCGTATCTGCATCAATTTAATGATTATGTGCAAGTGGCTGATATTGATTTGACCGATTGATATGCATATTGCTTTTTTATCGTGCTTTGATTTCAGTTGTAGGCTTTGGTGACCTGTTGGGCTATTTAAGCTCATTATATATGGTTAATGATTTCAGGTGCAGAGCCTCCCGCGTAAAGCTTCTTTCGGAATCTAGTGTAGTTTTTGGATCATGCATTGTTTTGTAGCCCGAGTGGCTATTGTACATGTTCTTTTGGATTGTATATATATGTGAATTATAGTATTTTGATGTATTTATTTCCTATAATGTAATTATCATTTCTGGATATCTGTATTGATCTGAGCAAGAAAAAAAAATAAGAGAACGGATAAGAAGAATAATGTCAGATGAATCCTTTCACTATAGATGTCAGGGACGTCACAGTTCTTTCCTTTTCTTATCACTTTGGCATATGCGCCAGTGATAGTAGAGTGTTTCTTGTCCTCTCCTTATCATCTCGACAGACATGTCAGACGATAGTAGCGTGTTTCTTGTGGACTTTTATGTTCGCCATAGTTCTTTTTTGATATTATCTTGATTCGTGCTCTTGTTAGCATGGAACCTCTTCTTCTGCTCTGGTGTTGCGACGTGGTCAGGCAGATATATGATTTTCTTATCTTTGATCATTCTTCCTTACTGTTTTCCTATGATTGTTACTTTGCCATTTGATATGATTTTCAGGTGATCGTTGAATTCCCTTTGACTCTTTGTGATTTTGCTCCACTCTATTCATGTGAGCATAATATCTCCTTCTCTGTCTTCTATCCTGCTACTTTGGTTGGGTAGATAGTTGACCTATTTTCTCTCTTTATTGGCTTGATCCTCATCGGTTGATTTTAGATTGATTGCTTCTCCTTAGGGAGTTTTGTTAGTTGACCCTAGAGTTGTATCTTCTTAGAGTTAGGAAGGTCAACGCCAACATATACGGTTCACCTATTGTTCTCCTCATATGTTGGGGGTTCGTTTGTTGACCTCAATTTTAGCTCGAATCCCCTCGAACACCTTTGATCGATTTAATCGAACCCCGTCAAGCCCAATTTGAGCTCGAATTGACTCGAATCAAGTCAAATTCGAACTCGAGTCTAAGCCAATCTTAGCTAAATCTAAGTTAATTTAGCTCATTTTGATCCTACTTAAATGCCATTTGACTTTGTGAGTGGTTTGAACACATTTCCTAGATCAGGAAATTGTTTTGACGGTTCAGATTTCTTGAAATTTGAATCTTGTCATGGCTATAGGCTTCGGTTACGTGAGCCCTCGAATGAGCAGTTGATTTGAACGACTTTAGGAGAGATTAGAGGGTCGCAGGGCTGTTTTGAGCTTTGGCGACAGAGTAAGATGTTGGGAGAGACTTAGAAGATCGGGAAGGAGCCTTGGACTCCGGCATGGTAACCCGCTCACTCTCTCCCTCTCCCTCTCTCAGGCTCGATCTCTCCCTCACGCCCAGCTCTCCCGATCTCCCTCCGTCTCTATGTTTCGCGCATGCCAAGAGGAAGCGAAGCCCTCAACCCACCCTAAGCCAGCATCCCCGTCTCCCCTGGTTCGCGATCGAACTCGTCCCGACGTTAGCTCTAGCCGTCCTGACGCCTCTAGCCAAGGCCGGATGCCTCGTCGCAAGCTCTAACCACCCGAAGCCCATACCTCTTCCTACGAGCAGGTAACCCTTGCCCTCCTCCCCTATCCCTCGGGTTCGCGACTCCAACTGCAAGAAGAAATCCATCCGCACCTGGGAAAGGCCGAATCCCCCTCCTTCCTGCTCACTTCGATTCGAGACCTACCCTAGCCGACCTAAGCAGATTTTTGCTAGCTGCAGGTATGCATACTCCCCTTCTCCTTCCTCTCATTCTCACATCTTCATGCTAGTCTCACAAAGAAAGAAAGAAGCAATATTGTTTAAGTTCCTTACAAAATTTGGATGAGATTGCCATTGAGTTTCTTTTTATCTTCTATATGTATGCATATTGTTGAGATGGTTATTGCATAGATCTTGAATAATCTTGTGGAGTTTGATTAGTTGGGTTTAATCCAGTAGGTGTTAAAATCATGATTTTCATTTAAACTTGTTTTATGTGGCTTTGCAAACATTGTACACCAAGTGTTTGGTGAAATGTCATAAAGGAAGAGCTATGAGGTTTTGGCTTCCATAGTGATTTGCTCCAAGTGGTTTCATAAGTTCTTCATATGGTTGACATTTTGCTTGTGATAAATCTTAGTGACCTTTGAGTGTATTCTTTGGCAATGATTTCAATCAAGCATATGTTTAGAGAATATGTGATCGAAGAATAATAATTTTCGTGTTAATTCGTTTTAAATAATCTTGTGAACATTACATTCCACTCATCCGATGAAGTCTTCTAATATATATATTTGGTTAGCGACAAATTTCGTTCATGCATCAAATGAGGTTTTATGTTATATATGTCATGTCACCTCTAATATCTTTGTCCTTAGGGAATACGTTCACTCTTTATGCTGAATGCTATTGATGATCATTTGCACTAAGATGTTTAAGTTTCCAAATTCTTCTATTGAGATTTGTTCTTCGTTTTATATACACATATGCTTTTGTCTAAACCATTTGGATAAGGTTTTATGGCTGTGTTTTGGATTGAGGAAATCAAGGAGAAACCAAGCATTGTTTTCACAAAAATCTCTTTTTCACCTTAGCTTCCCTTTCTCCTCACTTTAGTTTAAGGCTTTGTGGATGGTTGGGTTGAGGAAAAGTTGTTTTTATGCAAGTTTGCTTTGGCTAAAATTGAAAACTGAATGGAAATTTTACGGTTTATATGGCTTCACAACTCTAGTCATCTTGCCCTTAATGAAGATATTTATTCTTTATGATGTGTTCTATGAGAATTTGTGATAATAAAAAACGTTGAAGGTTCAAGTTTCAGGATTTCTAAAAAAAATATGAGAAGTTTTCTTTGGGTTAATTGCTCAAGTTTTGCCTATGGTTGATTTTAGTGATTTGATAACAGCATTCCTTTTTCTCTCTCTCTGATGCAAGTTTGGTAGGAAAAGATTAATGAAGATGGCACCTATTTTGTTTCTCATGGTTACAATCGTTCATGCTTTTCTTCTTAACCAAAAGAAATGGAATAGTAAATTGTGATAAGTTTGGATTATTTTGTCCTTGTCAACATGATTGAAATCTCCATGTTTTATTTTATTTGTATGCAATCCGACTCACCAATATCAAATGTAAAATTTTAGATGGGGGATTTTCTTGAAATGCATGGCTTATTCTACACTATTTGCAATTCGATCTTCATGTGAGAATAAAAAAAATTTGAGAAAATATGAAGCAATTTGGGGCTTATGTTAGAGAATTTCTTAAGTTCTTGGAGAGAATGGACTTGCATTAGATTCTTATTTTCTCTCAATTACATGAAGACTAGTGAGTTGAATGTTTATTGTACAAGATTGATTTTAAGATGAGCTAGAGACGATTGCATGATTGTTTCATTTATTCTTTCATGGAATTATATAAATGAGAGTTTACAAGTGAGTTTGTATATGTTCAACTTCATGTCATCTTTACATAATTTAGATGGAAAGCTTGGTGGCTATGTGAGAAGTCGCTTGGCAAGAGCTTTGAGTTAGAATGATTAAATAAGATGGAGATTTGTTATACAAAACACTTGCATCAAAATGCACATTCATATCGCATTATGACTTTATGGGAAATGTTTAAAGAGCACGATGAATAACAAAGGATTGTAAGATATGGTTGAGCTTGAGAACTTACATGCGCCTTTAGATCACCCAATCATATGTTTTCAAGGGGAGTCATTGAAAATTATGTTGTTTCATCTACATTTGCAAAGGGAAAGTGGAATAGAGCAAAATCTTTCTTTATACACCTATACATGCCATAAAGCACAAAATATGAATATTGAATTTGTAGCATTTTAAGCATGATTTATGACTTTGCATATGAAGTTAGCATGTGAAGCTTATATAAACATACATAGAGTATTACATTGGGTTTTGGATTCAAAGTTTTACATGAATAATATTTGATGTTTATATTGAGTTTTATCAACGAATGCTTTTGGATTATTATGTTAATACATGTGCAGAATTGTTTGGAGCAAAGTTTGCTTTACAAAAGTGATTGTTTGAGCCATGTTATCTTATGAAAGCCTTACATTATCATTGCTTATGAGAAATTGTTGAGCTTTGTAGTTGCTAAACAACAATATGAATGGCAACATTGTGTTACGGGTAAATTGTGTTAAGCAATTCAGGTTGAAAGTATTATGATTATACTTTAGCAAGTTGATGTGAAATACAATAGTTTAATATCATACATTTTCTCCTATGTTAAAGTCCCTAATGAACTTCATGTAAATTTGTGTTCCTATGAGCTTAAGTTTAACATGTGGATAGATTTTCTCTCTTTTAAGATATAGGGCATAACCTTCACATCAACTTATTTGCTTAGATTCATACTGTTGTATATCATGTATCCTTGGGAATATGCCTCAAAAGAGAATGTCATGATGGAATTCTTGTCTGGATGTTTTGGTAAGGATTTTTGCATAAATTTTACGAACTTGGTCGCTAATGAAGAATGTTTTAGAAACTCTTGAGCATAGTTGTGCCTCTGTAAATTTCATGTAAATGGCTAGGATAAAATTTCAAATCTCTTTTCATGAAGTTGAGCCATATTTTCATTCATACATGTATAGGATTTCATTGTTTTATATTCGTCATTGTTGATTAATGTCATTTGGAGCATTTTGGAAAATTTTGTGAGTGTCTTTATGATCAAAAAATTTTAGGAAATATTTTGTGTTGAGGGGCTTTATCATGAGTTTTGCATATCGTCTTGTTTTGAGATTTTGTAATTTTGTCTTGTGAATGTTTCTTGATGGATGGCTTTATAGTGCCTATTCATTAAAAAAACTTCCACAAGTCTACCCCACTCCAAATGAAAAAAAAACGCTCTTGATTATTTTGTGTCGGGAGGAGTTTTTGTGGTCAATTTATGCAAAATTTTTGTATGTCATTTCATTTGAAATTTTTCATGAGTTGTTTTAGAATTCATAACTTTATGGTTAGCTTTGTGTAGTAGATTCGTTTATGTCTTTTTAGAGCGAGGCGGTATTTCATAGGGGAGTTGTCTTTCTTCTCGCTTGCACTTGTTTTCTAGGTGGTTATTTTAGATTAGCGGGTTGTAAGACCTTTTTTTTGGGGTTTTAAGTGAGAGGTCTATTTTGGTTGCATTTTGGGGGTTTATTTCCCTTTGTCGATTGGGGCTTTATTTAGAGGGTAGTTAGGTTGTTTGGGTTGAGTCTTATTCAAGTGCCTTGTTTGGAATGTGGGGACATTAAAGGGCATTGAAAATGCCTTCTTCCTTATTCGTATCACATCGAATTGGGGTAGAAGGTTATTTTAGAGGCACACTTGGCTTCAAAGAAATGTGCCCAACAACAACAATGCCTACATTCCTTTTATGTCTGATTTTTCATTTTTTTTCTCTTTCTACTGCATTGCCATTTATTATTGTACTTTTGTCCATAGATCCCTAAGCTATTGACATACGTATAGAAGTCCTAAGGGTTAGAAAAATAAAATTTTTTAGTCCTACAATTTTAATGACATTTAAGGACAAAAATTAAGGACCAAGTCTTAGATAACTTAGACTTAGGGTGCATGCTTCCTGTAAGATAGAGACATCAAAACAAAACTTAGTGACAAGTTTTCCTAGGTTTAGTTCACCTTAATCTACTAATAATCAATCAATGGAAACCAACCCTAATTTAATCCATTAAAATACACCAAAACATTTATTTTTTTTATTCTAACCATAATTAATATTTCATAATCATTAAAAATGTTAAATCTAAATCAAGTTCAAATAATCTAATTATAAACCCTTAACCAATCTAAAGTCTAAAAGATGTAGACTTAAAATTAGGAGATTCAAACCTAAGCTAAAATTCATTAGGATAAAAGACTACTAAAATATCGAACTTTAGATCAATCTTTAAAATTAATCAACAAACTTGATTAATAAATTGCCTAATCTATATTTCTTTTCTAATTTATAACTAACTAATAATTGAACAAAGTTGATTATCACTGGATAACCCAAGCCTACGAGGCTATTAAGTTAGCCCCAAGGAGGGTGAAATAAACCTCACGGCCTCGGTATGAAACAAAAGTGGTAATCAATCAAATCCTAAAATACAATCTCTAAAATCAATCCTAAACTACTAATATTTAAACTTGAATTAAAATCTCTCTTTTGCCTTCTAACAAATCAAATGCAAACAATTATAATTAATTCATCCTACATAGGACCCATCCAAAGCTATACAACCTACACACACCTTAGACTTGTTTGGTTAGAACACAACTTCTAGCCCTAGGTTAGGCTGATATTTTGTTTTATTACTCAATGTTTACTACATATACATGTTTTATAAATGTTAATATTAAACTTCCTGCTAGTTACATTTCTATTTATTTGCATTTCTTTTCTAAATGGCATCTATGCTCATTTGTATATTTTTCTTTCATTTGTCTTGCGAGGTACATTGGGGTAATTCGCTAGCTTGAAGCTTTTAAGTGGCTGCTCCACATGCTTTGCTTGATCGAGAATAACTTGCTTGCTTGGAGCTTGTAAGTGACAGCGCCATAATCAGGTATGATCTCTGCAACTTGTAATGAACTCTTACTTACATATCGATACTGCTACACTCCATACACATATTTTTAATAGGTATTATAGCATATTTAGGTAGCCAGCCATAGGGTAGTGCACTAACGAAGCTTTGGCCATATAGGTCAAAGCTTGCCCCCCTTCTGTGAGCCCTAGAGATCATTAGGGTCATTTAGGCCTGTAGTGTAGGCCACCTATTGTGCCCATGGGCATCGTTATTTTCCCATACGAAGTGGGCATCGCTAGGATTTTGGCTTTTTTTTTGGTTTTGGGTTTGATACCCCCTACCTTCTGTGAGCCTTAGATACCATTAGGGTCATTTAGGCCTATAGAATAGGCCACCTATTGTACCATTAGGCATCATTATTTTTCCACATGAAGTGGGCACCATTAAGATGGTTTTCTGTGCGGGTATCTTGCCTGAAGGGTACCCTTAGTGTGTTTATTTTTTTCTGTACTCTGAATGTCATGCATGTATTTTTATACACTTTTCTCCATAATACACTTTACTTATATGCATGCATTATATTAATGAACCTAAGGACATTTCTTACTTATGCATCTTTTTCATGCATCATACAACGCTAGATCTATTCCTTTGCATATTGTATAGTCCTTGATTTAAGTCTTTTGAACTATTAATCCTTGATTCCTTAGGATAGAGCTTTCCTATCTTGCATATATATAGGACGATTGGTTGTGCTTAGGATTTTAGCTTGCTTCCTTTTTCAAGCAAGGAATAAGTCCAGGATTGCATTAGTTAGGTCCTAGATGTTAGTGTCATGTGTATGATACTACATCTTTCATAGATTTAGGATCTAAGGCTAGTGGTACGAGTGTACCACTGTATGCCTTATCGATGGGTAAGCTTTCTTTGTTTTCGGAGGCTATAAATCCTACCCATCCGCGTCACACAGATGACACCACCTCCCTCTTTCCCTCATGTATGTTTGTGGTGCAGTGTCGTTCCTTTTTCTCTAGTTTTCTCTTCTTTAGACTGGCCGAGTGATGATTGAGCCGTGCATGATTGATTAAACCAAATTGAACCTCTCTTTTCTCTTGATTAGGAGAACCTAGAATTTTCCCTTCGCACTAAACCCATTTGAGAAGATAATCTAACATCCTTAATCAAAAAATTTCTTAGATCAAGGTCTAAGATGTAATTAACTACGGGGGCTTGCGCCCGTAGGAAATCAATCCCCACAATCAAATAAATCTCATTCAAGCTGATGTATTGAATGGGGGAAATCTCATAAACTTTTGGGTTATATATATTGTTATCTATCGAGGTTGGTAGGTGAAAGCAGCTATCCTCCATCGCTAATTGTATGTATAACTCCATCTGTTCTTCCATCGGCCTGCTTGTGTCGGGTGTAAAGGTCTTCGACCATTTCGTCATATGGGATAGTGTGATCGTACTCTTTGCATTCGAAATGTCATAGTCAGAATCCTTTCGGAGACCCACATAGTATAATCAACTCATTTAATTATGCATATATTTATGTCATCATTGTCTGTACAACATTTATTCTTTCATATGTATGATTGGGGACGGTTTTCCAAAAAGGACCGTTATTGATCACAGTTCGTACGTACGAAAATGCATTTCATATGCACGATCCCTTTGTTAGTTTCTCATGTGTACGAACCTAACCATCATAAAATGTCATAAAAAGATCTTTAATATTATGATTGTCCTGAACGAACATGTGTTCGTCTGTACGTTCGTTTGGTCAAAAAGCCTGTACATAACGATGTTGTGAAAATGGAATTTTACCAAAATTCATTTTATTTTTGATAGTTTCTATTCATATGTACGAAATATTTTTCATCCCATATGATTTTGGAATATACATACATTCTAAATTTTGTACTGTACGATAGGTCATTTTTCTTTAAATTGGAAGGTCGTGGATGAGTATTTTGTTCACATTCTCATTTAATTTCAAACCTTCTCGAGTCCAAACTTTAAGAATAGTCAGCTATAGCAAACATCCTCATACTTCCAAGGGCTCATACTCAATCTAATAGGGACGACAACTTCCTTTCTAAGGAAAATTTGGAAGCATTAGATCGTTATGTTGTAGCCAAAATTACCCCTTCTCGACTCATTAGAAGTGAAATTAACTTCTCTGTTATGCCACTTTTTGCCTCAGCCCATTTTTTTTTATTCTCATCCTGATCTATGCCTACCCTCAAGAAACTTTCCAGACATTTCTTACAAACACAAAGGTGAACCAAGATCACACTAGGATTACCTCTTATGTCTTTAAGTAGCGTTTTAAAATCACTAAGGAAGATCTAGGCCACTTCTTTCACCTTAGAACCCAATGAGTTAGAGCACACACCTTGACCGCTAGAGAAGATTTTGATTGATCGAAAATAAACCAGACTCTTAGAGGTGTTGCACAAGTAAGCCATATGTCTCGTGAGTAGACTCTTAATTAGAATGCCAGGATCATCTAGCTTATCTTGAGAACCTCTGTCATTCCCAAAGCTGGTGATCGTATAAATTTGACTCCTCTTTTATCCACTATCACATACTCTATAATGACTGAAACCCCTATTGATGAAGCCCAACTTATCATGGACTACATCTATAAACTTTTTGATATTAGACTTACTCATAATAGGAGGAAGAAAAATGTGGCCTTATGACACCTAGTTTCCTATATTTTAGAGAAAAAGTACAACCTTATCCATCCTGATCATCCTACTCAACTTCCTATTTTATTTACCAATGCCTTTTTTCATGCACCATTTGGTCGGGATCAATGTTCTAAGAGAGAAGATTCCGAGGGAGAAGAAGGAGCTCCTATCCGGCACCTACACCTGCACCTAGACCATATCAAAATTTCTATCAAGAAACGATCTAGTGTTTCGATAGACTGGAAATTCATTTTGATCAACTCTTTGATCAAATTAAGAATCACTTGAACCAGTAAGATGCTAGGTAAAACCAGGGCATGGGGTGGATCCAAGGGAAATTCGACTCGGTCAACACTAATGTAGTTATGGTCAATAGTTACCTTACAATGTTCAACTCTCAACCACCTCCAGACCGAGTCCCCTCTAGATTTTAGTTGTACTTGTTGATGAGACTTTGTACTAGTTCTTGATATATTTTGTTTGTTGTGATTCATGTGTTTTTTTTATGTTGTGATTGTTTCAGTTTCTAGCATGTTGTATTGGTGAAATTTCTCTTCTTAAAATATTTATATTTTTAAAGAGAAAACATTTATAATTCATCTCTAGAATGGAACTTTGATTTACTTTGCGTTATAAATAATTTCCTTACAAAATTTATTCTCTCAAAATTTTAAATTATATTATAACTAGATGTAGATTAGAAGATCAATTTCATGTTCTTATAGACAAGTATTACTTAGCTATAATTGTTACAAAATTGATGTCTTATTCCTTTTTTTTTTCAATGTGTTTATTTTTTGTTAATTATTAGAATTTGTGTTAAGATTTATTGATATGGAAAGACTGAAAGTATAAAAAAGATGCACAAAGTGTACTAAACTCAAAAAGATGCAAAAAATGTGCCACTAGTTAAAAAAAGGATGCACAATGTTCGTCAAAGTGAAAAGAGGCAAAATTAGCTCAAACTGAAAAGATGCACAAAGTGTGCTACAAAGATAAAAAATATGCACAATGTCGCATTGAAAAATTCATATTATTCTTTCCGTTATTATTTCTATATCTTATACAAATTCATATAATGAGAAATAATCTTCACTATTGAATTAGAAACTATTTAGTCTTTATTTTCTCATTCTTCCAATAAAAATTTTTATTTAATTTGTATAGAATGAACAGTGAACCTGATTGACTTTTCTTATCATAATTGTTCTTTGATTTAAAATTTGAATTTTTTTCTTTTTAGCATTAGAAAGTTAATATTGTATTTACAATTAGTTTCAAATCTTCTTCTTCATTAATTACTTTAATTTATCCAAAAAAAAATTTTATTTCATGATGTACCTCCTTTTTTGTTGTTGTCAAAAGGGGGAGTGATTAGTTATTATTTGATACTTTGATTGTTTGATGCATTGGTTGTTTGATGTAATATTTTTTATAATGTGTTTGATTTATGTATGTGTTTATGTTTGTTCATTTGTTCATGTTGTTTTATTGTGTGTTTGTTTCATGATGTTTTTAGGTTATGTTTTTTTGTTCGTGTTGTTTTTGTTTATATTTTTTTTAGGGTTGTATTTTTTATTTTTATTGGAATCCCTTATTTTAAATTGGTCATTCATTTTGGGAAAGCTTAGGAAAAAAATTGCCTTAAGTATTAACTCGAACAATATTTATTTTGCCATCATAAAAAAGGGGTAGATTATTGCAACTTAGTTTTGAAAACTATGCATTTATATCATGTGTTTTTGATGAAACCAAAAAATTATTGTGTTGATTATTATTTCTCCTAACACATTTTAAAAAAAATTATTTGTGTTGTTTGTTTGTACTAATATTTCAAAGAAATCATACTCTAGATTATTGAAGACTTCAATATAGATTAGATTTGGGTTTCTTGTAATTGAAGTATGTATTTTTTTTTTTTTTAGTCTTAGAGAGTATAATTATAATTGGGTAACTGTACGAACACACACTGGGGGAGTGAGTCAAAACTTGTATTTTTAAAAACTAATCGTACTGTATGATTATGAAATTATACTGGACGATTTGACCTGAGTGTTCCTCCCGAAAGAAGCTAATCGAATAATGCCTTAAAAATTTCTTTTCAATTATTCGTACTATACGAACATTGGTTCATACATATGACATCCAGAGTAAGAAATGGATACGTACTAGTTTGTCCAAAATGAACTCATCATTTTCTAAATGAATTGTACTTTATGAAATTAGTTTCATACAAACGTCATCCAAAGTATGAAATGGGCTCGTCCATGTTCGTACAATATGAAACATGATTTGATTTAACTAGTTTATAATATAACATATTAGGTTTGTGTAGACGATGACCGGAGTACGAAATGAGTTCATACATAATCATACGGGACGAGCCTCTTCATTTTTTTGAATTATTCGTACAGTACGATATAAGCTCGTACATATGACTGCCATAGTACAAAATCAGTTCATAAATGATCGTATAAGGATTTTTTAAATTGTTCGTATGTATAATGTAGGATTGTATTATACCATCCAAGTACGCTCAACTTGAAATTTTAAATTTTCTGGAGGATTTTCTAGTCTTTCATATAAAAGAGTCCTATAAACTTACTGTCCATGATCCTTTTTGAATTTTCCCTTGAGAGTGAGAGTGAAAGTGTTTTGGGAGAGTGTTTGGGAGTGAGGATTGAGAGATCTTGCAAGTGGAATTTGTGAAGGGTTCACAAGGTTACACAAAGGTGAAGATCTCTTTGTTGTTTCTTCAAATCTTTGCCCTACTTCTTTGAAGACTATTAAGAGAAGATCTTTAAAGAAGATTTGGTACTCTGCCATCACAAGGAGGGCGAGAAAGGATGTCGGTGCTCTATCGACACCAAGAGGGTCTGAAAGGATGTCGGTACTCTTCTTTCATCAAGAGGGTGAGAAAGGATGTTGGTACTTTACCATCACTAGGAGGGTTAGAAAGAATGACGGTACTCTATCGCACTGAGGTTGGTGGAAGAGAGGTTATTGTAAGGGCTTCTCCGCCTTGCTAAGGGCGCAAAATGAGAGTCACTTTGATATAGTGTAATACCTAAAGAGGGAGTCTTCAAGGAGTGGACATAGGTCAAGTTGGATAGAACCATTATAAAATTTTGTGTTCTTCTGTCTTTACTTTTTATTGCTTTTTATTTTTCTGCATGTTCAAATTTTAATGGTTTGAAAAATATTTTGATAAAATTAATTATTGTGCAAAATATTTAAATCAGTATTCTAAATTACCAATTCACCCCCTCTTAGTTAGTCTTGGAAAAATTATATTAGATCTAACAACCTATTCAAACTTTTAAAGCTCGACACTTAGTATAGAGGGTGCTTCTGAAATATTTTAGAATCTTAAAGCCTTTTACCTTTTTCTCCTTTTACCTCTAGAAATAAGTGTTGAAATTCGATCCAATCCTTATTTAATTTCCATCCTCGCTTGCTTTGATATCAAGCCGTGAAATTCTTAAAATAAATTTTTTACCGTTATTTTAATTAAGAGTAATCGTAGGAAATTTTGGTTTTCTACGATTTAATTAACTATAAGGGCTTATGCTCGTAGGAGATTTAGAAACCTAGCTCAATTTTCAAATTTAAAATTTTAAAATCTCAATTGATTATCTTTGGGAAAAATTAAATTTAACGATCATTATTATCATTTTCAACTAACTGATCATAAATATATATTCTCTTTCCTTGGGAAGATATTTCATTCTGTTATCATGAGTTCAATTATGAAATTAATGATTCTTTACCTAGATTATTTTAGTCAAACACTCGATTAAACATCATTTCGACCCTCTGGGTCGTATGTTGTATTTTCCTGAGTTGATTATGATAACCATGTTAAATTCAAAGTTTTTTAATATGAACCCATTAGGGAGTGATATGTTCATCTCTTGAGGTGATATATCGTTCATAATAAGATGTTTAATTTAAAAATTAAAATTCTAAAAACTAACTATTCCCAAAGAAAGTTAATCTTTTTTCAAAACTCAAGAACAACATTATTTAATCAAAGAAATATAGATGAGGCACTTATGAGTTGTCACAACACCCTTGTATTCAATAAATCATACAACAACAACCAAATATACAGACCCTCATGCAAGCAAAGGCAACCTATCTTCACCACATTCAAAGTATCTACTAATCATTATAGTAAAAACACTATAATGCTTCCACTGCCAATAATTGTCCAAAATCAATTGAGGGCACCAGCTCCCTATAAGCAAGAGCATATGATATATAGAAAAGTGCAAATATTTAAGAGGTCATAAGAGGTCCATCATATGCACTACATTTCATTTGTAAGAAAATATCATATCATATGCAACAAATGTAAGTGTCTACAGATCCTTGTAAGAGACCCGCTATACAAACAAAATATCATATATGACAAAATCCTGTATAACTATGACGACTTATGGATGCACACTTACAAGTCATCATAGTAGAAGGTAATAAATGCTACATAATCTTTACGGTTAATCATTGTTCAATGTTAAGAAAATATGTTTATCTGTTACGAGCAAAGGTTAATGATACTATAATAGTATCATAAACACAAGCATCTACAAGCTTCCATAGAAGACTCCACACACACACTAAATGTTGTCCACTAGTAGAATGCAAGAAAAGACAACAAATGCAGGAACCTGTAACAATAATATGAGATTCGTTAGTGCACTACAATCCACATGTAGAAAGTTACAAGTAGTGAACGACAATCTACCTGTATGAAAAGGGCAAAAGACCGTAGTATGACGCAATGCCACAAGACTCACAATATTCATATAGGCTGGCATAAGACATTTATGTGTTTCTATATAGAGTGTTTCATACAGTCAACTGATAGTTATCCACATAACTGAGCAGTGTCATAATATCCAAAAATGCCCCCACACGTGTAATTGTACACTCGCATGGGCCCCAGAAAGGGAGTCATGGGTACAGACATGACGTCTAGAGATGCTACACGGGTTAATGAGTGAAGTCAAGATTGAACATGATCCTTCTACATGGGTCAGTAGAAATTGATACGGTTCGAACTATCAAATAAATATACATCCACAAATTTAACCAGTATATTTATTGTATACATTCATATTAGGCCTTCAAGGCCCCCAACGAAGAAAATTTGACAATAAAGGTTTCAAACCAATAATGGATCTAATCCTCCATCGACCAGTACACATAGTTATCAAGGTCTAATCAATGAAATTTTCAAATACACATATATGCCAATGATCTCCGTGTTGATAGGAAATGTTAACCATAGGGGTTAATTCTAAATATTTTAAACACCATCCAAATGCTTGTGAAATCCAAAATTCAAAAAATAAAAATAAAAAAAAAAATTCTAAATATTTAAAAATTAAATACACCATCAAAATACATAAAGAAAAACTCATCCACTATTCATAATAGTTTGTTGAGGGACAAATTTAAAAATGCACTTCAGCTGTTAAAGAGCTAGTATAAGATCGTGATTATCACTAGGAAGCACTCGCAATCAACATCTTGCTAGCATGGATATGACATGTGTCCTCTAACCATGATTTTACTGCCAAATGGTACCACATGTAACATGTTATGTTCGAGACACTCTGAACCAGGTAGTTTGCTGCCAAACGACGCCACTAAATTACAATCATGGCCAAATCCTGTATGCTTCCCAATGGCATCAAATCCTTAAGATATGAATTAATATTATATAATTGATAGGGCACAAAGCCCTCTATTAGCTAAGGTGGATTAAAATTTATTCTCTTAGATAAATACCCATTCCATGTCTAAAAGTATCCTTGAACGATGTTACCTGTGGCTGCCAACAATGATCCTTCTAATAGGTTGGGTTGACTACCTCCTAAGACTAAGTAAATTAGAAACCGTGATGGTCTGGGATGACAAAACCATGGGATCTTGATTGGGCCCATCATCCATTCCCCCAACATCTGCTTTTAGTTCAAGAAGGTGAAATTTCTAATTTTAAATATCAAACCATCAAATCCTAAACCTATGTTGTAATTATATGCTAGATACCATGTATTTCTATGCATCTAATTGAAGACTAGCCTTAAATCAAAAGTTCTCTCTCGTTAATGGGAGGGGTAATTAACTATAGGGGCTTGCGCTTATAGGAAAACAAGAACTTATATCATAAAGTCCATACAAAACGAGGGCGCAATCTCTGGGTAGTGCCTTATGTACAAACCTAATATGCCTTCCTAAAATTTACCCCGAAACTTAATCCATTAAAACTCCCTAAAAGTAACATTGAGACTGGGGCCAAATTTTTGGAGTCCACAATTTATTTGTATGGCAATATTAGAGTGGTAGTCTGATGGTGGTGTTCAAGTGAAACACTAGACAAGCCTCTAAAACCCTCTTGAATCTCAAGAAAGGTCCAAGGACAACAAGAGAGGATAGTTCAACAAAAGCAATCATCGACCTTTAACCTAATAATGTATCCCTTTAAGAAATTAGGGTTTTGGTGCACATATTAGCTATAAAATTGCTATGATTTACAAGTAATACATTCCATCTAACAAACAATAATTTAATGAATTGTTTGCAAATTTCACAGTTTAAAATAGTTTATACTTACACTTGCTGGCTTAATCTTTTAGATAAGCATATGACTACTTGCAAGATCAACCTAGTACCACGACCTTAAAATCAACTATGATGTCGCCCACAACAACCATCTCGATGGTAGGAGGAGAAAGAACCAAAGATGCACAAAGGATAAGACAACATCACCTTTTGATTAACCAACTCGAGCATGGTGCACATGCCACCAAGGCCTATTTTCTCAAATGATCCACTTTTGCAACAATATAATGAGACCCTGAGTCGGCCGCCAAAGCAACAAGAATGTCATGAGATGACATCCGAAGCAAGGGTGAGGGGTTCTCATTATATGAATCACTCTCCATGCCTTGAAGAACAAGAGCATAGATATTATACATGAAGCATTGTCGTGAGTTAATATCACAAATAGAGGGATTCACATCACACAAAATAATTGTGGAGTCTTGGTTGATCTCCATAATGATATGAGGGCCATAAAAATGAAATGACTATTATATTAATGTTTGGCAACAAAAAGTAATAACTACTAATCAATATAAACAATATCTATGACAACTCATGTGCCACAAGCAGTCACTAGCATTGACACATCAACCAGCCCAAAAATACCACTCAAAATCAAAGAGTAAGCCAACTCTACCAACCAGCAAACCAAAGGGTCATGATAATGATGTAGACGGTGAGCTCCCGCAATACATGTATAATAATTAAGTTGGAGCGAGTAGTTAAGCAAACCGGAGAGTCTATTTTTTGATTTTTTTTAGAATATTATACCCCATAAATGTATCCAAATTCTAGTGCACTTCATCGAATGACTCATATTGTTTTCCTTAATCATAAATTATTCTTTCACTATTTGAGTGCCATAAAGATGTCAGAATTATGCGATTTTGGGCATGTTAGATTCTTTTCATTAAGATGCTCAGTTTGACTATAAGCATGTGAGATTTATTTATTAAATATTATATGAATGTTAATAAGAAGTCTAGTCTCTTGTAAGATGCCCATGCACCTCAATGGAATTTTTTTTAAAGCAATAGCAGGCAATAGACGGCAATAGGAAATGATATTTATTGTTTATTTCTGGAAATTAGATTAATTATGACAAAAAATTGCCATTAATATAAAAAAAATTTTACTTGAAATATCCCTCACTAATGTAATTAAGATCTATTAATTAGCCTCAAAATGTAATTTCATGTCATTAGTTGAAAGCAAATTTTAATTATAATATCATATTGCATCACGTAATTAAACCATTTTATCATATCGATATCGATAATCAGCATGACAACCAAAGTTGATTGAGAGCTTTATGTACTAATTATAAGATTTTGAATTCGAAGCTTATATATATAATGTGTGTATGAATTTATCTTTGTTAGGAAACAATGAACCAAACACAGAGAAATAATAAATCACAATCAATAAAACAAAAATGAACATAAGAGATTTACGTGGAGAACCCAAATATGGGAAAATCACAGGGGAGAAGTGAGAATGACTTTACTATAGATAAGAGGTGAAGTACAAAACGGCTTACAAACCCAAAGCCATTTACAACATCTTTATAGGGCAAAAATATGCACCGAAAAACAAGTGAAATTCCAAAAATACCCTTTACAATAGGTCCAACCCCTCCGATGGGCGCTACCCCTTGGACCCTCGACATATCTACGTGTAAACGGTTAAGGACATGAACAAACAAGTATCAAGCCAAATTTGAGGCAACTACAACAACCTCAATGACTCAAATGTCCCAATTATATATATATATCATTTTGTATTATGATGATTGTAGGTGAATTTTGGATGGAGCATGTTAGCAACAACATTTAGCGGGAGAAGTGTAGTCAGGAAACACCAAATAAATTGGTGTTTGCTTGGAATGTGCCAGCCTTTATGGTGCATTGTAGAATATGTCTGATCCTTTGGCGCATTCTATAGAATGCGCCAGATCCTCGCGCGTGTTCTGCTTCACAATTTCCGTGCTACCATTTTTCGTGCAATGTGATATATTTTTATAATCTCCCATGTAGTGTATGATAATATTTGTGTAATATTTGAGGTTGTTTTTATATATATAAGTATATGATAATTTTTTGTAAGAGTAATTATATATTAACTAAATATATGTTACTCATTTTAAAAGTTTGTAATAAGTACTTTAAATGTGGAGCAAATTTTTAATAATATGTATGTTTAAATAATTAATGTTATATTATATTTATATTAAAATAATAAATAATATTAAAAATAATATATTATATTTAAAAGAAAAATAATCCAATAAGTAAATAAAAATTTTCTTGCAAAGAATATATTTGTTTTCGTTCGGATTTCCCGTTCGGTTTTGATTTTCTCGCCCATTTTTGAGGTGGCGGAAGGTTGTGGTTTTCCCGGACTTGTCATTTCTATAGTAATAAAAATATTAAAGGGTAATAAATGCTCTAAAATTTAATATTAAGTGCTATCTTATTTAATAGGTTTACCTGCTCAAAGCTAGCTTATTTAATATTAAATGCTTTATTATTTAAAATTAAATGCATGTATATATATATATATATTAAGTTTGGACCTTCTTTAATATTCAAATTTAATAAATAAATAAAATATTAGAGCCGACTCGCGAGCTCACGAGCCGAGCCGGGCTCAAGCTCGAACTCAAGCTGGTTTACTAATACTAAACCAGCTCTAGTTTAAGCTCGAGCTCAACTTGTGAGCTGGATAAGGTTGGCTGCAAGCCTATAATCAAGTCGAGCTCGAACCGGCTCGGCTCACTTACACCCCTATGCGCCACATTATCCAGCATATTCTACAATGTGCCATAAATGTTGGCGCATTCCAAGCAAATGCCAATGCATTTGGAGTTATTTTTTTTACTATGCTACACTATTTGACTCCAACTTAAATTTCTGTAGGATTGTGCTTCTCCAGCTAAATTTAGTTGCTAACGTGCTCCATCTTAAAAATTCGTCTTGATTGTATTTGAATTCGCAGAGCAGATTTTGGTTTATTTCAAGCACTGGTTATTAGAGACATTTTTCTTGATATTTATAGTACTTTTATTTAAAAAAAGTGAGCAATTTTCGTAATATAAGATAAAATTAAAATTCATACAAAAAGCCAAAAAACAAAATGAAATATTATGGTCCAAAATGAGACAGAGAGCTAGCGCATATACCAAATGATCCCAAAACAACAAAGAGAAACATATTCTAAAATAAGTGTATCTTTTCCAACAAATAGAACTCAATCATAAATAAACATCACATAATTAAACCAAAATCACAAATTAATACATATCAAACACGTATTCATATCTGATTTTGTGTGATGAAACAAGAACATTTTAAACAGAGTTTGGCTTCGTTTGAGACACAGCTTTAATCACTATTTTTTCAGCTTTTAGGGAAATTTTTGCTAAAAAAATGCTTTAAAGGACTGTCGAGCAGACCCCGACAACCTTCCTACTTTCGTAGGTACTTGATACTAATGGTGGATTAGTTGTTGATAGTAGCTCAGATGAGGAAGGAGGACTTCTATGTCAGACTAAGACAAGCAACTTATTCCTCATCACATGTGTGGAATTAGAGTCGAGGATTTCCCATAAAAAATCTTCTGACACTCCTTCCACTAGTGTTGGTTGTTCGGTACAGACTAGGAACCCTCCACATCCTATAAATATCCCTCTATATTTCATTCTCTTGAAAGGATCCTTTTTATTTTTCAGCAGTTGTGTGGCACAACGAGTTTGTCCTCTACAACACATGATCACTTTGAAGAGTATAAGGCTATCATTAAAAGTATATAACCTAAGATGTCGTAGGGATACTTGTCCTTATATTCTTGCACACCAATCATATTGGTTACTAGCACATAAAAACCCTTGATTTATCGCCCCTTTTGGGAAGGGTTGTTTTACCCAGTTTCACTTGTCATTTTATGTGTGGTTTCGGGATACCCAAAACCAGTATTTCAACCCTTTTTTTTAAGAGGTGATACTAGATCCATACCCACCTAAGTTAATCAGGTGTGGCGAGATTGATCCAATATCTCTAATTATAATCTTCTTCTATTAGGTGATACTGGGTCCATCTCCACCTGTATTTAATTAGGTGTGGTGATGTTGATCCAATGCCTCTATTCAACTAATTTTCCAGAGGTGATACTGGGTCCATGCCCACCTAGGTTAATCAGGTGTGGTGATGTTGATCCAATATCCTAACTCCAACCCACTTTCTATAGGTGATACTGGGTCTTTACCCACCTAGGTTAATCAGGTGTGATGATATTGATCCAATATCCCTAATTCCAACCCCTTTTATTAAAGGTATACTGGGTCCATGCCACCTGTGTTAGTTAGGTGTGGCGATGTTGTTACAATGTCCCTATATATGTTTCATCAATCTATATGATCGTGATACGTTAGTTGTCCCTTCCCCGGCCACTTGTACATATCCCTCTGTATAGATATAACTCCAAAGGATCTCTTCTACTTTTCGGTAGTCGTGGCCATGATGATTTGTCCTCTCCACGTGATGTTTGCATGGCAAAAGTATGAGATTATCCTTAGAGTTGTATGTAAATGCGTCGTAGGGTGTTTGTACTTGCACTCATACCCACTAATTGCTCCGGTGTGTGTAGCATGAAATCTCCTTTTTCAGTCCTCTGAGGGTTGACTTTCCTTAGTTTCACTTGTCACATTCAAGTGTGTCTGGGATATCAAAACTACTAAATTGAATATATATGGAATATGATACTGGGTCCATCCTTGATCTATATTAATCAAATGATGATGTTGATCCATTGTCACATATATGAATTTTTCTACAAATTTGTTTGTGATCTTTGCACTTCCCAGTTTATTCATATGAGTTGAATGTGGCCTGGGTTATCAAAGCCAATGTTTAGTTCCTTCACAGATCCTGGGTATAATCTTCTTTTCTCCCCAGTTTTATTCTTTTCGTGGGTGAATATGACCTGGGTTATCAAAGCCAACAAATTCCACTTTTCTTTATATTCCAGTCATTAGAGGATATTTCATACTAGGAGTAACTCATGGATATGGTAAACAATTCTCTCTACCATGCATTGTTTTTGCAGTATGAGACATGCTCATATATAACTGTGAATATAAAAAAAATTATAATAATAAAAAAAAACATGATGTTAAAGAGGGGAAGCTCTTAGTGAGAAAGAATCGGTTGCCCTTGTCACAGGTGGAACCCGGTTCTACGCTCTAAGATCAAAGTCCCTCCAATTCTCTTTTTTCCTCTCCTTAAAGCATTTTATTGATTGCCTTGGAGATGACTATGTGTCCACTTTCTATTATGATTGTTCACTTATAACAGATGTTTTTTTTCATCCCTATGATGCGATACATCTTGTTTAGATGTCAACTACTTCCTTGTCGATTTTGATCTTCTAGTTAGAAAGTCAATCCCCTATCTCCTTTAGCAGAAATTTTCCTTTGAGAGCTTGCTCTTAGCTAAAGGAAGCAGTTCTTAAGACGCATATATGTTGCTTGCACTTCTCACAGGATCCCATCAGTTGTTATGGGTGCTATCACTGTGATTCCTTTTGTAATATTGAGCTTTGATATGTTTATGATTCTTAGTGGCAAGTGTGTCCCTTCGCCACTTCTATTATGCCTTGTTTTTGCATGAGACTATTCTTTTCATTCGGTTGTTTGTATGTTTCTCAATTTTCTAGAGAGTGATACATTAGTCATATTTTTTCTATTGTTGTATGATTTCAGCTTCACCTAAGAATTTCACTTGTATTTGGATTACTCATTGGCCCGATGATTTGTACTCTACCATGTGTGAACTAAAATATAAGATTTGTGATCCTTAGATGATGAATTACTTCTTTGGTCTTTCTCATAAACACCACGCACATGATGCGTTGGGTAGTTGTTGAGCTTTTCCTCTTCTTATCAATTCGGCATATGCGTCAGGTGATTTGTTGAGTGTTCTTTTTGTCTTTTGTCCCACTGTTACGAATATGGTCAGGTGGACATTAGACTTTGGGAATCTCTTTTACTCGCTGTTGCGAATATGGCCAGGCAAATGTTGAATTCTCTTTTTCTGGTTGAGAGAGCCCGATAGAGTCCTTGGGAGGCATTCCTCACCACCCTTTCCTCTTCTGATCGCCGCGGCATATTGCGCCCGACGATATTAGAGTGTTCTTTCCTCTTCTGATTGCCGCGGCATATGCGCACGCACGATATTATTAAGTATTCTTTCCTCTTCTCATCGCAACGCTAGCGCCCGATGATATTAGAGTATTCTTTCCTCTTCTTATCATCGCGACATATACGCATGATGATATTAGAGTGTTCTTTTCTCTTCTTATCGTCGTGGCATATGCGCCCCGACGATATTAGAGTATTTTTTCTCTTCTTATCGCCGCGGCATATACGCCCGATGATATTAGAGTGTTCTTTCCTCTTCTCATCGCCGCCAGTATGGCTAGACGATATTAGAGTGTCCTTTTCACTCTTCTCATCGCTGGGCATATGCGCCCGACGATATTAGAGTGTACCTTTCCTCTTCTTATCACCACGCATATGGCCGACGAATTGAGTGTTTTTTCCTCTTTTATCATTGCGGCATATGCGCCTGACGATATTAGAGTGTACCTTTCCTCTTCTCATCGCCGCGGCATATGCGCCCGATGATATTAGAGTGTTCTTTCCTTTTTCATCGCCGCGGCATATTGCGCCCGACGATATTAGAGTGTATATTTCTCTTATTATCACCGCGGCAATGCGCCCGATGATATTAGAGTGTCTTTCCTCTTTTATCACCGTGGCATATGCACTGGACGATATCTGAGTGTCCTTCCTCTTCTCATCGCCTGCGGCATATGCGCCGACGATATTAGAGTGTACCTTCCTTTCTCTCTTATCACCGGCATATTGGGCAACGTTATTAGAGTGTTCTTTCTCTTTCTTATCACTGCGGCATTATGCGCCTAACGATATTAGAGTGTACCTTTCCTCTTCCTTCACCAGCGTGCATATGCACCGACTATATTAGAGTGTTCTTTCTCTTCTGATTGCCGCGCATATACGCCCGATGATATTAGAGTGTTATTTCCCTTCTTATCGCCGGGCATATGCGCCCCGATGAGATTAGAGTGTTCTTTCCTCATTCTTATCACCGTGGATATGCGCGGATGATTTATGAGTGTCCTTTCTCTTCTCATCGCTGCGGCATATGGCGCCGACGATATTAGGTGTGTACCTTTCCTCTTCTTATCACCCGGCATATGGGCCCAACGATATTAGAGTGTTCTTTCCTCTCTTTATCACCGCGGCATATGGCCTAACGATATTAGAGTGTACCTTTCCTCTTCTCATCACCGCGGCATATGCACCGACGATATTAGAGTTTACCTTTCCTCTTTTATATCGCTGCGGCTATGCGCCCGATGATATTAGAGTGTTCTTTTCTCTTCTTACCCGCGGCATTATGCGCCGACGATTTAGAGTGTACCTTTCTCTTCTCATCTCGCGATATGCGCCGGATGATATTATATGTGTTCTTGTAAAACCCTCAAAAGTTCATTTTTGTGAGTGCTGTTAGTCGGACTAATGGCTTTAGTAGGGACGAACTAAAGAAAATTGTGAAGAATCTGTTATGGTTCGTCTGGAGAACCTGTACGGCTGGGACGAACCGTCATAAACGAAATTTGTTCCAGGGTAAGTCGTACAAGGACGAATCCATTTTGTTGGACAATTTTCATCCAGAGGGGAAAATTGTCCCGGGACGATTTTGGATTGTCCGGGATGTCTGAATGGATATATGTTGGATTGGATATTTTGAAATTTGAGGAAGAGAAAGAGAAGCGGAGAGAGAAAGAGAAGGAAAAGGAAGAAAGGCTTGGTTTTGGAGCTCGCGGTGAGATTTTTCGTCCGTCGCCGCTATTAGAAGAATTGTTTGTCTCGCAGTAAGGAATCCGAATCTATTTCTGATTTCGAAGATTTGAGTTTTGGTATTTTCTCTGCTCAGTTTTGTGTTTCCGTTATCCGGAAAAACATGCATATTTGTATTGACGAAAAGTTTTTACCGCGTAACTTTTGGTATGTTATAGAAATGATTATTTTTGCAATGACATTGAGTATTTTCTGGAAAGTTTGTACCGGATATTTTGTGTTTTGTGCTATTTTTATCGAATAGGAATTTATCTGGATGTCGGAAAATATTGCTCAGTATAAGTAAATTTCTGGTAATTTGGTAATTTTTCTGAAACTGTGTATTTTGACTATGTTTGGGATTTATGATCAATTGTACGATATTTTAAGGGGTTTTCTTCAATTGAGTTAAATTGTGTTTTGTTGATTGTTATGTGTTAATGAGATGTACATGAATGTGAATATATGATTGAATTACTATTATATTACTAAAAGACAAGTGAAGACTGAGTTTGAACGTTGGTTTGGAGATCGATTTGACCTGTACAGGATGGTGGCCAAACGACTTTACTTAAAAAAAGGTTTGATGTTACCTCTATTGATCATTGATATAATGATATAACGATTAGGAGTCATAAGGAGATTATGCCGACGGGCGGCCGCGGGCAAGCGGTGACGACCTATTATAGCCACGGACTATTAACATCGATCTAAACCCTAAAAATGCCTTAATAGCCAGTGATTGTTACTAGTTCAATAAGACTACTATTTTATTACAGTGTACTCTACTGTTCTTATGGTCTCATCATGGATTACTGATTTATTGTTATTGACGAATTTATTGATATCGAATTGATTTATTATATTGAATGGACTTACTGTATAGATTTATAAGTTTCCTGTCATTGAGGATTTCATTAATATTTCATACTATACATGTCACGAACACAGATATCGATATGGTTATTGATATTGCATTGATTCATTAATATTTCTGATACCGATACTAACTGATTCATTGTACTGAGTCTTATAACACGTGATACACCAAATACTGACCAATACATGTGATGCACCGAACACGTGATATAGGAATATAATTTTATTGTATTGATATGATGTTATTGCATTGATTGATTTATTGATTGATTCAACTGTTTTTTATGATATATTGAATTGATCGTTTTATGTGATTTCATATCGATTGATATTATTGATGGAATTGATTTTTTTATTGATCTGATTGATTCTATTGATATTGATTGGGTGATGTTAATCATATTTAATTTAACGGATTTACTAGTACTGATTCTTTTACTGTGAATCGTTTACTGAGGATTTATCGTTATTGTTACGGATTTGCTGTTTCTATATGATTTCATTGTTATAGCATAATCGTTCATGCGTCACTGTGATTGTTACGATATTGTATAGCATAATGTTCATGTCGTCACTGGATTGTTACTGATATCTTACGCTACTATATATGATTTGACTGATGTTATAGATAAGATGCTACTGTAGGATTTGATGCACGTACTGATCATTGAGCTTTACGGACTTTTTTACTGCTTATGATTTTTAAATGTCAAATTGAGGATTTGACCGTTTCTATATTGATTTTGTTACTACATTGATTTCTGTTTAGTATCTAATTTCCGTATCTATGCATCAATTTAATGATTATGTGCATGGGCTGATTATTGATTTGACCGATTGTATATGCTATTGCTTTTTATCGTGCTTTGATTTCAGTTGTAGGCTTTGGGACCTGTTGGGCTATTTAAGCTCATTATATATGGTTTATGATTTCAGGTGCAGAGCCTCCGCGTAAAGCTTCTTTCGGAATCTAGTGTAAGTTTTTGGATCATGCATTGATTTTGTAGCCCGTTGCTATTGTACATGTTCTTTTGGATTGTATATATATTGTGAATTATAGTATTTTGATGTATTTATTTCCATTAATGTAATTATCATTTCTGGATATCTGATTGACTGAGCAAGAAAAAAAAATAAGAGAAAGATAGAAGAATAATGTCAGATGAATCCTTTCACTATAGTTGTTCAGGGACGTCACAGTTCTTTCCTTTTCTTATCACTTTGGCTATGCGCCGTGAGTTGAGTGTTTCTTGTCCTCTCCTTATCATCTCGACAGACATGTCAGACGATAGTAGCGTGTTTTTGTGGACTTTTATGTTCGCCATAGTTCTTTTTTGATATTATCTTGATTCGTGTCTCTTGTTAGCATGGAACTCTCTCTTCTGCTCTGGTGTTGCGACAGTGGTCAGGCAGAATATGAATTATTCTTATCCTTTGATCATTCTTCCTTACTGTTTTCCTATGGATTGTTACTTTGCCATTTGATATGATTTTCAGGTGATCGTTGAATTCCCTTTGACTCTTTGTGATTTTGCTCCACTCTATTCATGTGAGGCTAATATCTCCTTCTCTGTCTTCTATCCGCTACTTTTGGTTGGGTAGATGTTGACCTATTTCTCTCTTTTTTGGCTTGATCCTCAATCGGTTGATTTTAGATTGATTGCTTCTCCTTAGGGAGTTTTGTTAGTTGACCCTAGAGTTGTATCTTCTTAGAGTTAGGAAGGTCAACGCCAACATATACGGTTCAATATTGTTCTACCTCATTATGTTGGGGGTTCGTTTGTTGACCTCAATTTTAGCTCGAATCCCTCGACACACCTTGATCGATTAATCGAACCCGTCAAGCCAATTTGAGCTCGAATTGACTCGAATCAAGTCAAATTCGAACTCGAGTCTAAGCCAATCTTAGCTAAATCTAAGTTAATTTAGCTCATTTTGATCCTACTTAAATGCCATTTGACTTTGTGAGTGGTTTGAACACATATTCCTAGATCAGGAAATTGTTTTGACGCGTTCAGATTTCTTGAAATTTGAACTTGTCATGGCTATAGGCTTCGGTTACGTGAGCCCTCGAATGGCAGTGATTTGAACAGACTTTAGGAGAGATTAGAGGGTCGCAGGGCTGTTTTGAGCTTTGGCGACAGAGTAGATGTTGGGAGAGACTTAGAAGATCGGGAAGGAAGCCTGGACTCCGGCATGGTAACCCGCTCACTCTCTCCTACTCCCTCTCTCAGGCTCGATCTCTCCCTCACGCCCAGCTCTCCCGAACTCCCTCCGTTCTATGTTTCGCGGCCATGCAGGAGAAGCGAAGCCCTCAACCACCCTAGCCAGCATCCCCGTCTCCCCTGGTTCGCGATCGAACTCGTCCGACGTTTAGCTCTAGCCGTCCTGACGCCTCTAAGCCAAGGCGGATGCACTCGTCGCAAGCTCTAACCACCCGAAGCCCATACTCTTCCTCACGAGCAGGTAACCTTGCACCTCCTCCCCTATCCTCGGGTTGCGACTCCAATGCCAGAAGAAAGAAATCCATCCGCATGGGAAAGGCCGATCCCCTCCTTCTGCTCACTTCGATTCGAGACTACCTAGCCGACCTAGCGATTTTTGCTAGCTGCAGAGTATGCATACTCCCTTCTCCTTCCTCTCATTCTCACATCTTCATGCTAGTTCACAAAGAAAGAAAGAAGCAATATTGTTTAAGTTCCTTACAAAATTTGGATGAGATTGCCATGAGTTTCTTTTTATCTTCTATATGTATGCATATTGTTGAGATGGTATTGCATAGATCTTGAATAATCTTGTGGAGTTTGATTATGTTGGGTTTAATCCAGTAGGTGTTAAAATCATGATTTTCATTTAAACTTGTTTTATGTGGCTTTGCAAACACTTGTACACCAGTGTTTGGTGAAATGTCATAAAGGAGAGCTATGAGGTTTTGGCTTCCATAGTGATTTGCTCCAAGTGGTTTCATAAGTTCTTCATATGGTTGACATTTTGCTTGTGATAAATCTTAGTGACCTTTGAGTGTATTCTTTGGCAATGATTTCAATCAAGCATTTGTTTAGAGAATATGTGATCGAAAATAATAATTTTGTGTTTATTCGTTTTAAATATCTTGTGAACATTACATTCCACTCATCCGATGAACTTCTATATATATATTTGGTTAGCGACAAATTTCGTTCATGCATCAAATGAGGTTTTATGTTTTATATGTCATGCACCTCTAATATGCTTGTCATTGGGAATCGTTCACTCTTTATGCTGATGCTATTGATGTTCATTTTGCACTAAGATGTTTAGTTTCCATTCTTCTATTGAGATTTGTTTCTTCGTTTTATATACACATATGCTTTTGTCTAAACCATTTGGATAAGGTTTTATGGCTGTGTTTGGATTGAGGAAATCAAGGAGAAAACCAAGCATTGTTTCTCACAAAAATCTCTTTTCTCACCTTAGCTTCCCTTTCTCCTCATTTAGTTTAGGCTTTTGTGGATGGTTGGGTTGAGGAAAAGTGTTGTTAGTGCAAGTTTTGCTTTGGCTCTAAAATTGAAAACTGAATGGAAATTTTACGGTTTATATGGCTTCACAACTCTAGGCATCTTGCCCTTAATGAAGATATTTATTCTTTATGATGTGTTCTATGAGAATTTGTGATAATAAAAAACGTTGAAGAGTTTCAAGTTTCAGGATTTCTAAAAAAAATATGAGAGTTTTCTTGGGTTAAATTGCTCAAGTTTTGACTATGGTTGATTTGTGATTTGTAATGCATTCCTTTTTCTCTCTCTCTGATGCAGTTTGGTAGGAAAAGATTAATGAAGATGGGCACTATTTTGTTTTCATGGTTACAATCGTTCATGCTTTTCTTCTTAACCAAAAGAGAATGGAATAGTAAATTGTGATAAGTTTGGATTATTTTGTCCTTGTCAACACTGATTGAAATCTCCATGTTTTATTTTATTTGTATGCAATCCGACTCACCAAATATCAAATGTAAATTTTAGATGGGGATTTTCTTGAAATGCATGGCTTATTCTACACTATTTGCAATTCGTCTTCATGTGAGATAAAAAAATTTGAGAAATATGAAGCATTTGGGGCTTATGTTAGAGAATTTCTTAGTTTGGAGAGAATGGACTTGCATTAGATTCTTATTTTCTCTCAATTAACATGAAGACTAGTGAGTTGAATGTTTATTGTACACAAGATTGATTTTAAGATGAGCTAGAGACGATTGCATGATTTGTTTCATTTTTTCTTTCATGGAATTATATAATGAGAGTTTACAAGTGAGTTTGTATATGTTCAACTTCATGTCATTCTTTACATAATTTAGATGGAAAGCTTGGTGGCTATGTGAGAAGTCGCTTGGCAAGAGCTTTGAGTTAGAATGATTAAATAAGATGGAGATTTGTTATACAAAAACACTTGCATCAAAATGCACATTCATATCGCATTATTGACTTTATGGGAAATGTTTTAAAGAGCTCGATGAATTAACAAAGGATTGTAAGATATGGTTGAGCTTGAGACTTACATGGGCCTTTAGATCACCCAATCTATGTTTTCAAGGGGAAGTCATTGAAAATTATGTTGTTTCATCTACATTTGCAAAGGGAAAGTGGAATAGAGCAAATCTTTCTTTATACACCTATACATGCCATAAAGCACAAAATATGAATATTGAATTTGTAGCATTTTAAGCATGATTTATGACTTTGCATATGAAGTTAGCATGTGAAGCTTATATAAACATACATAGAGTATTACATTGGGTTTTGGATTCAAAGTTTACATGAATAAATATTTGATGGTTTTATATTGAGTTTTATCAACGAATGCTTTTGGATTTGTATTAATACATGTGCAGAATTGTTTGGAGCAAAGTTTGCTTTACAAAAGTGATTGTTTGAGCCTGTTATCTTATGAAAGCCTTACATTATCATTGCTTATGAGAAATTGTTGAGCTTTGTAGTTGCTAAACAACAATATGAATGGCAACATTGATGTTACGGGTAAATTGTGTTAAGCAATTCAGGTTGAAAGTATTATGATTATTCTTTTAGCAAGTTGATGTGAAATTCAATAGTTTAATATCATAAATTTTCTCCTATGTTAATGCCCTAATGAACTTCATGTAAATTTGTGTTCTATGAGCTTAAGTTTAACATGTGGATAGATTTTCTCTCTTTTAAGATATAGGCATAACCTTCCTCATAACTTATTTGCTTAGATTCATACTGTTGTATTCATGTATCCTTGGGAATATGCCTCAAAGAGAATGTCATGATGGAATTCTTGTCTGGATGTTTTGGTAAGGGTTTTTGCATAAATTTTACGAACTTGGTCGCTAATGAAGATATGTTTTAGAAACTCTTGAGCATAGTTGTGCCTCTGTAAATTTCATGTAAATGGCTAGGATAAATTTCAAATCTCTTTTCATGAAGTTGAGCATATTTTCATTCATCATACATGTATAGGATTTCATTGTTTTATATTCGTCATTGTTGATTAATGTCATTTGGAGCATTTTGGAAAATTTGTGAGTGTCTTTATGATCAAAAAATTTTAGAAATATTTTTGTTTTGAGGGGCTTTATCACTGAGTTTTGCATATCGTCTTGTTTTGAGATTTTGTAATTTTGTCTTGTGTATGTTTCTTGTGGATGGCTTTATAGTGCCTATCATTAAAAAACTTCCACAATCTACCCCACTCCTCAATGAAAAAAAAGCCTTGATTATTTTGTGTCGGGAGGAGTTTTTGTGGTCAATTTATGCAACTTTTTGTATGTCATTTCATTTGAAAATTTTTCATGAGTTGTTTTAGAATTCATAACTTTATGGTAGCTTTGTGTAGTGATTCGTTTATGTCTTTTTAGGCGAGGCGGTATTTCATAGGGAGTTGTCTTTCTTCTCGCTTGCACTTGTTTCTAGGTGGTTATTTTAGGATTAGCGGGTTGTAAGACCTTTTTTTTGGGGTTTTAAGTGAGAGAGGTCTATTTTGGTGCATTTTGGGGGTTTAGTTCACTTTGTCGATTGGGGCTTTATTTTGAGGGTAGTTAGGTTGTTTGGGTTGGTCTTATTCAGTGCCTTGTTTGGAATGTGGGGACATTAAAGGGCATTGAAAATGCCTCTTCCTTATTGTATCACATCGAATTGGGGTAGAAGGTTATTTTTGAGGCACACTTGGCTTCAAGAAATGTGCCCCAACAACAACAATGCCTAAATTCCTTTTTATGTCTAATTTTTCATTTTTTTTCTCTTTCTACTGCATTGCCATTTATTATGGTACATTTGTCCATAGATCCCTAGCTATTGACATACGTATAGAAGTCCTAAGGGTTAGATAAATAAAATCTTTTTAGTCCTACAATTTTAATGACATTTAAGGACAAAATTAAGGACCAAGTCTTAGATAACTTAGACTTAGGGTGCATGCTTCCTGTAATGATAGAGACATCAACAAAATTAGTGACAAGTTTTTAGGTTTAGTTCACCTTAATCTACTAATATCAATCAATGGAAACCAACCCTAATTTAATCCATTAAAATACACCAAAACAATTTATTTATTTTATTCTAACATAATTAATATTTCATAATCATTAAAAAATGTTAAATTCAAATCAAGTTCAAATAATCTAATTATAAACCCTTAACCAATCTAAAGTCTAAAAGATGTAGACTAATAATTAGGAGATTCAAACCTAAGCATAAATTCATTAGGATAAAAGACTACTAAAATATCGAAATTTAGATCAATCTTTAATTTTAATCAAACTTGATAATAATTGCCTAATCTATATTTCTTTTCTAATTTATAACTAACTAATAATTGAACAAAGTTGATTATCACTGATAACCCAAGCCTACGAGGCTTTAAGTTAGCCCCAAGGAGGGTGAAATAAACCTCACGGCCCTCGGTATGAAACAAAAGTGGTAATCAATCAAATCCTAAAATATCAATCTCTAAAATCAATCTAAACTACTAATATTTAAACTTGATATTAAATATCTCTCTTTTGCCTTTAACAAATCAAATGCAAACAATTATATTATATCATCCTACATAGGACCCATCAAAAGCTATACAACCTACACCACACCTTAGACTCTTGTTTGGTTAGAACACAACTTCTAGCCCTAGGTTAGGCTGATATTTGTTTTATTACTCATGTTTACTACATATACATGTTTTATAAATGTTATATTTAACTTCCTGCTAGTTACATTTCTATTTATTTGCATTCTTTTCTAAATGGCATCTATGCTCATTGTATTTTTCTTTCATTTGTCTTGCGAGGTACATTGGGGTAATTCGCTAGCTTGAAGCTTTTAAGTGGCTGCTCCACATGCTTTGCTTGATCGAGAATAACTTGCTTGCTTGGAGCTTGTAAGTGACAGCGCCATAATCAGGTATGTCTCTGCAATGTAATAGAACTCTTACTTACATATCGATACTGCTACACTCCATAAACATATTTTTAATAGGTATTATAGCATATTTAGGTAGCCGCCATAGGGGAGTGCACTAACGAAGCTTGCCATATAGGTCAAACTTGCCCCCTTCTGTTGAGCCCTAGAGATCATTAGGGTCTTTAGGCCTGTAGTGTAGGCCACCTATTGTGCCATGGGCATCGTTTATTTTCCATACGAAGTGGGCATACGCTGGATTTTAGCCTTTTTTTTTGGTTTGGGTTTGTACCCCTACCTTCTGTGAGCCTTAGATTCCATTAGGTCATTTAGGCCTATAGAATAGGCCACCTATTGTACATTAGGCATCATTATTTTTCCACAGAAGTGGGCACCATTAAGATGGGTTTCTGTGCGGGTATCTTGCCTGAAGGGTACCCTTAGTGTTTTTATTTATTTTTCTGTACTCTGAATGTATGCATTATTTTTATACTACTTTTCTCCATAATACACTTTCTTATTGCATGCATTATATTAATGAACCTAAGAGACATTTCTTACTTATGCATCTTTTTCATGCATCATACAACGCTTTGATCTATTCCTTTGCTATATTGTATAGTCCTTGATTTAAGTCTTTTAACATTAATCCTTGATTCCTTAGGATAGAGCTTTCCTATCTTGCATATATATAGGACGATGTTGTGCTATGGATTTTACTTGCTTCCTTTTTCAAGCAAGGAATAAGTAAAGGATTGCATTAGTTAGGTCCAGATGTTAGTGTCATGTGTATGATACTACATCTTTCATAGATTAGGATCTAAGGCTAGTGGTACGAGTGTACCACTGTATGCCTTATCGATGGGTAAGCTTTCTTTGTTTTCGGAGGCTATAAATCCTACCATCCGCGTCACACAGATGATCACACCTCCCTCTTTCCCTCATTGTGTTTGTGGTGCAGTGTCGTTCCTTTTTCTCTAGTTTTTCTTCTTTAGACTGGCCGAGTGATGATTGAGCCGTGCATGATTGATTAAACCAAATTGAACCTCTCTTTTTCTTTGATTAGGAGAACCTAGAATTTTCCCTTCGCACTAAACCCATTTGAGAAGATAAATCTAACATCCTTAATCAAAAATTCTTAGATCAAGGTCTAAGATGTAATTACTACGGGGGTGCGCCCGTAGGAAATCAATCCCCACAATCAAAAATAATCCCATTCAAGCTGATGTATTGAATGGGGGAAATCTCATAAACTTTTGGGTTATATATATGTTATCTATCGAGGTTGGTAAGTGAAAGCGCTATTCCTCCATCGCTAATGTATGTATAACTCCATCTTTTCTTCATCGGCCTCTTGTGTCGGGTGTAAAGGTCTTCGACCATTTGTCATATGGGTAGTTGTGAATCGTACTCTGCATTCGAAATGTCATAGTCAGAATCCTTTCGGAGACCCACTAGTATAATCAACTCATTTTATTATGCATATATTTATGTCTCATTGTCTGTACAACCATTTTTTCTTTCATATGTATGATTGGGGACGGTTTTCCAAAAAGGACCGTTATTGATCACAGTTCGTACGTACGAAAAGCATTTCATATGCACGATTCCCTTTGTTAGTTTTCATGTGTACGAACCTACCATCTAAAATTCATAAAAAGATCTTTAATATTATGATTGTCCTGAACGAACATGTGTTGTCTGTACGTTCGTTTGGTCAAAAGCCTGTACCAAAACGATGTTGTGAAAATGGAATTTTACCAAAATTCATTTATTTTTGATAGTTTCTATTCATATGTACGAAATATTTTTCATCCCATATGATTTTGGAATATACTACATTCTAAATTTTGTACTGTGATTAGGTCATTTTTCTTTTAAATTTGGAGGTCGGGGTGGATGAGTATTTTGTTCACATTCTACATTTAATTTCAAACATTCTCGGTCCAAACTTTAAGAATAGTCCATTATAGCAAACATCTCATACTTCCAAGGGCTCATACTCAATCTAATAGGGACGACAACTTCCTTTCTAAGGAAAATTTGGAGCATTAGATCGTTATGTTGTAGCCAAAATTACCCTCCTCTCGACTCATTAGAAGTGAAATTAAACTCTTGTTATGCCACTTTTGCTCAGCCCATTTTTTTTTATTCTCATCCTGATCTATGCCTACCCTCAAGAAACTTTCCAGGACATTTCTTACAAACACAAAGGTGACCAAGATCACACTAGGATTACCTCTTATCTTTAAGTAGCGTTTTTAAAATCACTAAGGAAGATTCTAGGCCACTTCCTTCACCTTAGAACCCAATGAGTGTAGGCACACACCTTGACCGCTAGAGAAGATTTTGATTGATCGAAAATATAAACCAGAACTCTTAGAGGTTGTTGCACAAGTAAGCCATATGTCTCGTGAGTAGAATCTTAATTGAATGCCAGGATCATCTAGCTTATCTTTGAGAACCTTTGTCATTCCCAACCCAGCTGGTGATCGTATAAAATTTGACTCCTCTTTTATCCACTATCACATACTCTATAATGACTGAAAACCCCTATTGATGAAGCCCAACTTATCATGGACTACATCTATAAACTTTTTGAAATTAGACTTACATCATATAGGAGGAGAAAAATGTGGCCTTATGACACCTAGTTTCCTATATTTTAGAGGAAAAAGTACAACCTTATCCATCCTGATCATCCTACATCAACTTCCTATTTTATTTACCAATGCCTTTTTCCATGCACCATTTGGTCGGGATCAATGTTCTAAGAGAGAAGATTTCCGAGGGAGAAAGAAGGAGTCATATTCCGGCACCTACACCTGCACCTAGACCATATCACAAATTTCTATCAAGAAACGATCTAGTGTTTCGATAGTCTGGAAACTCTTTTGATCAACTCTTTGATCAAATTTAAGAATCCACTTGAACCAGGTAAGTGCTTAGGTAAAACCGGGCATGGTGGATCCAAGGGAAATTCGACTCGGTCAACACTAATGTAGTTATGGTCAATAGGTTACCTTATCAATGTTCAACTCTCAACCACCTCCAGACCGAGTCCCTCTAGATTTTAGTTGTACTTGTTGATGAGACTTTTGTACTAGTTCTTGATATATTTTGTTTGTTGTGATTCATGTGTTTTTTTTATGTTGTGATGTTTCAGTTTCTAGCATGTTGTATTGAGTGAAATTTCTCTTCTTAAAATATTTATATTTTTAAAGAAAACATTTATAATTCATCTCTAGAATGGGAAAACTTTGATTTACTTTGCGTTATAAAATAATTTCTTACAAAATTTATTCTCTCAAAATTTTAAATTATATTATAACTAGATGTAGATTAGAAGATCAAATTTCATGTTCTTTAGACAAGTATTACTTAGCTATAATTGTTACAAATTGATGTCATATTCCTTTTTTTTTTCAATGTGTTTATTTTTTGTTAATTTATTAGAATTTGTGTTAGGATTTATTGATATGGAAAGACTGAAAGTATAAAAAAGATTGCAACAAAGTGTACTAAACTCAAAAAAGATGCAAAAATGTGCCACTAGTTAAAAAAAGGATGCACAATGTTCGTCAAAGTGAAAAGAGGCAAAAATTAGCTCAAAATGAAAGATGCACAAATGTGCTACAAAGATAAAATATGATCACAATGTCGCATTGAAAAATTTATATTATTCTTTCCGTTATATTTTCTATTCTTATACAAATTCATTATATGAGAAATAATCTTCACTATTGAATTAGAAACTATTTAGCTTTATTTTCTCATTCTTTCAATAAAAATTTTTATTTAATTTGTATAGAATGAACAGTGTGAACCTGATTGACTTTTCTTATATAATTGTTTTGATTTAAAATTTGAATTTTTTTCTTTTTAGCATTAGAAGTTAATATTGTATTTACAATTAGTTTCAAATCTTCTTCTTCATTAATTACTTTAATTTATCCAAAAAAAATTTATTTTTCATGATGTACACTCCTTTTTGTTGTTGTCAAAAGGCGGGAGTGATTAGTTATTATTTGATATTTTGATATGTTTGATGCATTGATGTTGATGTTATTATTATTTTTTTTTATAATGTGTTTTTTTTGATTTATGTATGTGTTATATGTTTGTTCATTTGTTCATGTTGTTTTTGTGTGTTTGTTTCATGATGTTTTTAGGTTATGTTTTTTGTTCGTGTTGTTTTTGTTTATTATTTTTTTTAGGGTTGTATTTTTTATTTTTATTGGAATCCCTTATTTTAAATTGGTCATTCATTTTGGGAAAGCTTAGGAAAAAATTGCCTTAAGTATTAACTCGAACAATATTTATTTTGCCATCATAAAAGGGGTAGATTATTGCAACTTAGTTTTGAAAAAACTATGCATTTATATCATGTGTTTTTGATGAAACCAAAAATTATTGTGTTGATTATTATTTCTCCTAACACATTTTAAAAAAAAATTATTTGTGTTGTTTGTTTGTACTAATATTCAAAGAAATCATACTCTAGATATTGAAGACTTCAATATAGATTAGATTTGGGTTTCTTGTAATTGAAGTATGTATTTTTTTTTTTTTTTTCGTTTAGAGAGTATAATTATATGGGTAACTGTACGAACACACACTGGGGAGTGAGTCAATAACTTGATATTTTAAAAACTATCGTACTGTATGATATGAAATTATACATGGACGATTTGACCTGAGTGTTTCTCCCGAAAGAAGCTAATCGAATAATGCCTTAAAAATTTCTTTTCAATTATTGTACTATACGAACATTGGTTCATACATATGACATCCAGAGTAAGAAATGGATACGTACTAGTTGTCCAAATGAACTCTTATTTTCTAAATGAATTGTACTTTATGAAATTAGTTTCATACAACATCATCCAAAGTTTGATTGGGCTCGTCCATGTTCGTACAATATGAAACATGATTTGATTTAACTAGTTTATAATTATAACATATTAGGTATGTGTAGACGATGACCGGAGTACGAAATGAAGTTCATTACATAATCATACGGGGACGAGCCTCTTCATTTTTTTGAATATTATCGTTACAGTACGAATAAGCTTCGTACATATGACTGCTCATAGTACAAAATCAGTTCATAAATGATCGTATATAGGATTTTTTAAATTGTTCGTATGTATAATGTAGGATTGTATTATACCATCCAAGTACGCTCAACTTGAAATTTTAAATTTTCTGGTGGATTTTCTAGTCTTTCATATAAAAGAGTCCTATAAACTTACGTCCATGATCCTTTTGAAATTTTCCTTGAGATGTGAGAGTGAAAGTGTTTTGGAGAGTGTTTGGGAGTGAGGATTGAGAGATCTTGCAAGTGGAATTTGTGAAGGTTCACAGGTTACACAAAGGTGAAGATCTCTTTGTTGTTCTTCAAATCTTTGCCCTACTTCTTTGAAGATATTAAGAGAAGATCTTTAAAGAAGATTTGGTACTCTGCCATCACAGGAGGCGAGAAAGGATGTCGGTGCTCTATCGACACCAAGAGGGTCTGAAAGGATGGCGGTACTCTTCTTTCATCAAGAGGGTGAGAAAGGATGTTGGTACTTTACATCACTAGGAGGGTAGAAAGAATGACGGTACTCTATCGCACTGAGGTTGGTGGAAGAGAGGTTATTGTAAGGGCTTCTTCCGCCTTGCATAGGGAGCAAAATGAGAGTTCACTTTGATATAGTGTAATACCTAAGAGGGATACTTCAAGGAGTGGACATAGGTCAAGTTGGATAGAACCATTATAAAATTTTGTGTTTCTTCTGTCTTTACTTTTTTGCTTTTTATTTTTCTGCATGTTCAAATTTTAATGGTTTGAAAAATATTTTGATAAAATTATTATTGTGCAAATATTTTAAATCAGTATTCTAAATTTACCAATTCACCCCCTCTTAGTTAGTCTTGGAAAAATTATATTAGAATCTAACAACCTAATTCAACTTTTAAAGCTCGACACTTAGTATAGAGGGTGCTTCTGAAATATTTTAGAATCTTAAAAGCACCTTTTACTTTTTCTCCTTTACCTCTAGAAATAAGTGTTGAATTCGATCCAATCCTTATTTAATTTCCATCCTCGCTTGCTTTGATATCAAGCCGTGAAATTCTTAAAATAAATTTTTTTCGTTATTTTAATTTAAGAGTAATCGCAGGAATTTTGGTTTTCTACGATTTAATTAACTATAAGGGCTTATGCTCGTAGGAGATTTAGAAACCTAGCTCATTTTCAAATTTAAAATTTTAAAAAATCTCAATTGTTAATTATCTTTTGGGAAAAATTAAATTTAACGTCATTATTATCATTTTCAAACTAACTGATCATAAATTAATATTCTCTTTCCTTGGAAGATATTTCATTCTGTTATCATGAGTTCAATTATGAAATTAATGATTCTTTACCTAGATTATTTTAGTCAAACACTCGATTAAACATCATTTCGACCCTCTGGGGTCGTATGTTGTATTTTCCTGAGTTGATTTGATAACCATGTTAAATTCAAAGTTTTTTAATATGAAAACCATTAGGGAGTGATATGTTCATCTCTTGAGGTGATATATTCGTTCATAATAAGATGTTTAATTTTAAAATTAAAATTCTAAAAACTAAACTATTTCAAAGAAAGTTAATCTTTTTTCAAAATCACGAACAACATTATTTAATCAAAGAAATATAGATGAGAGCACTTATGAGTTGTCACAACACCCTTGTATTCAATAAATCATACTACAACAACCAAATATACAGACCCTCATGCAAGCAAAGGCACCTATCTTCACCACATTCAAAGTATCTACTAGTCATTATAGTAATAAACACTATAATGCTTCCACTGCCATAATTGTCCAAAATCAATTGAGGGCACCGCTCCCTATAAGCAAGATGCATATGATATATAGAAAAGTGCAAATATTTTAGAGGTCTATGAGGTCCATCATATGCACTACCATTTCATTTGTAAGAAATTATCATATCATATGCAACAATGTAAGTGTCTACAGATCCTTGTAAGAGACCCGTATACAAAAACAAAATATTCATATATGACAAAAATCCTGTATGACTATGACGACTTATGGATGCACACACTACAAAGTCTTCATAGTAGAAGGTATAAATGCTACATAATCTTAGGTTATCATTGTTCAATGTTAAGAAATATTTTATCATGTTACGAGCAAGGTATAATGATACTATAATAGTATCATAAACACAAGCATCTACAAGTTCCTAGAAGATCCACACACACACTAAATGTTGTCCACTAGTAGAATGCAAGAAAGACAACAAATGCAGGAACAACTGTAACAATAAATATGAGATTCGTTAGTGCACTACAACCACATGTAGAAAGTTACAAGTAGTGAACGACAATCTACCTGTACTGAAAAGGAGCAAAAGACCGTTAGTATGAGCAATGCCACAAGACTCACAATATTCATATAGGCTGGCATAAGACATTTATTGTGTTACTATATAGAGGTGTTTCATACAGTCAATGATAGTTATCCACTAAACTGAGCAGTGTCATAATATCCAAAAATGCCCCACCACGTGTTAATTGTACACTCGCATGGGCCCCAGAAAGGGTCATGGGTACAGCATGACGTCTAGAGATGCTACACGGTTAATGAGTGAAGTCAAGATTGAACATGACCTTCTACATGGGTCAGTAGAAATTGATACGGTTCGAACATATCAAATTAAATATACCATCCCTACAATACAAATTTAACCAGTATATTATTGTATACATTCATATTAGGCCTTCAAGGCCCCCAACGAAAAATTTGACAATAAAGGTTTCAAACACTAAGGATCTAATCCTCCATCGACCAGTACACAAGTTATCAGGTCTATCAATGAAATTTTCAAAATACACTATATGCCAATGATTCCGTGTTGATGGAATGTTAACCATAGGGGTTAATTCTAAATATTTTAAACACCATCCAAATGCTTGTGAAATCCAAAATTCAAAAAATAAAAAATAAAAAATTCTAAAATATTTAAAAATTAAATACACCATCAAAATACATAAAGAAAACTCAAACTATTCATAATAGTTTGTTGAGGAGACAAATTTAAAAATGCACTTCAGCTGTTAAAGAGCTAGTATATGATCGGATTATCACTAGGAAGCACTCGCAATCAACATCTTGCTAGGCATGGATATGACATTGTGTCTCTAACCATGATTTTACTGCCAAATGGTAACCACATGTAACATGTTATGTTCGAGACACTCTGAACGCAGGTAGTTTGCTGCCAAACGACGCCTTAAATTACGATCATGGCCAAATCCTGTATGCTTCCCAATGGCATCAAATCCTTAGATATGAATTAATATTATATATTGATAGGGCACAAAGCCCTCTATTAGCTAAGGTGGATTATAAAATTTATTCTCTTAGATAAATACCCCATTCCATGTCTAAAAGTATCCTTGAACGATGTTACCTGTGGCTGCCAACAAGATCCTTCTAATAGGTGGGTTGACTACCTCCTAAGACTAAGTAAATTAGAAACCGTGATGGTCTGGGATGACAAAAACCATGGGATCTTGATTGGGCCATCATCCATTCCCCCAACATCTGCTTTTAGTTCAAGAAGGTGAAAATTTCTATTTTAAATATAAACCATCAAATCCTAAACCTATGTTGTAATATATATGCTAGATACCATGTATTTTCTATGCATTCTAATTGAAGACTAGCCTTTAATCAAAAGTTCTCTCTCGTTAATGGGAGGGGTAATTATTAGGGGCTTGCGCTTATAGGAAAACAAGAACTTATTCATAAAGTCCTACAAACGAGGGCGCAATCTCTGGGTAGTGCCCTTATGTACAACTAATATGCCTTCCTAAAATTTACCCCGAAACTTAATCCATTAAAACTCCCTAAAAGTAACATTGAGACTGGGGCAAATTTTTGGAGTCCACACATTTTTTGTTATGGCAATATTAGAGTGGTTAGTCTGATGGTGGTGTTCAAGTGAAACACTAGACAAGCCTCTAAACCCTCTTGAATCTCAAGAAAGGTCCAAGGACACACAGAGAGGATAGTTCAACAAAGCAATCATCGGACCTTTAACCTAATAATGTATCCTTTAAGAAATTGGGTTTTGGTGGCACAATTTTAGCTATAAAATTGCTATGATTTACAAGTAATACATTCCATCTAACAACATAATTTAATGATTGTTGCAAATTTCACAGTTTTAAAATAGTTTTACTTACATTGCTGGTTAATCTTTTAGATAAGCAATGACTACTTGCAAGATCAACCTAGTACCACACTCCTTAAAACAACTTGATGTTCGCCCACAACAACCATCTCGATGGTAGGAGGAGAAAGAACCAAAGATGCACAAAGGATAAGACAACACCCTTTCGATTAACCAACTCGGCATGGGGCACATGCCACCAGGGCCTATTTTCTCAAATGATCCACTTTGCAAACATATAATGAGACCCTGAGGTCGGCCGCCAAAGCAACAAGAATGTCATGAGATGACATCCGAAGCAAGGGTGAGGGGTTCTCTTTATGAATCACTCTCCATGCCTTGAAGAACAAGAGCATAGTAATTATACTGAAGCATTGTCGTGAGTTAATATCACAAATAGAGGGATTCACATCACACAAAAATAATTGTGGGATCTTGGTTGATCTCCATAATGATATGAGGGCCATAAAAATGAAATGACTATTATATTAAAGTTTGGCAACAAAAAAGTAATACTAATCAATATAAAACAATATCTATGAAAACTCATGTGCCACAAGCAGTCACTAGCATTGACACATCAACCCCAAAAATACCACCAAAATCAAAGAGTAAGCCAACTCTACCAACCAGCAAACCAAAGGGTCATGGTAATGATGTAGACGGTGAGCTCCCGCATTACTTGTATAATAATTAAGTTGGAGCGAGTAGTTAAGCAAACGGAGAGTCTATTTTTTGATTTTTTTTAGAATATTATACCCCATATAATGTATCCAAATTCTAGTGCACTCATCGAATGACTCATATTGGTTTTCCTTAATCATAAATTATTCTTTCACTATTTGAGTGCATAAAGATGTCAGAATTATGCGATTTTGGGCATGTTAGATTCTTTTCATTAAGATGCTCAGTTTGACTATAAGGCATAGACTTAAAATTAGGAGATTCAAACCTAAGCTAAAATTCACTAGGATAAAAGATTCCTAAAATATCGAACCTTAGATCAATCTTTAAAATTAATCACAAAAACTTGATTAATAAATTGCCTAATATATATTTTCTTTTCTAATTTATAACCAACTAATAATTGAACAAAGTTAATTATCACTGGGTAACCCAAGCCTACGAGGCTATTAAGTTAGTTCCAAGGAGGGTGAAATAAACCTCATGGCCTCGGTGTGAAACAAAAGTGGTAATCAATCAAATCCTAAAATACAATCTCTAAAATCAATCCTAAACTACTAATATTTAAACTTGAATTAAAATCTCTCTTTCGCCTTCTAACAAATCAAATGCAAGCAATTATAATTAAATCATCCTACATAGGACCCATCTAAAACTACATAGCCTACACACATCTTAGACTTGTTTGGTTAGAACACGACTTCTAGCCCTAGCTTAGGCTGATATTTTCTTTTATTACTCAATGTTTACTACATATACATGTTTTATAAATGTTAATATTAAACTTCCTGCTAGTTACATTTCTATTTATTTGCATTTATTTTCTGAATGGCATCTACGCTCATTTGTGTATTTTTTTTTCATTTGTCTTGCGAGGTACATTGGGGTAATTCGCTAGCTTGAAGCTTTTAAGTGGCTGCGCCACATACTTTGCATGGTCGAGAATAACTTGCTTGCTTGGAGCTTGTAAGTGGCAGTGCCACAATCAGGTATGATCTCTACAACTTATAATGAACTCTTAGTTACATATCGAAACTGCTATACTCCACACACATATTGTTAATAGGTATTCTAGCATGTTTAGGTAGCCACCCATAGGGTAGTGCACTAACGAAGCTTTGACCCTATAAGTCAAAGCTTGCCCCCCTTCTATGAGCCCTAGAGACCTTTAGGGTCATTTAGGCCTGTAGTGTAGGCCACCTATTGTGCCATGGGCATCGTTGTTTTCTCATACAAAGTGAGCATCGCTAGGATTTTAGCCTTTTTTTTGGTTTTGGGTTTGATACCCCCCACCTTCTGTGAGCCTTAGAGACCATTATGATCATTTAGGCCTGTAGAGTAGACCACCTATTGTGCCATTGGGCATTATTATTTTTCCACACGAAGTGGGCACCGCTAGGATGGTTTCTGTGTGGGTATCTTGCCTGAAGGGTACCCTTAGTGTGTTTATTTATTTTTCTATACTTTGAATGTCATGCATGCATTTTTACATACTTTTCTTCACAATACTCTTTACTTATATGCATGCATTCATTAGTGGACTTAAGGACATTTCTTACTTATGCATCTTTTTCATGCATTATATAATGCTAGATCTATTCCTTTGCATATTGTAGAGTCCTTGATTTAAGTTTTTTGAACTACTAATCCTTGATTCCTTAGGATAGAGCTTTCCTATCTTGCATTCATATAGGATGATTGGTTGTGCTTAGGATTTTAACTGGACTCCTTTTTCAGGCAAAGAATAAGTCCAGGATTGCATTAGTTAGGTCCTAGATGTTAGTGTCATGTGTATGATACTACATCTTTCATAGATTTAGGATCTAAGGCTAGTGGTACAAGTGTACCACTGTATGCCTTATCGGTGGGTATGCTTTCTTTGCTTTCGGAGGCTATAAATCCTACCCATCCGCGTCACACAGATGACGCCACCTCCCTCTTTCCCTCATGTATGTTTGAGGTGCAGTGTCATTCCTTTTTCTCCAGTTTTCTCTTCTTTAGACCGACCGAGTGATGATTGAGCCATGCATGATTGATTAAACCAAATTGAATCTCTCTTTTCTCTTGATTAGGAGAACCTAGAATTTTTCCTTTGCACTAAACCCATTTGAGAAGATAATCTAACATCCTTAATCGAGAGTTTTCTTAGATCAAGGTCTAAGATGTAATTAACTACGGGGGCTTGTGCCCGTAGGAAACCGATCCCCACAATCAAATAAATCCCATTCGAGCTGATGTATTGAATGGGAGAAATCTCGTGAATTTTTAGGTTATATATATTATTATCCATCGAGGTTGGTAGGTGAAAGCCGCTATCCTCCATGGCTAATCGTATGTATAACTCCATCTGCTCTTCCATCAACCTGCTTGTGTCGGGTGTAAAGGTCTACGACCATTTTATCCTACGGAATAGTGTGATCATACTCTTTGCATTCGAAACGTCATAAGCAGAATCCTTTCGGAGACCCAAAGATTTCTGACGACCACGGTGGGACAGGTTTCTCTCTCCATCTTTGGATGATAAATTATCTTCTTTTGTGTGTACACCGGGTTTAGTGCTCCTTAGATTAGGTTCGTTCTTCTCTTAGATAGGGTCCTTTTCGTTGTTAGGTTTCCTTTTTGGCTAGGGTTTCCCCTAGCTTTGGTTCCTTTTCCTTCCAGCCTTTTAGGCTATTTCATACCTTATCAAATTATCTTCTTTCCGTCGGGTTTTTGTGTTCGTTCGGCTCTCTCACCCTGAGACTGTCGAGCAGACCCCGACACCTTCCTACCTTTCGTAGGTACTTGATACCTAATGGTGGATTAGTTGTTGATAGTAGCTCAGATGAGGAAGGAGACTTCTAATGTCAGACTACTAGCAAGCAACTTATTCCTCATCACATGTGTGGAATTAGAGTCGAGGATTCCCATAAAAAATCTTCTGACACTCCTTCCACTAGTGTTGGTTGTTCGGTACAGACTAGTGAACCCTCCTACATCCTATAAATATCCCTCTATATTCATACTCCTTGAAAGGATCCTTTTTACTTTTCAGCAGTTTGTGTGGCCACAACGATTTGTCCTCTACAACACGATGATCACTTTGAAGAGTATAAGGCTATCATTAAAAGGTATATACCTAAGATGTCGTAGGGATACTTGTCCTTATATTCTTGCACACCAATCATATTGGTACTAGCATATAAAACCCTTGATTTATCGCCCCCTTTTGGGAAGGGTTGTTTTACCCAGTTTCACTTGTCATTTTAAGTGTGGTTCGGGATACCAAAACCAGTAATTCAAACCCTTTTTTTTAAGAGGTGATACTAGATCCATACCCACCTAAGTTAATCAGGTGTGGCGAGATTGATCCAATATCTCTAATTATAATCTACTTTCTATAGGTGATACTGGGTCCATTCCCACCTGTATTAATTAGGTGTGGTGATGTTGATCCAATGCCTCTAATTCAAACTAATTTTCCAGAGGTGATACTGGGTCCATGCCTACCTAGGTTAATCAGGTGTGGTGATGTTGATCCAATATCCCTAACTCCAACCCACTTTCTATAGGTGATACTGGGTCTATACCCACCTAGGTTAATCAGGTGTGATGATATTGATCCAATATCCCTAATTCCAACCCACTTTTTATAGGTAATACTGGGTCCATGCCCACCTGTGTTAGTTAGGTGTGGCGATGTTGTTACAATGTCCCTATATATGTTTCATCATCATATTGATCGTGATACGATAGTTGTCCCTTCCCCGGCCACTTGTACATATCCCTCTGTATAGATATAACTCCAAAGGATCTCTTCTACTTTTCGGTAGTCCGTGGCCATGATGATTTGTCCTCTACCACGTGATGTTTGTCATGCAAAGTATGAGATTATCCTTAGAAGTTGTATGTAAATGCGTCGTAGGGGTGTTTGTACTTGCACTCATACCCACTAATTGCTCCGGTGTTGTAGCATGAAATCTCCTTTTCAGTCCTCTTAGAGGGTTGACTTTCCTTAGTTTCACTTGTCACATTCAAGTGTCGTCTGGGATATCAAAACTACTAAATTGAATATATATGGAATATGATACTGGGTCCATCCTTGATCTATATTAGTCAAATGTAGTGATGTTGATCCATTGTCACTATATGAATTTTTCTACAAATTTGTTTGTGATCTTTGCACTCCCCAGTTTATTCATATGAGTTGAATGTGGCCTGGGTTATCAAAGCCAATGTTTAGTTCCTTCACAGATCCTGGGTATAATCTTCTTTTCTCCCCAGTTTTATTCATGTGGTGAATATGACCTGGGTTATCAAAGCCAACAAAATTCCATTTTCTTTATATTCCAGTCATTAGAGGATATTTCATACTAGGAGTAACTCATGGATATGGTAAACATTCTCTCTACCATGCATTGTTTTTGACAGTATGAGACATGCTCAATATATAACTGTGAATATAAAAAAATAATAATAATAAAAAAAAACATGATGTTAAAAGAGAGGGAAGCTCTTAGTTGAGAAAGAATCGGTTGCCCTTGTCACAGGTGGAACCCGGTTCTACGCTCTAAGATCCCAAAGTCCCTCCAAATTCTCTTCTTTTCCTCTCCTTAAAGCATTTTATTGATTGCTTAGGAGATGACTATGTGTCCATCTCTTCTATTATGATTGTTCACTTATAACAGAGATGTTTTTCATCCCCTATGATGCGATACATCTTGTTTTAGATGTCAACATCATTCCTTAGTCGATTTTGATCTTCTAGTAGAAAGTCAATCCCCTATCTCCTTTAGCAGCATAATTTTCCTTTGAGAGCTTGCTCTTAGCTAAAAGAGCAGTTCTTAAGACGCATAAATGTTGCTTGCACTTCTCACAGGATCCCATCAGTTAGTATGGGTGCTATCACTGTGATTCCTTTTGTAATCATTGAGCTTTGATATGATTATGATTCTTAGTGGCAAGTGTGTCCCTTCGCCACTTCTATTATGCCTTGTTTAACATGAGACTATTCTTTCCATTCGGTTGTTTGTATGTTTCTCATTTTCTAGAGAGATATACATTAGTCAATTTTTTCTTATTGTTGTATGATTTCAGCTTCACCTAAGAAAATTTCACTTGTATTTGGATTACTCATGGCCACGATGATTTGTACTCTACCATGTGAAAACTAAAATATAAGATTGAGATTCCTTAGATGATGAATTACTTCTTTGTCTTTCTCATAACACCACGCACATGAGCGTTGGGTAGTTGTTGAGCTCTTTCCTCTTCTTATCAATTCGGCATATGCGTCAGGTGATTGTTGAGTGTTCTTTTTGTCTTTTGTCCCACTGTTACGAATATGGTCAGGTGGACATTAGACTTTGGGAATCTCTTTACTCGCTGTTGCGAATATGGCCAGGCAAATGTTGAATTCTCTTTTTCTGGTTGAGAGAGCCCGATAGAGTCCTTGGGAGGCATTCCTCACCACCCTTTCCTCTTCTGATCGCCGCGGCATATGCGCCCGACGATATTAGAGTGTTCTTTCCTCTTCTGATTGCCGCGGCATATGCGCCCGACGATATTAAAGTATTCTTTCCTCTTCTCATCGCAACGGCATATGCGCCCGATGATATTAGAGTATTCTTTCCTCTTCTTATCATCGCGACATATACGCATGATGATATTAGAGTGTTCTTTCCTCTTCTTATCGTCGTGGCATATGCGCCCGACGATATTAGAGTATTTTTTTCTCTTCTTATCGCCGCGGCATATACGCCCGATGATATTAGAGTGTTCTTTCCTCTTCTCATCGCCGCGGCATATGCGCTAGACGATATTAGAGTGTCCTTTCCTCTTCTCATCGCTGCGGCATATGCGCCCGACGATATTAGAGTGTACCTTTCCTCTTCTTATCACCACAGCATATGGGCCCGACGATATTAGAGTGTTTTTTCCTCTTCTTATCATTGCGGCATATGCGCCTGACGATATTAGAGTGTACCTTTCCTCTTCTCATCGCCGCGGCATATGCGCCCGATGATATTAGAGTGTTCTTTCCTTTTCTCATCGCCGCGGCATATGCGCCCGACGATATTAGAGTGTTATTTCCTCTTATTATCACCGCGGCATATGCGCCCGATGATATTAGAGTGTTCTTTCCTCTTCTTATCACCGTGGCATATGCACTGGACGATATCAGAGTGTCCTTTCCTCTTCTCATCGCTGCGGCATATGCGCCCGACGATATTAGAGTGTACCTTTCCTCTTCTTATCACCACGGCATATGGGCCCAACGATATTAGAGTGTTCTTTCCTCTTCTTATCACTGCGGCATATGCGCCTAACGATATTAGAGTGTACCTTTCCTCTTCTCATCACCGCGGCATATGCACCCGACTATATTAGAGTGTTCTTTCCTCTTCTGATTGCCGCGACATATACGCCCGATGATATTAGAGTGTTATTTCCTCTTCTTATCGCCGCGGCATATGCGCCCGATGATATTAGAGTGTTCTTTCCTCTTCTTATCACCGTGGCATATGCGCCGGATGATATTAGAGTGTCCTTTCCTCTTCTCATCGCTGCGGCATATGCGCCCGACGATATTAGAGTGTACCTTTCCTCTTCTTATCACCACGGCATATGGGCCCAACGATATTAGAGTGTTCTTTCCTCTTCTTATCACCGCGGCATATGCGCCTAACGATATTAGAGTGTACCTTTCCTCTTCTCATCACCGCGGCATATGCACCCGACGATATTAGAGTATACCTTTCCTCTTCTTATCGCTGCGGCATATGCGCCCGATGATATTAGAGTGTTCTTTTCTCTTCTTACCATCGCGGCATATGCGCCCGACGATATTAGAGTGTACCTTTCCTCTTCTCATCATCGCGGCATATGCGCCGGATGATATTATAGTGTTCTTGTAAAACCCTCAAAAGTTCATTTTTGTGAGTGCTGTTAGTCCGGACTAACTGGCTTTAGTATGGGACGAACTAAAGAAAATTGTGAAGAATCTGTATGGTTCGTCTGGATGAACCTGTACGAGCTGGGACGAACCGTCAGAACGAAATTTTTCCAGAGAGTAAGTCGTACAAGGACGAATCCATTTTGTCTGGACAAATTTCATCCAGAGGGAAAAATTGTCCCGGGACGATTTTGGATTGTCCGGGATGATCTGAATGGATATATGTTGGATTGAGATATTTTGAATCATTTGAGGAAAGAGAAAGAGAAAGCTGGAGAGAGAAAGAGAAGGAAAAGGAAGAAAAGGCTTGGTTTTGGAGCTCGCGGTGAGATTTTCGTCCGTCGCCGCTATTAGAAGAATTGTTTGTCTCGCAGTAAGGAATCCGAATCCTATTTCTGATTTCGAAGATTTCGAGTTTTGGTATTTCTCTGCTCAGTTTTGTGTTTCCGTTACCGAAAAACATGCATATCTTTGTATTGACGAAAGTTTTACCGCGTAACTTTTGGTATGTTATAGAAATGATATTTTTGCACGAATTGAGTATTTTCTGGAAAGTTTGTACCGGATATTTTGAGTTTTGTGCTATTTTTATTGAATAGGAATTTATCTGGATGTCGGAAAATATTGCCTCAGTATAAGTAAATTTCTGGTAATTTGGTAATTTTCTGAAACTGTGTATTTTGACTATGTTTGGGATTTATGTCAATTGTACGATATTTTAAGGGGTTTTCTTCAATTGAGTTAAATTGTGTTTGTTGATTGTTATGTGTTAATGAGATGTACATGAATGTGAATATATGATTGAATTACTATTATTATTACTAAAAGACAAGTGAAGACTGGTTGAATCGTTGGTTGGAGATCGATTTGACCTGTACAGGATGGTGGGCCAACAGACTTTCCTTTAAAAAAAGGTTTGATGTTACCTCTATTGATCATTGATATAATGATATAACGATTAGGAGTCATAAGGAGATTATGCCGACGGGCGGCCGACGGGCAAGGGTGACGACTCTATTATAGCCAACGGACTATTAACATCGATACTAACCCTAAAAAATGCCTTAATAGCCAGTGATTGTACTAGTTCAATAAGACTACTATATTGTATTACATGTGTACTCTACTGTTCTTATGGTCTCATCATGGATTTACTGATTTATTGTTATTGACGAATTTATTGATATCGAATTGATTTATTAATATTGAATGGACTTACTGTATAGATTTATAAGTTTCCTGTCATTGCAGGATTTCATTAATATTTCATACTATACATGTCACAGAACACAGATATCGATATGGATATTGATATTGCATTGATTCATTAATATTACTGATACCGATACTACTGATTCATTGTACTGATCTTATAACACGTGATACACCAAATACTGACCAATACATGTGATGCACCGAACACGTGATATAGAATATAATTTTATTGTATTGATATGATGTTATTGCATTGATTGATTTATTGATTTGATTTCAACTGTTTTTATGATATATTGAATTGATCGTTTTATGTGATTTCATATCGATTGATATTATTGATCGGAATTGATTTTTTTATTGATCTGATTGATTCTATTGATATGATTGGGTGATGTTAATCATATTTAATTTAACGGATTTACTAGTACTGATTCTTTTACTGTGAATCGTTTACTGAGGATTTATCGTTATTGTACGGATTTGCTGTTTCTATATGATTTCATTGTTATAGCATAATCGTTCATGCCGTCACTGGATTGTTACTGATATTGTATAGCATAATCGTTCATGTCGTCACTGGATTGTTACTGATATTGCATACGCTACTACTATATTGATTTGACTGATGTTATAGATAAGATGACTACTGTAGGGATTTGATGCACGTACTGATTCATTGAGCTTTACGGACTTTTATACTGCTTATTGATTCTTTAAATGTCAATTGAGGATTTGACCGTTTCTATATTGATTTTTGTTACTACATTGATTTCTGTTTATGTACTAATTTCCGTATCTGCATCAATTTAATGATTATGTGCAAGTGGCTGATATTGATTTGACCGATTGATATGCATATTGCTTTTTTATCGTGCTTTGATTTCAGTTGTAGGCTTTGGTGACCTGTTGGGCTATTTAAGCTCATTATATATGGTTAATGATTTCAGGTGCAGAGCCTCCCGCGTAAAGCTTCTTTCGGAATCTAGTGTAGTTTTTGGATCATGCATTGTTTTGTAGCCCGAGTGGCTATTGTACATGTTCTTTTGGATTGTATATATATGTGAATTATAGTATTTTGATGTATTTATTTCCTATAATGTAATTATCATTTCTGGATATCTGTATTGATCTGAGCAAGAAAAAAAAATAAGAGAACGGATAAGAAGAATAATGTCAGATGAATCCTTTCACTATAGATGTCAGGGACGTCACAGTTCTTTCCTTTTCTTATCACTTTGGCATATGCGCCAGTGATAGTAGAGTGTTTCTTGTCCTCTCCTTATCATCTCGACAGACATGTCAGACGATAGTAGCGTGTTTCTTGTGGACTTTTATGTTCGCCATAGTTCTTTTTTGATATTATCTTGATTCGTGCTCTTGTTAGCATGGAACCTCTTCTTCTGCTCTGGTGTTGCGACGTGGTCAGGCAGATATATGATTTTCTTATCTTTGATCATTCTTCCTTACTGTTTTCCTATGATTGTTACTTTGCCATTTGATATGATTTTCAGGTGATCGTTGAATTCCCTTTGACTCTTTGTGATTTTGCTCCACTCTATTCATGTGAGCATAATATCTCCTTCTCTGTCTTCTATCCTGCTACTTTGGTTGGGTAGATAGTTGACCTATTTTCTCTCTTTATTGGCTTGATCCTCATCGGTTGATTTTAGATTGATTGCTTCTCCTTAGGGAGTTTTGTTAGTTGACCCTAGAGTTGTATCTTCTTAGAGTTAGGAAGGTCAACGCCAACATATACGGTTCACCTATTGTTCTCCTCATATGTTGGGGGTTCGTTTGTTGACCTCAATTTTAGCTCGAATCCCCTCGAACACCTTTGATCGATTTAATCGAACCCCGTCAAGCCCAATTTGAGCTCGAATTGACTCGAATCAAGTCAAATTCGAACTCGAGTCTAAGCCAATCTTAGCTAAATCTAAGTTAATTTAGCTCATTTTGATCCTACTTAAATGCCATTTGACTTTGTGAGTGGTTTGAACACATTTCCTAGATCAGGAAATTGTTTTGACGGTTCAGATTTCTTGAAATTTGAATCTTGTCATGGCTATAGGCTTCGGTTACGTGAGCCCTCGAATGAGCAGTTGATTTGAACGACTTTAGGAGAGATTAGAGGGTCGCAGGGCTGTTTTGAGCTTTGGCGACAGAGTAAGATGTTGGGAGAGACTTAGAAGATCGGGAAGGAGCCTTGGACTCCGGCATGGTAACCCGCTCACTCTCTCCCTCTCCCTCTCTCAGGCTCGATCTCTCCCTCACGCCCAGCTCTCCCGATCTCCCTCCGTCTCTATGTTTCGCGCATGCCAAGAGGAAGCGAAGCCCTCAACCAACCCTAAGCCAGCATCCCCGTCTCCCCTGGTTCGCGATCGAACTCGTCCCGACGTTAGCTCTAGCCGTCCTGACGCCTCTAGCCAAGGCCGGATGCCTCGTCGCAAGCTCTAACCACCCGAAGCCCATACCTCTTCCTACGAGCAGGTAACCCTTGCCCTCCTCCCCTATCCCTCGGGTTCGCGACTCCAACTGCAAGAAGAAATCCATCCGCACCTGGGAAAGGCCGAATCCCCCTCCTTCCTGCTCACTTCGATTCGAGACCTACCCTAGCCGACCTAAGCAGATTTTTGCTAGCTGCAGGTATGCATACTCCCCTTCTCCTTCCTCTCATTCTCACATCTTCATGCTAGTCTCACAAAGAAAGAAAGAAGCAATATTGTTTAAGTTCCTTACAAAATTTGGATGAGATTGCCATTGAGTTTCTTTTTATCTTCTATATGTATGCATATTGTTGAGATGGTTATTGCATAGATCTTGAATAATCTTGTGGAGTTTGATTAGTTGGGTTTAATCCAGTAGGTGTTAAAATCATGATTTTCATTTAAACTTGTTTTATGTGGCTTTGCAAACATTGTACACCAAGTGTTTGGTGAAATGTCATAAAGGAAGAGCTATGAGGTTTTGGCTTCCATAGTGATTTGCTCCAAGTGGTTTCATAAGTTCTTCATATGGTTGACATTTTGCTTGTGATAAATCTTAGTGACCTTTGAGTGTATTCTTTGGCAATGATTTCAATCAAGCATATGTTTAGAGAATATGTGATCGAAGAATAATAATTTTCGTGTTAATTCGTTTTAAATAATCTTGTGAACATTACATTCCACTCATCCGATGAAGTCTTCTAATATATATATTTGGTTAGCGACAAATTTCGTTCATGCATCAAATGAGGTTTTATGTTATATATGTCATGTCACCTCTAATATCTTTGTCCTTAGGGAATACGTTCACTCTTTATGCTGAATGCTATTGATGATCATTTGCACTAAGATGTTTAAGTTTCCAAATTCTTCTATTGAGATTTGTTCTTCGTTTTATATACACATATGCTTTTGTCTAAACCATTTGGATAAGGTTTTATGGCTGTGTTTTGGATTGAGGAAATCAAGGAGAAACCAAGCATTGTTTTCACAAAAATCTCTTTTTCACCTTAGCTTCCCTTTCTCCTCACTTTAGTTTAAGGCTTTGTGGATGGTTGGGTTGAGGAAAAGTTGTTTTTATGCAAGTTTGCTTTGGCTAAAATTGAAAACTGAATGGAAATTTTACGGTTTATATGGCTTCACAACTCTAGTCATCTTGCCCTTAATGAAGATATTTATTCTTTATGATGTGTTCTATGAGAATTTGTGATAATAAAAAACGTTGAAGGTTCAAGTTTCAGGATTTCTAAAAAAAATATGAGAAGTTTTCTTTGGGTTAATTGCTCAAGTTTTGACTATGGTTGATTTTCGTGATTTGATAACTGCATTCCTTTTTCTCTCTCTCTGATGCAAGTTTGGTAGGAAAAGATTAATGAAGATGGCACCTATTTTGTTTCTCATGGTTACAATCGTTCATGCTTTTCTTCTTAACCAAAAGAAATGGAATAGTAAATTGTGATAAGTTTGAATTATTTTGTCCTTGTCAACATGATTGAAATCTCCATGTTTTATTTTATTTGTATGCAATCCGACTCACCAATATCAAATGTAAAATTTTAGATGGGGGATTTTCTTGAAATGCATGGCTTATTCTACACTATTTGCAATTCGATCTTCATGTGAGAATAAAAAAAATTTGAGAAAATATGAAGCAATTTGGGGCTTATGTTAGAGAATTTCTTAAGTTCTTGGAGAGAATGGACTTGCATTAGATTCTTATTTTCTCTCAATTACATGAAGACTAGTGAGTTGAATGTTTATTGTACAAGATTGATTTTAAGATGAGCTAGAGACGATTGCATGATTCGTTTCATTTATTCTTTCATGGAATTATATAAATGAGAGTTTACAAGTGAGTTTGTATATGTTCAACTTCATGTCATCTTTACATAATTTAGATGGAAAGCTTGGTGGCTATGTGAGAAGTCGCTTGGCAAGAGCTTTGAGTTAGAATGATTAAATAAGATGGAGATTTGTTATACAAAACACTTGCATCAAAATGCACATTCATATCGCATTATGACTTTATGGGAAATGTTTAAAGAGCACGATGAATAACAAAGGATTGTAAGATATGGTTGAGCTTGAGAACTTACATGCGCCTTTAGATCACCCAATCATATGTTTTCAAGGGGAGTCATTGAAAATTATGTTGTTTCATCTACATTTGCAAAGGGAAAGTGGAATAGAGCAAAATCTTTCTTTATACACCTATACATGCCATAAAGCACAAAATATGAATATTGAATTTGTAGCATTTTAAGCATGATTTATGACTTTGCATATGAAGTTAGCATGTGAAGCTTATATAAACATACATAGAGTATTACATTGGGTTTTGGATTCAAAGTTTTACATGAATAATATTTGATGTTTATATTGAGTTTTATCAACGAATGCTTTTGGATTATTATGTTAATACATGTGCAGAATTGTTTGGAGCAAAGTTTGCTTTACAAAAGTGATTGTTTGAGCCATGTTATCTTATGAAAGCCTTACATTATCATTGCTTATGAGAAATTGTTGAGCTTTGTAGTTGCTAAACAACAATATGAATGGCAACATTGTGTTACGGGTAAATTGTGTTAAGCAATTCAGGTTGAAAGTATTATGATTATACTTTAGCAAGTTGATGTGAAATACAATAGTTTAATATCATACATTTTCTCCTATGTTAAAGTCCCTAATGAACTTCATGTAAATTTGTGTTCCTATGAGCTTAAGTTTAACATGTGGATAGATTTTCTCTCTTTTAAGATATAGGGCATAACCTTCACATCAACTTATTTGCTTAGATTCATACTGTTGTATATCATGTATCCTTGGGAATATGCCTCAAAAGAGAATGTCATGATGGAATTCTTGTCTGGATGTTTTGGTAAGGATTTTTGCATAAATTTTACGAACTTGGTCGCTAATGAAGAATGTTTTAGAAACTCTTGAGCATAGTTGTGCCTCTGTAAATTTCATGTAAATGGCTAGGATAAAATTTCAAATCTCTTTTCATGAAGTTGAGCCATATTTTCATTCATACATGTATAGGATTTCATTGTTTTATATTCGTCATTGTTGATTAATGTCATTTGGAGCATTTTGGAAAATTTTGTGAGTGTCTTTATGATCAAAAAATTTTAGGAAATATTTTGTGTTGAGGGGCTTTATCATGAGTTTTGCATATCGTCTTGTTTTGAGATTTTGTAATTTTGTCTTGTGAATGTTTCTTGATGGATGGCTTTATAGTGCCTATTCATTAAAAAAACTTCCACAAGTCTACCCCACTCCAAATGAAAAAAAAACGCTCTTGATTATTTTGTGTCGGGAGGAGTTTTTGTGGTCAATTTATGCAAAATTTTTGTATGTCATTTCATTTGAAATTTTTCATGAGTTGTTTTAGAATTCATAACTTTATGGTTAGCTTTGTGTAGTAGATTCGTTTATGTCTTTTTAGAGCGAGGCGGTATTTCATAGGGGAGTTGTCTTTCTTCTCGCTTGCACTTGTTTTCTAGGTGGTTATTTTAGATTAGCGGGTTGTAAGACCTTTTTTTTGGGGTTTTAAGTGAGAGGTCTATTTTGGTTGCATTTTGGGGGTTTATTTCCCTTTGTCGATTGGGGCTTTATTTAGAGGGTAGTTAGGTTGTTTGGGTTGAGTCTTATTCAAGTGCCTTGTTTGGAATGTGGGGACATTAAAGGGCATTGAAAATGCCTTCTTCCTTATTCGTATCACATCGAATTGGGGTAGAAGGTTATTTTAGAGGCACACTTGGCTTCAAAGAAATGTGCCCAACAACAACAATGCCTACATTCCTTTTATGTCTAATTTTTCATTTTTTTTCTCTTTCTACTGCATTGCCATTTATTATTGTACTTTTGTCCATAGATCCCTAAGCTATTGACATACGTATAGAAGTCCTAAGGGTTAGAAAATAAAATTCATTTTAGTCCTACAATTTTAATGACATTTAAGGACAAAAATTAAGGACCAAGTCTTAGATAACTTAGACTTAGGGTGCATGCTTCCTGTAGGATAGAGACATCAAAACAAAACTTAGTGACAAGTTTTTCTAGGTTTAGTTCACCTTAATCTACTAATAATCAATCAATGGAAACCAACCCTAATTTAATCCATTAAAATACACCAAAACATTTATTTTTTTTTTATTCTAACCATAATTAATATTTCATAATCATTAAAAATGTTAAATCTAAATCAAGTTCAAATAATCTAATTATAAACCCTTAACCAATCTAAAGTCTAAAAGATGTAGACTTAAAATTAGGAGATTCAAACCTAAGCTAAAATTCATTAGGATAAAAGACTACTAAAATATCGAACTTTAGATCAATCTTTAAAATTAATCAACTAACTTGATTAATAAATTGCCTAATCTATATTTCTTTTCTAATTTATAACTAACTAATAATTGAACAAAGTTGATTATCACTGGATAACCCAAGCCTACGAGGCTATTAAGTTAGCCCCAAGGAGGGTGAAATAAACCTCACGGCCTCGGTATGAAACAAAAGTGGTAATCAATCAAATCCTAAAATACAATCTCTAAAATCAATCCTAAACTACTAATATTTAAACTTGAATTAAAATCTCTCTTTTGCCTTCTAACAAATCAAATGCAAACAATTATAATTAATTCATCCTACATAGGACCCATCCAAAGCTATACAACCTACACACACCTTAGACTTGTTTGGTTAGAACACAACTTCTAGCCCTAGGTTAGGCTGATATTTTGTTTTATTACTCAATGTTTACTACATATACATGTTTTATAAATGTTAATATTAAACTTCCTGCTAGTTACATTTCTATTTATTTGCATTTCTTTTCTAAATGGCATCTATGCTCATTTGTATATTTTTCTTTCATTTGTCTTGCGAGGTACATTGGGGTAATTCGCTAGCTTGAAGCTTTTAAGTGGCTGCTCCACATGCTTTGCTTGATCGAGAATAACTTGCTTGCTTGGAGCTTGTAAGTGACAGCGCCATAATCAGGTATGATCTCTGCAACTTGTAATGAACTCTTACTTACATATCGATACTGCTACACTCCATACACATATTTTTAATAGGTATTATAGCATATTTAGGTAGCCAGCCATAGGGTAGTGCACTAACGAAGCTTTGGCCATATAGGTCAAAGCTTGCCCCCCTTCTGTGAGCCCTAGAGATCATTAGGGTCATTTAGGCCTGTAGTGTAGGCCACCTATTGTGCCATGGGCATCGTTATTTTCCCATACGAAGTGGGCATCGCTAGGATTTTGGCCTTTTTTTGGTTTTGGGTTTGATACCCCCTACCTTCTGTGAGCCTTAGATACCATTAGGGTCATTTAGGCCTATAGAATAGGCCACCTATTGTACCATTAGGCATCATTATTTTTCCACATGAAGTGGGCACCATTAAGATGGTTTTCTGTGCGGGTATCTTGCCTGAAGGGTACCCTTAGTGTGTTTATTTATTTTTCTGTACTCTGAATGTCATGCATGTATTTTTATACACTTTTCTCCATAATACACTTTACTTATATGCATGCATTATATTAATGAACCTAAGGACATTTCTTACTTATGCATCTTTTTCATGCATCATACAACGCTAGATCTATTCCTTTGCATATTGTATAGTCCTTGATTTAAGTCTTTTGAACTATTAATCCTTGATTCCTTAGGATAGAGCTTTCCTATCTTGCATATATATAGGACGATTGGTTGTGCTTAGGATTTTAACTGGCTTCCTTTTTCAAGCAAGGAATAAGTCCAGGATTGCATTAGTTAGGTCCTAGATGTTAGTGTCATGTGTATGATACTACATCTTTCATAGATTTAGGATCTAAGGCTAGTGGTACGAGTGTACCACTGTATGCCTTATCGATGGGTAAGCTTTCTTTGTTTTCGGAGGCTATAAATCTTACCCATCCGCGTCACACAGATGACACCACCTCCCTCTTTCCCTCATGTATGTTTGTGGTGCAGTGTCGTTCCTTTTTCTCTAGTTTTCTCTTCTTTAGACTGGCCGAGTGATGATTGAGCCGTGCATGATTGATTAAACCAAATTGAACCTCTCTTTTCTCTTGATTAGGAGAACCTAGAATTTTCCCTTCGCACTAAACCCATTTGAGAAGATAATCTAACATCCTTAATCAAAAAATTTCTTAGATCAAGGTCTAAGATGTAATTAACTACGGGGGCTTGCGCCCGTAGGAAATCGATCCCCACAATCAAATAAATCACATTCAAGCTGATGTATTGAATGGGGGAAATCTCATAAACTTTTGGGTTATATATATTGTTATCTATCGAGGTTGGTAGGTGAAAGCCGCTATCCTCCATCGCTAATCGTATGTATAACTCCATCTGTTCTTCCATCGGCCTTCTTGTGTCGGGTGTAAAGGTCTTCGACCATTTCGTCATATGGGATAGTATGATCGTACTCTTTGCATTCGAAATGTCATAGTCAGAATCCTTTCGGAGACCCACATAGTATAATCAACTCATTTAATTATGCATATATTTATGTCATCATTGTCTGTACAACATTTATTCTTTCATATGTATGATTGGGGACGGTTTTCCAAAAAGGACCGTTATTGATCACAGTTCGTACGTACGAAAATGCATTTCATATGCACGATCCCTTTGTTAGTTTCTCATGTGTACGAACCTAACCATCATAAAATATCATAAAAAGATCTTTAATATTATGATTGTCCTGAACGAACATGTGTTCGTCTGTACGTTCGTTTGGTCAAAAAGCCTGTACAGAACGATGTTGTGAAAATGGAATTTTACCAAAATTCATTTTATTTTTGATAGTTTCTATTCATATGTACGAAATATTTTTCATCCCATATGATTTTGGAATATACGTACATTCTAAATTTTGTACTGTACGATAGGTCATTTTTCTTTAAATTGGAAGGTCGTGGATGAGTATTTTGTTCACATTCTCATTTAATTTCAAACCTTCTCGAGTCCAAACTTTAAGAATAGTCAGTTATAGCAAACATCCTCATACTTCCAAGGGCTCATACTCAATCTAATAGGGACGACAACTTCCTTTCTAAGGAAAATTTGGAAGCATTAGATCGTTATGTTGTAGCCAAAATTACCCCTTCTCGACTCATTAGAAGTGAAATTAACTTCTCTGTTATGCCACTTTTTGCCTCAGCCCATTTTTTTTTATTCTCATCCTGATCTATGCCTACCCTCAAGAAACTTTCCAGACATTTCTTACAAACACAAAGGTGAACCAAGATCACACTAGGATTACCTCTTATGTCTTTAAGTAGCGTTTTAAAATCACTAAGGAAGATCTAGGCCACTTCTTTCACCTTAGAACCCAATGAGTTAGAGCACACACCTTGACCGCTAGAGAAGATTTTGATTGATCGAAAATAAACCAGACTCTTAGAGGTGTTGCACAAGTAAGCCATATGTCTCGTGAGTAGACTCTTAATTAGAATGCCAGGATCATCTAGCTTATCTTGAGAACCTCTGTCATTCCCAAAGCTGGTGATCGTATAAATTTGACTCCTCTTTTATCCACTATCACATACTCTATAATGACTGAAACCCCTATTGATGAAGCCCAACTTATCATGGACTACATCTATAAACTTTTTGATATTAGACTTACTCATAATAGGAGGAAGAAAAATGTGGCCTTATGACACCTAGTTTCCTATATTTTAGAGAAAAAGTACAACCTTATCCATCCTGATCATCCTACTCAACTTCCTATTTTATTTACCAATGCCTTTTTTCATGCACCATTTGGTCGGGATCAATGTTCTAAGAGAGAAGATTCCGAGGGAGAAGAAGGAGCTCCTATCCGGCACCTACACCTGCACCTAGACCATATCAAAATTTCTATCAAGAAACGATCTAGTGTTTCGATAGACTGGAAATTCATTTTGATCAACTCTTTGATCAAATTAAGAATCACTTGAACCAGTAAGATGCTAGGTAAAACCAGGGCATGGGGTGGATCCAAGGGAAATTCGACTCGGTCAACACTAATGTAGTTATGGTCAATAGTTACCTTACAATGTTCAACTCTCAACCACCTCCAGACCGAGTCCCCTCTAGATTTTAGTTGTACTTGTTGATGAGACTTTTGTACTAGTTCTTGATATATTTTGTTTGTTGTGATTCATGTGTTTTTTTTATGTTGTGATTGTTTCAGTTTCTAGCATGTTGTATTGGTGAAATTTCTCTTCTTAAAATATTTATATTTTTAAAGAGAAAACATTTATAATTCATCTCTAGAATGGAACTTTGATTTACTTTGCGTTATAAATAATTTCCTTACAAAATTTATTCTCTCAAAATTTTAAATTATATTATAACTAGATGTAGATTAGAAGATCAATTTCATGTTCTTATAGACAAGTATTACTTAGCTATAATTGTTACAAAATTGATGTCTTATTCCTTTTTTTTTTCAATGTGTTTATTTTTTGTTAATTATTAGAATTTGTGTTAAGATTTATTGATATGGAAAGACTGAAAGTATAAAAAAGATGCACAAAGTGTACTAAACTCAAAAAGATGCAAAAAATGTGCCACTAGTTAAAAAAAGGATGCACAATGTTCGTCAAAGTGAAAAGAGGCAAAATTAGCTCAAACTGAAAAGATGCACAAAGTGTGCTACAAAGATAAAAAATATGCACAATGTCGCATTGAAAAATTCATATTATTCTTTCCGTTATTATTCTATATCTTATACAAATTCATATAATGAGAAATAATCTTCACTATTGAATTAGAAACTATTTAGTCTTTATTTTCTCATTCTTCCAATAAAAATTTTTATTTAATTTGTATAGAATGAACAGTGAACCTGATTGACTTTTCTTATCATAATTGTTCTTTGATTTAAAATTTGAATTTTTTTCTTTTTAGCATTAGAAAGTTAATATTGTATTTACAATTAGTTTCAAATCTTCTTCTTCATTAATTACTTTAATTTATCCAAAAAAAAAATTTATTTCATGATGTACCTCCTTTTTTGTTGTTGTCAAAAGGGGGAGTGATTAGTTATTATTTGATATTTTGATTGTTTGATGCATTGGTTGTTTGATGTAATATTTTTTATAATGTGTTTGATTTATGTATGTGTTTATGTTTGTTCATTTGTTCATGTTGTTTTATTGTGTGTTTGTTTCATGATGTTTTTAGGTTATGTTTTTTTGTTCGTGTTGTTTTTGTTTATATTTTTTTTAGGGTTGTATTTTTTATTTTTATTGGAATCCCTTATTTTAAATTGGTCATTCATTTTGGGAAAGCTTAGGAAAAAAATTGCCTTAAGTATTAACTCGAACAATATTTATTTTGCCATCATAAAAAAGGGGTAGATTATTGCAACTTAGTTTTGAAAACTATGCATTTATATCATGTGTTTTTGATGAAACCAAAAAATTATTGTGTTGATTATTATTTCTCCTAACACATTTTAAAAAAAATTATTTGTGTTGTTTGTTTGTACTAATATTTCAAAGAAATCATACTCTAGACTATTGAAGACTTCAATATAGATTAGATTTGGGTTTCTTGTAATTGAAGTATGTATTTTTTTTATTTTTTTTTGTCTTAGAGTGTATAATTATAATTGGGTAACTGTACGAACACACACTGGGGGAGTGAGTCAAAACTTGTATTTTTAAAAACTAATCGTACTGTATGATTATGAAATTATACTGGACGATTTGACCTGAGTGTTTCTCCCGAAAGAAGCTAATCGAATAATGCCTTAAAAATTTCTTTTCAATTATTTGTACTATACGAACATTGGTTCATACATATGACATCCAGAGTAAGAAATGGATACGTACTAGTTTGTCCAAAATGAACTCATCATTTTCTAAATGAATTGTACTTTATGAAATTAGTTTCATACAAACATCATCCAAAGTATGAAATGGGCTCGTCCATGTTCGTACAATATGAAACATGATTTGATTTAACTAGTTTATAATATAACATATTAGGTTTGTGTAGACGATGACCGGAGTACGAAATGAGTTCATACATAATCATACGGGACGAGCCTCTTCATTTTTTTGAATTATTCGTACAGTACGATATAAGCTCGTACATATGACTGCTATAGTACAAAATCAGTTCATAAATGATCGTATAAGGATTTTTTAAATTGTTCGTATGTATAATGTAGGATTGTATTATACCATCCAAGTACGCTCAACTTGAAATTTTAAATTTTCTGGAGGATTTTCTAGTCTTTCATATAAAAGAGTCCTATAAACTTACTGTCCATGATCCTTTTTGAATTTTCCCTTGAGAGTGAGAGTGAAAGTGTTTTGGGAGAGTGTTTGGGAGTGAGGATTGAGAGATCTTGCAAGTGGAATTTGTGAAGGGTTCACAAGGTTACACAAAGGTGAAGATCTCTTTGTTGTTTCTTCAAATCTTTGCCCTACTTCTTTGAAGACTATTAAGAGAAGATCTTTAAAGAAGATTTGGTACTCTGCCATCACAAGGAGGGCGAGAAAGGATGTCGGTGCTCTATCGACACCAAGAGGGTCTGAAAGGATGTCGGTACTCTTCTTTCATCAAGAGGGTGAGAAAGGATGTTGGTACTTTACCATCACTAGGAGGGTTAGAAAGAATGACGGTACTCTATCGCACTGAGGTTGGTGGAAGAGAGGTTATTGTAAGGGCTTCTCCGCCTTGCTAAGGGCGCAAAATGAGAGTCACTTTGATATAGTGTAATACCTAAAGAGGGAGTCTTCAAGGAGTGGACATAGGTCAAGTTGGATAGAACCATTATAAAATTTTGTGTTCTTCTGTCTTTACTTTTTATTGCTTTTTATTTTTCTGCATGTTCAAATTTTAATGGTTTGAAAAATATTTTGATAAAATTAATTATTGTGCAAAATATTTAAATCAGTATTCTAAATTACCAATTCACCCCCTCTTAGTTAGTCTTGGAAAAATTATATTAGATCTAACAACCTATTCAAACTTTTAAAGCTCGACACTTAGTATAGAGGGTGCTTCTGAAATATTTTAGAATCTTAAAGCACCTTTTACCTTTTTCTCCTTTTACCTCTAGAAATAAGTGTTGAAATTCGATCCAATCCTTATTTAATTTCCATCCTCGCTTGCTTTGATATCAAGCCGTGAAATTCTTAAAATAAATTTTTTACTGTTATTTTAATTAAGAGTAATCGTAGGAAATTTTGGTTTTCTACGATTTAATTAACTATAAGGGCTTATGCTCGTAGGAGATTTAGAAACCTAGCTCAATTTTCAAATTTAAAATTTTAAAATCTCAATTGATTATCTTTGGGAAAAATTAAATTTAACGATCATTATTATCATTTTCAACTAACTGATCATAAATAATATTCTCTTTCCTTGGGAAGATATTTCATTCTGTTATCATGAGTTCAATTATGAAATTAATGATTCTTTACCTAGATTATTTTAGTCAAACACTCGATTAAACATCATTTCGACCCTCTGGGGTCGTATGTTGTATTTTCCTGAGTTGATTATGATAACCATGTTAAATTCAAAGTTTTTTAATATGAACCCATTAGGGAGTGATATGTTCATCTCTTGAGGTGATATATCGTTCATAATAAGATGTTTAATTTAAAAATTAAAATTCTAAAAACTAACTATTCCCAAAGAAAGTTAATCTTTTTTCAAAACTCAAGAACAACATTATTTAATCAAAGAAATATAGATGAGGCACTTATGAGTTGTCACAACACCCTTGTATTCAATAAATCATACAACAACAACCAAATATACAGACCCTCATGCAAGCAAAGGCAACCTATCTTCACCACATTCAAAGTATCTACTGATCATTATAGTAAAAACACTATAATGCTTCCACTGCCAATAATTGTCCAAAATCAATTGAGGGCACCAGCTCCCTATAAGCAAGAGCATATGATATATAGAAAAGTGCAAATATTTAAGAGGTCATAAGAGGTCCATCATATGCACTACATTTCATTTGTAAGAAATATCATATCATATGCAACAAATGTAAGTGTCTACAGATCCTTGTAAGAGACCCGCTATACAAACAAAATATCATATATGACAAAATCCTGTATGACTATGACGACTTATGGATGCACACTTACAAGTCATCATAGTAGAAGGTAATAAATGCTACATAATCTTTACGGTTAATCATTGTTCAATGTTAAGAAAATATATTTATCTGTTACGAGCAAAGGTTAATGATACTATAATAGTATCATAAACACAAGCATCTACAAGCTTCCATAGAAGACTCCACACACACACTAAATGTTGTCCACTAGTAGAATGCAAGAAAAGACAACAAATGCAGGAACCTGTAACAATAATATGAGATTCGTTAGTGCACTACAATCCACATGTAGAAAGTTACAAGTAGTGAACGACAATCTACCTGTATGAAAGGGCAAAAGACCGTAGTATGACGCAATGCCACAAGACTCACAATATTCATATAGGCTGGCATAAGACATTTATGTGTTTCTATATAGAGTGTTTCATACAGTCAACTGATAGTTATCCACATAACTGAGCAGTGTCATAATATCCAAAAATGCCCCCACACGTGTAATTGTACACTCGCATGGGCCCCAGAAAGGGAGTCATGGGTACAGACATGACGTCTAGAGATGCTACACGGGTTAATGAGTGAAGTCAAGATTGAACATGATCCTTCTACATGGGTCAGTAGAAATTGATACGGTTCGAACTATCAAATAAATATACATCCACAAATTTAACCAGTATATTTATTGTATACATTCATATTAGGCCTTCAAGGCCCCCAACGAAGAAAATTTGACAATAAAGGTTTCAAACCAATAATGGATCTAATCCTCCATCGACCAGTACACAGAGTTATCAAGGTCTAATCAATGAAATTTTCAAATACACATATATGCCAATGATCTCCGTGTTGATAGGAAATGTTAACCATAGGGGTTAATTCTAAATATTTTAAACACCATCCAAATGCTTGTGAAATCCAAAATTCAAAAAATAAAAATAAAAATAAAATTCTAAATATTTAAAAATTAAATACACCATCAAAATACATAAAGAAAAACTCATCCACTATTCATAATAGTTTGTTGAGGGACAAATTTAAAAATGCACTTCAGCTGTTAAAGAGCTAGTATATGATCGAGATTATCACTAGGAAGCACTCGCAATCAACATCTTGCTAGCATGGATATGACATGTGTCCTCTAACCATGATTTTACTGCCAAATGGTACCACATGTAACATGTTATGTTCGAGACACTCTGAACGAGGTAGTTTGCTGCCAAACGACGCCACTAAATTACGATCATGGCCAAATCCTGTATGCTTCCCAATGGCATCAAATCCTTAAGATATGAATTAATATTATATAATTGATAGGGCACAAAGCCCTCTATTAGCTAAGGTGGATTAAAATTTATTCTCTTAGATAAATACCCATTCCATGTCTAAAAGTATCCTTGAACGATGTTACCTGTGGCTGCCAACAAGGATCCTTCTAATAGGTTGGGTTGACTACCTCCTAAGACTAAGTAAATTAGAAACCGTGATGGTCTGGGATGACAAAACCATGGGATCTTGATTGGGCCCATCATCCATTCCCCCAACATCTGCTTTTAGTTCAAGAAGGTGAAATTTCTAATTTTAAATATCAAACCATCAAATCCTAAACCTATGTTGTAATTATATGCTAGATACCATGTATTTCTATGCATCTAATTGAAGACTAGCCTTAAATCAAAAGTTCTCTCTCGTTAATGGGAGGGGTAATTAACTATAGGGGCTTGCGCTTATAGGAAAACAAGAACTTATATCATAAAGTCCTTACAAAACGAGGGCGCAATCTCTGGGTAGTGCCTTATGTACAAACCTAATATGCCTTCCTAAAATTTACCCCGAAACTTAATCCATTAAAACTCCCTAAAAGTAACATTGAGACTGGGGCCAAATTTTTGGAGTCCACAATTTATTTGTATGGCAATATTAGAGTGGTAGTCTGATGGTGGTGTTCAAGTGAAACACTAGACAAGCCTCTAAACCCTCTTGAATCTCAAGAAAGGTCCAAGGACAACAAGAGAGGATAGTTCAACAAAAGCAATCATCGACCTTTAACCTAATAATGTATCCCTTTAAGAAATTAGGGTTTTGGTGCACATATTAGCTATAAAATTGCTATGATTATACAAGTAATACATTCCATCTAACAAACAATAATTTAATGAATTGTTTGCAAATTTCACAGTTTAAAATAGTTTATACTTACACTTGCTGGCTTAATCTTTTAGATAAGCAAATGACTACTTGCAAGATCAACCTAGTACCACGACCTTAAAATCAACTATGATGTCGCCCACAACAACCATCTCGATGGTAGGAGGAGAAAGAACCAAAGATGCACAAAGGATAAGACAACATCACCTTTTGATTAACCAACTCGAGCATGGTGCACATGCCACCAAGGCCTATTTTCTCAAATGATCCACTTTTGCAACAATATAATGAGACCCTGAGTCGGCCGCCAAAGCAACAAGAATGTCATGAGATGACATCCGAAGCAAGGGTGAGGGGTTCTCATTATATGAATCACTCTCCATGCCTTGAAGAACAAGAGCATAGATATTATACATGAAGCATTGTCGTGAGTTAATATCACAAATAGAGGGATTCACATCACACAAAATAATTGTGGAGTCTTGGTTGATCTCCATAATGATATGAGGGCCATAAAAATGAAATGACTATTATATTAATGTTTGGCAACAAAAAAGTAACTACTAATCAATATAAACAATATCTATGACAACTCATGTGCCACAAGCAGTCACTAGCATTGACACATCAACCAACCCAAAAATACCACCCAAAATCAAAGAGTAAGCCAACTCTACCAACCAGCAAACCAAAGGGTCATGGTAATGATGTAGACGGTGAGCTCCCGCAATACATGTATAATAATTAAGTTGGAGCGAGTAGTTAAGCAAACCGGAGAGTCTATTTTTTGATTTTTTTTTAGAATATTATACCCCATAAATGTATCCAAATTCTAGTGCACTTCATCGAATGACTCATATTGTTTTCCTTAATCATAAATTATTCTTTCACTATTTGAGTGCCATAAAGATGTCAGAATTATGCGATTTTGGGCATGTTAGATTCTTTTCATTAAGATGCTCAGTTTGACTATAAGCATGTGAGATTTATTTATTAAATATTATATGAATGTTAATAAGAAGTATAGTCTCTTGTAAGATGCCCATGCACCTCAATGGAATTTTTTTTAAACCAATAGCAGGCAATAGACGGCAATAGGAAATGATATTTATTGTTTATTTCTGGAAATTAGATTAATTATGACAAAAAAATTGCCATTAATATAAAAAAAATTTTACTTGAAATATCCCTCACTAATGTAATTAAGATCTATTAATTAGCCTCAAAATGTAATTTCATGTCATTAGTTGAAAGCAAATTTTAATTATAATATCATATTGCATCACGTAATTAAACCATTTTATCATATCGATATCGATAATCAGCATGACAACCAAAGTTGATTGAGAGCTTTATGTACTAATTATAAGATTTTGAATTCGAAGCTTATATATATAATGTGTGTATGAATTTATCTTTGTTAGGAAACAATGAACCAAACACAGAGAAATAATAAATCACAATCAATAAAACAAAAATGAACATAAGAGATTTACGTGGAGAACCCAAATATGGGAAAATCACAGGGGAGAAGTGAGAATGACTTTACTATAGATAAGAGGTGAAGTACAAAACGGCTTACAAACCCAAAGCCATTTACAACATCTTTATAGGGCAAAAATATGCACCGAAAAACAAGTGAAATTCCAAAAATACCCTTTACAATAGGTCCAACCCCTCCGATGGGCGCTACCCCCTTGGACCCTCGACATATCTACGTGTAAACGGTTAAGGACATGAACAAACAAGTATCAAGCCAAATTTGAGGCAACTACAACAACCTCAATGACTCAAATGTCCCAATTATATATATATATCATTTTGTATTATGATGATTGTAGGTGAATTTTGGATGGAGCATGTTAGCAACAACATTTAGCGGGAGAAGTGTAGTCAGGAAACACCAAATAAATTGGTGTTTGCTTGGAATGTGCCAGCCTTTATGGTGCATTGTAGAATATGTCTGATCCTTTGGCGCATTCTATAGAATGCGCCAGATCCTCGCGCGTGTTCTGCTTCACAATTTCCGTGCTACCATTTTTCGTGCAATGTGATATATTTTTATAATCTCCCATGTAGTGTATGATAATATTTGTGTAATATTTGAGGTTGTTTTTATATATATAAGTATATGATAATTTTTTGTAAGAGTAATTATATATTAACTAAATATATGTTACTCATTTTAAAAGTTTGTAATAAGTACTTTAAATGTGGAGCAAATTTTTAATAATATGTATGTTTAAATAATTAATGTTATATTATATTTATATTAAAATAATAAATAATATTAAAAATAATATATTATATTTAAAAGAAAAATAATCCAATAAGTAAATAAAAATTTTCTTGCAAAGAATATATTTGTTTTCGTTCGGATTTCCCGTTCGGTTTTGATTTTCTCGCCCATTTTTGAGGTGGCGGAAGGTTGTGGTTTTCCCGGACTTGTCATTTCTATAGTAATAAAAATATTAAAGGGTAATAAATGCTCTAAAATTTAATATTAAGTGCTATCTTATTTAATAGGTTTACCTGCTCAAAGCTAGCTTATTTAATATTAAATGCTTTATTATTTAAAATTAAATGCATGTATATATATATATATATTAAGTTTGGACCTTCTTTAATATTCAAATTTAATAAATAAATAAAATATTAGAGCCGACTCGCGAGCTCACGAGCCGAGCCGGGCTCAAGCTCGAACTCAAGCTGGTTTACTAATACTAAACCAGCTCTAGTTTAAGCTCGAGCTCAACTTGTGAGCTGGATAAGGTTGGCTGCAAGCCTATAATCAAGTCGAGCTCGAACCGGCTCGGCTCACTTACACCCCTATGCGCCACATTATCCAGCATATTCTACAATGTGCCATAAATGTTGGCGCATTCCAAGCAAATGCCAATGCATTTGGAGTTATTTTTTTTACTATGCTACACTATTTGACTCCAACTTAAATTTCTGTAGGATTGTGCTTCTCCAGCTAAATTTAGTTGCTAACGTGCTCCATCTTAAAAATTCGCCTTGATTGTATTTGAATTCGCAGAGCAGATTTTGGTTTATTTCAAGCACTGGTTATTAGAGACATTTTTCTTGATATTTATAGTACTTTTATTTAAAAAAATTGAGCAATTTTCGTAATATAAGATAAAATTAAAATTCATACAAAAAGCCAAAAAACAAAATGAAATATTATGGTCCAAAATGAGACAGAGAGCTAGCGCATATACCAAATGATCCCAAAACAACAAAGAGAAACATATTCTAAAATAAGTGTATTTTTTCCAACAAATAGAACTCAATCATAAATAAACATCGCATAATTAAACCAAAATCACAAATTAATACATATCAAACACGTATTCATATCTGATTTTGTGTGATGAACAAGAACATTTTAAACAGAGTTTGGCTTCGTTTGAGACAGCTTTAATCACTATTTTTTCAGCTTTTAGGGAAATTTTTTGCTAAAAAAATGCTTTAAAAAGCAGTAAGAAAATAATTGCAAATGAAAACTTAGGTTTCATTTGGGACGGCTTTTTTATTGCTTCCTGAAACGGAGTTTTAGTACAAAATTAAAAATTTGTACTAAAACTTCGTTTTAGAAAGCAATAAAAAAGCTGTCCCAAACGAAGCCTCAGTCTTCTTTTGAGACAATTTTCTGCTGTGCGGGATAGTTCACGAGAGAGCCAGAACGAGCCCGGGCCCCCCCCCCCAGAGCAAGAAAGCTCTACAGCAACGAATCCTCATGGCAGATCAAGGATCAGAGGTCTCGATTCGCTCCAACACATCTTCCGCCGCTCCTCCCACCGTCTTCACCATTCCACCCCAACTGAAATTTCTCATCTCAAATCTTAAAATCTTAGTTCCCATTTCTCTCACCAGTGAGAACTATGCAATATGGAGATTGCAGATCCATCAAAATTTCCTCTGCAAATGGCTTCTTCGATTATCTCTCCGGCCACGAAGCGTGCCCGCTGGAAAGCTCCATTACTGAGCACAAGCAGTGGAAGATCACTGATCAAAATCTCTCATCTGCACTCTTCTCCACTATCTCCGCTTCTATCTTACCATATGTCATTAACCTGAAATCCTCGCACGAGGTCTGGATCACTCTCGAGAAATGACTTCAACCAACGAATCGCTCTCGCGTGATCCAGCTCAAGAACGAGCTGCATCAAATACAAATGAAAGATAGATCTAAGCAACAGTACTTGCACAGATCAAGATTCTTGTAGACAGCATTGCCACCGCCAGATCCACAATCGATACCGAGGACGTCGTCCTATACATCTTGAACGGACTTCCGTCTCATTACAATGCGTTCAAGACATCTATCCGAACATCTTTAAATCCAATTAGTTTAGACGTTCTTTACTCTCTTTTATGCAGTGAAGAGATCAATCTCCATCAAGAACAGGCTAAAGAAACTCTACACCAAACAGATTTGGTGGCTCTTATGTCCAACCGAAATAATTACAATAGAGGTAGATTCAACAAGAATCGCGGCCAAAACACGAACACATGACAGGCACCGCAATCCACCTCAAATTCACAAAGTTCCAATCAAGGACAGAAGCCTATTTGCCAAATCTGCGGTAAAATAAGACACTCGGCGCTGAACTGTTGGCACCGATGCAATATGAACTACGCCCCAACTACAACAAACTCCAGGGCACTCACGGCTCAACATCAACAGGCAAACCTCACGGACTGGGTCTTGGACTCCGGGGCTTCGTCGCATCTCACCGCCGACCTTACGAATCTTGCTCACTCCACTCCCTATAATGGACATGATTCGGTCTCCATCGCAAACGGTAACAGTCTTCACATCCAAAATTCGGGACAAGGCATACTGCCTTTACCGGACTCGATGCGTAAGCTACATCTTCAAAACATTCTACATGTGCCCTCTGTTTCTCACAATTTATTATCTATCTTTAGACTAACCAACGATAACGACATTACTATTTGTTTTTATGCTCGTGGTTTCTCTATTAAGGATCGCAAGGACAATCAACTTCTTCTCCGAGGTCCAGCTCACAATGGTCTCTACCTCATCAAAACTACACCTAAAACGATGAATCCCGTCTCCGCCTTCAAAGCCGCCAGCAATTCCTCTTCCGTGTGGCATGCGAGGCTGGGACACCCGAACAACCGGATGCTTCACATTATGGCCAAACAGATTCCTGAACTCAGAAGCTCATCCGATTCTTTACTTACTTGTATTTCCTGTAATGTGGCTAAAAGCCATAAATTTCCTTTTTTACCTAGTATTTCTCAGTGCAACAAACCTTTTCAGTTAATCCATTCATACGTCTGGGGACCCTCTCCGCAGACATCTCTCAATGGATTTAAGTACTATGTCGTCTTCATCGACGACTTTACTAGATTTTCTTGGCTCTACTTAATGCGTAATAAGAATGAAACATTTCATAAATTCCAACATCTTCACAATTTGATTAGAAACAACTTTAACAGCAATATCCAGGTTTTTCGTTCAGATGGAGGCGGGGAGTTTATAAACCGTGACTTTCAGTTATACTGTTCAACACATGGCATCACGCATCAAGTAAGCAGCCTGTACACTCCTAAGCAGAACGGGCTTGCGGAACGCAAGCACCGTCCCCTTCTTGATCTCACTCGGACGTTTCTTCACGCTGCCCATTTACCTCAATCCTTTTGGGCGGAAGCTATTTCAACCGCCAACTATTTAATAAATAGACTTCCCTCTTCTGCGATCTGTAACCAAATTCCCTTCTATAAGCTTTACAACAAATCCGCTACCTACACACATCTCCGCACCTTCGGGTGCCTGTGTTTTCCTTGGCTCAAACCTCAAGCTCCTAACAAACTCTCTCCTAGATCCCAAGAATGTCTATTTCTTTGGTACTCATCTCAACACAAAGGCTATAGATGCCTTGACTTATCCACCAACCGTGTGCACATTTCACGGCATGTTGTGTTTGCTGAGAACCAGTTTTCTTTCAAAACCAACACTACTTCCCCTCCGTCAGACAGCCCACAAACAAATCCCTCCCCGTTGCTACTCGTTCCTACCTCATCCATTCCTCATTCATCCACTGCCACTTCTCTGTCTCCAACTAAATCGCCCTCCACAGCCAAACATCAAGTACTCGTGCCCGTGTCTAATTCTCAAAGTCACGACTATACTGTCTCAAAATGCCCCTCTATCCCACCTTCAACCAACGGCACATTACCTCTACATACTACTAGACATCCTATGCAAACTCGCTTCAAAGACGATATTTCTAAACCCAAGAAATTCTTTGATCTCTCGGCCATCACCGCGTCCGATCCAACGCCAACTTCCTATGCCCAGGCCAGTAAACAAGCTCACTGGCGTGATGCTATGCTCTCCGAATTCCATGCGTTGCAACAGCAACAAACTTGGATCATACTCATGTTTTCATTCTCGTTTACGTAGATGACATACTAATCACCGGAAATGATAACTCTCAAATCCAATCATTTCTTTGGCAATTACACACAAAGTTCCACATAAAATAGCTGGGTGAAGTCTCTCTGTTTCTCGGCATCCAAATCTCCAAAACAAATGCAGGATACTTTCTAAGTCAGAGTCATTATGCTCAAGAGATACTCAACTCCTCAGGATTCTCAACTTGCAAGCCGTATCCCACTCCTCTCGGCATCAAAAACATCAAGCACAGCACTGATGACACGCTCTTCTCAGACCCTCATCTGTTCCGCAGACTAGCAGGTTGCAATATCTGTCCCTCACGAGGCCCGATATCTCATTTGCCACAAACATGATCTGTCAGCGAATGCATCAGCCAAGGAATTCAAACTATCGTGATCTTAAACATTTGCTCAGGTACATTAAGGGAACGATCAATTACGGGCTTCCACTCACAACTGGTAGCCTTCGGCTGTGCACCTACACTAACGCCGACTGGGCGTCCGACGCCACGGATCAAAAATCGATCTCCGGATTTCGCACTTACCTGGGTAACAATCTTATCTCATGGTCTGTCAAAAAACAGACCACCGTAGCTAAGTTGTCCACAGAATCTGAGTATCGCTCCTTATATTCGGCTACATCCGAAGTATTATGGTTACGACGCCTAGCCAACGAACTTCACATACCACAACATCACCCAACAACAATCTTCTGTGACAACACCTCCGCCATTGCCCTCGCCAACAATCCTGGGTTTCATGCCCGAACGAAACACTTCGAGATCGATTATCACTTCATAAATTGCCACATTAAACAGGGCGTCATCCAAGTTCACCATCTCAGCACCAATGATCAGATCGCGGACATTCTCACAAAGCCCCTCTCTATCTCTCGGTTCGCTATCTTAAGAGCCAAACTAACCATCCATCCACCGGACTGATTAGTTTGAGGGAGCATGTTAAAGCATCTGTCCACGTCAGCATATAGCTGTTAAAGAATTGTACGGCCAACTCAAGATTGGCTACTCTCTTCTATCTTAGTCTCTATATATAGCAGTCTATGTAAAACACTTTAGACATAATAAGAAATTACTTAATTCATGTTGTATCTCCTTACTTTTCTCTGCATTGTCCGAAAGTTCTGATCAAGAACTTCTTTATAAACGAGCGGGCTCGTGAGCCGCTTGATTTCTCATCCATCCGATTTTTTATTTTTCCCGCCCACTTCTTAATTTTTCGCCTGACATCCATCCAAATGAATTTTTTTTACTGCCTATGAATGGCTGCCATCCTTTTTCTGGGGGAAATGGCTGCCATCTTAAAAAGCTGTCATAATGACAAGCTTCAAAGGACACTTTGCATTTAATAAAAAGCTATCTTCACTTGAAACGAGGGAATGAAATTATATGAGTTAACATTAAAAGCAACTTTTAACATTAAAAGCACCGTTAGAATCTCATATTATAAGCCGGCTACCATTAGTTTCTTTAAAATACCCTAAATATTATAGTTTCGAGCAGGCTCACGAGCTGAGCCACGTTAAGCTCGAACTCGAGCTCGAGTTTGAGCTCGAGCTCGTGGCTCGATAAGCTCGACACGCAAGCTTGTTAACGAGTCGAGCTCTAGCCAGCTCGCGAGCCGGCTTTGCTCACTAACACCCTTGGGATTTCTTTTACTAGGAGGTGATATTTATAGTTTGATTTCCATTCCACTTTTCTTCCCTCATGGGATTTCTTTTATTTAGCACTAGCTTTTGGAAAGTATTTTATGCTTGGTTTAGGCTTTGTTTGAGACAACTTGCTTACTGCTTATTTTTTAGACAACAATCAAAATTTTTATTTAGCCACTATTTTTCGCTGCTTAAAAAAATTATTTTCTACAACACTTTTAAAAAGTTACTTTCTATATAGCACCCTCACAAAGCAATAAACAAATAATCTCAAACAAATCTTAATGAGGTTTTGTAAAAGTATAAATAAGATTATATATATATATATATATATATATATATATATATATATATATATATATATATATATATATATATATATATATATATATATAATGATATAAGATAGTACTATATTTATTTAATTACACGAATAAATAAGTTAATCGATAAAAGTATTAACAATAATAATAATACTAATGAAAAATTAGTGTTGTTCACATAAAATCATATAAAAACAAAAATAATTTATTTGCTTACAATGAACAGTAAACAAATTCTTGAACATAACTCCAACAACTATTAAAACAAGTGAGAAATTTTTACAAAATCTCATTGAGATTTGTTTGAGATTATTTGCTTATTCTTTCGTGAGGCTACTGTATAGAAAGTAACTTCTAAAAGTGTTGTAGAAAACAATTTTTTTTTAATCAGCAAAAAGTTGTGATTGTTATCTAAAAAATAAAAGCAGCAAAAAAGTTGTCTAAGGCTTGGTTTGGGACGGCTTTTTATCGCTTCTTAAAGCAGCTTTTTTGTACAAAAATTATAATTTTTATACAAAAAAATAGCTTTAAGAAGCAGTAAGAAAGCCGTCTCAAAAGAACCCTAAAACAAAGCCTGAACCAAGCATTAAAAACTTTTCAAAAACTAGTACCAAATAAAAGAAATCACATGAGGGAAGAAAAGTGGAATGGAAATCAAACTATAAATATCTAACTCCTAGTATTAGTAAAAACCCTTTGCGTTATCGAATTCTCAGATTTATAAATTGCTCCAATGGATCTCGTAATCATTACTTTCCTATCCACATATTGCATAAGAGAAATTAAAAAAAAAATTATATATCTTTCATTTATATGAAAGCTTAGCTGATAATTAGCATCCAATAAAGTGTGATCATATCCAGGGGTGTCAATTTCGGGTCACGGGTCGGGTTCGGGTCGAACTCGGAACTGATCCGGGTTCAAACGGGTCGACCCTAATCCGACCCGGGTAGGAAAACAGGTCGGAAATCCGAACCTGAACCCGACCCGGCGGGTTGCCGGGTTGACCCGACACCACACGGAGCGCGGGTGCGCGCCGGCGAGCGGGCGAGCGGGATCGGGGGCGCGTGCGGGCCAGCGGGTGCGCGGCGGCGAGCGGGCGAGCGGGCGCGTGTGCGCGGTCGAGCGCGAGCGGCCGCAACCGCGGTCGCGTGCGCCGGCAAGCGCACTGGCGGCCTCGGCAGGCGCGCGGGTAGCCTCGGCAGGCGCGCGGGTGGCCTTGACAGGGGCGCGGGCGGCCTCGTTACGAGCGCGGATGGCGGGCAGCCGGGGCAGGGTCGCGGGGAGGTCTGTTCAAACGGGTTGGTGGGTTTACTTGGCAACCCGCCAGGTCAACCCGAACCCGACCCGATTTTCAAACGGGTCGGGTCCAACCCAAAAATTTCGGGTCGGGTTCGGATCGGATTTTCGTGTCGTGTCAAATATTGACACCCCTAATCATACCTATCAAAAGAGCTTTACATGAAATAAACTCTATCTGAAAAAGTGATATTGGCTCCACTAATCTGCTAAAAAAATGGCAGTTCTGTGATGCTTGTTTAAGTAGTTTAAGGGTGTTTTTTTTTTTTAATATTATTTTTTTAGGAAAAGGACCATTTTTGGTGGTATTTTATATCCTTAGGCGGACTCTAGAGCCCAATAGTGCTCCAAGAGCTACACTCAAAAGATAAAAAAATTCCTATAGAGCATAAGAGTCATCACTAAATTACAAAGAGAATTAATTACTGGCAGACAAGAAGCTAAAGCCCAAAAGAATGGAGGTTAAACGAGCTCCAAAAAGCAAACATTTCATCTAATTAGCACCAAAAGTCTTCATATACACACTCAACGAACAGTTATTTTCCTCCCAAAGAACAAAACAGCTAAAACAAAACAAGTACCTACTAAAAATTCAGGCTTTCACGATATTTTTTAGGTCCTATTGCAGCAGTTTAAATACGTACTAATTTATTTGCAGCAGTTTAGAAACCGCTACAAATCCGTCATATTTGCGTTCGTTGAAAAGGCTTTAGGAACGGTTTTATAAGTATTGTTGTAGGAAAACTTTAGCAGCACTTTTATCATGTGTTAAAACCGCTGCTAAAGGGTAGAATAAACTAAAAATATATATATAATGCTAAAAAAGCAAAATTTTGATCAAATTATAAATTATAACACAAGATTTCACTCAAATATTATATGCAGCATAACTCATCCTGCAATAATTTTATTGAAAGAGGAACTTAATGCCCAGCTTTACACAAATCAAAAGTGAAAGATGTATTTGAAGGAATTGTAAAAAAGAATAGTGTTAAAGTGGCATAAGCAAACTTAATAAATCAAACAGTGTTTCACAAGATCTATTGTTGGAATATCCAAGCCCGGCTAGCTACATCCATAGCAAGTAAATTAAGAACTTGGCCAGAATTAAATTTATTCAATGCGGAGAGATAGAGGGCCCGAAACTTGGGAGAGTGCAAAGCAACTGCAGGTTGATCAAGTTCTTCCAATAACAAGCTTAAAAGATGATAGCCCCTATAAGATCAAGAAGTAAAAACATAAAACCAAATGAAAATCATAATAAATATTCAAAATGCTTGTTGAAGACATCTCAAGTAATGCTTGCTAATCGCTTGTCATGGTTGCATAATTGAACTGAACCTAATTGACTGCCTGAAGTTGAAAGAGTTGCCCCATTTGCCTCCTAAGCTCAAGAGCTTGAAGATAGGAATTATGAGGTGGAAAACTTGGAATTCTTGTAGCATTTCAAATTCTATTTACCTTTAAACATTAGAGGTTTCTCGTTGTCGAAACATCACAACTCTTCCTCTAGCTGATGAAATAGCAAGACTCGTAGCAATAAAAAACTTGAAAACTAAACAATTGCCCCAATCTGATCTCTCTCGGAAGACATCGAGAAGTGCATACAACTAATGATTGCCATCTCAAACTCAGCGATTAATATCAACAACAAAACTCCTTTTATGCAAAATCATAATAAAAAGGAATTGAAAGCAGTAATGATAAAAGTAAAACAAGTACAGTAAACAAGAAACAAGTATAAGGAAGCTGATGCTATTTAATGAGTGTAGAGAAGGGCTATAATAGTATGTGAAGGCAACATGCATTCAAGAGTTAGAAGTAAAATAGAAGAAGAACAACAGTAAATGGCTCGGAATGATTCCTCCTCATTAATCTCAGCCAATGTAGTTAATACATTATATAAAGTAGTAGAGGGAGCAAGCCCTACACAAGCCGCCTGAGGCCGGTATTAGCAGGCTGACAAATTAAACAGAGGAAAGTGCTTCCTCAACTGAGCTGTGATAGGTGAAACATGATAAGCAAACTAAACTGGTGGTATACTCTAACAGTCCCCCTCAAACTCATCATTTGAGGAGCAAATGGTGAGTTTGTCCCGTAGTAGAGAAAATCGAAGAGGGGACAAAGGTTTTGTGAGTATATCTACTATTTGTTCGTAGGAATTAATATGAAAAATGGAGATAGCCTTATGTTGAATATATTGGCTTATAAAATGGTAGTCTATCTCAATATGCTTCATGCGAGCATGAAAAATCGGATTGTGTACTAAAGTAATAGCTGAAGTATTGTCACAACAGACTGACGTAGGCTTGGATTGTGATAAGGAGAAGTCATCGAGTAAATGATGGAGCCAAAGAATATCTGAGGTTATTGGAGAAAGAGCTCTATACTCCACTTTGTTCGCAGACTTGGCTACTGTCACTTGCTTTTTAACACACCATGAACTAAGGGTCGAACTAAGATATGAACAGAAACCACTAACCGACTTCCGATCAGTTGCACTTGATGCCCAATTCGCATCAAAAAATGTTGTTAGTTGCATATTACCCGACTTCAAAGGAAGTCCATAGGATTTCGTTCCCTGGATGTATCTAAGTAGACACTTAATGGCTAGAAAGTCCGCATTGGTTGGGTTATGCATATGCTGACATATTGAATTTACGGCAAAAGCAATATCTGGACGTGTGATGGTAAGATAGTTTAGTGAACTAGCTAAACGCCGATAAAGTTGAGGATCAACAAAAGGTTGTACAGCCGAAGCAATTTTGGATGTTTCTAAGGTGATGGATGTAGGTACATAGCTGCTATTTATAAAACCTGCTAAATTTAGCAATTCGGTGAAGTAATATGGCAGTGGGCATTTGCTTACCCTGAATACCAAGAACGGTATCTACAGCACCAAGTTGCTTAAGAGAAAATGTGGTCTTAAGCATAAAAACTAACCAATCAATAGTAGAAGAATGATTATCAGTGAGTAACAAGTTATCCACATAAATTAGAAGATAAAGTCATATGGAAGACATTCTATAAATGAGAAGCGAGGGATCGGCCTTGCTGAATGTAAATCCAAACTGAAGTAGAGACTGTGTGAGCTTAGTATACCATTGGCACGACGCCTGTTTAAGACCATAATGAAGGTTCTCAGATGACACTAGAAAGTGCTCTGAAAATACTTGAAAGTTCGTTAGGGATGTTAAGCCCTCATGAATTGGCCCAAGGCTAACAAAGAGAAGAGGTGAATTTGATAACTTTAAATCCAAAGATAAAACTCAAACCAAAATCACCACAGAAATCAAAGTGCAGAATTTAAATAATGCGGAAGCAATAATAAGAAAAGAACACACCAGATTTATAGTGATTCGGTCAAACCTTGACCTACATCCACTCCTTGGAGGCACCTTCCAAGTATTGCACTACAAAAGTGTCTCTCCTTTAGCCCCCACAGCTAGGCGGAGAAGCCCTTACAAAATCACTTCCATCTTCCCCGGTGCGGCGGAATCGCCGGGTCCTTTGACACCAAAGAGATCTTCTTCTTTGGTGAACTTCCCTCGAGACAAGCCTTGAATCCGACGGTATTCAGGTGCGAGCTTACCGGAGCAACCGTGTGGATCCCCCACCACACTCCCTTGAGTCCCCCCTCACAGGATCTTCTCCCTCTCTCAAACTCCACTATTTCTTCACTCCCTTTCAAGCTTTCTCTTCAAGTTTCCCCCACAAGAACGAAGCTACAATGGCTGCCAAAGACACTTACAAAGTGCCTTGCCATAGCTTAAATAGAAGCTCTCAAAACGAGCTCATTAATGCAAGTTGCCGCAATTATCGTCCTGGCCGATTAGTTTAAATATGAGGAAAATCATCCTAAATATTGCTCTGAAATGAAGCTAGACGATGTCTAATTGTCTCGGACGATCTTGTGATCGGCCCAGACGAAATCCCCATTAATTGCTTTCCAAAACTGCCTGAGAAATTTTAGAAAAATTGTCCTGGATCGTCCTAGATGATATTTTATAGTCCAGGCCGATCCACCAGGCCGATATCCAAAAATAAGAATTTCCTAAGTAGATATGGCTGCAGATTCTTGTTGAATTGAGCCGATCGTCCTGGCTGATACAAAATCGTCTAGAATGATGTGTTTTGCATAAAGACGGCTGTTTTAATGAGGATGCCCTTATTAGGGTTTCTACTTTTGTCAGATCGTCCAGGACGATATAAATATCATCCCAGACTATGTTACCAAAAATAGAAATCTTTTAGGGCACAACAGAAATTCTTCCAAGTTACAAATCATTAGATGCCACACCAAATACAAAAGACTCAAGAAAAGAAAAAGATTACAAACTGACACAGACCTAGTCTATCCAATCTTGAGCTGGTTCCAGATTGCAATCTAATCGTGTGGACCTGAAACCTTAGCACATAAGGCAATCGTAGAGAAATAAGGAATGTTTGCTATCATCAAAATCATAAACTATAGATCCGCAACACATAAATGGCCTTGTGAAGTCGGCAGACATAATGTGGATGTTGAGTATCAGCAAAGCCAAGAGGTTGCTTCATATAAACTTCTTCATGAAGATCTCCATGTAGAAAAGCATTGAAAATCTCAAATTGCAGAGTTGGCCAATTATGATGAAGAGCAAGAAGTAGTAATAGTCAAATTGTAGGTAGCTTGGCTATCGGACTAAAAGTCTCAGTGAAGTTTACTCCATGTTCTTGATCAAAACCTTGTGCTACCAGCCTTGCTTTATATCGATCAATTTGCCCATCAGGTTTTGTCTTTAATTTAAAAAACCATTTGCATCCCAAGATTGGTTTGTTTAGAGGTGAGCATTCCAAACTCCAAGTGCCATGTTTCTGAAGTGCAAGGAATTCATCGGACATAGATTTTCTCCAACACTCACATTTGAGTGCTTGATTATAGGAAGAAGGAGTGAAAAGCGAATGTAGAACCATGAGCAAATCAAAGATAATTTTAGCCTTTTGGTGTCCAATTTTCTGTCTCGTTTGCATGGGGTGAACCAGAACAAGAGGTGAAGAAGTTTCTGAAGCACAAATTGAAGGCTGCAAAATAGTTGAAGGAGAAATTCAACATCAGGATGCTTAAGGAGATAGAGGTGGAGAGGTTGAACTTATTTGTTGAGGCTGTTGTTGTATAGGAAGAGGTATTGGTTGGGTTAAGGTCTGTTGATTTGAGATAGAAATTGGTGTGAGTAGAAGAGGATTTTGAGGTGGAGTTGTGAATGTATTAGTTGATGTAGGTGGTTTGGAGGAATATGGTAAAATGTGCTCTTAAGAGATAATATGACGAGAAACAAGAATCTTATTAGTGTGAAGATTTAGACAACGATATCCCTTGTGCATAGAAAAGTAACCGAGAAAAATACATTCCTTGGAGTGTGGTGATAATTTATTTTTGGACATAGGTTGAAGCCAAGGAAAGCACAAACAACCAAAGGTTTTTAGATGCATGTAGGATGGAAGTTTATGATGTAGAAGTTGATACAGAATGTGAATGTTACAAGCTTTGGTGGGTAGAATATTAATGAGATAATTAGATGTCATGATAGCCTCAGCCCAAAAATTATGAGGAAGATGCGAGGCATGAAGTATAGCATGGTTAGTCTCAAGAAGATGACGATGCTTGCGTTTTACAAGACCATTTTGCTCGGGAGTGTAAGGATAACTGAACTAATGGGTAATGCCATGTCACAATAAAAAATTTCGAAAGGGATGACTTGTATATTCACCTCCCCCATTAGTTTGAATTGTTTGAATGGAAGTATTAAAGGAATTTTTGATAAGTTGAAAGAAATGTTTGAATTTTAAGAAAACATCATCCTTGGAATGCAATAGATAAATCCAAGTGTAACGTGTATTATCATCTATAAAAACAATGTAGTACCGAAAACCATGAAGAGAAGAAACGGGTGCGGCCCCCCAAACATCTGAATGTATTAATTGAAATGGTTTGAGTACATTGCTTTGAGATAAAGAAAAGGGTAGTTTGTGATTCTTGGCCACATTACAAGAGGTACATAAGAAAGTAGTAGAAGGAGTACAAATAGAAGGTACTAAAGAGGCTAAAATTCTTAAAGTACTAATGTTTGGATGACCAAGACGAGCATGCCAAGGTTCAGAAGATCAAACAGTGGAGTGAAGAGCTTGCCGAGAGTTGTTGGACTTGGTTTGAAGCAGATAGAGTCCATCTTGAGATCAGTCACAAAGAAAGACACTATTGTCTGAAAGGTCCTTGATAAGAAAACCATAAGCATAAAAAAAATTTAACAGTTATTGTAAGATATCAATTTGTGAATGGAAAGTAGATTGTGGGAGAGAAATGGAACATAAAGCAAATTTTTGAGACGAAGCTTACAATTTGTATCAGGGAGTGGACGAATTCCTTGCCCTGATTGATATATAGGAAGGGTTCCACCGCTTGCAACAGAGACAGAATCAGTTCCAACATAAGGAGTAGATTATTGTAGTTGATTTACATCAGATGTGAGATGGGAAGAGGCACCAGAGTCCAATACCAATTCTATAACCGGAGAAGTCACCAAACTGTTCGAGTTCGTGAGAAATGCCCGAGGATTTGAGATGGAGGTGGTTGGTGCATACTGCATATTGCAGCGATGCCAACAGTTAAGAGCAATATGTCCAATCTTGCCTCAAATCTGATAGGTCAGACGAATTCTAGGCGGATTCAGAACAAAAATAGTGGAACTTGGTGCAGTCTAAGAATTGTTGAAAATGGTTCCAGAGTTATTTGTTCTGAAGGGAGCTCCTCTGCCTCTACCCCGCGAAACAGATTTACCACGAGTAGCATTAGAAAGATTTGTTCACAGAGCAGAGTGCTTCGAAGGAAGTTGAGAATCCTTCTGTTGTTCATTCTCCAAGTTAATTTCCTCACAGCAAAAAAGTGAGTACAATGTATCCAGCTAACAGTTTGTTGGGTAGTGCGAATGGCAGATTTAAACGGATTGTAAATGGAAGGTAGTCTATTTAAAGTATGTAAAATAACATCTTCAACATCTATGTGACCTCCCAAAGCAGATATATTATCTACTATTGCTTTGATTTGAGCTAAATATTGAGTCATTGTATGCTCCTTCATCTGAATGTGGTGCAATTCATTTTTGAGTTGAATCACATGTGACTGATTCGTCGGTTGGAGGCATTTTCAAGTGTTGTCCAGATCTCATGAGCATTAGATAATGAAAGTATATATGGAAGCACATAAGTAGAAATGGTAGACATCAATGCTGAGACTAAGTTTTGATCTATGAGTTTCCATAGACGCAGATCCTGTGAATTAGATTCAGTCAGAGATGCTGCTGGTGGACACATGCTTCCAGTCAAGTAACCCTCAAAACTGTTTGCGGAAAACAACTTAAGAACTTGAAGATGCCAAATAGGGTAGTTTTCATTAGTGAGAGAAGTGGACATAATATTCTTCAAATTGCTCATGAGAAACTTCAAAGAAGAAGGGATAGTAAACTCAACCATCGACACTGAGAGAGACGAAGCTAACGTTGCTGAAGAATCAAAATTCTGTTTTGCCATTCTGAACTAGATTGAACCTCAAGGCTCTGATACCATGAAGGCAACCTGCATTCAATAGTTAGAAACAATATAGAAGAAGAAGGAGAAGAGTAAATGGCTCAGAATGATTCCTCCTCATTAATCACAGCCATTGTAGTTAATATAGTATATAAAGTAGTAGAGGGAGTAAGCCCTGCACAAGCCGCCTGAGGCCAGTATTAGCAAACTAACAAAACAGAGGAAAGTGCTTCCTCAACTGAGTTGTGATAGGTGGAACATGATAAGCAAACTAAACTGGTGGTATACTATAATAGTATAAAGGAATGGAAGAACAATGGGGTATTAAATAAACATACAACTGGATCAGGAGCACCATCTTGCTTGCACATGACCCATGGAACACCAGTCTTCAAGACAATAGCCATGTTAGTAGCCTAATTGGCATAAGATTTTGCTGGAGTTCTTCCAATGGCCCAAACTCATTCTCAATCTGAAAGAAGGATTGAACAAGAGAAATGTGGAATGAATTAGCATATATCAAGCTTATAAATTCATCAATTAGATAATAGATAGAATCATTACTGGAAATCAAGAATACCTGAGAGAGAATGATTGGACCACCCTGAGATTCGAAGAGCCCTTCAGCTTTCATCATTGAGACTATCTTCTCAGTGAATTTTTGCATAGCAGCCTTTTCCAAAATAAAATAGAATAAAAAATTTATATTTAGTAGGAAGATGATAAATTAATCCCTAAAATAAAGACAAATCGATATAAAGCAAATCATAACCTTGAAAGGTCCATTGTCAGTTCTAAAACTGATGGCAAGAACATATTTTAACCAAACTGGAAAACCATTACAAAGATAACAACCAGGAGTTCAGAAAAGAATCAAGCAAAGAAAAAAATTCATCTATATTAATTAGAAAAAGGAAAAAAAACTTTACCCAAAATTCCATTCAGCACAAACATAGGGACAAATGTGGAGATGAACATAAAGGCCAGCTTGTTTCACCAACTCTATAAACCGAACAAGGGCATACCTTTCCCCAAAGTAGTACTACAATCAATTTACAGAAACCAAAACTCAAAAAAATCTATCAAAACCAAGCAAGAAAGAAGCATGTATATGTCATGTGCAAGTGAACCATCGGTGTTGGTAAAGGAGCCATTGAGAAGTATCGCCTCCTTAAAAACGTTGAGTTTTGAGGAAAATAATGAGCTGGTTTCATTTCCAAATAAGTCAGAGTAGTGGTTTCTGAAAGTTAGAAGTCCTTACATGCCTTGTAAGCTTTGCTCCCTCTTACCACCAGCGACCTAGGATTCGTTGGGACGGCAGTATTAGGACAGGATGGGTGGCTTCGGAGTCGGGGCTGGCTGATTCGACGTGGATGTTCGTCGAATGGAGGGCTGGCTGATTCATGCCGGCGCGGATGGTCATCTAACGGAGATTTGTGGTCAAGAATAAAGCCGGCTAGGTCATGGAAGTAGGAGATGGAAGAGAGCTTTACGAGGGATCATGTTTAGGGGGCAGTTAGAAAACGACTGCATGCTGTGATAATTTAAATTTTATTATAGTGAATTTAGCAGCGGTTCAAACCCCCGATGTCTATATCTATCTATAGCGGCATTTTTAAAACCTCTGATATAAAATGCTGCAAAAATATAAGCTTTTTGGTAGTACAAGCACAAAGAGAGTAGCACCTGGAAGATGAAAGCTGATAGAGATAATGAATGCCACAGGATCATATAAGATTTAAAAAATGAAATATCAAGATAAGATCTCAATCAAAGATGAAGAATCACAGTAGGCCATGACCAAGAACAAAAATAGTCTCCAAAAACCAGCAAAACTCAAACCCCATCAAAACCCACATCAAGAAGCAGCTACTAACCCAATAGCCATAATAAAATCTAACCCAAGCCTGACATACAACCCAAGTAGAACCTGAACAACAAAAGTACTGACCAGCCAAGAATGCAAGCATAACTCAACAGTCCAAATGCTTTAGAAAGCCAGACTCGCCTAGGTTGAAACCAAATCCAGGAGGCGACAACAAAACCCAACCTGAAAAGGCTAAAGACCAGAAATAACCACCAACAGTTACCTCTACTAAACAAGAAATAATTCCATTTGCACCGAAACCGTACCAAAGCCATATACAAAGCCCCAACAACAAAATTCTAAGCCACAAACTGAGAACCAACCCACCATACCACATAATAGCCAAAACAATTACATAATAAAATCATAAGGACAACAAACTCAACAAGCCCAAGCTGAACCATGCCAGAATCCTGCAGAGCAACAACACAAAATTAAAGGAGACACATAACTAAAAGGAGGTAAATAGCACAAAGAGCATTCATCTCTTGATATAATGCAAGCCACTCCTATCAAGCCTCAACATACCATTTAACCACACAAGAGCACATGAATCTTGATAAAACACAGTAATGAGCACCCTTTTTGGGCAAGCCAGTCAACACATGCATTAGCTTCTCTCCAAATGTGAGAGTACCTGTAATCACAGTTATTCCAAAAGATGCATAATCAACATTGGGATATCTTAAAGGTACAAATGAATATTCTTATTGTATTACTTATATCCCTGCAAGAAACAATAAAGATATAGCCAAGGCTTGACAAAATAATATTATATAGAAATTATTTATTACGTGAATACTAATCCAATGCATTGTTTTTTTTTTTTTTTAACCCAATGCATTGTTGGGACATATATAAAGTGTTGGTGTAGGCTAGAGATAAGTTATACTTCTCTTATAAAATTATAGCAAAGGAATCTATATGATTAATATCCAAGTTATTTTTTTTTTTTGTTATATAGTAATCAAGATCACCTTTACTTATTATATATTATGTTCACATAAGAAAGTATAAGGTCAATTCCACAAACAAAGCCAAAGTACAATAAATACATAATGAAAATGTTCGAACGTAATACACAGTGAATAGATAGTAAATACACAGTAATTCATATTCAATATTACATAGTCTGATGAACTTGTGTTTCAAATTTCATTGAATTTGATGTTATTTGGTCTGTTATTTAGCCAACTTAAAATCAACGTGCATAATCAACCCAAAAAATTTCAAGAAATTACAATAAATCTAAATTAAATCCAAAAAAATATAAAATAAGTGCAAAATTGCTCATAATTAAGTCCTCAATCAATAAAAATTAAAATTCTTATCACAAACCCCCATAATTAAAAAATATTTAAAATTAAGAAAAAATATTAATTAAATAAAATAAAATATTAAAAATATTAAAATATCAAATAAATTTAAACACATCTAATCATCCCTAGCTAGGAGGCATCAATGACATTTAGAAAAAAAATTCAGCAGGTTTAGAGTTTATTTGGTACAAAAATAAGAAAATATCTCTAATTAAATAATTAAATAATTCATTAAAATCATCATACTTTTAAAATTCATAACTAATTACTTAAAACTCTAAATTGAACAAATACAAAGTCATTGGACTCATCTTTGGGCGTGGTATTAATAAAAATATAAAACTTGTAGAATATAACAACAACAACATCAAGCCTTTGTCCCACTACATGGGGTTGGCTACATGAATCCTTTTTCACTATTGTGTTCGGTTAAAAGTCAAATTCTCATTTAAATTTAATAAATAAAGATCATTTCTAATATTTTCTAACCAAGTCTTTTTAGGTCTACCTCTACCATTCTTAACTTAAGTGAAATCTAATACCTCAACTTTTCTAATCGAGTCATCAGGAGGCCTTCGTTTAATGTGACCAATCCATCTAAGGCGACTCTCTATAATCTTATCTTCCACTGGAGCTACTCCAACCTTTTCACGAATATGTTCATTTCGTATCCTATCTCTCTAAGGGTCAAGCCACTCATCCACCTAAGCATCCTCATCTCTGCAACACTTAACTTAGTATTATGCACTTCTCTTTTAATGACCAACATTCGACACCATAAAGCATTGCAGGTCTCACCACTATCTTATAAAAATTTTCCTTAAGTTTGAGCAGGACTTTTCTATCACACAATAAGGCCGATGCATTCCTCCACTTCAACCATCCAACTTGAATTATGCTGATAATATCCCCATCAATTTCACCATCACTCTGAATAATAGATCCAAGATATCTAAAATGTATACACTTATTAATGACTTGATCACCCAAAGTCACAATCCCCTCACTATGTCTATTGCTACTAAATTACACTTCATATATTAAGTTTTAGATCTACTCAAGAGAAAACCTTTAGATTCTAAAGTTGACCTCCATAATTCAAGTTTACCTTCAACTCCCTCTCTAGTCTTATCAACAAGAAGAATATCATCAGCAAAAAGCATACACCAAGGTAGTCGACAGCCAGCGTAAAACTTGTCGAAAAAATCATGACATGAATCCTTTAAAAATATAAAACTTGTAGAATGAACTTAAAAAATCATAACTAATTCCAAAAGCTCCAAATCATTCAAACTTAAAGTCATTAGACTCATCTTAGGGTCTAGTCTTAAAAAAAAAAAGCAAACTTCCAAAATTCAAAATTAATTTAAAATTTAAATTCTAATCAAATTTAATTAATAAAATAATCAAGAAAAAAATTCAGAAATTCAATAAAATTAAAAAAAATAGAGTTTGATTAACTTATTGAACTAAATGAAATGCATAATAATAGTAGACAAACAAAAATACTACTTTTTCTATTAAGAAAGTTTTTAGGCTTGACTATCTCGAGGTGCAGGGCTGTATGTCCTAAGGAGGTCTTAATCATCGTGTCTGTTGTGATAATGTCACAAATGAATTGATGGAATGTAGTTATTAAAATACATGTTTAAATCAGTAGTTAATGAATAAAAATTAACTAAGAACCAACACTCCATCAATAAAGTTTTTAGGTTGTACTACCGTGAGCTGCTGGACTGCCATCTTAAGGAGGCTTGGTCCATGTGCCCACTATGACAACGCTACAAAGGAGTTGATAGGATGCAAACATTAAATTATAATTATTTTGAATAAAAAATCTATTAACTAGAATAATTAAAATTCACCAACCAATAATCAACCTTTAATAAATAGGTAACTGCTGGGTAAACTGGCTCACAAGGCTATTAATTTTGCCCCAAAAAGGGTGAAATAAATTTCATACTCGTGGTATAAAAAAGATAATTGCTACTCTACTTAAACAACTCTTTAATAAACAATAAAATACTTAACATTTGAAGCCTTCATGCCTTTGTGCTTGACTTCTTTTAGGAAGACATATGTGCATTGGATTTGAGCTTTCAATGGCTAATTAAAATACTCTAAACAATCAATTAATAACCAACTTCAATAATTGAAATTTACCCTATAAATAAATCTAAAAATATTAGAATTTAAACTCAAACTAAAACTTTCTTAGCTTTCAACAAACAAAATTTAACACTTAAAAAATTTCAAGTAATAATAAAATTATGACATATCCAAATCACACAGCCTGTTACACACATTCTAGATAGCTTGTTAGGACAATCAATTCTAGTTTCAGGCTATATATATTATATCAGGATGATTAGAATTTTATGGTTTACATAGAAAAGTTGGAATCAGTAAAAGAAGAGATTTGAGAATAAGACAAAAGATGTTTTATTTACAATATGCCTCAATAATGCAAGCTTTATATATCAGCTTCCAAATGTAATTTAATTTTGTTTGTTGGCAGCAAATGTTTAGCATTTAACATTCCTATATACAGCTAAAAGAGTAAACAGAGAAGATATTAAAAACTTTAGATTGCTCAAATATCCCCTCAAAATGTTATATTGATTATCCAAAAGATGATATAATCTAATTTTGAAAAGCTCTTCAGATTAAAACCTAAAAGATTTCTTCTTCTTTCTTCATTTTTTGGAGCTATATAGGAAACAGTCATACCAAGAGTGCTACCAACAAATGATATGACATTACAATTTGGAATGACAACAAAAGGAACTTACCGTTTCTTGTCTAATCATTCTAATTTGCTTCATACGTACGTACCTCTTTCTAATTTGAAAAGGCTTGAGTTGGCTTTTTCTCAGTCCCATAATGTTTTTTTTTTTTATCCTTGAAGATATATTATTATAACAAATATTATAATCACAACTTATATGGCCTTCTGCTATATAAGCATGATGAGTCTTCTGAGCAGTGAGCACATCGCATAGACCATTAGCCTATGCTTACTAAGAGATTCAGAAGCAGCTAATCAAGAGATATATCATTCAGGCGCTGCAGCTGAGAGTAATGGGTCAGAAGCGGGATGTAATTATTGTGGTGGCCGTGGCCATGCTATGCTCTTTATCGCTGGCCTTTGCAGTTGAAACGATGGCAAGCTTCACACAGGCTTATGTTCGTATGTTCTAATTACTTTTTGCTTTTCATGAAATATAGAACATATAAAGAGAGGGAGAAATCAATATTATTCAAATGTATTTGCATGCAGCTTCTGCTTGCTTTGATCGCACAGACAAAGGTACACTGATTGCCGGATTTGGAAATTCAATGTGGAATAGAGATCTTTGTGGGCAGAAGCTGAAGGTAACTTGTATTGATGAGAATCGTGAAAACTGTAAGAGCTCCTCAGTGATAGTCACTCTTGTGGATCATTGCGAGGGCTGCGCTGACTCCATCACTCTCTCAGAAGATGCTTTTGATGTTATAGCTAACAAAGATGCTGGAAATGTTAAAGTGGAATATGAGCTGTAAGATTTTGGCTCTTTAATATTTACTTACTCTGATCTTCTTTTTTCTGGCGCTTTTTTGAACAAAATTTTCTGAAAGTTATTTATTATAGGCTTTTTTAAAAAAAAATTCTATTCGGTACTGTATAATTTTTTTATTAAGTTCTCTATCTATGGTTCGCAGAGTCTCTGGTTGATCAATTTTCTCAAGCGCAGAGGAGGAATAATGAAGAAGGAATAAAGTTTACCTTGCAAGGATATATAACTACCTTAAATTAATGTCCCTTTGTATCTTTGTGTGTTGGATTTTTGTTTGTAATTTTCGTTTTATTTGTGGGGAATGTTTAAATATGAAATGTCAAAATTTATTTGTGAGTAGACCATATAAAAAACTTCTTTTTATTGTAGCATTCCTAATTTAAGTGCTAATATGGAAGAACCGTCAAATACAGAAACTAAAAATTTCTTTGAATTACTATATACTACTCAAATGCTAATTCTAGATGGCTGCAAAACTCATTCAGAATTATCAGTTGATGTTAGGATGCTAAGTATCAAAATTGAATATAATATTTTTTATGATTGTGTTAATGATTTCATTAGTCTTCTCAAGAAAATAAATATAACGGATAATTTAATCCCTACAAATTTCTATCGAACAAAAAAATTAATATCAAAGTTGGGTCTCACTACTATAAAAATTGATTGTTACATAAATAAATGTATATTATACTACAAGGATGACGTGATAGAAGTTTATTATCACACCTGCAATGTGCCTCAGTTTAAGCCAAATTTAAGAAAACAACGTCATCAAAATAAACATATTTCATATTTCCATTTATTTTATTTATCGATTATTCTAAGACTTCAGCGGCTTTACGCATCAATGAGTTCAACATGTCATATAAGATATCATAAGGAGATATTAGCAAACAGTGGTGTTTTTTATCATTCATCATATGTTGAAACATATAAACATTTTGATCAAATACATATATACTTTACTTGCTGCTGAGCCTCATAACATAAAATTGGGATTATTTGTTAATGATTTTATTTCATATAAATAGGAAGCTTCATTGTACTCTTATTGGTCAGTTATACTACTAACATCATATAACCTTCCATCAAAGATTTGTATGACTAATACATACATATTCTTAACACTAATAATATATGTGTTGAAACTCGTTCAATGAGAATTAGGATGTTAAGCCTAATTAAATGTCCCAAGGCTAACCAAGAGGGGGGGGTGAATTGGTATTTAAAAAATTTTAACCCTCTTTTAAAATTATTTGAAACTAAAACTTTAGTTAATGAGTTTTTCTAGAAAAAGTTTTTCAACCACAAAGTTTTTAATCACAAAAAGTAAATAAGCAGCAGAAAATAAATGACACCAGATTTATAGTGGTTCGGTCAAAACCAAACCTACATCCACTCCCCAGAGGCACCCTTTGAGTATTGCACTAATACCAAACAGTGACTCTCCTTTAGCACCCACAGCAAGGCGGAGAAGCCTTTACAAACTCTTTTCACCACTACCCGGTGCGGCAGAGAACCGTCGTCCTTTCACACTCCCCCAATGTCGGTAGAGAACCGTTCGTCCTTTCACACTATCCCAAGTGTTGGCAAAGTACCATCGTCCTTTCACACTATCACCAGTATTGGCAGAGTACCGTCATCCTTTCACACCCTCCAAGTGCGGGCAGAGAACCCTTCGTCCTTTCACACCCTCCAAGTGTGGGCAGAGAACTCTCGGCTGTTCACACCATCCAAGTGTCGGCAGAGAACCGGATCTTCTTCCAAGATCTTCTTCACAAGTCCAATCTAAAAGAAAAGAGAGAAGAGTGAAGTAATCTCAAACTTGAAAGTGGAAACACTTACCCTTGAGTACCAAGTGAAACCTTCACGCTCCAACGGCAAGAAATCTCCTTCAAATGCTCTCTCAAACTCTCTCCTTAACTCTCTTCTCACTAGGCACGAAGATCAATGACAAAAAAAGATTAAGTTCCAGTTTAGAAAGGCCTATTTATAGAAAAGACAAGAAAAATCATCTAAAAACGGCAGATTTCAAGTTATGTTGAACATGATCATCCCGTACGATCAAAAATTGTCCCGGACGATTTTACTTAAAAGCTTTGAAACGAACCTGTTTGCATATGTGTACGAGATAATTTCGTACACGCTAATCGTCTGTACGAACTAGGTTCGTCCAGACGAACAGTTATCATAAGGTCGGTTCCAAAAACTTCAGAACTGACTCACGAAACTGTCTTAAGTCGGTTTGATCGTCTGTACGAAATTGCGATCGTCTGGACGAAATTCGTCCAGAGAGCAAATCGTCCTGACGATAATTAATTTCGTTTGGGACAAAATTCTTACAGAGAGCAAATCGTCCCGACGATAATTAATTTTGTCCCGTACAAACATGACTTAGAAAATTTTCCTTGGGCAGTTTCTGTTCATTCCATGTGCTCTTATTGAGAGATAACTGATTGATCGTCCCGTACGATCCGATATCGTCCCGTACGATCAGTACAAATTTTTATGTTCTCCTTAAGTTTGTGTGTATGTTTTTATTCACTCAATTACAATCACTCCCTCTCAATTCAAATGATAATTTTAAGCTTCAAAAGCCAAAAGGATTTCTTACTGAATTTGATTTTAAGACTTCGTGTTTGAGAGTTTGATTCATCTGAAATGTTAGTACACACAAGAGCAAATATAAATCTTCTAAAATTGTTAGGAGATAACTACACATTTGAACAATAATATTTGTAATCATCAAAACTATACAAGTTGCAAGAATGTAAAACATGCAAATAGCAACTATCTGAACAATCCCCCCCCCCCTTTTTGATGATGGCAAAATAATCATTGTTTGTATGATTTCAATTTAAAAAATCTCCTAAACTCCCCCTGAATTGATGTATACATTAAAATAAGGAAGCATTTTGAACTAAAGAACACAATTTTTATTTTTCAAAATTTTTAAAATAAACAAACAAACAAAAAATTACAAAAATAAAAATACAAAACAATACTAATAACACAAGGCAAATAACATTAAACCCAAAAACAAAAATACAAGACAATACTAATAACACAAGGCAAATGACACAAAACCAAAATACAATCATACAAACACAATAATTTCTCCCCCTTTTTTACAACAACAAAAAGTGAAGAAAAAATAGACAAGAAATGTAAGTAATTATATGAAATCCATTTGAAAATTTAATCTAAAAAGTGATTGACATAAGGTATGCAAATTAAAACTAATAACATTAGGTAAATCATAGGAATTCAAAGAATTTAAGAAGTGATATAACATTGTAAGTAAGAAGAATTTATCAAAGACATGATTCAATTTAGACATTTGAGATAAAGAAAATAATTACAAGAGAGATGAATAAAAATTGTATATTTCAAAGTTCAATAGAAATATAAATGAACATAAGATCAATTTGAATTAAGAGATTGAAATAATCTGGAAAGAAGAGAATTATCACATGTGACGCTTTGCGCATCTTTTTCAAGTATTTGGCACATTTTTGTGCATCTTTTTACATTGAGCTTATTTTGTGCCTCTTTTTAACATTTACAAACTTTTTGCGCATTCCTTTTGATTTTTGTACATTTGTATAATTTTCAAGAGTAATTGATACTAATTCTTTCCAAGATCAATAATCTAAAATTTCAAATTTTTCTAAGTGCATAAATATCACTTGAACAAAGAAATATAAAATAAGAAAATATCTAAATTGCAATAATAATATTAAATTTAATGTAGTCTAAATGAAAAGACATGAAATTAAAAATTCTAATTATAACAAGTTATAAACAAATTTTAAATTTAGAAAGACTAGATTTTCTAATGAAATTAATCTCAAATTACAATCTAATTTAAGCACAATTAAGATTAAAAAGACTAATGAAATTCATAAAGACTAAACACATTTCAAAAACAAATAATACTAAAGCAAAACACAACAACATATATTGATATTAATAAAAGGATTACATGATCAATTTATAATATCAATACAACTAGAAAGGAAAATACATAGAACTCTAAAAACAAATATATAACTAAAGAAAAGATACATGAAACCATCTAGTACTCAAACATATATCACCCTAATTTTGAGGAGGAGACCATAGTTGATCTAGAATTCAAAAGGATTAGAAAGAGATGTTTGAAAGTGTGAATGTTGAGTTAGAAAGCCTTCTAATTTAAAGAAAAACGATCTGTTCGTACCGGACAAAATCGTTCATCCTGGACGAAATTTTAAGTTCGTCGGGACGAAACCATTTCGTACAGACGATCAAATACGTCCAAAATGAAACAGCTTTTCGTAATCAACACAACTTACGATGCGTCCTTTTGTACAGACGTTTGACTTGACCGATCGTCCAGACAAAAATAATTTCGTATAGACGATCATTTTCATGACAGTTTTAAAACTGTCCCTCACAAAGAACAGACATGTTTTCGTCCAGACGAACTTCAAGTTCGTACAGACGAAGTTCATTAAAAACTACCTTATCCACTCAACCGTTTTCTCGTTTTCCTGCACAATTTTAAAAAGAAAGTTCGTCCCGGACGATCTGAGAATCGTATAGATGAAATAAATTAAAAACTGAAAAAACTACACGAATCAGTTTTAAAATCTGACAATTTCACGCATTCCAACACATTATCCCGTACGAAAAATTTTCATCCCGGACGATCAACACACAAAACACAATGAACAACAAAAATGTACAGACTCTAAATAAAAATCACTAAAAAACAAACAAAAATAAAAAAAAATCACAAAAACATAAACTAAGAAAACAAACATCAATGTTGCAAAAACATTTTTATTTAAGCATTTAAATCAATCACACCAAGCTTTGTTCTTAATGCACTAAAAGTAACAAAGGCTAAATATTTTGTAAAAATATCTGCAAGTTGATTTTCAGTAGAAACATGTGTAAGTTCAATTTCACTTTTTGAAACATGATCTCTTATGAAATGATGCCTTATGTCAATATGTTTGATTCTTGAATGTTGAATAGGATTTTTAGAAATGCAAATAGCACTAGTGTTATCACAATAAATTGGAATAGTGCCTATTGTTAATCCTAAGTCAATCAACTATTGTTTCAACCAAAGTACTTGTACCACACAACTTCCTAATGCAATGTATTCAGCGTCTGCAGTAGATAGGGCAACTGAGTTTTGTTTTCTACTGGACCATGACACTAAAGAGTTTCCTATAAACTAACATGTACCATAAGTGCTTTTTCTATCCACCCTATAACCTGCAAAGTCAGAATCTGAATAACCAATTATTTCAAAGGAAGTGTTAAACTTATGATATCAAATTCCTAAGTTTTGAGTTCCTAACAGATATCTTAAAATTCTTTTCATTGCTGTCAAATGTGATTCTTTTGGATCTGATTGAAATCTAGCACATAAACAAACACTAAAAATGATATCGGGTCGGCTAGCAGTCAAGTAAACGAAAGATCCAATTATCCCTCTAAATTTCTTTTGATCAACAGATTTTCCCTTAGGGTCCTTATCCAACTGAACTGAGGAACTCATTGGTATACTAACAGGTTTAGCATTGTCCATTTCATACTTTTTGAGGATGTCCTTAAGATATTTAGATTGACTAAGAAAAGTACCCTCCTCATTTTGCTTAATGCTAAAGCCTAGAAAGTAACTTAAATCTTCCATTAAACTCATTTCAAATTCACTACTCATTATTTTAGAAAATTCATCACAAAGATTTTTATTTGAAGATCCAAAAATGATACCATCCACATAAATTTGAGCAATGAGTACGTCTTTTCCAAATTTTTTTAAAAAGAGAGTTGTATCCACACTTCCATTTTCAAATGATCTTTCAAGTAAGAAAGTGCTCAACCTCTCATACCACGTCTTAGGTGCCTGTTTTAATCCATACAATGCCTTTTTCAACTTAAAAATATGATTTGGGTATTTAAAATTTTCAAATCCAGGTGGTTGTTCAACATAAACATCTTCTTGAATTACCCCATTTAAAAAGGCACTTTTAACATCCATTTGAAACAATTTAAATCCTCTAAAACAGGCAAAGGCTAACAAAACCCTAATTGCTTCAAGTCTAGCTACAAGGTCAAAAGTCTCCTCAAAATCAATCCCTTCAATTTGATTATACCCCTTAGCAACTAATCTAGCCTTATTCCTAATGACTACTCCCGAGTCATTCATTTTATTTTTGAAAATCCACTTAGTTCCAACTACACTTTGATCCTTTGGCCTTGATGTTAATTCCTATACTTTATTTCTCACAAATTGATTCAATTCTTCTTGCATGGCCAAAATCCAAAATTCATCCAATAATGCTTGATCAATATTAGTGGGTTCAATTGTTGAAATGAAGGCTGAATGATTGACTTCTTTGCTTAATCCATGCCTAGTCCTTACACCCTCATTAGGTACACCAATTATCAACTCATTTGGGTAGTTTTTAGAAAATCTCAAATCTCTAGGCAAAGGGTTTTCTATCTCCAAAGTTTCTTCCAAATTTTCTTCCAATCCTTCTTCCAAATTTATCTTTTTAATCTTTTGGGAGTTATCCTCAATTTCATCTTCTTCAATTTTTGGCTTTTTAAAATTTTCAATTTCATCAAAAACAACATGTGTGGTCTCTTCAATTTTTAAAGTTCTTTTATTGAACACTCTAAAAGATTTTTCAACACTTGAGTATCCAACAAAAATTCCCTCATCTGATTTTGGATCAAATTTTCTTAAGGCAAATTTCTCATTATTATGAATGAACACCTTGCATCCAAAAACATACAAATGACTCAAATTTGGTGTTCTACCTTTTAACAATTCATAGGGTGTTTTATTTAATTTTGATCTCACAATCGCCCTATTCAGAACATAACATGCAGTGCTAACCGTCTCAGCCCAAAAATATTTTGGAAGTGAGTATTCTGCCAACATTGCTCGGGCGGTTTCTATTAATGTTCTGTTTTTCCTTTCGACTACCCCATTCTGTTGAGGAGTTCTAGGTGTAGAAAAGTTGTGATCAATTCCATTTTTTTTACAAAAATCTTCAAAATGTTCATTTTTAAATTCTCCTCCATGATCACTTTGAATATTTATGATTTCACACCCAAGTTTTCTTTGAATCCAAGTTGCAAAGTTTCTAAATTCCTCAAATGATTCACTCTTATGAAATAAAAATCTAACCCAAGTAAATCTCGTGTAATCATCCACAATAACAAATCCATATATCTTTCCTCCTAGACTTACTGTTCCAACTAGTCCAAAAAGATCCATATGTAAAATTTCCAAAGGTTTACTTATTCTAAGATCCTTATTGGTTTGAAAAGATGACTTCGCTTGTTTTCCTAATTGACATGCATCACAAAGGCGGTCCTTAGTAAAGTCTAGTTTTGGTATTCCTCTCACTAAGTCTTTTTGGGTAATTCTCCTAAGATTTTTCATGCTAGAGTGACAAAGTCTCCTATGCCAAAGCCATGACTCATCAGATACAGTTTTCAAACAAAAAGTAGTAGGAGAATGTAAGCAATTCAAATCTAGCATATAGACATTGTTTATCCTTTTTCCATCTAAAACATCTTTACTATTAAGGCTTAATATGCAGCTAGTAGGAAAAAATTTGACATAATATCCTTTATCACATAGCTGACTAATACTTAACAAGTTATGCTTTAAGCCTTCTACCAATAGCACATTTTCAATGAAAACGTTATTAATATTACCAATTATACCTGGCCCAATCACCTTCTTTATGGGTTATCTCCAAGTGTAACATTGCCTCCACTCCTGGCTTCTAGCGAAATGAATTGTGTTGAATCTCCAGTCATATGCTTTGAATATTCGCTATCCAGGTACCATATGCTCTCATGAGGCCTGAGAGCCATCCTGCAAAAATATCAAACGTTAGACCTGGGAACCCAAACAAGTTTGGGTTCACCTTTTGACAATTTATAAAAAGATGCATGTATGATATGTCTAGGGTTATGCATCTTAGATTTTCACACCATATAATTTTTCATCCTCGAAGTACAGGTGTGACCTATATGACCAATCAATCCACAAATATTGCATTTAACATTAGGAAAGGGTTTCCTAAGTCTTCTACCATTCATTTGATTTTTTAGGGATTTCATAAATTTAGGATACAAAATTGGATTAGTGAAATCTTCAAGTTTTGGAGGTATCCTATTATCCTCGAGAGCTTTTATCTTCAAAATATAATATGAATTCATATCTTCCAAGATCCGATTTGTATAATTTGATCTATAAAGTTTGCTCTCCAATTCATCCTTAAAAATTTTAAAATCTTTCTCAAGTTTTTCAAAGGATGATTTATAATATTCAAGGTTCTTATTCTAGTCATCAAACTCATCAAGTAATTTCATGTGATTGTTATCAATTAAAGCATGATCATTCCTAAGAATTTCATGTTCCTTTTTAAGATTTTCCAATTCCAAACAAAGGCTAGCATGCAATTTCTTTGTCTTCCTATATGCTTCATGCATGTGTTTAGAAACTTCAAAAAGTTCATCATATGTTAAGTCACATACCTCTTCTTGATCTGAATGATCAAGTATGTCGGCCATTAAGCACAAATTAGTGACTTCCTCTTCTTTCTCTGTTTCCGATGAATCTAAAGCTGAGTCCGCCCAAAAAGCTCTTTGAAACTTCTTTTTGCCCTTTTTCACAAATGGTTTCTCCTTTACTTTCTCCTTGCTAGGATTGGCTTTAAGTAATGGACAATCAGTCTTAACATGTCCAGGTTTCCTGCATTCATAGCAAATAATTTCATTAGAAAATTTTGCATTTCTATTGAATTTACCTCTATTCCATTGTTGGCGTCTCTTTTGCTTTCTCTTCAGAAAGTTTCTGAATTATCTTATCATTAAAGCAATGTCATCTTCATCCTCAAGTTGTGAATTCTCACTCTCAAACTCTTCCATATTCAATGCAATGTTCTTCTCCCTTTGAGGTTCACCTGCATCAATCTTTCTTTAACTAACTCCTTGCTCGTAAGCAATTAGCGAACCAAGAAGATTGTCAATGGAATATATGTTTAAAGTTTTAGACTCTGCAATTGCAGTAATTTTAGCATCATAAGCAGTAGGCAAGCATCTCAAAATTTTATTAACCATTTCAGCATTAGTTAACTCCCTACCTAAAGCATGCAAAGAGGTGACAATTTGTGTGAATCTTGTGTACATTTCAGAAATTGATTCATTTGGTTTAATGCAAAACAATTCATAATCATGCAACAAGATATTAAGTCTAGATTGTTTAACCTCATTTGTCCCCTCATATGTAATACAAAGTCTATCCCATATGTCCTTTCCACTTTTGCAAGTAGAAACCCGCATGTAGTCTTCAAATTTTAAAGCACAAAAGAAACTATTTAAGCATTTGGCATTAAGTTGTGCTAAGTCACGTTCTTCTACTGTCCAGTCCGTAAAAGGTGTTTCAACTCTAATTCCATCAACTAGTCTAGTTGGTTTTGTATATCCTTCTTGAACTAAAATCCACATGCGATAATCAAGTGACTGTAAAAATATAGACATGCGTGTTTTTCAAAAATCAAAAGGAATATTTTCAAACAGTGGAGGTCTAGTTATAGAATAACCCTCAGGTGTATTTCTGTTTCCAAATGTAGCTATCTACGTTAATCAAAAAGTAGTCTAAACTTATGATTTTGAAACAAAGATCTGATACCACTTGTTGAAACTCGTTCAATGAGAATTAGGATGTTAAGCCTAATTAAATATCCCAAGGCTAACCAAGAGGGGGGTGAATTGGTACTTAAAAATTTTTAACCCTCTTTTAAAATTATTAGAAACTAAAACTTTAGTTAAGGAGTTTTTCTAGAAAAGTTTTTCAACCACAAAGTTTTTAATCACAAAAAGTCAATAAGCAGTGGAAAATAAATGACACCAGATTTATAGTGGTTCGGTCAAAACCAGACCTACATCCACTCCTCAGAGGCACCCTCTGAGTATTGCACTAATACCAAATAGTGACTCTCTTTTAGCACCCACAGCAAGGCGGAGAAGCCTTTACAAACTCTTTTCACCACTACCCGGTGTGATAGAGAACCGTCGTCCTTTCACACTCCCTCGATATCAGCAGAGAACTGTTTGTCCTTTCACACTATCCCAAGTGTTGGCAGAGTACCGTCGTCCTTTCACACTATCACCAGTGTTGGCAGAGTACTGTCATCCTTTCACACCCTCCAAGTGCGGGCAGAGAACCCTTCATCCTTTCACATCCTCCAAGTGTGGGCAGAGAACCCTCGGTTGTTCACACCCTCCAAGTGTCGGCAGAGAACTGGATCTTTTTCCAAGATCTTCTTCACAAGTCCAATCTAAAAGAAAAGAGAGAGGAGTGAAGTAATCTCAAACTTGAAAGTGGAAACACTTACCCTTGAGTACCAAGTGAAACCTTCACGCTCCAACGGCAAGAAATCTCCTTCAAATGCTCTCTCAAACTCTCTCCTTATCTCTCTTCTTAATAGGCACAAAGATCAATGACCAAAAAGATTAAGTTTCAGTTTAGAAAGGCCAATTTATAGAAGAGACAAGAAAAACCATCTAAAAATGGCAGCTTTCAAGTTATGTTGAACATGATCGTCCCGTACGATCAAAAATCGTTCTAGACAATTTTACTTAATAGCTTTGAAATGAACCTGTTTGCATATGTGTACGAGATAATTTCGTACACGCTAATCATCTGTACGAACTAGGTTCGTCCAGACGAACAGTTATCATAAGGTCGGTTCCGAAATCTTCAGAACCGACTCACGAAAGTGTCTTAAGTTGGTTTGATCGTCTGTACGAAATTATGATCGTCTGGACGAAATTCGTCCAGAGAGCAAATCATCCTGACGATAATTAATTTTGTTTGGGACGAAATTCTTACAGAGAGCAAATCGTCCCTACGATAATTAATTTCGTCCCGTACGAACATGACTTAGAAAATTTTCCTTGGGCAGTTTCTGTCCGTTCCATGTGCTCTTATTGAGAGATAACTGACTGATCGTCCCGTACGATCCGATATCGTCCCGTACGATCAGTACAAATTTTTATGTTCTCCTTAAGTTTGTGTGTATGTTTTTATTCACTCAATTACAATCACTCCCTCTCAATTCAAATGATAATTTTAAGCTTTAAAAACCAAAAGTATTTCTTGCTGAATTTAATTTGAAGACTTCGTGTTTGAGAGTTTGATTCATCTGAAATGTTAGTACACACAAGAGCAAATACAAATCTTCTAAAATTGTTAGGAGATAACTACACATTGAACAATAATATTTGGAATAATCAAAACTATACAAGTTGCAAGAATGTAAAACATGCAAATAGCAATTATCTTAACAATATGGACCACATAATTTAAAAGTAAAAAAAATTATATTTTTTGGTAACTATTAATTGATGATCTATAATTCTTTTGGGAAGAAGGTGTTCTCACATATGACATGTTAACTAAACAAAATTTTCTCCTTAGAGCTATATTATTTTAATCATTAGTAGTTTTTCAGCTTATAGTATATTATCTTGTCGAAGCATGGTAAGAAATTTAGCTTGGCCTTACTGCATGGAGTATACTAGATAATAAAGTATTTGTTAAAAATAGAGTTGAGAGGTCACCTCCTCCACTTAGATTAAGTGGTGATGACATACTACAAAGACTTTTTGATATTTCATTAATTTTTTATTTTCTAACATTATCAGAGTATAAATTTCTATGATATGACGTACAATATAATTGGATTAAAAAAAGTATTTTTTTAGATATTATCATATTGGAGAATAAATTTGATAAGGTATAACCTAGATTTTATGCACAGTGAGAAGAACTTTCTTAATAATATTTTTAATACAATTATGGATATTAAAGATGTTTAATTAAAAAGTATTAAAATTTTAAAAAAGATTAATATGTCGGATAGTTTCTTTTATTTGGCTTTAATTATCTTGAAACATAAGCTATCACTCGACCATGCTGTATCAAAATACATCCCAAATCTCTCAGTGAAGCATCACTAAATACCTGAAATCCTTTTATATCGTAAGGATGAGCTAAAATTAGAGCAGAAGTCAAACAATCCTTCAATCTCTAAAAACTAGCCTCATACTCTAGTGTCCAGACAAAAGCTACCGAAAATGGTTGGGCTGTTATTTGACATTGGTCAATAGCCGGGTGGTGATCCGACGATAGTTTGGTCGATGTCTGGCGGTGTTCGCCTACCGGGTGGCAGTCCAAAGGCGATCAGTTGTCGGGCAATGGTTTGATGACGGTCGGCCAGAAGTCCTGCGGCAGCCAACGGCAGGGTGGTAGTCCGGCGATAGTTGGCGATCAGGCGATGGTCTGACGATGGTGGAGCTGAAGTTTTCTAGTGGTTGCGCAGAACTTTGACGGGGGAAGAAAGCCAAGCGGTGGTCCAACAGCAGTAGTGGGTTCACCGATGGTGGTGCTGGAGCTCTTGAAGCTTAAGAGCTCTCTTAAGTTTTTAGTTAAAGGTCCCCTTCAAGTAGAGAGTGTGGGTTTATTTATAGATTTTCATGAGTGGCACACCTCATAAATATAGAGAAGATCTGATACAGGTTTGATGTGCTCCATCTGATGGCTCGTATTGATTCCCCTGATCATTAAGAGTTTTTTAACTGCTCTAAGGTGCCTTAACGATGTTGGAATTCAGTGATCTTGGGATCATTGGATTCATCTCGCCAAGCCACTCGTTTTGACTATAAGCATGTCATATTTGGATATCATTTTATCATCCAAATAATACTTTGATCCTTCCAAATGTGGTTCAAGCCCTCAATTTGGACCTGTTTGGGCTCTGGTTGGACCGATTTTAGTTGCGTTGGGTTCGTCTCTTTGAGATGTTCAGTTTGTCTATAAGTTTGCTGAAATTTGAATTTAGATGATCCCAAATTTAGTTCTAAAAGATTTTAACTTGAATACGCCTCGAGATTCATGCTCGATCAAAGTAATTTTTGGTGACGTATCAATTGCCCCACTATGTTTTGACATCGAATCTTGTAGTGTCTAAAAATATATCTATGATTTTAGCATTTTATGAAGTCAGAACATTAATCAAAGTAAAAAAATTTCAAAAAAGTTTACTCCCAAATGTTTCAAATAGCTCAAAACTTGTCATAAAAACTCTTTTAAGCTGCAAAAGAGTCAAAATTGAGTCCGGAACATCATAAAATGGTTCCGTAGACCATAAAAAAGTTCGAATCAAACTTCTTGTGAAAAATTTATCCATATAAATGTATACATATATAATTAATTACTTACAAAACTAACTAATTAATTAATATTAATTATAAATAAGAAATATCTGTTTTAATTAATTTATATACACATTATTGTTATAACAATTTAATTATAATTTATTTATTTAAAAGAAGTCATCTAAGGAAGGTGGCTATAATAGCCGCCTCTTTTAAGGCGGAATTTTTTTAATAAAATAATTTGATTAATTAAATTCTTAATTGAAAAATATTATTTTTGGCTCCAAAAATTTTAAAAATATTTCAAAAATGATAGAAAAAATCTAAATTTTCTTCTTGAAAGAAAACACTTAATTTCTTGTATATTTATTTTATTTTTAAATAAAATTGCTCTTAGTTTATTTCCTTTTTCATTTTTTAAATAATAACAAGTTATTTAATATTTTGTCATTAAAAAAATCCAAGAATTAATTAAAATTTATAAATTAATCCTCCAAACCTCCATTAAAAAACTATAAGTACACCCCTTAGGGTTTACGGAGAAGACACTACTTTTCTTAGCTGGACCAAATATTTCTCCTACAATTTTAGGAGAAATCGGACAGATAAAAATTAGAAAAAAAAAAATTTGTGATGGCGATCAAGACCTGATACTCTTACATAGCCTCCAGTTCACTCTAGTGAGGGAAGAACTGTTCGTCAAGAATTTAAATAGCGAAAGCGACAATCAAGGCCAGGTACTCTTATGCAGGCTCCATTTCACTCTCATTTGGGAAAAAACTATTCGGCAAGAGTAGTTTAAATACTAATACGGGCGATCGAAGCCCGATACTCTTACACAGGATCCAGTTTACTCCTGGTGTGGGGAAAACTGTCCTGTAAGAGTTTAAATGCTCGTTGTAGAGGAGATCAAATCTCAAAACTCCTACGTAGGTTTCAATTCACTCCCAATGGGGGAAAAGTTATCTGGCAAGAGTCTAAATACTAGCACTAGAGGCGATCGAGACCCGGTACTCTTACACAGGCTCCAGTTCACTCCCATTAGAGGAAAAACTATCCGGCAAGAAAATAAATACCGAAGACAGAGGTGATCGAAACTCGATACTCTTATGTAGGTTTTAGTTCACTCCTATTAGGGGAAAAATGTCTAGTAAGTGACTAAATATCGATGGCGGAGGTGATCAAGACCACGTACTCTTACATAGGCTCCAATTCACTCATATTGGGGGAAAATTATCCTGCAATATTCTAAATGCCAGAGGTGAAAGCGATCGAGACCTAGTGGCTGCACGTTTCACCTATTAGGAAACTAATATTACCAGCCAGAGGTGATGGTACCCTAAGCAACACCCAAAAAGATAGTTCTGGCTAATCTAACAGAAGGCGAGTTTTAAAGAACTCAAAGAATCTTCCAGGCATATTCTTTCTCCCTTCTTTTCTCTTTATTATGCTCGCCACATTAATCTTCAAGCATTATCCATTCGTTTAGGTTTGCCCCTTGAGATAGTACACCACTAAATATGATAGAAGCTATTACTTCTACCTATGAAGTGGTTGAGTCGGTGCTAGCTGCTAAGGCTACAGAGGTCGACGAGTGTAATAGATTGATGTTAACCTATATCGTAGAGGGCGAGAGAATCCACCCAAGATATTATATATATTTGAGATTATTTATCAAATCATTTCATTTTTTTTAGAGAAGCAAAAAAGCTTTATAAACTTATAAAGCAAATGGAAAAAGCCTAGAAAGAACAAGCTAAAGATTCCTTCTTCAACAAATCAACAAAAGAAGGAACCTTATCTAGAATGAGATCTCCCCACCAGAACTCAAAAAAAACCCCCAAAGTTAGCACATAAGTCAGCTAACTTATTACAATCTCTCTTAATGCAATTGAATATAACAAATTTGAAATCATCTATAAAGGAATAAGAGATGTCCCGATGGATTACTAGTTTGCCAAAAGCTGCTATCAATCTACCTTTGTGGTCTCTAACAATTCCTCCAATGCCTCCTTTGTAAGTTAATAGAAGTGTTGCATCAACATTAACATTTATCCAATCGGGTGGAGGAGAGTACCAACGATCATTCAACATCGTTAGCTGATTAGTACTCAACCGGCCCGTCGAATTAAAATTAGGAATATAAGAAGTTCCAGTTTAGTTTAATGCCTCGGCTGCAATGTACACCGCACTCCTTGCATTTTTCCCGTGAACAATTTCATTTCTATCTTTCCAGGTGAAGAAAATTGCATTGCAAAACAAGTTGTGTAAGAAATCATTATGAGATTCCAACCATTTATAAACCTCTTCTTTAGAATGTAAGACCGGAATAGCAAATCCCCATTTATTTAGAAGCTGAATCACTTCTTTGATCTTTGAACAATTACAGACCACATGATCTAAAATTTCCTCCTCATTACACCCTCTTGGACATTGATCATACCTTTGAAGTCTTCTATAAAGTAAGATAGAGTTTGTAGGCCATTTGGTTAAGCTTTTGTCCAGAATCCATATATCTTCAAGTACCTCCACCGATTTCCCATTAACTAATTCCCATCTCATAATTGGTTTGAGATATTATCCATCGTTTTTCATTATCTTCCATGTCACCGAACCAACATTATTCCTATTTCCAGACCTCCAATAGGAACCATATTTCGAGTAAATGATTTTATGCAATAATGATTCCTTATCCTTCATGAACCTCCAAGCTATTTTGGCTCTTAGTGGACCAACTTTTTTGGAACAAGAATGTAGCCCTCTACCTCCCATAAGAGTTGATTCACATAGTTTATCACAACAAACATAGTGCAGCCCATGAGCATTATTCATCTTATTCCAAATAAACAACCGACATAATTTTTCAATTTCTTCAAGAATGGCTTTAGGAATAAAAGATATAGTAGAATGAAAAGAAGGTAGAGAGAGGATTACCGATTTAACTAAGGTAATCTTGCCCGACAAAGATAAGAACTTCGATCCCCAGCTATTCAGCTTCAAAAGGATTTTGTCTAAAATGAATTAAAAATCCATTTTAGAGAGTTTCCTTAGCGCCAATTTAGCACCAAGATAATTGAATTCCTTGACTTCTTTGTACCCACAATTCCTTTAATCTTCCTTCTCTTCCTTCGATTGGTATTTTTCCCAAAGAGAATTCCATACTTGCTAGTATTGATGATGGTTTGCCCGGTCCAGCTACCATACTTCTTAATAATGGATTTTATAGTCTTCACATTACTGATTTTTGCTTCTGCAAATAAAATTACATCATCTGCATAAAGCAAATATGTAATCCTAGGACTGTTATGGCTCACCCGAACACCAAATGATTCCTTACCAATAATAGTGTTTGAAACGAGCTGAGAACAAAGGATAAATAGATAAGGAGACAAGGGACAACCTTGTCTAAGCCCACATTTAGCATTAATCCAGTTAGAAGGTTTCCCATTGATCAAAATAGAAAAGGTTGGATTTATAACACATTCCATTATGAGTTTTGAGAAAAAACTAGGAAACCCAAAGTATTCCAATATTTTATTCAAAGAGGGCCACCCCCATCGAGTCATATGCTTGTTCCATGTCAAGCTTGATAGAGACAAGTCCTTTAGCAGCTTTAGCATGTTTGAACTTGTGAATAAGCTCATGGGAAATCAGAATGTGATCATGAATTGACCTTCCCTTGATAAAGGCAGCTTGTTCTAAAGAGATAAGCCTTGGAATAACTCCATTAAGCCTATTGAAAAGAACTTTAGCAATTACTTTATAGACCGTATTACATTGACTGATCGGTCTATAATTATTGGGAGATTTGGGATTGCTGATTTTCTAAATTAATACAATCAGTGTTTTTTTCCATTTTTCATTCATCCTTGCTGTAGAGAAAAACAGCTGAAATGCATTCCATACTTCCTTTTTGATGATTGACCAATAATGCATAAGAAAGGAGTAGGTTATTCCATCCTCACCTGGAGCAGAGAACCCTGCAGATTCTTTAATTTCCATTTCCACTTCCTCAATCATGAAATCTTTACTTAGCAGATTTTTATCTTCGATTCCCAACGTATGTTGATTCAGCGGCCATCCATAAAGCAAGCAACTTTTCTCACTCCATTTTTTCTTGAAGAATTGAATAAACACTTCTTCAATCTATTTATGCTCCTCTACTTCATTACCCTTATCATCTTTAATACATGTAATAAGATTAGAATTCTTCCTTGCACTGGCAGCCGAATGAAAGAACCATGTATTTTGATCTCCTTCCAAAATCCATCTAATTTTGGCACGTTGTCTCCACCAGGTATTGAAGCGAGCCAGAGTAGAATTTAACTCTTCAATTTTGTGTTTCAATAAGCAAATGTCATCAACAGATAACAAATCATCCTCAGCTTCTTTTATTTGGAGTTGTAAAATCTCCAATTTGAGAGACTCCTTCAATTGATTCAAGTTCTTTAATTTGGCCTTGCTCCAAAAGAAAAGAGCTTTCAGAGTTCTCTTCAATTTTTGATTGAGAATATTAGCTGCTGAGCCGTTAACATTCTTCTCCCAAGCTTTCTTAACTACAAGAAATGAAGCTAGCTATAAAATCCATATGTCTTCAAATTTGATAGTACTTTTAATTTTAGGAATGGATTCAAACATATTGAGGAGAATTGGACAATGGTCCGATGCAACCTGAGGAAGATGTTTCACAACCAAATTTTGATTGATATTAACAGCATTAGAATTGACAATCATTCTATCAAGCCTTTCCATGATCCGTTCCACCCCTTTTTTGTTGTTGCTCCAAGTGAACTTTGGTCCAACATAACCAAACTCAGGTATATCATTAGAGGTCATAAAATACCTCATATCTTTAGGCCCATTTGAAAACAGGAATCTCCTACCCCCTTTTTTGTCTTCTTTAGAGAGAAGACAATTGAAGTCACCACCAATTACCATAGGCCAATCAATGGATATGTGTTTTTCAAGACCACCCTAGAGTTCTCTTCTTTTATAAACATCTTTGCTGTCATATATGGTGGCTAACCTCCATTTACCCATTAGTGGAATATCCAAATATCCTATTATGAATTGAGGAGAATAATCAATCATACAAAAGGTAGCCAAATTGCTTTTCCACAATACTAGTATCCCTCCTGAAAGACCAGCCGAAGGAACAAAGCAGAAATCCCATCCAATATCAATAAATGTTTCAATTTCTTTGCTATCAATAGAGGCTAGTTTAGTTTCTAATAACCCAACAAAAAAGACATTATGATATTTAACCACTTCCTTTAGGTATAAAGAGGCTTTCTTCTTCCTAGCTCCTCTACAATTCAATAAAATGATAGAATTCATTTTTGGATCAGTGGGGATATCCTCCCCCCTTTCTCCTTGTCTTCTCCACTTGATCTTCTGCTTCTAGTCAGCAGCTTCGCTGGCCCCAGGTCTTTTAATTGCTTATTGCCTTTCTTCTTAACTGTAGTTGCTTCTTCTTCAGAAACTGTCAGTTCTGCTGATGTATTGTCAGATTTAATCATCACTTCTTCCAGAATAAGGGACTGGACTTCGTTAGTGATTTCACCTTCTTCAATAATTTCATTCAGTACATCAAATTTATTGTTGCAATCTTTAGTTATATTACCTGAAGAATTATTATCAAGTAATTCCACCATTTTATTGACGGAGTCCAATTTAGTAAGGCTGCTGTGTTCAGTTGTGGAAGTTGTTTTCACCTTATCACCTGATTCAATTTTTGAAGATTCAAGGCTTGTACCAGCATGCATCAGATGAAGCTTGCCATCCTTGTTTTTATTAGTTTCACAATTCCTAAGATAGATAACTTTCTCAGAAAATTTGTCCTGGTTATCTCTACCACCTTCTTTGGCCGCTTTAGAAAATTTTTTTCTTCTTATAGTCAACATGAATCCAAGGACCATACCCTTTCTCTGTATCTTCATTGGATTGTTGAACTTCTACAGCTGGCTGAGCTTCCTTTATGCCCTCCTCCAAATTGCTCTTACTGATTCTATTTTCCAATCTAGGATTGATTTGTTTGTTAACTGTTCCCTTCATTGAACATTCTTCATTTAAATCCCCAAGCTTTCCACAATTGAAACAAAACATGGGTAATCTCTCATACTTTATGCATTGATAAAACTTACCTAATTTGCCTTCCACCCAAACACCTAAGGGTAGCTTTTCATCAAGATTGATTCTCACACACACCCTTACAAATTCCCTCCTACTCTATTGGAACATGTTTCCATCAATCAAGTATGGAGTACCCACCATAGAAGCGATTCTACAAACATTCACCTCATCCCAACAATGAAGAGGGAGATTGGGCATATGGATCCATATAGGAGCAATAAGTCCTTTAAATGAAAACGGGGAGAAATCTGCTAACCACCTATCCATGCCCACGATATTGCCATTAACATACCAAGGACTTGTTGAAATAATTTCCTCCAAGGCTTCCGGGTTTTCAAAAGCACAAAGAACCCATCCTAAGCCCAATTAGGTTAAATGAAATTTCCCAAAAACTCCCCATTGCCTTCTCAATTCTAGGCTGATGATATGAAACGGGACATTATTACCAAACACTTTAATCACAAGAGCCTTCTACAATTTATTGGAGTTATCAATTTCTCTATCAGAGTTCAACTTTACCACACCATTTTCTTCAACAAAATTTGAACCAAAGTCCAAATCTGATACTTTAATGTTTGTTTTCTTCTTCCAAGCATTGTTCCCAGTATTTGAATTTCCATTGTTAGAACTTCCAGCATTCTTGTTGATATTGCAATTCCCCAAATCTCCATAAATACATTCTCTGACAGTGAATAGATTGCCTATAGATTTATTAGAATCTATCCTATTTTGATCAATAACAGCTGCAATTTTGCCTTCTGATTCCAGATCATTAGTAATCTAGATCTTCTCATTTGATCTCAGAACTTCTTTAGGAGCGATATTCTCATTTTCTGCAGCAATACCACAAGAAGGTGGTATGCACTTTAATGACTTACCTGAATTGGCCATCTGAGGTAACTGATTCAAAGCACAAACTCCTGTCTGTATATTACCAACATCATTCTCAATCAAGATGTTCTTACCTTTGCCCACACAATCAGATATCTTGTTAACAATCAATCCTCCTTCATTTATAACCAATGGACGTTCTTTGTTGAACCAGAATTTGTTATTCTTATCTCTTCTGTTTTCTCCGAAAGTAGGTGGTGACGAATTTGGATTGAAATGTGAAATCATTCTGGAAGATGTCAGGAGAGGTTTGAGGTTGTTTTCTCCTCCGGCAAGAGTTGGCCGGCGAACCTCCGACGCCATGGTCGAATTTACAGAAAACCCGGGCTGATGGAATTTGAAAATCGCTCAGTAACGGAAAAAAATGGAAAAAGGTCTCAGTAACGAAAAAAACGGAAATAACCCACAATTATCAAATCATTTCTTGAAGATAATAACTTGTATGGAAAAGGTCGAGAGAATCTACCCAGGATTTATGACCTATCTGAGATTGTATGTTAGAGCATTGCTCAATGATGTTAACCTATATGGAAGACATTGAGAGAATCCACTAAGGATATATGACCTATAAGATGTTGTATATCATAGTACTGCTCAATGATATTAATCTATATGGAAGAGGTCGATAGCATCCACCAAGGATGTATGACCCATCTAAGATTGTGTATTAGAGCACTGTTTGATGATGTTAACCTATATGGAAGAGGTTGAGAGAATCCACTAAGGATGTATGACTTATCTGATGTTATATATCAAAGCACTTCTCAATGACATTAACCAATATGAAAGAGATTGAGAAAATCCATCAAGGATGTATGACCTATCCAAGATTTTGTGTCAGAGCACTGCTCAATGACGTTAGCTTATATGGATAAGGTCCAATCGAATCCCCCTGGGATCAATTTTTCATTAATTAGGAGGGGGGGAAGCACCATTACTGAATTAAAGGTGCAGAATATTTTATCTTTATACCATTACTGTCTTTTTAAGGTCGAGATTAAAATCATGCCCAAAAAGTAGAAGTCCAACTAGGGACTATATAAAGCTTAAAATTTATTGAAAGCATCATTGCATCTACTAGAAGTTTTCTAATCACATGATATCATCTTAGATATTAAAGAGTTGGAGAAATCTTCTTGACCTCAACAGAAGTCAAGGTTGCCCCCCAATCCACATTTAATTCCTATAAAATTGATGTAGTAATAACTGATGATAAGATGTTGACACGAACTACCTTTTGAGGTTGGAGCAAAAATTACCCCCAATTGAGAACCACGTTCTCATAGACGACGTCAAACTATTACGGACTAGAATATTCATGGTGATAGAGTGAATAAACTTTTAGTCTTAGAGATGTATGTATATTAAGCACAAAAATAGAGAGAGAGATATATATATAGAGAGAGAAAAAAAATAACACCCGCTATTTTTTTGAAAGTTCAAAAGTCAAAAGAGTGAAAACCCATAGGGCCTAACCAAGGTGAAAAGTTTCCACTATTTTTGAGTGAATTACAAATGTTGACCCATCCCTTGACTTAGAGGTGATTAAATGACAATAGTTTGGAGTGTTATGCAAAGGTCTAGCGACTATTGGGTGTAAGTCTGATAGCATCTGGTCAGAAGTTCAACTAACAAGGAATGATCCGACGAAGGTCAGGCGAAGGTCAGACAATGCTTGACTATTGAGAGGAAGTTTAGAGGAAATCAACAATCCGGTGATGATCCAATAAAGGTCAGGTTGAAGTTCGACGGTGGTCGGTAGCAAGGTCGAAGTCCGACGGTAGTCGACGGCCTAATGGAAGTCCAACGATGATCGACGGTCGAGTGGAAGTTTGATGGAAGTCAGCTACTAATGGGTGTTCCAACAAAGGTCGGGCTAAAGTCAAGCAGCAATCAGTGGACGAGCAAAAGTCCAGCGATAGGGTGGAAGTCCAGTAATGGTCGAAGATCGGGCGGTGGTCCTGCGTTGGTCAGGCTAAAGTCTGATTGCCCATATAGAAGTTTAGCGGTGATCAGCAGTTAGGTGGTGGTCCGACGATGGTTGTGCTGAAGTTCAACAATGATCAGCGGCCCGATTGTGGTTCGATGACTATTAGGCTGAAGTTTGGATATGGACGGTGGCCAGGTGGAAGCCAGAGGTGGTCGGCGACTAGGTGGTGGTCCGACAAAGGTCAGGCTGAAGTCCGATGGAAGTCGATGACCAGGTGGAATTCCGGCGGCGATTGGCGACCGGGTGGTGTTCCGATCCGATGACTGTTAGGAGTAGGGGTCTATTTATAGATTTTCATGAGCAGCACATCTCATAAATATATAGAAGATACAAGGCACGTTCGGAGTGCTCCATTGGATGGCTCGTATTGATTCTCTTAATTATAGAGAGTTTTTTTAACTATTTATGTGCCTTCACGATGTCGGAATTTAGCGATCATGAATACTTTTTTTCTTGTTGAGCCTCTCCATTTGATTTTAAGCATGTCATATTTGGATATCATTTTGACATCCAAATAATGCTTTGATCATTACAAATGTGGTTTGGGCCTTCAATTTGGACCCATTTGGTCTCGGTATGGATTGATTTTGGTGTCATTAGGTTTATCTTTTTGAGATGTTCAGTTTGGCAATAAGTTTGTTGAAATTGGAGTTCAGATGATCCTGAATTTAATTTTGAAAGTTTCTAACTTAAATATATACCCCTCGAGATTCGTGCTCGATCAAAGTCATTTTTGGTGACGTATCAACTATATTTATTTAATTACACAAATAAATAAGTCGATTGATAAAAGTATTTATAATAATAATCATACTAATGAAAAATTAGAGTTGTTCACATAAAATTATATAAAAACAAAATTAATTTATTTACTTACAATAAATTGATTCTTGAACAGAACTCCTACCCCATCCTAACACCTATAAAAAAGAAAAACTCTTCAATAGCAAGGTTCTTGAAAGAAATTTTTTAAGTGAATAAATCAAGAAAAAATATTAGTTAATAAAAATAAATAATTTAAAAAATTAAAAATATAAAATAAATTTAAACACTTCTAGTCATCCCTAGGAGCCATTAATCACATTTGAAAAAAATTCAAGAGGTTTAGAGTTTATTTTGAACAAAAATAAGAAAACCTCTCTAAATAAACAATTAAATAATTCATTAAAATTATCAAACTTTTAAAATTCATAACTAATTATAAAAAAAATTAAATTGAACAAACAAAGGTATTTGACTCATCTTTGAGTGTAGTATTTATAAAAATATAAAACTTGTAGAATGAACTTAAAAAAAATTTAACTAATTGCAAAAAAACTCTAAATCATTCAAACTCAAATGCATTAGACTCATCTCAGGGTCTAGTATTAAAAAAAAAAAGGAAAATTTACAAAATTCAAAATAAATTTAGAGGTTAAATTCTGATCAAATTTAATTAATAAAATAATCAAGAAAAAATTCATAAATTTATTAAAATCTAAATAAAAGTTAGAATTTGATTAACTTATTGAACTAAATGAAATGCATAATAACAAACAAATAGAAATTCTACCCTCTGTATTAATAAAAATTTTAGGCTGCACTATCTCGAAGTGCGGGGCTATATGTCCTAAGGAGGCCTTATTCCTTGTGTCTATTTGTGATAATGTAAAAAATGAATTGATGAAATGTATTTATTAAAACACATAACTTAAATGAAAAATTAATGAATCAAATTTAACTAAGAATCGACACTCAATCAATGAAGTTTTTATGTTGTATTACCTTGAGCTGCAGGACTATGTGTTCTAAGTAGGCTTGGTCCTCGAGCCCATTATGACAATGCTACAAAGGAGTTGACAAGATGCAAACATTAAATTATAATTATTTTGAATAAAAAAATCTATAAACTAAATTAATTAAATTCACCAATAACCAATAATCAAACTTAAATAAATAGGTAATTTTCGGGTGACTTGACACACATGGTTATTAATTTACACTACAGGAAAAATGCCCTAAACCGGCGGTTCTAACCGGCGGTTTTAGGACCGCAGGTAGTACCGGCGGCACCACCGACGGTTTGGCCGTCGAATTTTAACGACGGCTGCACCGGTGATTTTGCAAATGTAAGCCGCCGGTAAGGGCGGCGGTCCCTAAACCGACGGTAAACCGCCGGATGTCAACAAGAACCGGCGGTTTACCGGCGGTTTAGACCGCCGTTGATAAGTGACTTTTTACCGGTGGTCAAAACCGTCGGAAAACCGCCGGTTTAAGCCCTAATACACCGAGCCCCACGTCTGGCATTTCATTTTAACTCTTTCCTTCTCTCTCTCGGTCGCTTGCTCTCCCATCACTCGCTCTTTCCTAGGGTCGCCTCCGCTCGTCCGACCGCCGGCTAAGAATCTCCTCCGGCCGCCGCCCCCAATCCGACACCGCTAACGACCTTTGTCCTCCCCAAATCCGACCGCCGCTCCCAATCGGAATCGCCTCCGCTCGTCCGACCCCAAACAGTCTGATTTCTATTTTAAGGTAATTTTTTATGGTTTTTCTTTGATTATTGTTTCTTACTACACATTTGCAAGGATTAGAAATATTTTGGATGATTTAGATAGTAAGCATTAATGTAATGTTCTAATCGTTGTGTTAGATCTAATTTTTTTTTTATTAAGTGTTATTTTAGTTTAGGTGAAATCTATTTTGTTGATTGTTACTTTTAGTTAGAAGAAGATAGGAAGAGAGAGATTGAGGGAGAGAAAAGAGAGGGAGGATTGCTTGTTTCGCGCCTTTCCCGCGAAGCTAAAAAATAGAGCGATTTTTTGGCGTAGGGGAACAGTCCGATGCAAATATTGGTGTCGGACTGTTCACCCGCATGCCATTGACGTATTTTTTGACGATCAATTGGTGCAAAAAGCCACTCCATACACCCGAATGCAGTTCGACTGGAGAAGCTCTAAGGAAGAAATAAAGAGGATTGCTTTGAGCTTGGAGTCGGCTTATAGAATAATAAGGGGAGTCAAATCCAAGGGTGATCTTTTAGAGTTTTGTGTTATAAGGGTATGTTAACATGTTATGATATAAATCAAAAGTGAAGAGAAGAGGGAGAAATAAGCACACAAAGGGTAACTTAATACTCGCCGAAGTATCAATGGAGGGATCAGCCATTAAACTCCATTACAATTTTTCAAGCAAGTGAAAGACTTTAATTATTTAATATTATTCATTTAAAAGAGTATAGTATAACTTTTATAGATAAAATAAAATAAAATGCATGAATTATTATATGGATGGATGACTATAGATTGTTAGGAAATCGAGTGGTCTGCATCAATTATGATCCCTCCATTGATCTCGTGCTGGTGTTGCATCATAGTGCTTACTAGAGAGATTGAAGAGATGAAAAGGGTTCAATCTAGAGAGATTGAAGAAATGAGAAAGGTTCAGAATGAAATGCAAGCAGAGTTGCAATCCTACAGAGCTGAAAAACAGAGGAAGAAGGACCAACAGGAGCAGCCATCTGCAGACAGTGAGGATACAGATGATGATTAGATCTATTTAATGTTTGATGATTGTATTAATTAGAACTTGTGAATTTCAGAACTTGTGATTGTAACATTATCATGAACTTACTTGTGAACTGTGATTGTAATTTTATGATGAGGTTGTGATTGTATTTATAACGGTTGTGATATATTGCTCTTTCTGCAGGTTTAGACTTTAGGGTGAACCTCCCTCAAATAGAGGGGATGCTGTCAATTTTTTTTTGCAGGTGCTACAGGTTTCCGGCGGCTAACCGGCGGTTTGGCCGCCGGAAACTACGATACCGGACGGCCAATTGCCAGCCGCCGGTAATGGCATCACACCGTCGGTTTATTACCGGCGGCCACCGGCGGTTCTACGGCGGACATCCGGCGGTGTAGACCGCCGGAAATACCGACGGTTAGACCGCCGGCTTTCGCCGGTTAGGTAACCGGCGGTCTACCGGCGAAGGCCGGCGGTTTTAAAAACATACGACGGCTAACTAAACCGCTGGAAAACCGTCGGTAAACCGAGCGCCGGTAGGCCGTCAGTCAAATAGCCGGCGGCGCCACAACCGGAAAACCGCCTGCATAAAATCCGGTTGAAACCGGCGGTCGGAGCCGCCGGAAAACCGTCGGCTACATAAACCGCCGGTAAAAAACCGCCGGTGATAGTTTCCTACGCGATTTTTTCCGGCGGCACAAAAACCGCCGTAAAGCCGCCGGTAGTTAAAAAAACCGCCAGTGTATATAGGCTAACCGCCGGAAAAAACCGCCGGATTTCGGCGTTTTTCCTGTAGTGTTAGCCTCAAAGAGTATGAAATAAACCTCATAGTCCTGATATAAAAGGTAATTGCTACTCTACTTAAATAACTCTTTAAATAAACAATAAAATACTTAACATTTAAAGCCTTATTACCCTTGTTCTTGACTTCTTTTAGGAAGACATATGTGTATTGGATTTGAGCTTTAAATGGCTAATTAAAATACTCTAAACAATCAATTATTAACCAACTTCAATAATTGAAATTTACCCTGTAAATAAATCTAAAAATATTAGAATTTAAACTCAAACTAAAACTTTTTTAGCTTTCAACAAACAAAATTTAACACTTAAAAAAATTTCAAGTAATAATAAAATTATGACATATCCAAATCACACAACCTGTTACACACATTCTAGATAGCTTGTTAGGACAATCAATTCTAATTTCAGGCTATATATATTATATGAGGATGATTAGAATTTTATTGTTTATATAGAAAAGTTGGAATCATTAAAAGAAGAGATTTGAGAATAAGACAAAAGATGTTTTATTTACAGTATGTCTCAATAATGCAAGCTTTATATATCAGCTTCCAAATGTAATTTAATTTTATTTGTTGGCAGCAAATGTTTAGCATTTAACATTCCTATACAGCTTAAAGAGTAAACAGAGATGGTATTAAAAACTTTAGATTGCTCAAATATCCCCTCAAAATGTTATATTGATTATCCAAAAGATGATATAATCTAATTTTGAAAAGCTCTTCAGATTAAAACCTAAAAGATTTCTTCTTCTTTCTTCATTTTTTGGAGCTATATAGGAAACAGTCATACCAAGAGTGCTACCAACAAATGATATGACATTACAATTTGGAATGACAACAAAAGGAACTTACCGTTTCTTGTCTAATCATTCTAATTTGCTTCATACGTACCTCTTTCTAATTTGAAAAGGCTTGAGTTGGCTTTTTCTCAGTCCCATAATGTTTTTTTTTTTTTATCCTTGAAGATATATTATTATAACAAATATTATAATCACAACTTATATGGCCTTCTGCTATATAAGCATGATGAGTCTTCTGAGCAGTGAGCACATCGCATAGACCATTAGCCTATGCTTACTAAGAGATTCAGAAGCAGCTAATCAAGAGATATATCATTCAGGCGCTGCAGCTGAGAGTAATGGGTCAGAAGCGGGATGTAATTATTGTGGTGGCCGTGGCCATGCTATGCTCTTTATCGCTGGCCTTTGCAGTTGAAACGATGGCAAGCTTCACACAGGCTTATGTTCGTATGTTCTAATTACTTTTTGCTTTTCATGAAATATAGAACATATAAAGAGAGGGAGAAATCAATATTATTCAAATGTATTTGCATGCAGCTTCTGCTTGCTTTGATCGCACAGACAAAGGTACACTGATTGCCGGATTTGGAAATTCAATGTGGAATAGAGATCTTTGTGGGCAGAAGCTGAAGGTAACTTGTATTGATGAGAATCGTGAAAACTGTTAGAGCTCCTCAGTGATAGTCACTCTTGTGGATCATTGCGAGGGCTGCGCTGACTCCATCACTCTCTCAGAAGATGCTTTTGATGTTATAGCTAACCAATGTGAAAAGTCAAAAGTCAAAAGTCAAAAGAGTGAAAACCCATATGGCCTAACCAAGGTGAAAAGTTTCCACTATTTTTGAGTGAATTACAAATGTTGACCCATCTCTTGACTTAGAGGTGATTAAATGACAATAGTTTGGAGTGTTATGCAAAGGTCTGGCGACTATTGGGTGAAAGTCTGATAGCATCTGGTCAGAAGTTCAACTAACAAGGAATGATCCGACGAAGGTCAGGCGGAGGTCAAACAATGCTTGACTATTGAGTGGAAGTTTAGAGGCAATCAACAATCCGGTGATGATCCAATAAAGGTCAAGTTGAAGTTCGACAGTGGTCGGTAGCAAGGTCGAAGTCCAACGGTAGTCGACGACCTAATGGAAGTCCAACGATGATCGACGGTCGAGTGGAAGTTCGATGGAAGTCAGCGACTAATGAGTGTTCCAACAAAGGTCGGGCTAAAGTCAAGCAGCAATCAGTGGACGAGCAAAAGTCCAGCGATAGGGTGGAAGTCCAGTAGTGGTCAAAGATCGGGCGGTGGTTCTGCGTTGGTCAGGCTAAAGTCTGATGGCCATGTAGAAGTTTAGCGGTGATCAGCAGTTAGGTGGTGGTCCGACGAAGGTTGTGCTGAAGTTCAACAATGATCAGCGGCCCAGTTGTGGTTCGATGACTATTAGGCTGAAGTTTGGATATGGACGGTGGCTAGGTGGAAGTCAGCGGTGGTCGGCGACTAGGTGGTGGTCCGATAAAGGTCAGGCTGAAGTCCGATGGAAGTCGACGACCGGGTGGAATTCCGGCGGTGGTTGGCGATCAGGTGGTGTTCCGATCCGATGACTGTTAGGAGTGGGGGTCTATTTTTAGATTTTCATGAGCAGCACATCTCATAAATATATAGAAGATGCAAGGCACGTTCGGAGTGCTCCATTGGATGGCTCGTATTGATTCTCTTAATTATAGAGAGTTTTTTTAACTATTTATGTGCCTTAACGATGTCGGAATTTAGCGATCATAAATACTTTTTTTCTTGTTGAGCCTCTCAATTTGATTTTAAGCATGTCATATTTGGATATCATTTTGCCATCCAAATAATGCTTTGATCATTACAAATGTGGTATGGGCCTTCAATTTGGACCCATTTGGTCTCGGTATGGATCGATTTTGGTGTCATTAGGTTTATCTCTTTGAGATGTTTAGTTTGGCAATAAGTTTGATGAAATTGGAGTTCAGATGATCCTGAATTTAATTTTGAAAGTTTCTAACTTAAATATATACCCCTCAAGATTCGTGCTCGATCAAAGTCATTTTTGGTGACGTATCAACTATATTTATTTAATTACACAAATAAATAAGTTGATTGATAAAATTATTTATAATAATAATCATACTAATGAAAAATTAGAGTTGTTCACATAAAATCATATAAAAACAAAATTAATTTATTTACTTACAATAAATTGATTCTTGAACTGAACTCCTGCCCCATCCTAACACCTATAAAAAAGAAAAACTCTTCAATTGCAAGGTTCTTGAAAGAAATTTTTTAAGTGAATAAATCAAGAAAAAATATTAGTTAATAAAAATAAATAATTTAAAAAATTAAAAATATAAAATAAATTTAAACACTTCTAGTCATCCCTAGGAGCCATTAATGACATTTGAAAAAAATTCAAGAGGTTTAGAGTTTATTTTGAACAAAAATAAGAAAACCTCTCTAAATAAACAATTAAATAATTCATTAAAATTATCAAACTTTTAAAATTCATAACTAATTAGAAAAAAATTTAAATTGAACAAACACAAAGGTATTTGACTCATCTTTGAGTGTAGTATTTATAAAAATATAAAACTTGTAGAATGAACTTAAAAAAATTATAACTAATTGCAAAAAACTCTCAATCATTCAAACTCAAATGCATTAGAATCATCTCAGGGTCTAGTATTTAAAAAAAAGGCAAACTTACAAAATTCAAAATAAATTTAGAAGTTAACTTCTGATCAAATTTAATTAATAAAATAATCAAGAAAAAATTCATAAATTTATTAAAATCTAAATAAAAGTTAGAATTTGATTAACTTATTGAACTAAATGAAATGCATAATAACAAACAAATAAAAATTCTACCCTCTGTATTAATAAAATTTTTAGGCTGGACTATCTCGAAGTGCGGGGCTATATGTCCTTAGGAGGCCTTATTCCTCGTGTCTATTTGTGATAATGTAAAAAATGAATTGAAGAAATGTATTTATTAAAACACATAACTTAAATGAAAAATTAATGAATCAAATTTAACTAAGAATCGACACTCAATCAATGAAGTATTTATGTTGTATTACCTTGAGCTGCAGGACTATGTGTCCTAAGTATGCTTGGTCCTCGAGCCCATTATGACAATGCTACAAAGGAGTTGACAAGATGCAAACATTAAATTATAATTATTTTGAATAAAAAATCTATAAACTAAATTAATTAAATTCACCAATAACCAATAATCAAACTTAAATAAATAGGTAATTTTCGGGTGACTTGACACACATGGTTATTAATTTAGCCTCAAAGAGTATGAAATAAACCTCATAGTCCTGATATAAAAGGTAATTGCTACTCTACTTAAATAACTCTTTAAATAAACAATAAAATACTTAACATTTAAAGCCTTATTACCCTTGTTCTTGACTTCTTTTAGGAAGACATGTGTATTGGATTTGAGCTTTAGATGGCTAATTAAAATACTCTAAACAATCAATTATTAACCAACTTCAATAATTGAAATTTACCCTATAAATAAATCTAAAAATATTAGAATTTAAACTCAAACTAAAACTTTTTTAGCTTTCAACAAACAAAATTTAACACTTAAAAAAATTTCAAGTAATAAAAAAATTATGACATATCCAAATCACACAGCCTATTACACACATTCTAGATAGCTTGTTAGGACAATCAATTCTAATTTCAGGCTATATATATTATATCAGGATGATTAGAATTTTATTGTTTATATAGAAAAGTTGGAATCATTAAAAGAAGAGATTTGAGAATAAGACAAAAGATGTTTTATTTACAGTATGTCTCAATAATGCAAGCTTTATATATCAGCTTCCAAATGTAATTTAATTTTGTTTGTTGGCAGCAAATGTTTAGCATTTAACATTCCAATACAGCTTAAAGAGTAAACAGAGAAGATATTAAAAACTTTAGATTGCTCAAATATCCCCTCAAAATGTTATATTGATTATCCAAAAGATGATATAATCTAATTTTGAAAAGCTCTTCAGATTAAAACCTAAAAGATTTCTTCTTCTTTCTTCATTTTTTGGAGCTATATAGGAAACAGTCATACCAAGAGTGCTACCAACAAATGATATGACATTACAATTTGGAATGACAACAAAAGGAACTTACCGTTTCTTGTCTAATCATTCTAATTTGCTTCATACGTACCTCTTTCTAATTTGAAAAGGCTTGAGTTGGCTTTTTCTCAGTCCCATAATGTTTTTTTTTTTATCCTTGAAGATATATTATTATAACAAATATTATAATCACAACTTATATGGCCTTCTGCTATATAAGCATGATGAGTCTTCTGAGCAGTGAGCACATCGCATAGACCATTAGCCTATGCTTACTAAGAGATTCAGAAGCAGCTAATCAAGAGATATATCATTCAGGCGCTGCAGCTGAGAGTAATGGGTCAGAAGCGGGATGTAATTATTGTGGTGGCCGTGGCCATGCTATGCTCTTTATCGCTGGCCTTTGCAGTTGAAACGATGGCAAGCTTCACACAGGCTTATGTTCGTATGTTCTAATTACTTTTTGCTTTTCATGAAATATAGAACATATAAAGAGAGGGAGAAATCAATATTATTCAAATGTATTTGCATGCAGCTTCTGCTTGCTTTGATCGCACAGACAAAGGTACACTGATTGCCGGATTTGGAAATTCAATGTGGAATAGAGATCTTTGTGGGCAGAAGCTGAAGGTAACTTGTATTGATGAGAATCGTGAAAACTGTAAGAGCTCCTCAGTGATAGTCACTCTTGTGGATCATTGCGAGGGCTGCGCTGACTCCATCACTCTCTCAGAAGATGCTTTTGATGTTATAGCTAACAAAGATGCTGGAAATGTTAAAGTGGAATATGAGCTGTAAGATTTTGGCTCTTTAATATTTACTTACTCTGATCTTCTTTTTTCTGGCGCTTTTTTGAACAAAATTTTATGAAAGTTATTTATTATAGGCTTTTTTTAAAAAAAATTCTATTCGGTACTGTATAATTTTTTTATTAAGTTCTCTATCTATGGTTCGCAGAGTCTCTGGTTGATCAATTTTCTCAAGCGCAGAGGAGGAATAATGAAGAAGGAATAAAGTTTACCTTGCAAGGATATATAACTACCTTAAATTAATGTCCCTTTGTATCTTTGTGTGTTGGATTTTTGTTTGTAATTTTCGTTTTATTTGTGGGGATTGTTTAAATAAGAAATTTCAAAAATGAAATTCAAGGTTGAGCCAATGACATTTATATATATGAAGAATCCACTATTTATGTCCGCTTTTGATTAAGATCAATTGTAAAGTTCATGGTTTTTCTTCTATTTTCTGTTTCCAAAATATGTGGATTCTTCATGATTCTTGTTTAGATGTGGTTAAGACTAATTGGCAAGCTCCTATTATGCCTGATAATTCTATTAGTGGTATGAATAGATTTTGGTTGAAGCTTAAAAGATTGAAACAAGTTTTAAACTGGTGGAACCATCATGTCTTTAAGAATTTGTTTTCTAACATTCTTTGTGAAGAGAATAAAGTGAATTTTTGGGTAAAAGAGGTTCTTTTATGCCCTTCTGACCATAATTTCTCGGTTCTCATGGAGGCTAAGAGTGCTCTTATTAAATTGCACGTATAGGAGGAAGCTTTTTGGAAACAAAAAGCTGCTTTTAAACATTTGGTTGATGGGGATAATAACACCAAGTATTTTTATGCTTTAGTGAAGAATAACAGAGCTAAGAATACCATTACCAAGAATAAAAAAGATGATGGTTCTTTTATTGATAATCAGGAGGAGATTGCTGAATTGGCTGTTAGTAATTTTAAAAATCATCTTAACAAAGTTTTCCTCCTGTCTACTGTTATTAATCCTCAGATCATTCCTAAGCATTTTTCGATTGAAGATAATTTGGGGTTGACTTCTATTCCTTCTCTTGAGGAAGTGAAGAATATTGTTTTTGATATGAAAGCTGATGCGGTGGCAGGTCCTGACAGGTTTACCACTAAGTTTTTTAAAAAATGTTGGCATATTATTTTTGAGGATGTGTTTGAGGCTGTTATTAATTTTTTTAAAGGTGGTGTTATTCCTAAATTTTTTACTGCTACTTCTATTGTTTTGATTCCTAAAAACAACCTGGTGGAATCCTGGAATGATTTTAGACCTATTAGTTTTGTTCTTTCTTTTATAAATTGCTTCCTAAAATCTTGATGAACATGTTATCTGTGCATTTACCTAAAATTATTTATCCTTTTCAAATGAGTTTTGTCAAAGGTCTTGCTATTGTGGATAATATTTTATTGGCTCAGGAATTCTGTCAGTATTTGGATGCTAAAGTTCGTGGAGGTAATATGATCTTGAAGTTGGATATTGCCAAAGCTTATGATAATATTAATTGGGAGTTCATTTATAAAATTTTAAGTTTATTTGGCTTTGACTGCACTTTTATTAACCTTATTAAGAACTGTATTGAAAGTCCTCATTTTTTTGTTATTGTGAATGGTAAGAGCAATATTTTCTTTAAGGCTTCTCATGGTCTTAGACAGGGTGATCCAATTTCCCCTGTCCTTTTCATTATTGCAGCTGACTATCTTTATAGAGGTTTGGAGGATCTTTTTGCCAAAAATTCGGGGCTCTATTTTCCACTACAGGAAAAATACCGATTATCGGCGGTTCTAACCGACAGTTTATTGACCGCCGGTTTTAACAGCGGTTTTGCTGGCGGTTTCGCCGTCGGCATTTACCGGCGGGCTAACCGGTGGGTTTGTTCTGTAAAGCCGCCGATACTAGCGACGGTCTAAAAACCGCCGGACATAAATATAAACCGGCGGTTTAACGACGGCTGCGCCGCCGCTGATAAGTTATAATAGTACTGGCGGTCCGGACCGTCGGAAGACCACCGGTAAATGCCCTAAAACAAACAGACCCGCAACTCGCATTTCATTTCTATTCTCTCCTTCTCTCTCTCGTTTCAGTCGCTCTCCCGTTGCCTCCGCCCGCATCGCTGGATCGCGCTCTGTTTGTCACCGCCGATGAAGTATCTTCGACTGCCGACCCCACACCGGCCGCCTCTCGCTCGGTCAACCTTTGCTGTGACTTGCCGCCATCGATCTCACTCCGAATCTCACGCCGCCGGCTGCCCTAGGTTTCATGTGAGTTGAACAAAAATCAGTAATTTAAGGTATTCTTTAACGTTTTTTCTTTGATTATTTGTTCTCACTAGACATTTGCAAGAGTTTTTAATATTTTGGATGATTTAAGTAGTAATTTCGACATATGCAAGAGGTAATGTTGTAATCATTTGGGTAGATCTAAATTTTCTATTTATTAAGTGTTAATTTAGTAATGATAGATCTAATTTGTTAATTGTGACTTTGGGTTAGAGCAAGATAAGAAGAGAGAGATTGAGAGAGAGAGAAAAGAGAGGGAGAGGGAGAGATAAGAGAGAGAGAGAGGGAGAAAGGGAGAACAAGAGTGATAGATAGATAGAGAGATATATGAGAGAGCAAGAGAGAGGGAGAGGGAGAGAGAGAGAGAGAGAGAGAGAGAGAGAGAGAGAGAAAAGAGAGGGAGAGTGAGAGAGAGAGAGAAAAGAGAGGGAGGGAGAGAGAGAACAAGAGCTAGCATTAAGATGAGAGAGAGGGAGTGAGAGAGAACAAGAGAGATAGATAGATAGCAAGTGTTAGAGAGAGTGAGAGAGAGGGAGAGTGAGAGAGAGAGAGAGAGAAAAAAAAGAGAGGGAGAGGGAGAGAGAAATGAGAGGGAGAGTGAGAGGGAGAGAGAGAGAACAGAGAGAGAGAGAGAGAGAGAGAGAGAGAGAGAGAGAGAGAGCGATAGTTAGAGAGAAAGAGAGAGGGGTAGAGAGAGAGAGCGAGAGTGAAACGAGAATATATGTGAAAAGTTTGGAGTAGCTCCTGTGGTACATAAGATTAGATAGAGTTGCCTTATTTGATTTGGTCGCATAATTGTTAGATTTGATACATGTTAAGAAAGTTGTAGGCATCAAAATGAACTTTTATTCTTTAGATGTATGTAAACGAGTTTAATTTCATGTAGTTGATAGTTGATGTAGATGATTAGTTTGTGTTGATTTGATACATGCCATGTGGTGGGATAAAGAATTGATATTGTTGTTGTTGTTGATAGTTGATGTAGATGGTTAGTTTGGTCCGCTTGTAGCCCTATATGATCACACATAAGATAGATGCGTGAATAAGACCTATGCGACCACACATAAGATACCACACATAAGATAGTTTGGTCTGCTTGTAGCCCTATGGGATCACACAAGCTATTATATAGCAACTTTCTTGGGTTAATGCCTTTTGCTCTTGAGATCAATTTCATTGAAAATTAAACTATGAGTAAATCCACTCATCCACCTAAATTATAACACGTTTGCACATGCATGTATTCTAATAAATGTTTTGATAACTATGTAGGGTGACGTTTGCTTCAACGTTCAAATGACTATCCAAGAAAAGAGATATTGGATGTATAACAGATTATTACCGGGTCAAAAAGGATTGACAGTTGAATTTATAGAGGGAGTTGAAACTTTCATTCAAGTTGCATCTCAACTGCCTTCCTTTCAATATGATAAAATGTTTAGATGTCCATGTTTGAAGCATAAAAATCTAGCATTCCTGAAACCCGATGATGTGAAGCTTGATTTATATCGTAGGGGATTTCTTCCAAACTACTGGATTTGGACATCACATGGCGAGTACGAGCCACACAGAGATGCTCATGCCGGTTCATCTACAGCTTATGAAACATTTAATGAAGTTCAAATGAGTAGATCCTATGAAGACCTTATTTTTGATGTAGCAGGTCATAATTTAAGGTCTAATGTGGAAGAGCCACCAAATGCAGAAACACAAAAATTCTTTGAGTTATTACATTCAGCTCAAAAGTCAATTTGGGATGATTGCAGTACACATTTGGAATTATACATTGCAGTGAGGATGTTAAGTACTAAAACTGAGTATAATATTCTCTGTGATTGTTTTAATGACTTTGTTGGTCTTATGAAAGAAACTAATCCAGCGGGCAATTTAATTCCCTCAGACTTGTACCGAACAAAGAAATTAATATCCAAGCTGGGTCTCACTGCTACAAAAATTGATTGTTGTATCAATGGATGTATGTTATACTACAAGGATGATGCAGCAGAAGTTATTTGTAGCACATGCAATGCTCCTCGGTTTAAGCCAAATTCGGGAAAACAACATCATCCAAAGAAAGATGTGCCATATTCCCATTTATTTTATTTACCAATCATTCCAAGATTTCAGTGACTCTATGCATCAATGAGTTCAGCAGGTCATATGAGATGGCATAAGGAGAAAATAGCAAAAAGTGGTGTTCTTTCTCATCCATCAGATGCTGAAGCGTGGAAATATTTTGATCAAGTGCAAGCTTCATTTGCTGCTGAGCCTCGCAACATAAGATTGGGATTATGTGCTGATGGTTTTACACCCTATAGTCAAACAGCTACATCGTACTCTTGTTGGCCAGTTATATTAACACCATACAACCTTCCACCAGAGATATGTATGACTACTCCGTACATGTTCTTAACTCTTATAATACCTTGATCACATAATCCGAAAACAAAAATTGATATTTTTTTGCAATCATTAATTGATGACCTCAAGTTATTATGGGAAGGAGTACTCACATATGACATATCAACAAAACAAAATTTTCACCTTCGAGCTGCATTGTTATAGACCATTGGTGATTTTCCAACCTATGGTATATTGTCTGGTTGGAGCACAGCAGGAAAATTAGCATGTCCTTACTGCATGGAGAATAGCAAAGCTTTCACACTAAAACATGGAGGAAAAAAATACTTGGTTTGATTGTCATCGTATGTTTCTACTTGCTAATCATCAGTTTTGGAGAAATAAGTAAGCATTTGTTAAAAATAGAATTGAACGATCGCCTCCTCCAACCAGATTAAGTGGTGATGATGTCTTACAGAGACTTTCTGACATTTCAATAATTATTGATTTTCCAATGCTATCAGAGTCTAAATTTTTGGGTTATGGTGTTGAACATAATTGGATTAAGAAAAGTACTTTCTGGACATTACCATATTGAAGAACTAATTTGATAAGGCATAATCTAGATGTTATGCACATTGAGAAGAACTTTCTAGACAATATTTTTAATACAATTATGGATATTAAAGGTAAGAGTGAAGATAATGTCAAAGCAAGGATGTACATTAAAGAGTATTGCCGGCGAAAAATCTGAAGTTAGTAACAACAATCGACGGTAAAATAATGAAGCCCAAAGCTCCTTACTCTTTCATGTTAGAGTAAACAAGATCGATATGTCAGTGGTTTAAAGGTTTAAAAATGCCTGATGGCTATGGATCAAATATAAGCCGATGTGTTGACATGAAATCTGCAAGGTTATTTGGACTCAAAAGTCATGATTGTCACATAATTATGGAGGTTCTTCTTCCAAGCATAGTATGTATATTACTCGAGTACATATCAAATCCGTTAATTGAGCTTAGCATTTTCTTCAAAGACCTATATTCATCTAAACTAAGCGAAGATGCTTTACAGAGGTACGAGGATAACGTACCAATCATCCTCTGCAAGTTAGAAAAGATATTTCCCCCTGGTTTTTTTGATTCTATGGAACATCTTCCAGTACATCTACCTTATGAAGTTAGAGTTGGTGGACCTGTACAATATCGTTGGATGTATCCTTTCGAAAGGTAAATGGGTTTTGATTTTTAGCAAGTCTCAAATAATTTTGAATAAGTTGAGATAACATAATTTTATTTACTTATTGATTGTAATTGTTTAACAGATATTTGAACAAGTTGAAGAAATATGTTAAGAATAAAGCACGACCAGAAGGATCAATATGTGAAGCCTACTTGTCTCAAGAAACAACTCGCTTTTGCTCCTACTACTTCGAGCCTCATGAAAGTAGTACAAGAATAAAGATTGGTCATAACATTGACTTCGATGTAGAAGAACAATCATATGCTGCACTATCAGTATTTAGAAGGCCAGGAAAGCCCAGTGGCAAATGTGTTGAAAGATTTCTTAACGATTTAGAAATAAATACAGTGAATTTGTATGTGCTACTGAACTGTGAAGAAGTTGAGCCAATCTTAGAGTAAGTTCTTGCATATTGTTAATAATGAGTAATCTTTATTAATTTAAAATACTAAAGTATTATTTATCACCAGGTATTTCGTAAGCAATTTGTCTTTAACAGATTCGTTGGATATTGAGCTAGCAGTTGTAAAAGAATTTCCAACTTGGTTCAGATCATATGGGAGCACATCAATTTTAAAAATTTAGATATTATTTATTATAAAAAATACTAATATTTGAAAATATTTCTAGTTACAAAATCCTGATAACAAATGTTTTGATAAAGGTTTGCAAGCACTTGCATGGGGTCCAATGCGAAAAGTAAGAACTTGGCCAATATATATAGTGAATGTGTTCAGATTTCATACCAAGTCGTGGAGTGAAGAAAGAAAGACTGAAAATTGTGGAGTATGTGTTAGAGGGAACACTCATGAAGAATATGAGTGTGAATATTACGGTATTTTGAATGAGGTTCTTGACCTGGAGTACCCAGGCGAAGATGAGAACTTTATATGCTTGTTTAACTGTCAATGATATGATCCAGTATAGAATAGAGGCACAAGGATTCATCCTGCGTATGGTTTAGTAGATGTAAAATATAGTAGAAGATACGGGAAGTTTGATCCATTTGTGTTAGCAAGTCAAGCTATTCAAGTTTACTTCAGCAAATATCCCAGTGGTCGTAGAGACAAACAATATTGGTTAGCTGTCATAAAAATAAAAGTACAGGGAATAATTGATCAACTGCACATCAAGAGGATGATATGTCAAGTTGTTGGCTTGTTAAAATTGAGGAGATACCAACTATAACCTCTAGTATTGAAATGGAGTTAGAAGATGTGAATAGTTCAACTAGTTCAGGCGAAGATGAGAATGAAGATGAAAGTGAAGATACCCTTGAGAGCAATGAAAATAGTTTTGATGATTCTGAGTAGTTGTTGTAATTTAGTATTGTAGAATTTTACTTTTTTGTACTATTTTAAAAAGTACTTTTGAAATCTAAGAAATGAAAATGTTAATTTTCAACTTGTATTCTAGCAATCATTATTTTTATAATTCATTACCTTCTTTTTTAATTGCTTATTGTATTTGTATTTTGTTATATTTAGAATTGTAGAATTGCACTTTTTTATTAATTGCTTCTTTTATTTGTACTTTTTATATATTACAATAGTTTACTAATTATTTCTTTTAATGCAGATGGCTTCAGGCGATGATCCTCCTCGTAAATCATTTACCTCAAAGTTTCGGCCGAAGAAGTTTACTGTTAGTAGAGCCACATAGCCTGATGAAGGTGAGGGACCTTCAGTTCCACCTGCTGATGTACCTACACCACCACCACCACCTAGGGGCCAGCAACAGTCCCCGAGCTAGAGAAAGTTGGCAGTCCACTGGCGAGGGATCATCTTCTGGATCGGCCCACATTTCTGAGTATCAAACATGGTCAGAAGTTGTTGGTGGAAGACAGAGGGGGAGGGTATATGGCATGGGTTCACAGGCTTATGCTATTGAGGACAGTTCATACACCTCCGCATTTCATGATCCAAGTGGAGTTAAACAATCTGTAAGCGAGAGGGTTGCAGCGCTGACTAGGGAGAATGAAGAGATGAGAAGGGTTCAATCTAGAGAGATTAAAGAAATGAGAAAAGTTCAAAATGAAATGCAAGCAGAGCTGCAATCATATAGAATTGAAAATCAAAAGAAGAAGGAGCAAGAGGAGCAACCATCTCCAGACAGTGAGGATACAGCTAAGGATTAGATCTTTTTTATGTTTGATGATTATATTTAGAACTTGTGATTGTAACATTATTGAATTTAGAACTTGGTGAATTTGTTTTATGTTTGATGAACTTATTTAGAACTTCTTAATGTTTGATTGTAAACTTGTTTATTTAATTTGTGGTTATGTATATAATTGTGATGAATATAGTGGCATGTGGCCCAAAATATCTTATTATCTATTGCTATTTCTGCAGGTTTAGAATTTAGGGTGAACCTCCCTCAAATAGAGGGAATGCTGTCAAATTTTTTTTTCAGGTGCTACAGGTTTCCGGCGGCTAATCAACGGTTTGGCCGCCGGTAACTACGATACCGGACGGCTTAAGCTACGCCGCCGGTAATTCCCTTAAACCGTCAGTACAATACCGGCGGTTACCGAGGGCTACCAGCGGTTATCCGGTGAAAAGCCGGTGGTGTATGCTGACGGTATTACCGTCGGCCTTGACTGCCGGGCGCCGTCGGTAAAATAACTGGCGGTGTACCGACGCTTGCCGGCGGTTAAGCGAACACACGACGGCCTCTTTAATCGCTGGCATACCGTCGGTAAAGTGACCGCCGGTTAGCCGTCGGTAATATAATCGGCGGCTTAACGGCCGGAGAACCGCCGGTTATAAATCCGGTAGTCACCGGCGGCATCCGCCGCCGGAAAACCGCCGCCTATCAGAACCGCCGGTAAAGTTTCCTACGCCAATTATTCTGGCGGTTTAAAAACTGCCGAAAAATAGCCGGTAAAATTTAAAACCGCCGGTTTTTCCTTCCTAACCGCCGAAAAAAATCGCCGGTGTTTGGCATTTTTCCTGTAGTGTTCGTACTTTGGTAGGTTTTAAAATTTCTCACTTATGCTTTGCTGATGATTTTATTGTTTTCACTAATGCCTCTTTGTGTAAGATAAACTTATGGATTTTTTTAATAAGTTTGAGTTGATTAGTGGTCTTGCTTTCAATAAAAGTAAATATTGCTTTAATGTGGCTAAGAAAGTCTCTAATCTTCGTATTAGAAATATTAAGAATATCATTGGTTTTACTATTGGCTCTTTACCTTTTAAGTATTTGGGGATTTCTCTTTATAAGGCGGGAAGAAATCATTTTAATTTGATGATTTAATTGCTGGGATTCTTAAGCGGCTTTCTTCCTGGGAGGCCAACTTTTTAAGTTTTGGGGGTCGTCTTACTCTTATTAAGAGTGTTCTTTATTCTATCTCGGTTTATACCTTTCAAACTCTTTTGCCTACTAAAACTGTGTGTAAGAGAATTGATCGCATTACTAATAATTTTTTTGGAAAGGTACGGGCAATAATTCTAAAATACATTGGTCTACTTGGTCTAAGTGATGTGGTTCTGCCTTGGAGGGGGGGTTGGGGTGCAAGTCATTTTCCGATTTGGCCACTGCTTTCTCTTTCAAATTATGATATAATTTTCATGGCCAGGATTCTCTCTGGGCTAAATTTATGGGCTCTAAGTATTGTGGTGACAAGCATCTTATCTTTAGTAGCTTCAATAATGGTAATTCTATAGTTTGGAAACGGCTTTGCTCTATTAAGTGGCGGGTGGAGCCTATTGTGGTATGGGGTTTAGGTAAGGGCAATATTTTATTTTGGCAGGATCGCTGGTTAGAGGGTTCTTCTATTGACTCTCTTATTTGTTCTTGTTCTAATGTTAATTTTTTTATTTCGGGTAACAATTGTGATATTGATGAACTTGCTTCTGTGTTGCCTATAGATATTATCCAACGTATTTTAAAGATTTCTTTTAATTGTCATGTTAAAGATACTCAAATGTGTGCTTTGTCTAAGGATGACACTTTTAAACTTTCGGATGTCTGGCATTATAATAGAGATAAGCTCGAGACTTCTAAGCTTTTCTATTTAATTTGGCATAAAAGTATTCCTACTACTATTTATGCTTTTATGTGGCGTTTGCTACATAAGTTTATTCCTATTGACGATAACTTGATTAAGAGAGGTTTCATTCTCCCTTCTAAATGTCAGTGCTGCTTTCATGTGGACAACATGCAACATATTTTTATTTCTAGTCCTATTGCGGTTAAAGTTTGGACCTTTTTTGAAGATATCTTTCATTGAAGTGTTTTTAAGGGTACTTTTTCTATTCAGTACATTCTTAACTTATGGTTTATTGATTGCAAAGGTCATATTCGTAACGTGGTTCCTTCTCTTGTCCTTTGGTAAATTTTGATGGAGAGAAATAATTCTCGTTTTAATGGGGTGGCTATGAATTCTGAGAGAATTATTCATAATATCAAAGATAAAGTGATGAACCTTTATTTGGTCAACCTTCTTGATAGTAAAGGTTTCAAGAATTATGGTTTTGTTGCCCCATTTTTGGTATTGATTTGACTAACCATTATTGGAATAATATCCCAAGATGCATTTACTGGATTAAGCCTGTTCCTAATTTTTTGAAATTAAATGTGGATTGCTACCAGAAGGAAAACTCTGCCTCGTGTGCTGGGGTGCTTAGGGATCACTATGGGAAGTATTTTTTTGGTTTTGCGGGGCCGGTTAATATTGTGGATCCTAATTATGCTATTACCTATGCTATATTCTATGGTTTAACTTTTTGTTCCAAGCTTAACAGGTTTGAGGTGGTGGTGGAGGTGAATTCTCTTTTTTATTTTAAGTCTCTGGATTTTAGAATTGACAAAACCTGTTCGGCTTCTCTCTTCTATCTTAGGTGTGACATTTATGTTTTATGTAAGAAGTTAAATTGCTCCTTCTCTGTGATTGAGGAAAAAGGGAATGCGGTTGCTCATGCTTTGGCTAAGTGGGGTGATGATCTGGTGAGTATGACTGATGTTTCCATTTTTTTCCTCCCTACTTTCATTAAGGGTCTTATTACTTTAGATATGAATAGTGTTCCTTATGTTCAGTTCTAGTGTTGGTTTTCTGGTTTGGGTGATTCTGGGCTCTTCCTTTTTCATTTTTCTTTTTCTGAGTCTGGTGTTTTTGTTGTTGGCTCATGTCTGGTGGATGGATTGCATTAATCCTTGGTTGTGTGGTGTGTTCCAGGTTCTTTTTTCTTCTGGGCTGTTGTCTGGCAGTTGGCTTTGTCTTATTAATTGTTGGTGGGGTTACGCTTGGATCTGCTGGGTTTTCATTAGTTTTGGGAGGCATTGGTGGGGGTTTTTTGTTAATTCTCTGTTGGCTGGGTTTTGGTTTTTATTTTGGACTGTTACTTTGTTTTAGGAGTGATGATTGTCTTCCCTTTTCCTGCTGTGGGTGTTCAGCTGGGGACGTTTTCGGTGGTATGGTTTTTGCTATGAATATTTTGGTTAATAGTAGGGCTAATTGGAAAAATTCTTGTTTTTTAACCTATGTTATATATTATGCATCTCATCTTTTTTGGGAGAATTTCCTGCAGGATCCTGGTCAACTATAATGGGACAAGCTCCTTCGATTGCAAGGTATTCTCTTTTTGGTTTTCGTATGATTTTTTCTTATTTTTTCAGCTTTTTTGCAGGGAGAATGAGAAGAATGGTTTGATTATGCTCTTCCTTTTTTGGGTTCTGTCGTCTCACAGCCTAGTTTGATTTATAGTTCTTTTGTAATCATAGAAAAAGGATCCACCGGCTCTTAGTTTTTTTCACTTTTTTCTTTTTCTTAATTGAAGCTCTTTCGAGCAGTAGCAAGCTGGAGGATCCTTCTAAGGATTTTGTAACCGATTTTTTGAGTATTAACACGTAGGCCCCATGAGTGGGTTTTATTCAATATATATATATAAAGAGAGAGAGAGAGAGAGAGAGAGAGAGAGAGAGAGAGATTAGAAATAAAAATATATAATATAAAGATGTAAGAATTATTATTAAGGGGCATAATATGTGTGAATTTATGATGAATTTGATGTGCACATCAAGATAAAATAGAAAATTATCATCATTTTTTAAAATCTTATGGGAAATATAATATTCTATTTTATATGAATTTTTTAGAGACAGATTGAATAAACAACATTGGAGAATTGGTGGGTATACGATATCATATTCGAGGTATATTGGATTTCAAAAAGGATCAAATTAAACAACAAAATCCTATATGGAAGATTATAACTATGGGTTACAATGATATTTAGATCAGTATATTATTCCAATAAATTAAAAAGGTTTCAATAAAGTTTTAGTATTTTATGAATCCAAAATCTTTATAGAAATATGTTGATACTATATATATATATATATATATATATATATATATATATAATATTATATATATATATATATATATATATATATTCATCATTTATAATAATTTATAGTTGATTATGCATCTTTTTTTTTAAAGTTAAAACCTAATTATGGGCCTACGTGTTAATTCAAAAAGCTATTACAAGTTCTTAAAGAGATCAAATTCTACTAATATTCAAAGAGCTACAAAAAAAAAAAAGTTTAATGAGTCTTGATCTCTACTAAGATACTATATAATAAATATAAAAAAATAATAGTGAGGCAAGAAACTCCCACCTAAAAACAATCCCTAGCTCGATCAACAATAAAGCTCAACCAGGTAAAAGCATCCGCATGTGAAAAAAATAGAAGATAACTAGAGAAACATCAGAAGATTAACAAAACAAAACCAAAGGCTAAAGAAGAAGCCACAATCCACCAAAACAACCACCCAAGAGAAAAAAATGCACTGCCACAAAAGCATCACCACCAAATAACCAATAACCTAAAAACCAAAAGAGGACCAACAGCCACAAAAGAAGCCAAAAGGAGAATTATCTCTATGCACACTGCACTTATTTTGAAGAGCACAAATATCATAAATAAGTACAAAATGCATATAAACAAACCCAAAAAGAACCACAAGCTGAAATACAAACAATGCCAAAATAGAAGATAACAAAAGAAAATTCACCGCCACATATATAGAAAAGGCCACACACCAAACCAAAGAGCATCACCAACAAGGACAAACTAGAGAAAGGAGTAATTAAAGATGGAAATCATAACATCACCCTAATAAGAAAAGACTCAACAAAGAAAAGATAAACCCATAGCAAAGCAAATTAACTGAACATTAAACAGGATCTGGAGAATGAAAGTATAACATCCACACTAGAACAAAAAAGGAGAACATTTAAAGAAAAATTGAAGTAGCTGTAACTAAACCTATGTGGGATCCGAAAATTCAACCTCGACCTCACCTGCACTGTTATGGGTTTTCTTTTGGCAAGGAGAGTTTTAACGGAATTAGTTCTAGGATAAATTTTAGGAAGGCCGATGAGTTTGTAGATAAGACACAACCCAGAGATTTCACCCTCATTTTATGAGGACTTTATGATCTGAGTTCTGGTTTCCTATAGGTGCAAGCCCTTATAGTTAATTACCCCCCGATCACGAGAGAGAACTTTTGATTAAGGCTAGTCGTCAATTAGATACGTAGAACGTACGTGTTATCTGGCATATAGTAGTAGCAATGAGCATGGATATTTAAAAAGTCTAGATGTTTGAAAATTTGGGTTGAAATATTTAAAAATAGAAATTTAATCATCTTATACTTAAAGCGGATGGTGGAGGAATGGATGATGGACCCAATCAAGATCCTATGGTTCTGTCATCCTGGACCATCGTGGTCCCTGGTCTACTTAGTCAGAGGAGGTAGTCGATCCAAACTAACAAAAGGATCCTTGTTGGCAGCCATGGGTAACTTTGTCCAAGGGGACCTTGTAGACTTGGGGTGAATGTTTATCTAAGGGGATAAATTTAAATCCATCTTTGCTAACTGAGGGCTTTGTGTCCTATCGATCATATCCTATTAATTCATATCTCAAGGATTTGATGCCACTAAGGAGGGTATTGGGTGGGAACCGACACCACTAGAGCTACATATGATTCATATCTCAAGATGATCATTAGAGGGTTGATGAGAATGTAAGAAAAGCTTATGTAAGTATAATTTTTAAAAGATTATTTTAATTATTTCAATTAAAATTTTTATTTTAGGGATTTATTTTCATAAGATAATTTTATATGACTTCAAAAAAGTCAGCAGTTTGCTAGTGATGGATCATCTTCAGGATCGATCAAGTATTCTAAGTATCGTACATGGTTAGATATTGTTGGAGGAAGGTAGAGTGGGAGGGTTTATGGCTTAGGTTCGTAGAGGTACGCTTATGAAGGTAGTACATCTACTTAAACATTTTATGATGTTAATGGAGCTGAAGAAATTGTTAGCCAAAGGGTTGCTGCCCTGATAAGAGAGAAAGATGATGAGAAATATTCAAAATGATATGTAGGCGGAGCTGCGATCATATCAAACTGAAAATGAGAAGAAAAAAGTGCAAGAGCCTACACCTGCATCACATAATAGTGAGGACACAAAGGATGATTAGTGTTGTTATTTGTTGTTAGTTGTTTAAAAAACTGTTTGGTGTATTTGGAACATCTAACTATGGATTTTATATATTATGTTGATTGTGGGACATATGAATTATTATTTGTTTAAAGAATTATTTTTTGTTATTATTGAATATGTAAATATATTTGTTGATTGTGTATTATTTTTTCATATGTACTGATTTGTTGAATTTGGAAATAACAAATTATTATTATTATTATTATTATTATTATTATTATTATATATATATATATATATATATATATATATATATATATATATTATATATATATATTCTATCTGCATGTGATTATAGAAATTGGTGTAAATAGAGGGGGCTATCATTTTCTTTACAAATACTACATGTTTTTGGAGGCAAACCAGTCGTTTAGCTGCCAAAAATGGCAATATAGGATGGTAGAAGCCGCCAGTTTTTTTAATTTTGTTGTCGATAATAACTGGTGCCTAACCAGTAGTTTGGTCGCCGGACATGCTGTCGGTGTTTATCGCAGGGAATACCATCGATTATACACCAACGATTAAACCACTATAAATTACCAGCAATTTACCCGTAATTTTGGATTTATTAATTTTTGTTGTTTTAGCCGCCGAAAAAATATAACCATAAAAAAATAGCTACTGGTGTTTGTTTCATACACGATTTATTCCGCAGTTTATGAACCACCGAAAGTTTTTAAAACTCTAGAAAATCTACACCAATTGCCAAAAAGTATCGTTGGTAATTGACAATTTTTCTGTAGTAAATAATTCTCCAAGTGAAAAGGGAGATGGAAGTATGAATAATAGAACTCCTTTTTTTTTTGAAACAAAGGATTATATGTAGATTTTTATCTGAAAAATCTTCAAATAGCTTTAGTGCAAAATTCACCATTTGTAGAGTTCTTGAAAATAGGTTTGTTGCTAATAAAGTATTGATGGGAATTTCATAAATAGTATCAACCACAGGCTTGCAAAAGATATTCTAACAGAAGATGGAGGTTCCAAGTGCCATTCAAAATAAAATAAAAACTTTCAAATTATATTAGGAGTGAGTATTGAAGAGAAATCAAGAGAACAAATGGCCATCTAATTATCTTGCCAAAAGTGAGAGGAACCATACCCAATAACACATTGAATAATTTGTGCACTGGCTCAGGAATTCTGTCAGGATTGGATGCTAAAGTTCGTGGAGGTAATATGATCTTGAAGTTGGATATTGCCAAAGCTTATGTATATATTAATTGGGAGTTCATTTATAAAATTTTAAGTTTATTTGGCTTTGACTACACTTTATAACCTATTAAGAACTGTATTGAAAGTCCTCTTTTTTGGTTATTGTGAATGGTAAGAGCAATATTTTTCTTTAAGGCTTCTCATGGTCTTAGACAGGGTGATCCAATTTCCCCTGTCCTTTTCATTATTGCAGCTGACTATCTTATAGAGTTTGGAGGATCTTTTTGCCAAAAATTCGGGGCTCTATTTTTCCACTACAGGAAAAATACCGATTACGGCGGTTCTAACCGACAGTTTATTGACCGCCGGTTTTAACAGCGGTTTTGCTGGCGGTTTCGCCGTCGGCATTTACCGGTGGGTTTGTTCTGTAAAGCCGCCGATACTAGCGACGGTCTAAAAACCGCCGGACATAAATATAAACCGGCGGTTTTAACGACGGCTGTGCCGCCGCTGTAAAATTATATAGTACTTGCGGTCCGGACGTCGGAAGACCACCGGTTAAATGCCCTAAAACAAACAGACCCACAACTCGCATTTCATTTCTATTCTCTCCTTCTCTCTCTCGTTTCAGTCGCTCTCCGTTGCCTCCGCCCGCATCGCTGGATCGCGCTCTGTTTGTCACCGCCGATGAAGTATCTTCGACCGCCGACCCCACACCGGCCGCCTCTCGCTCGGTCAACCTTTGCTGTGACTTGCCGCCATCGATCTCACTCTGAATCTCACGCCGCCGACTGCCCTAGGTTTCATGTGAGTTGAACAAAAAATCAGTAATTTAAGGTATTCTTTAACATTTTTTCTTTGATTATTTGTTCTCACTAGACATTTGCAAGAGTTTTTAATATTTTGGATGATTTAAGTAGTAATTTCGACATATGCAAGAGGTAATGTTGTAATCATTTGGGTAGATCTAAATTTTCTATTTATTAAGTGTTAATTTAGTAATGATGATCTAATTTGTTAATTGTGATTTGGGTTAGAGCAAGATAGGAAGAGAGAGATTGAGAGAGAGAAAAGAGAGGGAAGGGAGAGATAAGAGAGAGAGGGAGAGAGGGAGAATAAGAGTGATAGATAGATAGAGAGTATATGTGAGAGCAAGAGAGAGGGAGAGGGAGAGAGAGAGAGAGAGAGAGAAAAGAGAGGAGAGTGAGAGAGAGAGAGAAAGAGAGGGAGGGAGAGAAGAGACAGAGCTAGCATTAAGATGGAGAGAGGGAGTGAGAGAGAACAAGGAGATAGATAGATGCAAGTGTTAGAGAGAGTGAGGAGAGGGAGAGTGAGAGAGAGAGAGAGAGAAAAAAGAGAGGGAGAGGGAGAGAGAAATGAGAGGGAGAGTGAGAGGGAGAGAGAGAGAGAGAACAAGAGAGAGAGAGAGAGAGAGAGAGTGAGAGAGAGAGAGAGCGATAGTTAGAGAGAAAGAGAGAGGGGTAGAGAGAGAGAGCGAGAGTGGAACGAGAATATATGTGAAAAGTTTGGAGTAGCTCCTGTGGTACATAAGATTAGATGAGTTGCCTTATTTGATTTGGTCGCATAATTGTTAGATTTGATACATGTTAAGAAAGTTGTAGGCATCAAAATGAACTTTTATTCTTTAGATGTATGTAAACGAGTTTAATTTCATGTAGTTGATAGTTGATGTAGATGATTAGTTTGTGTTGATTTGATACATGCCATGTGGTGGGATAAAGAATTGATTTGTTGTTGTTGTTGATAGTTGTGTAGATGGTTGTTTGGTCCGCTTGTAACCTATATGATCCACATAAGATAGATGCGTGAATAAGACCTATGCGACCACACATAAGATAGTTTGGTTCTGCTTGTAGCCCTATGGGATCACACAAGCTATTATATAGCAACTTTCTTGGGTTAATGCCTTTTGCTCTTGAGATCAATTTCATTGAAAATTAAACTATGAGTAAATCCACTCATCCACCAAAATTATAACCGTTTGCACATGCATGTATCTAATAAATGTTTTGATAACTATGTAGGGTGACGTTTGCTTCAACGTTCAAAATGACTATCCAAGAAAAGAGATATTGGATGTATAACAGATTATTACCGGGTCAAAAGGATTGACAGTTGAATTTATAGAGGGAGTTGAAACTTTCATTCAAGTTGCATCCAACTGCCTTCCTTTCAATATGATAAAATGTTTGATGTCCATGTTTGAAGCATAAAAATCTAGCATTCCTGAACCCGATGATGTGAAGCTTGATTTATATCGTAGGGGATTTCTTCCAAACTACTGGATTGGACATCACATGGCGAGTACGAGCCACACAGAGATGCTCATGCCGGTTCATCTACAGCTTATGAAACATTTAATGAAGTTCAAATGAGTAGATCCTATGAAGACCTTATTTTTGATGTTAGCAGGTCATAATTTAGGTCTAATGTGGAAGAGCACCAAATGCAAAACATAAAAATTCTTTGAGTTATTACATTCAGCTCAAAAGTCAATTTGGGATGGTTGCAGTCACATTTGGAATTATACATTGCAGTGAGGATGTTAAGTACTAAAACTGAGTATAATATCTCTGTTGATTGTTTTAATGACTTTGTTGGTCTTATGAAAGAAACTAATCCAGCGGGCAATTTAATTCCTCAGACTGTACCGAACAAAGAAATTAATATCCAAGTGGGTCTCATGCTACAAAAATTGATTGTTGTATCAATGGTGTATGTTATACTACAAGGATGATGCAGCAGAAGTTATTTGTAGCACATGCAATGCTCCTCGTTTAAGCCAAATTCGGGAAAACAACATCATCCAAAGAAAGATGTGCCATATTCCCATTTATTTTATTTACCAATCATTCCAAGATTTCAGTGACTCTATGCATCATGAGTTCAGCAGGTCATATGAGATGGCATAAGGAGAAAATAGCAAAAAGTGGTGTTTTTCTCATCATCAGATGCTGAAGCGTGGAAATATTTTGATCAAGTGCAAGCTTATTTGCTGCTGAGGCCTCGCAACATAAGATTGGGATTATGTGCTGATGGTTTTACACCCTAGTCAAACAGCTACATCGTACTCTTGTTGGCCAGTTATATTAACACTATACAACCTTCCACCAGAGAATGTATGACTACTCCGTTACATGTTCTTAACCTTATAATACCTTGATCACATAATCCGAAACAAAAAATTGATATTTTTTTGCAATCATTAATTGATGACCTCAAGTTATTATGGAAGGAGTACTCACATAGACATATCAACAAAACAAAATTTTTACCTTCGAGCTGCATTGTTATAGACTTGGTGATTTCCAACCTATGGTATATTGTCTGTTGGAGCACAGCAGGAAAATTAGCATGTCCTTACTGCATGGAGAATAGCAAAGCTTTCACACTAAAACATGGAGAAAAAAATACTTGGTTTGATGTCATCGTATGTTTCTACTTGCTATCATCAGTTGTGGAGAAATAAGTAAGCATTTGTTAAAAATAGAATTGAACGATCGCCTCCTCCACCCAGATTAAGTGGTGATGATGTCTTACAGAGACTTTCTGACATTTCAACAATTATTGATTTTCCAATGCTATCAGAGTCTAAATTTTTGGGTTTGTGTTGAACATAATTGGATTAAGAAAAGTACTTTCTGGACATTACCATATTGAAGAACTAATTGATAAGGCATAATCTAGATGTTATGCACATTGAGAAGAACTTTCTAGACAATATTTTTAATACAATTATGGATATTAAAGGTAAGAGTGAAGATAATGTCAAAGCAAGGATGTACATAAAGAGTATTGCCGGCGAAAAATCTGAAGTTAGTAACAACAATCGACGGTAAAATAATGAAGCCCAAAGCTCCTTACTCTTTCATGTTAGAGTAAAAAAGATCGATATGTCACAGTGGTTTAAAGGTTTAAAAATGCCTGATGGCTATGGATCAATATAAGCCGATGTGTTGACATGAAATCTGCAAGGTTATTTGGACTCAAAAGTCATGATTGTCACATATTATGGAGGTTCTATCTTCCAAGCATAGTATGTAATTACTCGAGTACATATCAAATTCGTTGATTGGGCTTAGCATTTTCTTCAAAGACCTATATTCATCTAACTAAGCGAAGATGCTTTACAGAGGTACGGGATAACGTACCAATCATCCTCTGCAAGTTAGAAAAGATATTTCCCCCTGGTTTTTTTGATTCTATGGAAATCTTCCAGTACATCTACCTTATGAATTAGAGTTGGTGGACCTGTACAATATCGTTGGATGTATCCTTTCGAAAGGAAATGGGTTTTGATTTTAGCAAGTCTCAAATAATTTTGAATAAGTTGAGATAACATAATTTTATTTACTTATTGATTGTAATTATTTAACAGATATTTGAACAAGTTGAAGAAATATGTTAAGAATAAAGCACGACAGAAGGATCAATATGTGAAGCCTACTTGTCTCAAGAAACACACTCGCTTTTGCTCCTATACTTCGAGCCTCATGAAAGTAGTACAGAATAAAGATTGGTCATAAACATTGACTTCGTATGTAGAAAGAACAATACCTGTGCACTATCAGTTTAGAAGGCCAGGAAAGCCCAGTGGCAAATGTGTTGAAAGATTTCTTAACGATTTAGAAATAAATACAGTGAATTTGTATGTGCTACTGAACTGTGAAGAAGTTGAGCCAATCTTAGAGTAGTTCTTGCATATTGTTAATAATGAGTAATTTTATTAATTTAAAATACTAAAGTATTTTTATCACCAGGTATTTCGTAAGCAATTTGTCTTTAAAGATTCGTTGGATATTGAGCTAGCAGTTGAAAAGAATTACCAACTTGGTTCAGATCATATGGGGCACATCAATTTTAAAAATTTAGATATTATTTATTATAAAAAATAACTAATATTTGAAAATATTTCTAGTTACAAAATCCTGAAACAAATGTTTTGATAAAGGTTTGCAAGCACTTGCATGGGGTCCAATGCGAAAAGTAGAACTTGGCCAATATATATAGTGAATGGTTCAGATTTCATACCAAGTCGTGGAGTGAAGAAAGAAAGACTGAAATTGTGGAGTATGTGTTAGAGGGAACACTCATGAAGAATATGAGTGTGTATTACGGTATTTTGAATGAGGTTCTTGACGGAGTACCCAGGCGAAGATGAGAATTTATATGCTTGTTTAACTGTCAATGATATGATCCAGTATAGAATAGAGGCACAAGGATTCATCCTGCGTATGGTTTAGTAGATGTAAAATATAGTAGAAGATACGGGAAGTTTGATCCATTTGTGTTAGCAAGTCAAGCTATTCAAGTTTATTTCAGCAAATATCCCAGTGGTCGTGAGACAAACAATATTGTTAGCTGTATAAAAATAAAAGTACAGGAAATAATTGATCAACTGCACATCAAGAGGATGATATGTCAAGTTGTTGGCTTGTTAAAAATGGGAGATACCAACTATAACCTCTAGTATTGAAATGGAGTTAGGATGTGAATAGTTCAACAGTTCAGGCGAAGATGAGAATGAAGATGAAAGTGAAGATACCCTTGAGAGCAATGAAAATAGTTTTGATGATTCTGAGTAGTTGTTGTAATTTAGTATTGTAGAATTTTACTTTTTTGTACTATTTTTAAAAGTACTTTTGAAATCTAAGAAATGAAAATGTTAATTTCAACTTGTATTCTAGCAATATATTTTATAATTCATTACTTCTTTTTTAATTGCTTGTGTATTTGTATTTTGTTATATTTAGAATTATAGAATTGCACTTTTTTATTAATTGCTTCTTTTATTTGTACTTTTATATATTGCAATAGTTACTAATTATTTCTTTTAATGCAGATGGCTTCAGGCGATGATCCTCCTCGAAATATTTACCTCAAAGTTCCGGCCGAAGAAGTTTACTGTTAGTAGAGCCACAAGCCTGATGAAGGTGAGGGACCTTCAGTTCCACCTGCTGATGTACCTACACACACCACCACCACCTAGGGGCCAGCAACCGTCCCCGAGCTAGAGAAAGTTGGCAGTCCACTGGCGAGGGATCATCTTCTGGATCGGCCCACATTTCTGAGTATCAAACATGGTCAGAAGTTGTTGGTGGAGACAGAGGGGGAGGGTATATGGCATGGGTTCACAGGCTTAGCTATTGAGGACAGTTCATACACCTCCGCATTTCATGATCCAAATGGAGTTAAAGAATCTGTAAGCGAGAGGGTTGCAGCGCTGACTAGGGAGAATGAAGAGATGAGAAGGGTTCAATCTAGAGAGATTAAAGAAATGAGAAAAGTTCAAATGAAATGCAAGCAGAGCTGCAATCATAGAATTGAAATCAAAAGAGAAGGAGCAAGAGGAGCAACCATCTCCAGACAGTGAGGATACAGCTAAGGTTAGATCTTTTTATGTTTGATGATTATATTTAGAACTTGTGATTGTAACCTTATTGAATTAGAACTTGGTGAATTGTTTTTTGTTTGATGAACTTATTTAGAACTTCTTAATGTTTGATTGTAAACTTTTTATTTAATTGTGTTGTTATATGTATGTAATTGTGTGAATATGTGGCATGTGGCCCAAAAATCTTTATTATCTATTGCTATTTCTACAGTTAGAATTTAGGGTGAACCTCCTCAAATAGAGGGAATGCTGTCAAATTTTTTTTTCAGGTGCTACAGGTTTCCGGCGGCTAATCGACGGTTTGGCCGCCGGTAACTACGATACCGGACGGCTTAGCTACGCCGCCGGTAATTCCCTTAAACCGTCAGTACAATACCGGCGGTTACCGAGGGCTACCAGCGGTTATCCGGTGAAAAGCCGGTGGTGTATGCTGACGGTATTACCGTCGGCCTTGACTGCGGGCGCCGTCGGTAAAATAACTGGCGGTGTACCGACGCTTGCCGGCGGTTAAGCGAACATACGACGGCCTCTTTAATCGCTGGCATACAGTCGGTAAAGTGACCGCCGGTTAGCCGTCGGTAATATAATCGGCGGCTTAACGGCCGGAGAACCGCCGGTTACAAATCCGGTAGTCACCGCGGCATCCGCGCCGGAAAACCGCCGCCTAACAAAACCGCCGGTAAAAGTTTCCTACGCCAATTATTCTGGCTGTTAAACTGCCGAAAAATGCCGGTAAAATTTAAAACCGCCGGTTTTTCCTTCCTAACCGCCGAAAAAAATCGCCGGTGTTGGCATTTTTCCTGTAGTGTTCGTACTTTGGTAGGTTTTAAAATTCTCACTTATGCTTTGTGATGATTTATTGTTTTCACTAATGCCTCTTTGTGTAAGATAAACTTATGGATTTTTTTAATAAGTTTGAGTTGATTAGTGGTCTTGCTTTCAATAAAAGTAAATATTGCTTTAATGTGGCTAAGAAAGTCTCTAATCTTCGTATTAGAAATATTAAGAAATTCATTGGTTTTACTATTGGCTCTTTACCTTTTAAGTATTTGGGGATTTCTCTTTATAAGGCGGGAAGAAATCTTTTAATTTGATGATTTAATTGCTGGATTCTAAGCGGCTTTCTTCCTGGAGGCCAACTTTTAAGTTTGGGGGTCGTCTTACTCTTATTAAGAGTGTTCTTTATTCTATCTCGGTTTATACCTTTCAACTCTTTGCCTACTAAAACTGTGTGTAAGAGAATTGATCGCATTACTAATAATTTTTTTGGAAAGGTACGGGCCTAATTCTAAAATACATTGGTCTACTTGGTCTAAGTGATGTGGTTCTGCCTTGGAGGGGGGGTTGGGGTGCAAGTCATTTTTTCGATTTGGCCATTGCTTTCTCTTTCAAATTATGTTATAATTTTCGTGGCCAGGATTCTCTCTGGGCTAAATTAGGCTCTAAGTATTGTGGTGACAAGCATCCTATCTTTAGTAGCTTCATAATGGTAATTCTATAGTTTGGAAACGGCTTTGCTCTATTAAGTGGCGGGTGGAGCCTATTGTGTGTGGGGGTTTGGGTAAGGGCATTTTTTTTTGCAGAATCGCTGGTTAGAGGGTTCTTCTATTGACTCTCTTATTATTTTCTTGTTCAATGATTTGGTTAAGGTTAATTTTTTTATTTTGGATAACAGTTGGGATATTGACAAACTTGCTTTTGTGTTGCCTATGGATGTTATCCAGCTATTTTAAAGATTTCTTTTATTGTGATGTTAAAGATACTCAAATGTGTGCTTTGTCTAAGGATGGCACTTTTAAACTTTCGGATGTCTGGCATTATAATAGAGAAAAGCTCGATACTTCTAGGCTTTTCTCTTTAATTGGCAGAAAAAGTATTCCTACTACTATTTATGCTTTTATGTGGCGTTTGCTACATAAGTTTATTCCTATTTACGAAAACTTGATTAAGAGAGGTTTCATTCTCCCTTCTAAATGTCAGTGCTGCTTTCATGTGGACACATGCAACATATTTTTATTTCTAGTCCTATTGCGGTTAAAGTTTGGACCTTTTTTGAAGATATCTTTCATTGAAGTGTTTTTAAGGGTACTTTTTTCTATTCAGTACATTCTTAACTTATGGTTTATTGATGCAAAGGTCATATTCGTAACGTGGTTCCTTCTCTTGTCCTTTGGTAAATTTTGATGGGAGAAATAATTCTCGTTTTAATGGGGTGGCTATGAATTCTGAGAGAATTATTCATAATATCAAAGATAAAGTGATGAACCTTTATTTGGTCAACCTTCTTGATAGTAAAGGTTTCAAGAATTATGGTTTGTTTGCCCCATTTTTGGTATTGATTTGATAACCATTATTGGAATAATATCCCAAGATGCATTTACTGGATTAAGCCTGTTCTAATTTTTTGAAATTAAATGTGGATTGCTACACAGAAGGAAAACTTGCCTCGTGTGCTGGGGTTGGGATCACTATGGAAGTATTTTTTTGGTTTTGCGGGCCGGTTAATATGTGGATCCTAATTATGCTATTACCTATGCTATATTCTATGGTTTAACTTTTTGTTCCAAGCTTAACAGGTTTGGGTGGTGGTGGAGGTGAATTCTCTTTTTTATTTTAAGATCTCTGGATTTTAGAATTGACAAAACCTGTTCGGCTTCTCTCTTCTATCTTAGGTGTGACTTTATGTTTTATGTAAGAAGTTAAATTGCTCCTTCTCTGTGATTGAGGAAAAAGGAATGCGGTTGCTCATGCTTTGGCTAAGTGGGGTGATGATCTGGTGAGTATGACTGATGTTTCCATTTTTTTCCTCCCTACTTTCATTAAGGGTCTTATATACTTTAGATATGAATAGTGTTCCTTATGTTCAGTTTCTAGTGTGGTTGTCTGGTTGGTGATCTCTGGGCTCTTCCTTTTTCATTTTTCTTTTTCTGAGACTGGTGTTTTTGTTGTTGGCTCATGTCTGGTGGATGGATTGCATTAATCCTTGGTTGTGTGTGTGTTCCAGGTTCTTTTTTCTTCTGGCTGTTGTCTGGCAGTTGGCTTTGTCTTATTAATTGTTGGTGGGTTACGCTTGGATCTGCTGGGTTTTCATTAGTTTTGGAGGGCATTGGTGGGGGTTTTTGTTAATTCTCTGTTGGCTGGGGTTTTGGTTTTTATTTTGGACTGTTACTTTGTTTTAGGAGTGATGATTGTCTCCCTTTTCCTGCTGTGGGTGTTCAGCTGGGACGTTTTCGATGTATGGTTTTTGCTATGAATATTTTGGTTAATAGTAGGGCTAATTGGAAAAATTCTTGTTTTTTAACCTATGTTATATATTATGCATCTCATCTTTTTTGGGAGAATTTCCTGCGGATCCTGGTCAAACTATAATGGGACAAGCTCCTTCGATTGCAAGGTATTCTCTTTTTGGTTTTCGTATGATTTTTTCTTATTTTTTCAGCTTTTTTGCAGGGAGAATGAGAAGAATGGTTTGATTATGCTCTTCCTTTTTTGGGTTCTGTCGTCTCACAGCCTAGTTTGATTTAGAGTTCTTTTGTAATCATAGAAAAAGGATCCACCGCACTTAGTTTTTTTCACTTTTTTCTTTTTCTTATTGAAGCTCTTTCGAGCAGTAGCAAGCTGGGGATCCTTCTAAGGATTTGTAACCGATTTTTTGGTATTAACACGTAGGCCCCATGAGTGGGTTTTATTCAATATATATATATATATATATACTATATATAATATATATAATATATTAATATAAAGAGAGAGAGAGAGAGAGAGAGAGAGAGAGAGATTAGAAAAAAAATATATAATATAAAGAGTAAGAATTATTATTAGGGGCATATATGTGTGAATTTATGATGAATTTGATGTGGACATCAAGATAAAATAGAAAATTATCATCTTTTTAAAATCTTATGGGAAAATATAATATTCTATTTTATATGATTTTTTAGAGACAGATTGAATAAACACATTGGAGAATTGGTGGGTATACGATATCAATATTCGAGGTATATTGGATTTCAAAAAGGATCATTAAACAACAAAATCCTATATGGAAGATTATAACTTGGGTTACAATGATATATAGATCAGTATATTATTCCAATAAATTAAAAAGGTTTCAATAAAGTTTTAGTATTTTATGAATCCAAAATCTTTATAGAAATAGTTGATTCTATTATATATATATATATATATATATTCATCATAATAATAATTTATAGTTGATTCTATGCATCTTTTTTTTTTAAGTTAAAACCTAATTATGGGCCTACGTGTTAATTCAAAAAGCTATTACAAGTTCTTAAAGAGATCAAATTCTACTAATATTCAAAGAGCTCAAAAAAAAAAAAAGTTTAATGAGTCTTGATCTCTACTAGTACTATATATAATATAAAAAAATATGGTGAGGCAAGAAACTCCCACCTAAAAACAATCCCTAGCTCGATCAACAATAAAGCTCAACCAGGTAAAAGCATCCGCATGTGAAAAAATAGAAAATAACTAGAGAAACATCAGAAGATTAACAAAACAAAACCAAAGGCTAAAGAAGAAGCCACAATCCACCAAAACAACCACCCAAGAGAAAAAAATGCACTGCCACAAAAGCATCACCACCAATAACCAATAACCTAAAAACAAAAGAGGACCAACAGCCACAAAGAAGCCAAAAGGAGAATTATCTCTATGCACACTGCACTTATTTCTGAAGAGCACAAATATCATAAATAGTCAAAATGCATATAAACAAACCCAAAAAGAACCACAAGCTGAAATACAAACAATGCCAAAATAGAAGATAACAAAGAAAATTCACCGCCACATATATAGAAAAGGCCACACACCAAACCAAAGAGCATCACCAACAAGGACAAACTAGGAAAGGAGTAATTAAAGATGGAAATCATAACATCACCCTAATAAGAAAAGGACATCAACACAAGTTGAAAGGATAAAACCCCAGTATGTCTCAATAATGCAAGCTTTATATATCAGCTTCCAAATGTAATTTAATTTTGTTTGTTGGCAGCAAATGTTTAGCATTTAACATTCCTATATACAGCTAAAAGAGTAAACAGAGAAGATATTAAAAACTTTAGATTGCTCAAATATCCCCTCAAAATGTTATATTGATTATCCAAAAGATGATATAATCTAATTTTGAAAAGCTCTTCAGATTAAAACCTAAAAGATTTCTTCTTCTTTCTTCATTTTTTGGAGCTATATAGGAAACAGTCATACCAAGAGTGCTACCAACAAATGATATGACATTACAATTTGGAATGACAACAAAAGGAGCTTACCGTTTCTTGTCTAATCATTCTAATTTGCTTCATACGTACCTCTTTCTAATTTGAAAAGGCTTGGGTTGGCTTTTTCTCAGTCACCATAATGTTTTTTTTTTTTTATCCTTGAAGATATATTATTATAACAAATATTATAATCACAACTTATATGGCCTTCTGCTATATAAGCATGATGAGTCTTCTGAGCAGTGAGCACATCGCATAGACCATTAGCCTATGCTTACTAAGAGATTCAGAAGCAGCTAATCAAAAGATATATCATTCAGGCGCTGCAGCTGAGAGTAATGGGTCAGAAGCGGGATGTAATTATTGTGGTGGCCGTGGCCATGCTATGCTCTTTATCGCTGGCCTTTGCAGTTGAAACGATGGCAAGCTTCACACAGGCTTATGTTCGTATGTTCTAATTACTTTTTGCTTTTCATGAAATATAGAACATATAAAGAGAAGGAGAAATCAATATTATTCAAATGTATTTGCATGCAGCTTCTGCTTGCTTTGATCGCACAGACAAAGGTACACTGATTGCCGGATTTGGAAATTCAATGTGGAATAGAGATCTTTGTGGGCAGAAGCTGAAGGTAACTTGTATTGATGAGAATCGTGAAAACTGTAAGAGCTCCTCAGTGATAGTCACTCTTGTGGATCATTGCGAGGGCTGCGCTGACTCCATCACTCTCTCAGAAGATGCTTTTGATGTTATAGCTAACAAAGATGCTGGAAATGTTAAAGTGGAATATGAGCTGTAAGATTTTGGCTCTTTAATATTTACTTACTCTGATCTTCTTTTTTCTGGCGCTTTTTTGAACAAAATTTTATGAAAGTTATTTATTATAGGCTTTTTTTAAAAAAAATTCTATTCGGTACTGTATAATTTTTTTATTAAGTTCTCTATCTATGGTTCGCAGAGTCTCTGGTTGATCAATTTTCTCAAGCGCAGAGGAGGAATAATGAAGAAGGAATAAAGTTTACCTTGCAAGGATATATAACTACCTTAAATTAATGTCCCTTTGTATCTTTGTGTGTTGGATTTTTGTTTGTAATTTTCGTTTTATTTGTGGGGAATGTTTAAATAAGAAATTTCAAAAATGAAATTCAAGGTTGAGCCAATGACATTTATATATATGAAGAATCCACTATTTATGTCCGCTTTTGATTAAGATCAATTGTAAAGTTCATGGTTTTTCTTCTATTTTCTGTTTCCAAAATATGTGGATTCTTCATGATTCTTGTTTAGATGTGGTTAAGACTAATTGGCAAGCTCCTATTATGCCTGATAATTCTATTAGTGGTATGAATAGATTTTGGTTGAAGCTTAAAAGATTGAAACAAGTTTTAAACTGGTGGAACCATCATGTCTTTAAGAATTTGTTTTCTAACATTCTTTGTGAAGAGAATAAAGTGAATTTTTGGGTAAAAGAGGTTCTTTTATGCCCTTCTGACCATAATTTCTCGGTTCTCATTGAGGCTAAGAGTGCTCTTATTAAATTGCACGTATAGGAGGAAGATTTTTGGAAACAAAAAGCTGCTTTTAAACATTTGGTTGATGGGGATAATAACACCAAGTATTTTTATGCTTTAGTGAAGAATAACAGAGCTAAGAATACCATTACCAAGAATAAAAAAGATGATGGTTCTTTTATTGATAATCAGGAGGAGATTGTTGAATTGGCTGTTAGTAATTTTAAAAATCATCTTAACAAAGTTTTCCTCCTGTCTACTGTTATTAATCCTCAGATCATTCCTAAGCATTTTTCGATTGAAGATAATTTGGGGTTGACTTCTATTCCTTCTCTTGAGGAAGTGAAGAATATTGTTTTTGATATGAAAGCTGATGCGGTGGCAGGTCCTGACAGGTTTACCACTAATTTTTTTAAAAAATGTTGGCATATTATTTTTGAGGATGTGTTTGAGGCTGTTATTAATTTTTTTAAAGGTGGTGTTATTCCTAAATTTTTTACTGCTACTTCTATTGTTTTGATTCCTAAAAACAACCTGATGGAATCCTGGAATGATTTTAGACCTATTAGTTTTGTTCTTTCTTTTATAAATTGCTTCCTAAAATCTTGATGAACATGTTATCTGTGCATTTACCTAAAATTATTTATCCTTTTCAAATGAGTTTTGTCAAAGGTCTTGCTATTGTGGATAATATTTTATTGGCTCAGGAATTCTGTCAGGATTTGGATGCTAAAGTTCGTGGAGGTAATATGATCTTGAAGTTGGATATTGCCAAAGCTTATGATAATATTAATTGGGAGTTCATTTATAAAATTTTAAGTTTATTTGGCTTTGACTACACTTTTATTAACCTTATTAAGAACTGTATTGAAAGTCCTCATTTTTTGGTTATTGTGAATGGTAAGAGCAATATTTTCTTTAAGGCTTCTCATGGTCTTAGACAGGGTGATCCAATTTCCCCTGTCCTTTTCATTATTGCAGCTGACTATCTTTATAGAGGTTTGGAGGATCTTTTTGCCAAAAATTCGGGGCTCTATTTTCCACTACAGGAAAAATACCGATTACCGGCGGTTCTAACCGACAGTTTATTGACCGCCGGTTTTAACAGCGGTTTTGCTGGCGGTTTCGCCGTCGGCATTTACCGGTGGGTTTGTTCTGTAAAGCCGCCGATACTAGCGACGGTCTAAAAACCGCCGGACATAAATATAAACCGGCGGTTTAACGACGGCTGTGCCGCCGCTGATAAATTATAATAGTACTTGCGGTCCGGACCGTCGGAAGACCACCGGTAAATGCCCTAAAACAAACAGACCCACAACTCGCATTTCATTTCTATTCTCTCCTTCTCTCTCTCGTTTCAGTCGCTCTCCCGTTGCCTCCGCCCGCATCGCTGGATCGCGCTCTGTTTGTCACCGCCGATGAAGTATCTTCGACCGCCGACCCCACACCGGCCGCCTCTCGCTCGGTCAACCTTTGCTGTGACTTGCCGCCATCGATCTCACTCTGAATCTCACGCCGCCGACTGCCCTAGGTTTCATGTGAGTTGAACAAAAATCAGTAATTTAAGGTATTCTTTAACATTTTTTCTTTGATTATTTGTTCTCACTAGACATTTGCAAGAGTTTTTAATATTTTGGATGATTTAAGTAGTAATTTCGACATATGCAAGAGGTAATGTTGTAATCATTTGGGTAGATCTAAATTTTCTATTTATTAAGTGTTAATTTAGTAATGATAGATCTAATTTGTTAATTGTGACTTTGGGTTAGAGCAAGATAGGAAGAGAGAGATTGAGAGAGAGAAAAGAGAGGGAGAGGGAGAGATAAGAGAGAGAGAGGGAGAGAGGGAGAATAAGAGTGATAGATAGATAGAGAGATATATGAGAGAGCAAGAGAGAGGGAGAGGGAGAGAGAGAGAGAGAGAGAGAAAAGAGAGGGAGAGTGAGAGAGAGAGAGAAAAGAGAGGGAGGGAGAGAGAGAACAAGAGCTAGCATTAAGATGAGAGAGAGGGAGTGAGAGAGAACAAGAGAGATAGATAGATAGCAAGTGTTAGAGAGAGTGAGAGAGAGGGAGAGTGAGAGAGAGAGAGAGAGAAAAAAGAGAGGGAGAGGGAGAGAGAAATGAGAGGGAGAGTGAGAGGGAGAGAGAGAGAGAGAACAAGAGAGAGAGAGAGAGAGAGAGAGAGAGAGAGAGAGAGCGATAGTTAGAGAGAAAGAGAGAGGGGTAGAGAGAGAGAGCGAGAGTGAAACGAGAATATATGTGAAAAGTTTGGAGTAGCTCCTGTGGTACATAAGATTAGATAGAGTTGCCTTATTTGATTTGGTCGCATAATTGTTAGATTTGATACATGTTAAGAAAGTTGTAGGCATCAAAATGAACTTTTATTCTTTAGATGTATGTAAACGAGTTTAATTTCATGTAGTTGATAGTTGATGTAGATGATTAGTTTGTGTTGATTTGATACATGCCATGTGGTGGGATAAAGAATTGATATTGTTGTTGTTGTTGATAGTTGATGTAGATGGTTAGTTTGGTCCGCTTGTAACCCTATATGATCACACATAAGATAGATGCGTGAATAAGACCTATGCGACCACACATAAGATAGTTTGGTCTGCTTGTAGCCCTATGGGATCACACAAGCTATTATATAGCAACTTTCTTGGGTTAATGCCTTTTGCTCTTGAGATCAATTTCATTGAAAATTAAACTATGAGTAAATCCACTCATCCACCTAAATTATAACACGTTTGCACATGCATGTATTCTAATAAATGTTTTGATAACTATGTAGGGTGACGTTTGCTTCAACGTTCAAATGACTATCCAAGAAAAGAGATATTGGATGTATAACAGATTATTACCGGGTCAAAAAGGATTGACAGTTGAATTTATAGAGGGAGTTGAAACTTTCATTCAAGTTGCATCTCAACTGCCTTCCTTTCAATATGATAAAATGTTTAGATGTCCATGTTTGAAGCATAAAAATCTAGCATTCCTGAAACCCGATGATGTGAAGCTTGATTTATATCGTAGGGGATTTCTTCCAAACTACTGGATTTGGACATCACATGGCGAGTACGAGCCACACAGAGATGCTCATGCCGGTTCATCTACAGCTTATGAAACATTTAATGAAGTTCAAATGAGTAGATCCTATGAAGACCTTATTTTTGATGTAGCAGGTCATAATTTAAGGTCTAATGTGGAAGAGCCACCAAATGCAAAAACATAAAAATTCTTTGAGTTATTACATTCAGCTCAAAAGTCAATTTGGGATGGTTGCAGTACACATTTGGAATTATACATTGCAGTGAGGATGTTAAGTACTAAAACTGAGTATAATATTCTCTGTGATTGTTTTAATGACTTTGTTGGTCTTATGAAAGAAACTAATCCAGCGGGCAATTTAATTCCCTCAGACTTGTACCGAACAAAGAAATTAATATCCAAGCTGGGTCTCACTGCTACAAAAATTGATTGTTGTATCAATGGATGTATGTTATACTACAAGGATGATGCAGCAGAAGTTATTTGTAGCACATGCAATGCTCCTCGGTTTAAGCCAAATTCGGGAAAACAACATCATCCAAAGAAAGATGTGCCATATTCCCATTTATTTTATTTACCAATCATTCCAAGATTTCAGTGACTCTATGCATCAATGAGTTCAGCAGGTCATATGAGATGGCATAAGGAGAAAATAGCAAAAAGTGGTGTTCTTTCTCATCCATCAGATGCTGAAGCGTGGAAATATTTTGATCAAGTGCAAGCTTCATTTGCTGCTGAGCCTCGCAACATAAGATTGGGATTATGTGCTGATGGTTTTACACCCTATAGTCAAACAGCTACATCGTACTCTTGTTGGCCAGTTATATTAACACTATACAACCTTCCACCAGAGATATGTATGACTACTCCGTACATGTTCTTAACTCTTATAATACCTTGATCACATAATCCGAAAACAAAAATTGATATTTTTTTGCAATCATTAATTGATGACCTCAAGTTATTATGGGAAGGAGTACTCACATATGACATATCAACAAAACAAAATTTTTACCTTCGAGCTGCATTGTTATAGACCATTGGTGATTTTCCAACCTATGGTATATTGTCTGGTTGGAGCACAGCAGGAAAATTAGCATGTCCTTACTGCATGGAGAATAGCAAAGCTTTCACACTAAAACATGGAGGAAAAAAATACTTGGTTTGATTGTCATCGTATGTTTCTACTTGCTAATCATCAGTTGTGGAGAAATAAGTAAGCATTTGTTAAAAATAGAATTGAACGATCGCCTCCTCCACCCAGATTAAGTGGTGATGATGTCTTACAGAGACTTTCTGACATTTCAACAATTATTGATTTTCCAATGCTATCAGAGTCTAAATTTTTGGGTTATGGTGTTGAACATAATTGGATTAAGAAAAGTACTTTCTGGACATTACCATATTGAAGAACTAATTTGATAAGGCATAATCTAGATGTTATGCACATTGAGAAGAACTTTCTAGACAATATTTTTAATACAATTATGGATATTAAAGGTAAGAGTGAAGATAATGTCAAAGCAAGGATGTACATTAAAGAGTATTGCCGGCGAAAAATCTGAAGTTAGTAACAACAATCGACGGTAAAATAATGAAGCCCAAAGCTCCTTACTCTTTCATGTTAGAGTAAAAAAGATCGATATGTCAGTGGTTTAAAGGTTTAAAAATGCCTGATGGCTATGGATCAAATATAAGCCGATGTGTTGACATGAAATCTGCAAGGTTATTTGGACTCAAAAGTCATGATTGTCACATAATTATGGAGGTTCTTCTTCCAAGCATAGTATGTATATTACTCGAGTACATATCAAATCTGTTGATTGAGCTTAGCATTTTCTTCAAAGACCTATATTCATCTAAACTAAGCGAAGATGCTTTACAGAGGTACGAGGATAACGTACCAATCATCCTCTGCAAGTTAGAAAAGATATTTCCCCCTGGTTTTTTTGATTCTATGGAACATCTTCCAGTACATCTACCTTATGAAGTTAGAGTTGGTGGACCTGTACAATATCGTTGGATGTATCCTTTCGAAAGGTAAATGGGTTTTGATTTTTAGCAAGTCTCAAATAATTTTGAATAAGTTGAGATAACATAATTTTATTTACTTATTGATTGTAATTATTTAACAGATATTTGAACAAGTTGAAGAAATATGTTAAGAATAAAGCACGACCAGAAGGATCAATATGTGAAGCCTACTTGTCTCAAGAAACAACTCGCTTTTGCTCCTACTACTTCGAGCCTCATGAAAGTAGTACAAGAATAAAGATTGGTCATAACATTGACTTCGATGTAGAAGAACAATCACATGCTGCACTATCAGTATTTAGAAGGCCAGGAAAGCCCAGTGGCAAATGTGTTGAAAGATTTCTTAACGATTTAGAAATAAATACAGTGAATTTGTATGTGCTACTGAACTGTGAAGAAGTTGAGCCAATCTTAGAGTAAGTTCTTGCATATTGTTAATAATGAGTAATCTTTATTAATTTAAAATACTAAAGTATTATTTATCACCAGGTATTTCGTAAGCAATTTGTCTTTAAAGATTCGTTGGATATTGAGCTAGCAGTTGTAAAAGAATTTCCAACTTGGTTCAGATCATATGGGAGCACATCAATTTTAAAAATTTAGATATTATTTATTATAAAAAATACTAATATTTGAAAATATTTCTAGTTACAAAATCCTGATAACAAATGTTTTGATAAAGGTTTGCAAGCACTTGCATGGGGTCCAATGCGAAAAGTAAGAACTTGGCCAATATATATAGTGAATGTGTTCAGATTTCATACCAAGTCGTGGAGTGAAGAAAGAAAGACTGAAAATTGTGGAGTATGTGTTAGAGGGAACACTCATGAAGAATATGAGTGTGAATATTACGGTATTTTGAATGAGGTTCTTGACCTGGAGTACCCAGGCGAAGATGAGAACTTTATATGCTTGTTTAACTGTCAATGATATGATCCAGTATAGAATAGAGGCACAAGGATTCATCCTGCGTATGGTTTAGTAGATGTAAAATATAGTAGAAGATACGGGAAGTTTGATCCATTTGTGTTAGCAAGTCAAGCTATTCAAGTTTATTTCAGCAAATATCCCAGTGGTCGTAGAGACAAACAATATTGGTTAGCTGTTATAAAAATAAAAGTACAGGAAATAATTGATCAACTGCACATCAAGAGGATGATATGTCAAGTTGTTGGCTTGTTAAAATTGAGGAGATACCAACTATAACCTCTAGTATTGAAATGGAGTTAGAAGATGTGAATAGTTCAACTAGTTCAGGCGAAGATGAGAATGAAGATGAAAGTGAAGATACCCTTGAGAGCAATGAAAATAGTTTTGATGATTCTGAGTAGTTGTTGTAATTTAGTATTGTAGAATTTTACTTTTTTGTACTATTTTAAAAAGTACTTTTGAAATCTAAGAAATGAAAATGTTAATTTTCAACTTGTATTCTAGCAATCATTATTTTTATAATTCATTAACTTCTTTTTTAATTGCTTGTTGTATTTGTATTTTGTTATATTTAGAATTATAGAATTGCACTTTTTTATTAATTGCTTCTTTTATTTGTACTTTTTATATATTGCAATAGTTTACTAATTATTTCTTTTAATGCAGATGGCTTCAGGCGATGATCCTCCTCGTAAATCATTTACCTCAAAGTTCCGGCCGAAGAAGTTTACTGTTAGTAGAGCCACATAGCCTGATGAAGGTGAGGGACCTTCAGTTCCACCTGCTGATGTACCTACACCACCACCACCACCTAGGGGCCAGCAACAGTCCCCGAGCTAGAGAAAGTTGGCAGTCCACTGGCGAGGGATCATCTTCTGGATCGGCCCACATTTCTGAGTATCAAACATGGTCAGAAGTTGTTGGTGGAAGACAGAGGGGGAGGGTATATGGCATGGGTTCACAGGCTTATGCTATTGAGGACAGTTCATACACCTCCGCATTTCATGATCCAAGTGGAGTTAAAGAATCTGTAAGCGAGAGGGTTGCAGCGCTGACTAGGGAGAATGAAGAGATGAGAAGGGTTCAATCTAGAGAGATTAAAGAAATGAGAAAAGTTCAAAATGAAATGCAAGCAGAGCTGCAATCATATAGAATTGAAAATCAAAAGAAGAAGGAGCAAGAGGAGCAACCATCTCCAGACAGTGAGGATACAGCTAAGGATTAGATCTTTTTTATGTTTGATGATTATATTTAGAACTTGTGATTGTAACCTTATTGAATTTAGAACTTGGTGAATTTGTTTTATGTTTGATGAACTTATTTAGAACTTCTTAATGTTTGATTGTAAACTTGTTTATTTAATTTGTGGTTATGTATATAATTGTGATGAATATAGTGGCATGTGGCCCAAAATATCTTATTATCTATTGCTATTTCTACAGGTTTAGAATTTAGGGTGAACCTCCCTCAAATAGAGGGAATGCTGTCAAATTTTTTTTTCAGGTGCTACAGGTTTCCGGCGGCTAATCGACGGTTTGGCCGCCGGTAACTACGATACCGGACGGCTTAAGCTACGCCGCCGGTAATTCCCTTAAACCGTCAGTACAATACCGGCGGTTACCGAGGGCTACCAGCGGTTATCCGGTGAAAAGCCGGTGGTGTATGCTGACGGTATTACCGTCGGCCTTGACTGCCGGGCGCCGTCGGTAAAATAACTGGCGGTGTACCGACGCTTGCCGGCGGTTAAGCGAACATACGACGGCCTCTTTAATCGCTGGCATACAGTCGGTAAAGTGACCGCCGGTTAGCCGTCGGTAATATAATCGGCGGCTTAACGGCCGGAGAACCGCCGGTTACAAATCCGGTAGTCACCGGCGGCATCCGCCGCCGGAAAACCGCCGCCTAACAAAACCGCCGGTAAAAGTTTCCTACGCCAATTATTCTGGCTGTTTAAAAACTGCCGAAAAATAGCCGGTAAAATTTAAAACCGCCGGTTTTTCCTTCCTAACCGCCGAAAAAAATCGCCGGTGTTTGGCATTTTTCCTGTAGTGTTCGTACTTTGGTAGGTTTTAAAATTTCTCACTTATGCTTTGCTGATGATTTTATTGTTTTCACTAATGCCTCTTTGTGTAAGATAAACTTATGGATTTTTTTAATAAGTTTGAGTTGATTAGTGGTCTTGCTTTCAATAAAAGTAAATATTGCTTTAATGTGGCTAAGAAAGTCTCTAATCTTCGTATTAGAAATATTAAGAATATCATTGGTTTTACTATTGGCTCTTTACCTTTTAAGTATTTGGGGATTTCTCTTTATAAGGCGGGAAGAAATCATTTTAATTTGATGATTTAATTGCTGGGATTCTTAAGCGGCTTTCTTCCTGGGAGGCCAACTTTTTAAGTTTTGGGGGTCGTCTTACTCTTATTAAGAGTGTTCTTTATTCTATCTCGGTTTATACCTTTCAAACTCTTTTGCCTACTAAAACTGTGTGTAAGAGAATTGATCGCATTACTAATAATTTTTTTGGAAAGGTACGGGCAATAATTCTAAAATACATTGGTCTACTTGGTCTAAGTGATGTGGTTCTGCCTTGGAGGGGGGGTTGGGGTGCAAGTCATTTTTCGATTTGGCCATTGCTTTCTCTTTCAAATTATGTTATAATTTTCGTGGCCAGGATTCTCTCTGGGCTAAATTTATGGGCTCTAAGTATTGTGGTGACAAGCATCCTATCTTTAGTAGCTTCAATAATGGTAATTCTATAGTTTGGAAACGGCTTTGCTCTATTAAGTGGCGGGTGGAGCCTATTGTGGTGTGGGGTTTGGGTAAGGGCAATATTTTATTTTGGCAGAATCGCTGGTTAGAGGGTTCTTCTATTGACTCTCTTATTTATTCTTGTTCTAATGATTTGGTTAAGGTTAATTTTTTTATTTTGGATAACAGTTGGGATATTGACAAACTTGCTTTTGTGTTGCCTATGGATGTTATCCAGCTATTTTAAAGATTTCTTTTAATTGTGATGTTAAAGATACTCAAATGTGTGCTTTGTCTAAGGATGGCACTTTTAAACTTTCGGATGTCTGGCATTATAATAGAGAAAAGCTCGATACTTCTAGGCTTTTCTCTTTAATTTGGCAGAAAAGTATTCCTACTACTATTTATGCTTTTATGTGGCGTTTGCTACATAAGTTTATTCCTATTTACGAAAACTTGATTAAGAGAGGTTTCATTCTCCCTTCTAAATGTCAGTGCTGCTTTCATGTGGACAACATGCAACATATTTTTATTTCTAGTCCTATTGCGGTTAAAGTTTGGACCTTTTTTGAAGATATCTTTCATTGAAGTGTTTTTAAGGGTACTTTTTCTATTCAGTACATTCTTAACTTATGGTTTATTGATTGCAAAGGTCATATTCGTAACGTGGTTCCTTCTCTTGTCCTTTGGTAAATTTTGATGGAGAGAAATAATTCTCGTTTTAATGGGGTGGCTATGAATTCTGAGAGAATTATTCATAATATCAAAGATAAAGTGATGAACCTTTATTTGGTCAACCTTCTTGATAGTAAAGGTTTCAAGAATTATGGTTTTGTTGCCCCATTTTTGGTATTGATTTGACTAACCATTATTGGAATAATATCCCAAGATGCATTTACTGGATTAAGCCTGTTCCTAATTTTTTGAAATTAAATGTGGATTGCTACCAGAAGGAAACTCTGCCTCGTGTGCTGGGGTGCTTAGGGATCACTATGGGAAGTATTTTTTTGGTTTTGCGGGGCCGGTTAATATTGTGGATCCTAATTATGCTATTACCTATGCTATATTCTATGGTTTAACTTTTTGTTCCAAGCTTAACAGGTTTGAGGTGGTGGTGGAGGTGAATTCTCTTTTTTATTTTAAGTCTCTGGATTTTAGAATTGACAAAACCTGTTCGGCTTCTCTCTTCTATCTTAGGTGTGACATTTATGTTTTATGTAAGAAGTTAAATTGCTCCTTCTCTGTGATTGAGGAAAAAGGGAATGCGGTTGCTCATGCTTTGGCTAAGTGGGGTGATGATCTGGTGAGTATGACTGATGTTTCCATTTTTTTCCTCCCTACTTTCATTAAGGGTCTTATTACTTTAGATATGAATAGTGTTCCTTATGTTCAGTTCTAGTGTTGGTTGTCTGGTTTGGGTGACTCTGGGCTCTTCCTTTTTCATTTTTCTTTTTCTGAGACTGGTGTTTTTGTTGTTGGCTCATGTCTGGTGGATGGATTGCATTAATCCTTGGTTGTGTGGTGTGTTCCAGGTTCTTTTTTCTTCTGGGCTGTTGTCTGGCAGTTGGCTTTGTCTTATTAATTGTTGGTGGGGTTACGCTTGGATCTGCTGGGTTTTCATTAGTTTTGGGAGGCATTGGTGGGGGTTTTTTGTTAATTCTCTGTTGGCTGGGGTTTGGTTTTTATTTTGGACTGTTACTTTGTTTTAGGAGTGATGATTGTCTTCCCTTTTCCTGCTGTGGGTGTTCAGCTGGGGACGTTTTCGATGGTATGGTTTTTGCTATGAATATTTTGGTTAATAGTAGGGCTAATTGGAAAAATTCTTGTTTTTTAACCTATGTTATATATTATGCATCTCATCTTTTTTGGGAGAATTTCCTGCAGGATCCTGGTCAACTATAATGGGACAAGCTCCTTCGATTGCAAGGTATTCTCTTTTTGGTTTTCGTATGATTTTTTCTTATTTTTTCAGCTTTTTTGCAGGGAGAATGAGAAGAATGGTTTGATTATGCTCTTCCTTTTTTGGGTTCTGTCGTCTCACAGCCTAGTTTGATTTAGAGTTCTTTTGTAATCATAGAAAAAGGATCCACCGGCACTTAGTTTTTTTCACTTTTTTCTTTTTCTTAATTGAAGCTCTTTCGAGCAGTAGCAAGCTGGAGGATCCTTCTAAGGATTTTGTAACCGATTTTTTGAGTATTAACACGTAGGCCCCATGAGTGGGTTTTATTCAATATATATATATATATATATATATATATATATATATATATATATATATATATAAAAGAGAGAGAGAGAGAGAGAGAGAGAGAGAGATTAGAAATAAAAATATATAATATAAAGATGTAAGAATTATTATTAAGGGGCATAATATGTGTGAATTTATGATGAATTTGATGTGCACATCAAGATAAAATAGAAAATTATCATCATTTTTTAAAAATCTTATGGGAAAATATAATATTCTATTTTATATGAATTTTTTAGAGACAGATTGAATAAACAACATTGGAGAATTGGTGGGTATACGATATCAATATTCGAGGTATATTGGATTTCAAAAAGGATCAAATTAAACAACAAAATCCTATATGGAAGATTTTAACTATGGGTTACAATGATATTTAGATCAGTATATTATTCCAATAAATTAAAAAGGTTTCAATAAAGTTTTAGTATTTTATGAATCCAAAATCTTTATAGAAATATGTTGATACTATATATATATATATATATATATATTCATCATTTATAATAATTTATAGTTGATTCTATGCATCTTTTTTTTTTAAGTTAAAACCTAATTATGGGCCTACGTGTTAATTCAAAAAGCTATTACAAGTTCTTAAAGAGATCAAATTCTACTAATATTCAAAGAGCTACAAAAAAAAAAAAGTTTAATGAGTCTTGATCTCTACTAAGATACTATATAATAAATATAAAAAAATAATGGTGAGGCAAGAAACTCCCACCTAAAAACAATCCCTAGCTCGATCAACAATAAAGCTCAACCAGGTAAAAGCATCCGCATGTGAAAAAAATAGAAAATAACTAGAGAAACATCAGAAGATTAACAAAACAAAACCAAAGGCTAAAGAAGAAGCCACAATCCACCAAAACAACCACCCAAGAGAAAAAAATGCACTGCCACAAAAGCATCACCACCAAATAACCAATAACCTAAAAACCAAAAGAGGACCAACAGCCACAAAAGAAGCCAAAAGGAGAATTATCTCTATGCACACTGCACTTATTTCTGAAGAGCACAAATATCATAAATAAGTACAAAATGCACATAAACAAACCCAAAAAGAACCACAAGCTGAAATACAAACAATGCCAAAATAGAAGATAACAAAAGAAAATTCACCGCCACATATATAGAAAAGGCCACACACCAAACCAAAGAGCATCACCAACAAGGACAAACTAGAGAAAGGAGTAATTAAAGATGGAAATCATAACATCACCCTAATAAGAAAAGACTCAACAAAGAAAAGATAAACCCATAGCAAAGCAAATTAACTGAACATTAAACAGGATCTGGAGAATGAAAGTATAACATCCACACTAGAACAAAAAAGGAGAACATTTAAAGAAAAATTGAAGTAGCTGTAACTAAACCTATGTGGGATCCGAAAATTCAACCTCGACCTTCACCTGCACTGTTATGGGTTTTCTTTTGGCAAGGGAGTTTTAACGGAATTAGTTCTAGGATAAATTTTAGGAAGGCCGATGAGTTTGTAGATAAGACACAACCCAGAGATTTCACCCTCATTTTATGAGGACTTTATGATCTGAGTTCTGGTTTCCTATAGGTGCAAGCCCTTATAGTTAATTACCCCTCCCGATCACGAGAGAGAACTTTTGATTAAGGCTAGTCGTCAATTAGATACGTAGAACGTACGTGTTATCTGGCATATAGTAGCAGCAATGAGCATGGATATTTAAAAAGTCTAGATGTTTAAAAATTTGGGTTGAAATATTTAAAAATAGAAATTTAATCATCTTATACTTAAAGCGGATGATGGAGGAATGGATGATGGACCCAATCAAGATCCTATGGTTCTGTCATCCTGGACCATCGTGGTCCCTGGTCTACTTAGTCAGAGGAGGTAGTCGATCCAAACTAACAAAAGGATCCTTGTTGGCAGCCATGGGTAACTTTGTCCAAGGGGACCTTATAGACTTGGGGTGAATGTTTATCTAAGGGGATAAATTTAAATCCATCTTTGCTAACAGAGGGCTTTGTGCCCTATCGATCATATCCTATTGATTCATATCTCAAGGATTTGATGCCACTAAGGAGGGTATTGGGTGGGAACCGACACCACTAGAGTTACATATGATAACTCGCCAATATCAAGATGATCATTAGTGGGTTGATGAGAATGTAAGAAAAGCTTATGTAAGTATAATTTTTAAAAGATTGTTTTAATTATTTCAATTAAAATTTTTATTTTAGGGATTTATTTTCATAAGATAATTTTATATGACTTCAAAAAAGTCAGCAGTTTGCTGGTGATGGATCATCTTCAGGATCGACCAAGTATTCTAAGTATCGTACATGGTTAGATATTGTTGGAGGAAGGTAGAGTGGGAGGGTTTATGGCTTAGGTTCGTAGAGGTACGCTTATGAAGGTAGTACATCTACTTAAACATTTTATGATGTTAATGGAGCTGAAGAAATTGTTAGCCAAAGGGTTGCTGCCCTGATAAGAGAGATAGATGAGATGAGAAATATTCAAAATGATATGTAGGCGGAGCTGCGATCATATCAAACTGAAAATGAGAAGAAAAAAGTGCAAGAGCCTACACCTGCATCACATAATAGTGAGGACACAAAGGATGATTAGTGTTGTTATTTGTTGTTAGTTGTTTAAAAAACTGTTTGGTGTATTTGGAACATCTAACTATGGATTTTATATATTATGTTGATTGTGGAACATATGAATTATTATTTGTTTAAAGAATTATTTTTGGTTATTATTGAATATGTAAATATATTTGTTGATCGTGTATTATTTTTTCATAAGTACTGATTTGTTGAATTTGGAAATAACAAATTATTATTATTATTATTATTATAATATATATAATATATATATATATATATATATATATAATATATATATATATATATATATATATTCTATCTGCATGTGATTATAGAAATTGGTGTAAATAGAGGGGGCTATCATTTTTTTTACAAATACTACATGTTTTTGGAGGCAAACCAGTCGTTTAGCTGCCCAAAATGGCAATATAGGATAGTAGAAGCCGCCAGTTTTTTTAATTTTGTTGTCGATAATAACTGGTGCCTAACCAGTAGTTTGGTCGCCGGACATGCTGTCGGTGTTTATCGCAGGGAATACCATCGATTATACACCAACGATTAAACCACTATAAATTACCAGCAATTTACCCGTAATTTTGGATTTATTAATTTTTTGTTGTTTTAGCCGCCGAAAAATATAACCATAAAAAAATAGCTACTGGTGTTTGTTTCATACACGATTTATTCCGGCAGTTTATGAACCACCGAAAGTTTTTAAAACTCTAGAAAATCTACACCAATTGCCAAAAAGTATCGTTGGTAATTGGCAATTTTTCTGTAGTAAATAATTCTCCAAGTGAAAAGGGAGATGGAAGTATGAATAATAGAACTCCTTTTTTTTTTTTTTAAACAAAGGATTATATGTAGATTTTTATCTGAAAAATCTTCAAATAGCTTTAGTGCAAAATTCACCATTTGTAGAGTTCTTGAAAATAGGTTTGTTGCTAATATAAGTATTGATGGGAATTTCATAAATAGTATCAACCACAGGCTTGCAAAAGATATTCTAACAGAAGATGGAGGTTCCAAGTGCCATTCAAAATAAAATAAAAACTTTCAAATTATATTAGGAGTGAGTATTGAAGAGAGAATCAAGAGAACAAATCGCCATCTAATTATCTTGCCAAAAGTGAGAGGAACCATACCCAATAACACATTGAATAATTTGTGCACCTGTGGGTCTCCGAAAGGATTCTGCTCGTGTGGTTCGAATGCAAAGGGTGCGATCACACTATCCCGTGGGACAAAATGGTCGTAGACCTTTACAATCGACACAAACAGGCCGATGGAAGAACAGATGGAGTTATAGATACGATTAGCCATGGAAGGTAGCGGCTTTCACCTACTAACCTCGATGGATAATAATATATATAACCCTAAATTCACGAGATTTCCCCCATTCGACACATCAGCTCGAATGGGATTTATTTGATTGTGGGGATCGATTTCCTACGGGCGCAAGCCCCCGTAGTTAATTACATCTTAGACCTCGATCTAAGAAAACTCTCGATTAAGGATGGTGTATTATTCACTTCTTGATTTGATGCACAAAAAGAGTTCTTAAGTTCTATTCCAAAGAGTCTCTTCTATTTACCCTTAGTGATGATTAGACATTTTTGAATGGATAAAGATGTGATTAAAATTTTGAGTTTAGAAGATCAAAGACCAGATTACTATCCTAAGAGAAACGACAGACTCAAAACATAGATGAAAGGAGACACACTGAGAGGTGTACAACCTGGACTTATGCTTGTCTGGAGTGAGCTGCCAGCTAACATCCTAAACACAATCAATCGCCCTATATGTATACAAGATAGAAAGGCTCTATCCTAGGAAATAAAGGATTTGTAATTTAAAAGATTTCAATCAGGGACTCTACAATATGCAAAAGAATGTACCTAGCGCCATGTATGATGCATGAAACAGATACGAAATATCCCTAGATCTATTGATGTGATGCATGTATGTAAGTGAAGCATAATGTGAGGTAAGGTGTGTAAAAACAAATGCATGCATGACATTCAGAGTACAGAAAAAGTAAATAAACACACCCTAAGGATACCCTCCAGGCAAGGTATCCGCACAGAAAAGCATTCAAACGGTGCCCACTGGCACAAATAGGTGGCCTACTCTACAGGCCTAAATGACCCTAATGGTCTCTAAGGCTCACAGAAAAAAAGAAAGAAAAGGGGGGGTATCGTACCCAAAACCAGAAGGCCAAAAACCTAGCGATGCCCACTTCGTGTGGGAAAACAACGATGCCCAAGTGGCACAAGTAGGTGGCCTACTCTACAGGCCTAAATGACCCTAATGGTCTCTAGGGCTCACAGAAGGGGAGCAAGCTTTGACCTATAGGGCCAAAGCTTCGTCAGTGAACTAACCTAAGGCTGGCTACCTAAACATGCTAGAATACCTACTAACAAGCAGTGTGTGATGTGAAGCAGTTCGATATATAACTAAAAAAAATTTACTTTACAAATTGCAGAAATTATACCTGACTGTATGTGGCGCTGCCACTTAAAAGTTTATAAGCAAGCAGTCCCGTTTAGTTCCCGATCATTAAGCTCCAATGTACCTCGCAAGAAAAGATAACAGAGAAATATATATATGAGCGTAGATGCCATTCAGAAAAGAAGTGCAGGTAACTAACAAAAATATAACCAATAGGAAATTAAATACAGCTAACAGGAAATTTAATAATTGCATTTATAGAACATGTATATGTAACAAGCATTAAATAACAAGAGAAAATATAAGCCTGACCTAGAGCTAAAAGTAGTGTCCTAATCAAGCATGTCTAAAGTATGTGTAGGCTGTGTAATTTAGGGTATGTCCTATGTAGGATTATTAGTTCAAGTTATTTGCATTTGGTTTGTTAGAGGTCAAAAGGAAGATTTTTAATTTGAGTTTAAATATTAGTATTTTTAGGATTGATTTTAGAGATTTTATTTTTTAGTATTTGATTGATTACCACCTTTGTTTCACACCGAGGCCGTGAGGTTTATTTCACCCTCCTTGGGGCTAACTTAATAGCCTCGTAGGCCTGGGTTACCCAGTGGCAACCAATTTTTGTTGAATTATTTAGTTGGTTGTAAATTAAAAGAAAAGGTGGATTAGATGATTTATTATCGATTCAGGGATCAAATTATTTAAGTTTGCTATCAACTGGTTCGTGGCGTTGTGCCACCAGGCTCGAGGAACCAGGCCTCCTTAGGACACTTAGCCCCGCAGCCCGGAGTAGTCCATCCTAAAAACCAAGTTGATATAGTCATGTTAAGAGGTTTGTTGATTGATTTTTAAGAGATTAATTTAAGGTTTGATTGAATTTTAGGTGAGTTAGTGAATTTTGGATTATAATGAAATCTCTTAATAAATTCTTTATGATTCATTTAGTTTAGGTTAGGTTTTAATTCACTTGACTTAATATTAGAGGTATTTTAAACTAAGTGTGTTACTAATTATAAGTGAGTTTGATTAAAGCTTTGATTTTATAAGTATTTTATGTTGGACTAATTTTAGTTTAGGTTTACTCTCCTAATTTAATCTATATCTTTTAAGGCTTTTAGGTTGGTTAGGGGTTGTTTAGGGGATCAGTTAAATTTGATTTGAATTTTGCAGTTTAATAGTTATATTCATCAATTAAGGTTGGATTAAGAATAAAATGTTTCGATATATTTTTAGAAGCTGGATTATGATTGATTCGATTATTAACAGATTAAGGCACGCTAAACCTAGGAAAAAGTGTCACTAAATTTTCTATGTTTTGATGTCTCTATCCTATAAGGAGCATGCACCCTAAGTCTATGTTATCTAAGACTCAGTCCTTAATTTTTTTTCTTAGATGTCACTAGTGTTATAGGGGATAAAAGGAAATGTTTTTCTAACCCTTCTAGACATTCGTACATGTTTCAATAGGTTTAGGGATCTATGAGTGAAATAAGACAGTAAGTATGAAAGTAGTAGAGATACGAAAAGAACGAAAACTATAAAATACCAAAAAGAAAGGAAGAAATGAGAAGACAAAACAATAAAGGAATGTAGGCATTTTGTTATTGAACATGCTTCTTCGAAGCCAAGCATGCCTCTAAAACATCCTTCACTCCTATTCAATGTTAAAATGAATAAGAGGGAATGGGTTTTAATGCCATTTTTACTGTCCCCACACTCCAAATCAAGCACTTGATACAGACCCGACTCGACTGCATAAACTATTCCCTACCACACTCAAAGCAACAAAGGAAGATCAAGCTCCCAAAACTAGAACTAAAACGTCTCTTTCTATCTATCACATTTTCTTAGCCTTATACTTTGGAAGCAAACATTAATAACAGAGCGACAACTTATGCAAGACATATCACTTCATCCCAAAAAGAAATGTTTAGAGAAATTTCTAACACCAATTTACCTCACGAAATTTATCTGCCCCAAAACAATATCTTATGAAAATTCTACGAAATGAAACAATGCATAGAAATCCTTCCATAAGCAATCAACCAAAGCAATTTTGACACCAGACAACAATCAAATGCTTCTCTACTTTATTTGGAGTGGGTAAAATCATAAGAAATCTCCAACAAAGAGACTTCGCAAAACTCTTCGTAACAAAACATTCACAAAACACATAATAAAACTTCTCGAGGTAAAACAATTCGTAAAGCCTTCCAATCAAAAGAAATACGAGAAGCACGATCTTCTAGTATAAAACAAATCATGGTATCTTTCCAATCACAAAACAAATCATAGTTTTTCTTTTAAAACACGAAATAGACCAAAATCCTTTTCAGCGTAAAACAAATCATAAGTCTTTCAAATATAGAACAAGTCATCACTAACTCGAACATGAGACAACTCATAGAACTTTCTCACCACAAAGCGATCCATGGAGCTTTTCAACATATTTCTACCATTTATGCTTCATGACATCAAAATATCCAAAAGAAAATCACATTTATATTCAATGTTAAAACACAATAGAATATGTGCACTTCTCCGAATATATGATTTTTTTTTTTTGCTATATAGACATGCGCATGATCTTTCCAACATAAAGCAAAACTATAGAATTTTTCAAAATAAAACAACTCATAAATCTTGTCCAATAATATTTCTAAATTTGGCCACTCCATCCTGAGCATACTATAAAAGATTCCCTCTCTGATTATATAATAAGTCTAATACTCAACATATGTTTCATCCCCCACTGCATCGACATAATAAGTGAGAAAAGACATACGACATAACATTTTCCTTCTTCAATAATAGAGAAAAGAAAGTACATGATTTCCCCATATGGACATGAGTATAGTCACCCGGCAAATCCACAAACTCTTGTATCAAGTGCCAATGCGGTGTCCAAATTTCAGCACATAAAAGATCTCTCAACTAACTTAAATTCCTTTTTTTTTATTATCCACCAGTGCTATGACATAAATCTGCATACAGGTTCTCTAACAAGTTCTCATAACGATACTAATAAATTGAGTGCAAATGAAATAGTGGTAGGGATGCAAGGATCCCAAATTTTCCAATTTATCCATGGCATTAGGAATGCGAACATCTCATTTTTACAATAGCTATGAGACGAGACAAATGAAAATAAATAGTCAATCGATTCCTAAAACCGTTTGGAGCCCAAAACTGTAGAAAATCTTCACATTATTTATTTTCCAATTCATATACTATATGTCATCAAACGTTCGAAAAAGAACTTCAATCTCGATCCATCAAGATCTATGTAAGAAAATAACAGAATTTCGTACATCAAAGCCCCCTCCCCTCCCCTTTTTACAAAGTATTTTGCTACAACTTTCAAAGTCCACAAACAAATACCTGATGTAAAATAACTCCTAAAACTTGCCCACAAGTTTCCAAACTCTCTCATTGCATGCCAACAAATACTCAAGAAATCATTTAGATCAAAAACTATAAATTTGCTCTCATATTTTGTCACAAGTTTATAACCAACAATGCTTCCAATAATATTAATAGAAAAAACTGCTTTGAATCCATAAGACACATGATCACTTCCAAAATGTTTCCAACTTCCATATTATGTGCCACCAAAAGTTTCAAAGAAAGCCTTAGTTTAGATTTTTTAAATATGCTTTTATGTCAAACTTGATTTACAACCTTGCACTGTCACTTATAGAATGAAAGTAAACTCACATAATTCTAAAGTAAACTCACAGAAGTTTCATTCTCTTTCGGAGAATTTTTTTTTTTATATATATAATTCCAAAGGGACAATCAGGCTTGGATACTTCCACCAGGAATCAAATTTAAGTCATTTCCACAAGGAACATGATTCAAGCAAGCCTACCAGGAGCCTACCTTTAAGAGAAAATCACTACTAGCATTCAACAAAGCTATCAACGTTCTCATTGGAGGCATAAATATGACATCTCGGCATAATTAATGTGTATTTCAGCATACTAAATAACAACCTCTTCACAAAGCGTATCGGAAAGCAAAAGAAAGCTATTAGACTCCATATATTTCTTAAAATGGTGAAAGATACATCTAGAGCCCAAACACCAAAATATAAGGCAAAACTCAAACAACTTTAACCATAAGACAACTTGACATCTCATTTCAATTGCCATCCAAACTTGGTGAAGGCATATCACGCTTAAGACTTTCCAAGTATTATGAGAAATCACAAAATCCTTAACCGCTCATATAAGATTTTAATAAACAAACATCGTTTGAAAGAAAAGAGGGGACTTCATTATAACATTTTTTCTCAGGAGCATTTAATCGAACAATTCATATGCAATAGTACAAAGCTAAATAACCAAGTCAATGTGAAAATCATACTTCCACCATTACACTCAATTATGGAAGGAAATAAGCTTCTCATGAGAGTAAGAATTCATATAACAAGCATTTTTTTAATGTCATGAAGGACAACCAATCAAACCGGATCACAAACAATAAATGGATTTATAAATAAATAGAAACTTTAGGAAAGAAAGACAAAAGCATGATCGCTTGAGCACCAGTAGAAATCTGCCATAAGAATTTTCATGGCTTCCAGAATCTTTAAATGGAACTAGATATAGACATGCTCTTGGTCCATAAAATTATTTTGTGAATGAAGGGAAGTGGAAGAAAATAGAACTAGAAATATACCTGCCGAAGCTAGTGAGGATGGTCGGCTAGGGCTCGGAGGCTAGAGGCGGCATCGGGTCCGAACCTGGAGGCGAGCTCGGTCGGCCAGGAGAGGGAGGCGATTAGCCCAGGTGCACGAAGCCGGAGAGGGAGATAGGGATTTCGCCTATAACCGAGAGCTCGTCTAGGGGAGAAATTGGTGGCTAGGGCTTTGGCTCTTGCTTGAGTTTCAAACGAAGGGAATACGAGGCGAGGGAGGCGTTCTGTCTTGAAGTCGGACGGGCAAGAGATACGGGCTAGTCCAGCGAAGATGTCGGCTAGGTCGGCATCGGGCTTGGTTCCAAAGGTTGGACGGTGTCGAGGGGCTTCGGCCTTCTGCTTGTGCGAACAGAGGAGAGACGAAGGGAGGGAGGCCACTCTAGTTCTGGCCTTCTGCGAATCGGGGGGAGACGGGAATGCTGCGGCCTTGGAGGGCGTCGGGCTGGGATTTTTACCAACAAAGGGAGGCCAGTGTCGTTACTTCCTGGTTCGGCCCGAACAGAGGAGAAAAGAGGGAGAGGTTCCGTCCCTTGCTCGTGTGAACGCCATAAGAGACGGAGAGGGAAGTGAGTTCAGACCTCTCAGCGTGCGAGTGGGTCAGCCGGAGCAAGGGGAAAGTCACGGCCTGGGCTTGTCGGCTTCGTTGGGTGTTTTTTTTTTTGAGCAAGGGTGACGGGAGGGGGAGAGCTGAAGTCTGGGAGGATCCGAGAGAGAGAGCCAGAGAGTGCCAATGCCCTCTCTAGGGCAAGCCGAACTGAGGAAAAGCGGTGGGAAACCCCTCTCCTGTCGCTCGAGGGACGATCCTCTGTCTCCCCTCAGCGTGAAAATGGTTCTGTCATGCCCCTAGTCTTCGCTCGAGGTGATCAGAGGAGCCTCAAAAGAGAAGATCACATGACTGAAGCACTGCAACAACGGCAGGCTTCGGGTCTTGATGAGAATCGAGACCGTCGATTGTGTTCCTTGATTTAGCAAATCAGTTTGAAATTCTAATAAAGTCAAATAGGTCTCAGCGGGATTAAAATGGGCTGGATCAAGTTAGTCAGAATTTAGCTAAGAAGCAATTAGATGGATTGGATACAAAAATTGAGTCTAAATCAAACCAAATTTGAATCGAGTCAAGTCTATTTGGGTTCAATTGAGTCCGGTATAATTCATTTAGTAAAATCGACCAAAATCAATTCCGATTCGAATTGAATCAAGCCCGACGAGGCTCGATCAACTCAATCAAATGCACTCGAGGGAAAAATTAAGTCAAAAACGAGGTCAACAAACTCCACCCCAACAAGTGCGGTGAACGACAAGTGAACCGTACGTGTTGGCGTTGACCTCCCTATCCTTAAGGAAGTACAACCCAACAACCACGAACGAGATTAACGAGGAAGATGCAATCATATGCTCACCTAAAAAGACTCTCTAGGAAAACGCAAACCTAGGATCAAATAGAAAAACTCGCTAGGAAGATGCAATCCTACGATCAAATAGAAAGGCTCGCTAGGAAGAATCCTACAACTAACTAAAGAGAATTAAGAAGCATGCAATCATACAACAAACATGCAACAAGTGTCCCACCATGTTATGAACATACAATCACACAATGCTCATGCAATTATATATCAATAACATAATTATGCAATCAAGCAGTCGCATCATCAAATCACAATATTATATAATCAAACAAACATCACATAACCATAATACATTCAACTAATCATATAGCGATAAGCCAATAATCGAGTCATAAACACAACCATATAATGCTCACATGATCACCTAATAATTGCTTAGTCATATAATGATTACCAAACCACACGATAAGCAAACAACATGCAATAATCATATAGCAATCATATAGTCATACAATGATTCCCATGATCATGCAATAGTCACTCAGTTATATGCTCACATAACCATAGAATAGTTCTCAAATCATGCAATGATCATACAGTCATACAACCATCATTCATCCATATAATGCTCACTCAGTCATGCAAACATGGTGGGACAGAAGAGAGAAAGAAATCTAACATTCGTCTGACCAAATCGAAACAACGAACGAAGAATACTCAATGCTCACTTAACTAAACCAGGATAGTGAGAAAGAGCCGAGGGAAGAAGCTCAACTATCTGCCTCATCACAACAGCAGAATAGAAGGGGTAGAGATCATAAGCTCTGATGAGCAAAATCGAAGTAGTGACATAAAGAACTAAAGTAGACTCAACAATCACCTAGAGCTAAAAGGTGATGCAAGGAGAAAGGAATTCAACCATCATTTGAAAAAAAAGTATCGAATAGCAAAGAATAACAATCATAGGGAGGTAATGAAGAATAATCAAAGATAAGGAAATCATCTATCTGCCTGACCACATCGCAACAGCAGCATAGAGAAAGGAAGAAGGATCTCACATTCACCTGACCAAATCGAAACAGTGAATGGAGAAAACTCAAGACTCACTTGACCATATTCGAAATAGTGAGTAAAGAGTAAGAAAAGGAAAGAGCCAACTGTCTGCCTGACCAGATCGAAACAGTGAATGGGGAAAACTCAGTGCTCACCTGACCAGATCGAAACAGTGAACAAGAGTAAAGAAAAGGAAACGACTGTCTGCCTGACCAGATCGAAACAGCAGAACAGAAGAAAAAAAAAAACATCCCACATTCACCTGACCAGATCGAAACAGTGAATGGGGAAAACTCAGTGCTCACCTGACCAGATCGAAACAGTGAACAAGAGTAAAGTAAGGAAACGACTGTCTGCCTGACCAGATCGAAACAGCAGAACAGAAGAAAAAAAGAGAAACATCCCACATTCACCTGACCAGATCGAAACAGTGAATGGGGAAAACTCAGTGCTCACCTGACCAGATCGAAACAGTGAACAAGAGTAAAGTAAGGAAACGACTGTCTGCCTGACCAGATCGAAACAGCAGAACAGAAGGAAAGAGTGATCCAACATCCACCTGATCATATTCGCAACGGCAGATGAGGATGACCCAATGTTTACCTGACCAGATCGAAACGGCAAAACAAAGGGTCGAAGAAAAGTCTAATGTCCACCTGACCATATTCGCAACGGTGGAACAAAAGAGGAAAGAGTAGCGAGGAATGCCTCCCAGGGACTCTGTCGGGCTCTCTCAAACAGAAATGGGAGTTCAACATTCGCCTGACCAGATCGAAACAGCGAATGAGAATGGCTCAAAATCCACCTGACCATATTCGCAACAGCGAATAATGAGCCCTCCCGAAAATCTAATGTCCACCTGACCAAAATCGCAACAGTGGGACAAAAGAGGAAAGTACACTCAACAATCACCCGACGCATATGCCGAGGTGATAAGAAGAGGAAGGAAGTGAGGAATGCCTCCCAGGGACTCTGTCGGGCTCTCTCAACCAGAAAGGGGAGTTCACATTCGCCTGACCAGATCGCAACAGCGAATGAGAATGGCTCAAAATCCACCTGACCATATTCGCAACAGCGAATAATGAGCCCTCCCGAAAGTCTAATGTCCACCTGACCAAAATCGCAACGGTGGGACAAAAGAAGAAAGTACACTCAACAATCACCCGACGCATATGCCGAGGTGATAAGAAGAGGAAGGAAGTGAGGAATGCCTCCCAGGGACTCTGTCGGGCTCTCTCAACTAGGAAGGGGAGTTCACATTCGCCTGACCAGATCGCAACAGCGAATGAGAACAGCTCAATATCCACCTGACCATATTCGCAACAGCGAATAAAGAGCTTCCCAAAAGGGTCTAATGCCTGCCTGACCATAATCGCAACAGCAGGGCAAAAGAGAGAAAAAAGATCCAACATCCACCTGACCATATTCGAAACGGTGAATGAGGATTACTCAATGTTCGCCTGACCATATTCGAAATGGCAGAACAAAGAGCGAAAAAGAAGTGAAGTGACAAAAGGGGATCTCTTGAACAAAGAAATCCACCAGAAATCAAATGAGAAATCCCTCCTACGGGTCTGTCCGTGGAAGAAGAACGACATGGAATAAAGATGGATACTCTTATGCAAATCAAGGTAAAGTCATCAAGATATCAATATGAGGAAGAACATGACAAAATAATCACATATAGAAAGATCCAATGGGATGAATCCCAACTGAGCAATGAAATAAGAACTTGAATGGAAGAGTGACTTCCAAAACAAGTGAGAAACACCAACAACTTGAATGGGACGATAGTTCCCAATCAAGTGAACAGAGACAACAACTTGAATGGAAAAGTGGTTCCCAAACAAGTGAACAAAAACCACAACTTGAATGGGAGAGTGGCTCCCAAACAAGTGAACAAAACAACGATCTGAATGGGAGAGTGGCTCCCAAACAGGTGACCAAAACCAACAACTCGAATGGGAAGGTAGCTCCCAAACAAGTGAACAGAAACAACAAGCTTGAATGAGTGAGTAGCTCTCAAACAAGCACGCAAAACAACCAAGATTCCAAAAGAAAATGAGAGTGCAGTCAAGGGAAAAATCACATCAGTCCATAAAAAAAAAAATTTATAATCAAATGTTGGGGTCCAAAAATTTTCATGTATGAATTTTAAAAGGATAAGATGGGCATTTAAACATACTCAATAGTAAAGGCACTAAGAGGTGTTAAACACTCATCAATTAATTTGAGAAAAATTTGATTCACATAAAATTTTTTTTTTTAAAAGAGTGGAAATTTTTATCAAAGAGTAAGAGTATTATTTTTCAAAATGAAAGATTTACCTCTTGATTATTTTGGCCCAATCAAAATGACAAGTGGAACCAAATTTAAAATTCAGTAAGAAATTGGTTGACTCCATCTAAACCCAAAAAGGTTAGGGATTTGAAAACTTGCTAACCCAAGTTAAGCTCCCCACAAGCTCAACTGGGCTCTCTCCCTTAGATAAATATTTTTTGAATTAAAATCTAATTCAAAAGGATATAAATTAAATAAAGAAATTGAATCTTCTCTATCTTCTTGCATGAAGAATACTTTTATGTCTAATAGAATATCAATGCATAATAGTGAATCCAAATTCATCATTTTCAAAATCAAGTATCAAAAATATCAAAGGACACATGAGTTTTCTGAGATTTAGAGATTTCCAAGAAAGAAAAGCCATTTACACTTTCACTTTAGGCTCATTTTATGCCTAATTTGTAAATTTTTGACACTTTGTGCTTCTTTTCAATTTTGATACACTTTGTGTATCTTTACTTTTGGCGCTTTGCGCATCTTTTCACTTTTAATGCACTTTGTGCATCTTTCACTTTTGGCGCTTTGCGCATCTTTTTCTTTCACTTTTTGTAATTGGCTTTCTTTCTAAATCTCTAAAAGAGTATTTTCTCAGTTGTGAAATTATCTTCCAAACATAAGAGAAGAAAACTCACTCTCTTATGTAAAGAAGAACAATTCACAAAACAAACCCGATCCTATGATAATAATGAACAACCTAATTAAGAAAATTTTGAATTAAATTCATAAGCATGCAAATGACACTTATGAGATAGAAAATTGCAAGCTAACAAAGAAAATTTTCATTTCTGAATTTAATTTCATTTTGATATAGATTTGAGTTCAAAAAATGAAATCATCTCACACAAGGAATGGGAGGGAGAGACATGCTCTTTTTATGGATCGTTAAAAGAAATTCTCTTTAAGTGTTTAAAGGAGTCATCCAACACTTACTTCATTTTTTAAATAAAAAAGTAGGTAAATTTTTATTAAGAAAGATAAGTTACTTACTCTCTAAAAGAAATTTTCTTCAAAATTTTATCTTGTATTTTAAACTTTCAAACTTTTTTCAAATTAAATTTTCTTTTGAAAAATTCGTATATGTCAGCTTTAAGGACCCTTCCATTGAAAATAACATTTGAATTTTTATTTGGACTGATATGAATCAAGACCCAGTCTAAAAGAGTTCAAACAAGAGAGATGATCAGGACCGAAGTTTATGTCAAATATGAATCATGCAATCAAAGATAGAATATGGACATTCATTTGAAATGATATGAAACAAGATTAGCTTTAAAAGAATTCCAACAAGGAATTGATAGATATTGAAATTTTGATTTGAGTAAGATTGGCTTGAAATCGATTGATCTGAATTTGAATTTGAGAATTAAAAACACAGATCTAATAAACTCAAAATCTTAATTAAATCTTTATACGTTAAAATGATCAAATTGTCATTAAGGATTAAGAGAAGATAATAGAGTAGAAAAGATGAACTCAAACTAGGCACCAAATTAGGATTACCTACAGAAGTGAATAATACAACATCCAAAGATAGAGAGAGAAACCTGTCCCACCGTGGTCGCCAGAAATCTGTGGGTCTCCGAAAGGATTCTGCTCGTGTGGTTCGAATGCAAAGGGTGCGATCACACTATCCCGTGGGACAAAATGGTCGTAGACCTTTACAATCGACACAAACAGGCCGATGGAAGAGCAGATGGAGTTATAGATACGATTAGCCATGGAAGGTAGCGGCTTTCACCTACTAACCTCGATGGATAATAATATATATAACCCTAAATTCACGAGATTTCCCCCATTCGACACATCAGCTCGAATGGGGTTTATTTGATTGTGGGGATCGATTTCCTACGGGCGCAAGCCCCCGTAGTTAATTACATCTTAGACCTCGATCTAAGAAAACTCTCGATTAAGGATGGTGTATTATTCACTTCTTGATTTGATGCACAAAAAGAGTTCTTAAGTTCTATTCCAAAGAGTCTCTTCTATTTACCCTTAGTGATGATTAGACATTTTTGAATGGATAAAGATGTGATTAAAATTTTGAGTTTAGAAGATCAAAGACCAGATTACTATCCTAAGAGAAACGACAGACTCAAAACATAGATGAAAGGAGACACACTGAGAGGTGTACAACCTGGACTTATGCTTGTCTGGAGTGAGCTGCCAGCTAACATCCTAAACACAATCAATCGCCCTATATGTATACAAGATAGAAAGGCTCTATCCTAGGAAATAAAGGATTTGTAATTTAAAAGATTTCAATCAGGGACTCTACAATATGCAAAAGAATGTACCTAGCGCCATGTATGATGCATGAAACAGATACGAAATATCCCTAGATCTATTGATGTGATGCATGTATGTAAGTGAAGCATAATGTGAGGTAAGGTGTGTAAAAACAAATGCATGCATGACATTCAGAGTACAGAAAAAGTAAATAAACACACCCTAAGGATACCCTCCAGGCAAGGTATCCGCACAGAAAAGCATTCAAACGGTGCCCACTGGCACAAATAGGTGGCCTACTCTACAGGCCTAAATGACCCTAATGGTCTCTAAGGCTCACAGAAAAAAAGAAAGAAAAGGGGGGGTATCGTACCCAAAACCAGAAGGCCAAAAACCTAGCGATGCCCACTTCGTGTGGGAAAACAACGATGCCCAAGTGGCACAAGTAGGTGGCCTACTCTACAGGCCTAAATGACCCTAATGGTCTCTAGGGCTCACAGAAGGGGAGCAAGCTTTGACCTATAGGGCCAAAGCTTCGTCAGTGAACTAACCTAAGGCTGGCTACCTAAACATGCTAGAATACCTACTAACAAGCAGTGTGTGATGTGAAGCAGTTCGATATATAACTAAAAAAAATTTACTTTACAAATTGCAGAAATTATACCTGACTGTATGTGGCGCTGCCACTTAAAAGTTTATAAGCAAGCAGTCCCGTTTAGTTCCCGATCATTAAGCTCCAATGTACCTCGCAAGAAAAGATAACAGAGAAATATATATATGAGCGTAGATGCCATTCAGAAAAGAAGTGCAGGTAACTAACAAAAATATAACCAATAGGAAATTAAATACAGCTAACAGGAAATTTAATAATTGCATTTATAGAACATGTATATGTAACAAGCATTAAATAACAAGAGAAAATATAAGCCTGACCTAGAGCTAAAAGTAGTGTCCTAATCAAGCATGTCTAAAGTATGTGTAGGCTGTGTAATTTAGGGTATGTCCTATGTAGGATTATTAGTTCAAGTTATTTGCATTTGGTTTGTTAGAGGTCAAAAGGAAGATTTTTAATTTGAGTTTAAATATTAGTATTTTTAGGATTGATTTTAGAGATTTTATTTTTTAGTATTTGATTGATTACCACCTTTGTTTCACACCGAGGCCGTGAGGTTTATTTCACCCTCCTTGGGGCTAACTTAATAGCCTCGTAGGCCTGGGTTACCCAGTGGCAACCAATTTTTGTTGAATTATTTAGTTGGTTGTAAATTAAAAGAAAAGGTGGATTAGATGATTTATTATCGATTCAGGGATCAAATTATTTAAGTTTGCTATCAACTGGTTCGTGGCGTTGTGCCACCAGGCTCGAGGAACCAGGCCTCCTTAGGACACTTAGCCCCGCAGCCCGGAGTAGTCCATCCTAAAAACCAAGTTGATATAGTCATGTTAAGAGGTTTGTTGATTGATTTTTAAGAGATTAATTTAAGGTTTGATTGAATTTTAGGTGAGTTAGTGAATTTTGGATTATAATGAAATCTCTTAATAAATTCTTTATGATTCATTTAGTTTAGGTTAGGTTTTAATTCACTTGACTTAATATTAGAGGTATTTTAAACTAAGTGTGTTACTAATTATAAGTGAGTTTGATTAAAGCTTTGATTTTATAAGTATTTTATGTTGGACTAATTTTAGTTTAGGTTTACTCTCCTAATTTAATCTATATCTTTTAAGGCTTTTAGGTTGGTTAGGGGTTGTTTAGGGGATCAGTTAAATTTGATTTGAATTTTGCAGTTTAATAGTTATATTCATCAATTAAGGTTGGATTAAGAATAAAATGTTTCGATATATTTTTAGAAGCTGGATTATGATTGATTCGATTATTAACAGATTAAGGCACGCTAAACCTAGGAAAAAGTGTCACTAAATTTTCTATGTTTTGATGTCTCTATCCTATAAGGAGCATGCACCCTAAGTCTATGTTATCTAAGACTCAGTCCTTAATTTTTTTTCTTAGATGTCACTAGTGTTATAGGGGATAAAAGGAAATGTTTTTCTAACCCTTCTAGACATTCGTACATGTTTCAATAGGTTTAGGGATCTATGAGTGAAATAAGACAGTAAGTATGAAAGTAGTAGAGATACGAAAAGAACGAAAACTATAAAATACCAAAAAGAAAGGAAGAAATGAGAAGACAAAACAATAAAGGAATGTAGGCATTTTGTTATTGAACATGCTTCTTCGAAGCCAAGCATGCCTCTAAAACATCCTTCACTCCTATTCAATGTTAAAATGAATAAGAGGGAATGGGTTTTAATGCCATTTTTACTGTCCCCACACTCCAAATCAAGCACTTGATACGGACCCGACTCGACTGCATAAACTATTCCCTACCACACTCAAAGCAACAAAGGAAGATCAAGCTCCCAAAACTAGAACTAAAACGTCTCTTTCTATCTATCACATTTTCTTAGCCTTATACTTTGGAAGCAAACATTAATAACAGAGCGACAACTTATGCAAGACATATCACTTCATCCCAAAAAGAAATGTTTAGAGAAATTTCTAACACCAATTTACCTCACGAAATTTATCTGCCCCAAAACAATATCTTATGAAAATTCTACGAAATGAAACAATGCATAGAAATCCTTCCATAAGCAATCAACCAAAGCAATTTTGACACCAGACAACAATCAAATGCTTCTCTACTTTATTTGGAGTGGGTAAAATCATAAGAAATCTCCAACAAAGAGACTTCGCAAAACTCTTCGTAACAAAACATTCACAAAACACATAATAAAACTTCTCGAGGTAAAACAATTCGTAAAGCCTTCCAATCAAAAGAAATACGAGAAGCACGATCTTCTAGTATAAAACAAATCATGGTATCTTTCCAATCACAAAACAAATCATAGTTTTTCTTTTAAAACACGAAATAGACCAAAATCCTTTTCAGCGTAAAACAAATCATAAGTCTTTCAAATATAGAACAAGTCATCACTAACTCGAACATGAGACAACTCATAGAACTTTCTCACCACAAAGCGATCCATGGAGCTTTTCAACATATTTCTACCATTTATGCTTCATGACATCAAAATATCCAAAAGAAAATCACATTTATATTCAATGTTAAAACACAATAGAATATGTGCACTTCTCCGAATATATGATTTTTTTTTTTTGCTATATAGACATGCGCATGATCTTTCCAACATAAAGCAAAACTATAGAATTTTTCAAAATAAAACAACTCATAAATCTTGTCCAATAATATTTCTAAATTTGGCCACTCCATCCTGAGCATACTATAAAAGATTCCCTCTCTGATTATATAATAAGTCTAATACTCAACATATGTTTCATCCCCCACTGCATCGACATAATAAGTGAGAAAAGACATACGACATAACATTTTCCTTCTTCAATAATAGAGAAAAGAAAGTACATGATTTCCCCATATGGACATGAGTATAGTCACCCCGGCAAATCCACAAACTCTTGTATCAAGTGCCAATGCGGTGTCCAAATTTCAGCACATAAAAGATCTCTCAACTAACTTAAATTCCTTTTTTTTTATTATCCACCAGTGCTATGACATAAATCTGCATACAGGTTCTCTAACAAGTTCTCATAACGATACTAATAAATTGAGTGCAAATGAAATAGTGGTAGGGATGCAAGGATCCCAAATTTTCCAATTTATCCATGGCATTAGGAATGCGAACATCTCATTTTTACAATAGCTATGAGACGAGACAAATGAAAATAAATATTCAATCGATTCCTAAAACCGTTTGGAGCCCAAAACTGTAGAAAATCTTCACATTATTTATTTTCCAATTCATATACTATATGTCATCAAACGTTCGAAAAAGAACTTCAATCTCGATCCATCAAGATCTATGTAAGAAAATAACAGAATTTCGTACATCAAAGCCCCTCCCCTCCCCTTTTTACAAAGTATTTTGCTACAACTTTCAAAGTCCACAAACAAATACCTGATGTAAAATAACTCCTAAAACTTGCCCACAAGTTTCCAAACTCTCTCATTGCATGCCAACAAATACTCAAGAAATCATTTAGATCAAAAACTATAAATTTGCTCTCATATTTTGTCACAAGTTTATAACCAACAATGCTTCCAATAATATTAATAGAAAAAACTGCTTTGAATCCATAAGACACATGATCACTTCCAAAATGTTTCCAACTTCCATATTATGTGCCACCAAAAGTTTCAAAGAAAGCCTTAGTTTAGATTTTTTAAATATGCTTTTATGTCAAACTTGATTTACAACCTTGCACTGTCACTTATAGAATGAAAGTAAACTCACATAATTCTAAAGTAAACTCACAGAAGTTTCATTCTCTTTCGGAGAATTTTTTTTTTTATATATATAATTCCAAAGGGACAATCAGGCTTGGATACTTCCACCAGGAATCAAATTTAAGTCATTTCCACAAGGAACATGATTCAAGCAAGCCTACCAGGAGCCTACCTTTAAGAGAAAATCACTACTAGCATTCAACAAAGCTATCAACGTTCTCATTGGAGGCATAAATATGACATCTCGGCATAATTAATGTGTATTTCAGCATACTAAATAACAACCTCTTCACAAAGCGTATCGGAAAGCAAAAGAAAGCTATTAGACTCCATATATTTCTTAAAATGGTGAAAGATACATCTAGAGCCCAAACACCAAAATATAAGGCAAAACTCAAACAACTTTAACCATAAGACAACTTGACATCTCATTTCAATTGCCATCCAAACTTGGTGAAGGCATATCACGCTTAAGACTTTCCAAGTATTATGAGAAATCACAAAATCCTTAACCGCTCATATAAGATTTTAATAAACAAACATCGTTTGAAAGAAAAGAGGGGACTTCATTATAACATTTTTTCTCAGGAGCATTTAATCGAACAATTCATATGCAATAGTACAAAGCTAAATAACCAAGTCAATGTGAAAATCATACTTCCACCATTACACTCAATTATGGAAGGAAATAAGCTTCTCATGAGAGTAAGAATTCATATAACAAGCATTTTTTTAATGTCATGAAGGACAACCAATCAAACCGGATCACAAACAATAAATGGATTTATAAATAAATAGAAACTTTAGGAAAGAAAGACAAAAGCATGATCGCTTGAGCACCAGTAGAAATCTGCCATAAGAATTTTCATGGCTTCCAGAATCTTTAAATGGAACTAGATATAGACATGCTCTTGGTCCATAAAATTATTTTGTGAATGAAGGGAAGTGGAAGAAAATAGAACTAGAAATATACCTGCCGAAGCTAGTGAGGATGGTCGGCTAGGGCTCGGAGGCTAGAGGCGGCATCGGGTCCGAACCTGGAGGCGAGCTCGGTCGGCCAGGAGAGGGAGGCGATTAGCCCAGGTGCACGAAGCCGGAGAGGGAGATAGGGATTTCGCCTATAACCGAGAGCTCGTCTAGGGGAGAAATTGGTGGCTAGGGCTTTGGCTCTTGCTTGAGTTTCAAACGAAGGGAATACGAGGCGAGGGAGGCGTTCTGTCTTGAAGTCGGACGGGCAAGAGATACGGGCTAGTCCAGCGAAGATGTCGGCTAGGTCGGCATCGGGCTTGGTTCCAAAGGTTGGACGGTGTCGAGGGGCTTCGGCCTTCTGCTTGTGCGAACAGAGGAGAGACGAAGGGAGGGAGGCCACTCTAGTTCTGGCCTTCTGCGAATCGGGGGGAGACGGGAATGCTGCGGCCTTGGAGGGCGTCGGGCTGGGATTTTTACCAACAAAGGGAGGCCAGTGTCGTTACTTCCTGGTTCGGCCCGAACAGAGGAGAAAAGAGGGAGAGGTTCCGTCCCTTGCTCGTGTGAACGCCATAAGAGACGGAGAGGGAAGTGAGTTCAGACCTCTCAGCGTGCGAGTGGGTCAGCCGGAGCAAGGGGAAAGTCACGGCCTGGGCTTGTCGGCTTCGTTGGGTGTTTTTTTTTTTGAGCAAGGGTGACGGGAGGGGGAGAGCTGAAGTCTGGGAGGATCCGAGAGAGAGAGCCAGAGAGTGCCAATGCCCTCTCTAGGGCAAGCCGAACTGAGGAAAAGCGGTGGGAAACCCCTCTCCTGTCGCTCGAGGGACGATCCTCTGTCTCCCCTCAGCGTGAAAATGGTTCTGTCATGCCCCTAGTCTTCGCTCGAGGTGATCAGAGGAGCCTCAAAAGAGAAGATCACATGACTGAAGCACTGCAACAACGGCAGGCTTCGGGTCTTGATGAGAATCGAGACCGTCGATTGTGTTCCTTGATTTAGCAAATCAGTTTGAAATTCTAATAAAGTCAAATAGGTCTCAGCGGGATTAAAATGGGCTGGATCAAGTTAGTCAGAATTTAGCTAAGAAGCAATTAGATGGATTGGATACAAAAATTGAGTCTAAATCAAACCAAATTTGAATCGAGTCAAGTCTATTTGGGTTCAATTGAGTCCGGTATAATTCATTTAGTAAAATCGACCAAAATCAATTCCGATTCGAATTGAATCAAGCCCGACGAGGCTCGATCAACTCAATCAAATGCACTCGAGGGAAAAATTAAGTCAAAAACGAGGTCAACAGCACCAAGCCATTTATTGTAACAAATTCAAGACCAACCAATGATTGATTCTTGTAATTCAAGGAAAGTTATAAGGAGTATATTAATTGTGAGTCATAAGGTATGACTAAACAAGAGTTACAAGGGAAGGAGCATACAGATACACTCATCTAAATATGTGATTGGATACTGAATATGAATTATTGATACTGACTATTGACTTCTGACTATGGATATTAATTATTGTTACTAATTTTGAATATTGTACTAATACTGATACTAATCACTATTATTGATATGATATGGATACTGATATTATGGATACTAATTTTTGTTATTACTTACCATCATTGAATATGAGTATTGATATTATCGTCATAACAAACATTCTAATATGTATAACTGATAGACTAGCGTGAACGATTGGATAATAAGTTTGAATGAAACTAATTGAATTATAAGGATAGGCTAGATAATTGATTAAATAAGATAAAGATTTTTTATTTAATCTTTTCACACAATTTATAACATATTGTTTCTCTTTTTTCTTGTATTGATTTTAGTTATAAGATTTTAGTTACTTGTTAGATTACTTGCTCATTATGGGATTTTTACATATTTATAGGAAAAGGTAAGGACCATGTAGCATGAGGCAGTGAACAACATGCATAGTTTTCTTTCAACCCTATTAGTTTAGTTTTCTTTTAGTTCCTCTAGTTTATGTATATTCTTTTATGACCTACAAAGGTTATTGTATGTATTATTTTAAACCTTAGACACATAATGTAAATATTGACTACTATAATAATATTAATTATACTTTTTGTGATTTATATTTCTTTAATACAATTAATCAGCTCTAAAAATTAAATTAAATGAGAGAATATTTGTTAAGGAAAAATTAAAAGATAAAAGAGAACCGAAAAAAATTCTTTCACTTTAAATCCTAGGATGTGACAAAACTCTTATTTGTTTATGTTAGTTGTAGCTATAGCCTCTTTGTAACTTGCAAGTGCTTATAAATTAATTGGAATTGATTTTTTTTAGAATAATAAATTCATAGACAAAATTTTAAAAAACTCCATCGAATCGATCGTACCATATAGATCCCCTTGATCGTAAACCATTCTTTCTACATTTGGTTGATTTAATAATGGTAAAATTAAATTATATTGTGCTTTTTGGATTCTTCATTGAGGTACAATAATTGGCTATAAGCATGTAAGATTTGAAGATTATTGAATCCTTCAATGAATTTATCAAAGTTTGTAATCACAATTCAAGTGATTGATTTAGACTCATTTTATCTCATATTAGGTCACTTTTCGTGTTGACTGTAGTTTCTTTTTTTTTTTAACATTCAATTTGATTATATGTTCATTGGAATTGGAGTTTGTATGGCCATAAATTTAATTATGGAAGTTTGCTACTCCAATATGTATTGAGATTCATTCTTGATCAATTGAATTTTTTTTGTTGAGATATAAATTATATAAGCAAAATGTAATGGTTGTAACCTTTCTTCCTCTTCTACTCCTCTCACTACTGGAAAAATGTGAATTGCCATCAAAATTTTTGACAGATATCTGGCGAAAAATTTCCCGTCAGCATTTCTAGCGGAATTTACGATAGATTTCAATTGAAATTTTTCCACCAGAATTTCCAGTGGAATGTCCTTAGGAAAAATTTTCCCGAAATTTTCGACGGAATTTTTGGCGGCATTTTTCCCGTTTCAACTTTCCAACAAAATATTCGACGGAATACATGCAGAAATTTTTCTAACTATTTCCGAGAGATTTTTTAGAGTTCTAAAGAATTTTTGAAGAAATAATTAATTACTATTATATTTTAAATTTTTATTAATTTTATATTAATTTTCATATTTTATTTTAATTAATTATTAATTTTAATTTTTGTATATTTCTAGTTTAAATATAAAAGAGTAACAATCAAAAAATTTTTTCTTTGCAACAAAGTAGTAGGGCTTTTGATGACCTTCCCAATGAGCAAAGTTCAAATCTCATGGGCGTCATGCGAGCAGGCAGCATCGGGGCGTGGGCACGGTTGGCGGGCAAGGGCAACTCGGGCCACCATGGGCAGGCCTGTAGTGTTTTTTTTATTATTATTTTTTTATTTTTTAGCTTTTTTTCTTAATTTTTCAGCGGAGAAAGACAAAAATTTTCCTCCCGAAATGTATTTTTCCGCTAGAAATCGAACATTTTCCTGTGGTGACTACTTAGTTTTGCTACTAGCCCTTTTGCATGATTAGCAATTTTATACATCAAAGATTTTTTTTTTAATTCCAAAATTATGGAGACACAATAAACTTTTTTTTTTCTTACATTATTCTTCAGCATAAAACACATCAAGATATCAATATTACACAACTTTTTTCCATCAGTAAAGTCCATTTAAATTCTAATTTTACGATGATAGACTCTAATTTTGAATAAATCTTCAGATTAAAACCTAAAAGATGTCTTCTTCATTGTTTTTTTGGAGCTATATAGGAAAATGTCATACCAATAGTTGCTTCTTACGTACCTCTTTCCAATTTGAAAAGGCCTGGGTTGGCTTTTTCTCAGTCACCTTAATGTTTTTTTCCTCTTGATCGAAGATATATTATTTTAACAAATATTACAATTGGAACTTATATGGCCTTCTGCTATATAAGCATGACGAGTCTTCTGAGCAATGAGCACATCGCATCGATCACTAAGAGATTCAGCAGCAGCTGAGATTAATGGATCAGAAGCGCAATAATGTCATTGTAGTTGTGGCGGTGCTGGCCATGCTTTGCTCTTTATCGCTGGTCTTTGCAGTTGAAACGGAGGCTACCTACGGATATCTTTCTCATACTCGTGAGTTCTTATTACTTTTTTTTTTTTTTTTGTTCATGAAATCTGAAACATATAAATATTATTTGAATGTATTTGCATGCAGAATCGGAATGCTTTGGCAGCACAGACAAAGGTACACTGATTGCTGCAGTAGGACATTCAATTTGGAATAATAAGGCGATTTGTGGACAGAAGCTGAAAGTAAGATGTATTAATGGTGGTGATAGTCAAAGCTGTAAGAGCTCCTCAGTAACAGTCGAAGTTGTGGACCTTTGCAAGGGCTGCGATGACTCCATTGTTCTCTCGGAAGAAGCTTTTGATATCATAGCGAGCATAGATGTTGGTCGCGTTAAAGTGGAATATGAGCTGTAAGATTTTGGCTCTTTTTCTTGTTCTCTTTCTGACAAAATTTAATGAAAGTTGTTTGTTATTGGCCTTTTTTTTATTATATTTGGTACTGCATAATTGTTTAGGGTTTAATTTCTTTATCTATGGTTTGCAGAGTGTATGGTTGATTAATTTTCTGAAGCGCAGAGGAGGAACAATGAAGAAGGAATGAAGTTTCCCTTCGAAGGATATCACTACCTTAAATTAATGTACCTTTGTACGCTAATAAATCATTTTGTCATTTCGTCTCTGAGTGTTGGATTTTTGTTTGTAATTTTCGTTTTGTTTGTGGGGAATGTTTAGATAAGAAAAATAAAAATTCAAATTCAACGTTGAGCCAAGAGCATATATATATAAAAAGGGAGGGAGAGATTATAAATAAAATATCCATGAAAAGCATATAAAGATTAAAAAAAAGTCATAATCATTTCTTACAATCTTATGAAAAAATATGAACCTCTATTTTATATGAATTTTTTAGAAAGAGATTGAATGTATATATATATATATATATATATATATATGATACATGACTTCAATTAACATTTATTTTAATTATGAAAGTCAACTTTTCTCATAGGAGTAAAAACATCTGAAAATATGGGTGTCTATATTTAACCTAACCTAAAACTAGATCCGAACTTGACCCAAATTCCAAGTTTAGGCCAATTTGTTAGCCAAACAGGTCAATTTCAAGTTTCCTTTATCGACCCGTTTATAAAATCACATCGTGTTCAGGTTGACCCGAAATCAACATGGTTTGACCAAGAAACCACCTTGCACCATAGCGCATTCCCTCGCTTTGCACCCCGCACCGTAGCACTGACACCGCAGCACTACATCATGATCCATCGCTTGCATCCGCCAAAAGTCCTCGTCCATATCGCAGCGCAATCCCCAGCTCGTGTCCACCGGCGATCCATAGTGTGATATGCACTCGCTCTACAGTCGTCATCCCCAGACCACATCGAGCCTATCACGCTCGCCACCAAACTTAGCACCTAGACCCGCACCAACCCACACTGTGCACAAGTCGAACTCGCCCGTACCCCCTACAAGCTCGCTCCCGCGTCAATCGAACTTGCTAGCAGCTGCCGTGTTCTGGGTTCGCTGATTGGGTCGGGTCAACTCGGTAACCTACGTGGTTCAGAGCCGGGTTGAAATTTCTGACCCATTGTAAAAACAAGACATGTCAAACAATAGCAGGTCAACATCATGTTTGACCCAAACCTAAACCCAACCCGCAACCCGATTTTGATACCCCTGTATGATTATTTACATCATGTGATTAAATTCCAGAAAACTCTCAATTAACCAGCTTTGTTTGTGCTCACCTTTAGAGAATCGCTGGGTATATGATATTGATATTCTAGGTAAATTGGATTTCAAAAATGATCAAATTTAACAAAAAATCATGTATAGAAGACTATAAAATGTGGGATACAATGATATACAGATCACTAGATTATTCCAACATAAAAACTTTAATAGAGTTTTAGTATTTTATGAATCTATAATCTCTACAGATAGATATCGATACTACATAAACATACATTCATAGTGTAGCTCTTTTTGGCGGTGGTTCTCAAACCACCTCTAACTAGTGCGGCGAAATCTCATACTTTTTAGTAGTGAGACTATTTTTTTTTAAACAAAAACACTAGATTTTATTTCAACAAAAAGAGGAATACATCGATCAAAAAAGCAAAGTGAAAAAAAGCTACAGGAAAAATTAAGGGTAACAGTCGACAAGGCTCAGTAACGGCAGAGGCTACCAACTACACCTACGCCAGGCCCGGGCCATCCAGTAAGGAGTGAGAGCTGAACCACACCAAAAAGCCAACCCAAAAGAGCACAATAGTCACCACCAAAGGTTGCCATGAGCCACAACATAGGGGCAATGAGCCCTAGCCACATCATAGCCAACAATTTGTAACTCGCAACCCAAAAAAATATACTCATAACCAACAAAACAGAAGCCAACCAAAAAAGCAGCCAAACTCTGGAAAGAGCCCGACAAGCAAAATCAACCCATAGCCCGTCAAACAACACAATTAACAGCAAAATCCCAGCATTAATTCCTTCGACGTCTTCCTCTCCCACGTGAAGAGTTAGGCACAACAGGATTGTCATACCGCCTAAGAAGTTCTTCCCCATACTCTTCCTCCTCGCTATTATTCGAAGATGAATCCGACGAGCTTTTAATCCAATTGAGTTGCAATCTAACATCCGCCCCCACCTTAGCAAACAACTCTCCAAGAGAAATTAATTTAACAGGAACCTCTACAAACGGGCCGGGAACAAGACTAGTAGGCATGACATTGGAAGTCACATTAACAACACCAATACTAGCAGGGTTAGAATTAAAGTGAGAAACAGAATAGACAAAGCCCGAAGAAGCCGGGGATTCAACACCATTCAATTCACAAACATTACACTCCACGCCCTCCGAAGAGGCAACCAAAGGAGGGCAAGGAATGTCCAAAAGCGTTGGAATTAAAACCACCCACATTACATATCAGATTATCCAAATTGTCGAGCACAACTAAATTTGCCTTACTATTAATAGCAAGCACATCTCCGTTCCCAACCAAACTTGTTAAAGGATTGCAATCACCATCAAGATTAGCTATAGGATCAATCTTATTACTAGTCATAGGATCGGGCGGAACACCCAAATCGCAAGGAACCGGAGCTTGCAACCCAGCGACTACACCAAATTGGACACCTTCAACATCTAGAACAGGAGTCCCATGCACCGACACTAGGACAACAGGATTAGAACCCTCCAGATTCAAAGTACCATTAACCACCCGAGAAGCAGGCTTAGAGTGAAAAGGTAGAGAATGAGGCAAAGACGAAGTAGAGCACGCACCCTTCAGGTGACCAAGACATTTGCAGGTCACACAAAATTCAGTAAATACTTCCATTTGCACCTGTTGAATGTATCCCGAGACCTCAGGCCCAAGCCAAATTTGCGAAGGGTAGGATTTAGTAATGTCTAACTCCACCAGGACACGGGCCAAGGAAGGCCGAGAACCCACAGAGGTGGCATTATCAACCTTCAAGGGCATCCCAAACAACAAACCCAACGCATGGAGAATCCGAGGGGAGAACAAATGTGGCCTGAGATTAGGAAATGAGATCCAATTCGGAATGACAGAGGATTCGAAACCAACTTCCAGTAAAAGAGACCATTTAGATAATTTCATGATGCAATTCTAAACTACATATAAACGATGACAAAAAAACTCTACTATAATCTAGATCAATTGATAATTTAATTAGGATATGCATTTGATCCAGAACAGTAACAAAGAAATCAGATTACAGTTTAAGGGAGAAGAAGAAGTTACGAATCGAGTCCAGAGACGGATGCTTAGTCGGGAAGAAACCAACTAAGGCAAATTAAAAGGGTTTGGAAAGAGCAAAAATTTCCTCTTCCGAAATCCAGAGGGAGGGTAAACCGCGGCAAGTATTATGGAGAAGCTCGGGAAATGAAGGAGATGACGACGAGCCAGAAAGCTCTTCAACAAACAAGCGCGATTTAAATGAGCCATCCAAAAATCCCGGGTCGGCCACCCGTCTCACCATCACGCCGACCAAAAAGGCCGGAAGACACCAAAACGAAGCAACAAAACACAAAAAAAAAAACAAAAGAAATAAATAAAACCAGAGAAAAAGGATGGATCTTCCCTGAAACCACCTAGCAGAGGCGGAAAAGGGTCACCAATGCGCCGGAGAAAGAGCTAGGGCAAATCCCTAGCAGAGCGGAGGAAGAGTCGAGCGGAGTTTCAGTAGTGAGACTATATATAGCGTATATGACGGTTTAATTAAGGGTGGAATCAGCCCCTCAGGATTGAAGTATGCATTATCTTATGAGTAAAATCAGTTAGTGTCGTTATATTCATGATGTAAATTACAACTTAGAAAGATATTATTGATATAAAAATATTTGTAAATGATAATCAAATTTTATAAAAAATAAGTAAAAAAAAAATTAATCATTTTATGTTAATGATCATAGAACTGATATTTAAAGATAATTAGTTTTAAAATGACCTTACTAGCATTACAGTTTTAATTTAATTAGAAAAGTGTTACCCATGTCAAAAGAAGGGAAAATTATTGGGTTCGGACCCAAACATAGCTTATCGTCCAGAGACGACTCAGGTGCAGCCACGTTATCTAGTACCGAGCAGTACCAAGCTCGGTACCTACTTGTGATACCGAATAGGGGGTGATGTGGCGCATTTTCATTGAGCTCTGGACGGCATCCGGTGTCCGAACCCAATAATTTCCCCAAAGGAAGTCTTTCTTCCATGCGTCCCTCTCTCCTAATCGCCACTACTAAAAATATTAGACATTTTCGGTTGTTCATTGTGGTGGTTAAAAATTGCCGCTAGAATCTACTTTAGGTAATGGTTTAAACCATTGCATATAGAGGCATTTTAAGGTTTTGTTAGGGACGGCTTTCTTATTGTTTCTTAAATCAATTTTTATGTACAAAGATTGATTTTTTTTTAACTAAAAAATGACTTTTGGAAGCAATAAAAAAGCCATATCAAACAAAGCCTAAATCCATCATATTAGTGGCAGTTAAAACTGCCATCGAAACTAAACTCCCCCACCTTTCCCATTCCCCTCCCCAACCCAATTGATCTAAGCTTTGTGCAATTCGCTATAGGCTCTCCTCATATAGAGAATTTGTGTATTTTTGCTACTATTTGCTCTTTGGCTTATTTTGTATTGCTTGTAAGTATGAAGCTGCCCAAAGTGCTTTATCAAATATTTTTGTTAGTTTTAATTGCCATTTTAAACATCATTTTATTATAAAAATGTTGCGTTATCTTTCACTAACAGGTTGTATATTATGTATTTAATCCCTCGCGGGTGGCAAGCAATTTATCTAAGGTTTTGCGTTATCTTTCACTAACAGGTTGCATATTATGTATTTAATCCCTCACTAGTGGCAAGCAATTTATCTAAGAAATCAATATGCATCTCAATCAGTAGAATTAGTAGCGTTCAATATCATTCACTACAGGAAAAATGCCAAAATCCGGCGGTTTTTTCCAGCGGTTAGCCTATATTCACCGGCGGTTTTTTTAACTACCGGCGGCTTTACGGCGGTTTTTGTGCCGCCGGAAAAAATCACGTAGGAAACTATCACCGGCGGTTTTTTACCGGCGGTTTATTTAGCCGGCGGTTTTCCAGCTGTGACGCCGCCGGCTATTTGACCGACGGCCTACCGGCGGTCGGTTTACCGACGGTTTTCCGGCTGTTTAGTTAGCCGCCGTATGTTTTTAAAACCGCCGGCCTTCGCAGGTAGACCGCCGGTTAACCGACGAAAGCCGGCGGTCTAACCGTCGGTATTTCCGGTGGTTTACACCGCCGGATGTCCGCCGTAGAACCGCCGGTGGCCGCCGGTTAATTAACCGGCGAAAGCCGGCGGTCTAACCGTCGGTATTTCCGGCGGTCTAAACCGCAGGATGTCTACCGTAGAACCGCCGGTGTCCGTCGGTAACCGCCGGTAATAAACCAACAGTGTGATGCCATTACCGGCGGCTGGCAATTGGTCGTCCGGTATCGTAGTTTCCGGCGGCCAAACCGCCGGGTAGCCGCCGGAAACCTGTAGCACCTGCAAAAAAAAATTGACAGCATCCCCTCTATTTGAGGGAGGTTCACCCTAAAGTCTAAACCTGCAGAAAGAGCAATATATGTTGGGCAACACGCCGCTATATTCATCACAATCATATGTTGGGCAACACGCCGCTAGATTCATCACAACCATAAATTATAAATACAATCACAAGCTCATCATAACATTACAATCACAGTTCACAAGTAAGTTCATGATAATGTTACAATCACAAGTTCTGAAATTCACAAGTTCTAATTAATACAATCATCAAACATAAAATAGATCTAATCATCATCTGTATCCTCACTGTCTGCAGATGGCTGCTCCTGCTGGTCCTTTTTCCTCTGTTTTTCAGCTCTGTAGGATTGCAACTCTGCTTGCATTTCATTCTGAACCTTTCTCATTTCTTCAATCTCTCTAGATTGAACCCTTTTCATCTCTTCAATCTCTCTAGTAAGCGCTGCAACCCTCTCGCTTACAGATTCTTCAGCTCCACTTGGATCATGAAATGCAGAGGTGTATGAACTGCCCTGAATAACAAAAGCCTGTGAACCCATACCATATACCCTCCCCCTCTGTCTTCCACCAACAACTTCTGACCATGTCTGATACTCAGAAATGTGGGCCGATCCAGAAGATGATCCCTCGCCAGTGGACTGCCGGCTTTCTCTAGCTCGTACGAAATCATCCTGTGAGTAACAATTAGTTTTATTAAAATAAATTTTTATTCTAAAACTTCAATAAATTTTACTCACATGAGCCTTCCTAGACTTCTCATCAACCCACTGATGGTCAGCTTGATGTTGATGAGTTCTTGTATGCAACTCCAATGGTGTTGGCTCCCGACCCAGGTGCTCTTTCTAAAAATTTGATGCTTAGTTATACTAACATAAATATATGTAATAAACTAATTCAAAACACTTACCAGTCGCCGCCTATGTTCCGTATGAGGTACAGATCCACCAGTATGAAGAGAGCTTCCTAAACCGCCGCAGTCAGAGGCTCTATTCTGTTTATTCTGCTCTCTCATTTTTATAAACTCCGGGGTAGCCCAAGCACTACTCAAATATGCCCAAACGCCATCTCCAATCCAATTAGGACGCTGCCCGGACTTTCTAATGTCCGTGAACATGTCTCTGAGACGGGTCGCTCCTCTCCTCTCAAAATTTGATCTGATCCTCGTGCTGTACTCAGGCAACCACCTAAATTCTTTCTGAAAAAATTTAGGCAATATCAAAAAGATTAGTACAAATTAAATCATATATTTGAAATCATACAAAAAAAAAACATACCTGAAATTCTCCAAACCACATATCTCTAACTGGCTTTGGGATCTTCTTCCAGGATAAGTAAGGAGCATCATACTTATTCTTTATTATATCCGGGATCATATGTATAGGTGGCCTTGAAGGATTGAAGCTGCAAGTGACTTTGTTTATCAATAACATGTAATATATCAAAATAAAAATAACTTAATAACTTAAATTGAACTTACTTATCGCCGTCAGGCTCGATGTATTGACGCTTATCTGTTGCTGCTGCAGGATCGCTAGCGCCAACCTCTGGTGGTTGTGATGGTCCACCCTGTTCATGCTACACCGGATAGGGGTAGTAATATGGGTAAAGGTAAGGAGGGTGAGGACCGGTGGATGGACCAGCTGCCTGTGATGATGGTGGAGGGTAATATGGATAGAATGGAGAAGCATGTGTCTGATCTGGAGAGGGGAAGCGAGGACTCATCGAGCTGGGAGGGAAGTGGCCAGGGAAGTATGGAGGTACAACAGGAGGTGGATCTAACTGTCCCTGACCCTGCTCTGGTGAATGCTGCTGGCTCCTGGTAGGTGGTGGCGGTGGTGGTGTAGGTAGATTTGGTGGAACTGAAGGCCCCTCACCTACCTCAGTCTGTGTGGATCTGCTAGCTGTAATCTTCTTCCGGCGGAACTTTGAGGCAAATGATTTACGAGGAGGATCGTCGCCTGAAGCCATCTGTAATATTAAAAAAAATAATTACTAAACCATTGAAAAGCAGTTAATAAAGCAGTTAATAAAGCAGGTAATGAATTACGAGAAGTAGTTAATGAAGCAGTTAATGAATTACAAAAAGCAGTTAATAAAAGACAATGTGGAAAAATATAATATCATTTCTAAGCAGTAAAAATATTACAAAACATTTAAATTCTACAATTCTAAATTACAAAAACTAATCAGAATCATCAAAACTATTTTCATCACTCTCAAGGGTATCTTCACTTTCATCCTCGTTCTCTTCTTCGTCTGAACTAGTTGAACTATTGACATCTTCTAACTCCATTTCAATAGTAGAGATTGTAGTTGTCATCTCCTCAATTTCAACAGGCATACAACTTGACATCTCATCCTCTTGATGTGTAGTTGCTACAATGTATTGTTGATCAATTATTCTCCGTGCTTTTATTTTTATGACAGCTAGCCAATCTTGTTTGTCTCTACGACCACTGGGATATTTGCTGAAATAAACTTGAATAGCTTGACTTGCTAACACAAATGGATCAAACTTTCTGTATCTTCTACTATGTTTAACATCTACTAAACCATATGCAGGATGAACCCTTGTGCCTCTATTCTGTACTGGATCATACCATTGACAGTTAAATAAGCATACAAAATTCTCATCTTCGCTTGGGTACTCCAAGTCAAGGACCTCATTCAGAATACCATAATAATCACACTCATCTTCTTCATGAGTGTTCCCTCTAACACATACTTCACAATTTTCAGTTTTTCTTCCTTTACTCCATGATTTGGTATGAAATCTGAACCCATTCACTATATATATTGGCCAAGTTTTAACTTTTCGCATTGGACCCCATGTTAATGCTTGCAAACCTTTATCGAAACATTTGTTATCAGGGTTTTGTACCTAAAAACATGATAAATTTTAGTATTTTTGATAATAAATAATATTTAAATTTATAAAAAAAATGTGCTCACATATGATCTGAACCAAGTTGGAAATTCATTTGCAACAGCTTTCTCAATATCCCTTGAATCTGTCAAAGGCAAATTGCTTACGAAATACCTTGTGACAAATAATACTTCAATATTATTAAATAAACATTACTAATTAATTATTAAAATTATATTAGAACTTACTCTAAGATTGGCTCAACTTCTTCACAGTTCAGTAGTACATACAAATTCGTTGTATTTATTTCTAAATCGTTGAGATATCTTTCAACACATTTGCCACTAGTCTTTCCTTGCCTTCTAAATACTGATAGTGTATCATGTGATTGTTCTTCTACATCGAAGTCCATGTTACGATCAATTTTTATTCTTGTACTCCTTACATGTGGCTCGAAATAGTAGGAGCAAAAGTGAGTTGTTTCTTGAGACAAATATGCTTCACATATCGATCCTTCTGGTCGTACTTTATTCTTAACATATTTCTTCAACTTGTTCAAATATCTATTAATCAATTACAATCATTGTAAAGTTAATCAAAATATGTTATCTCTACTGATTCAAAAATATTGAAGGATTAATAAAAATCTTAACACATTTACCTTTCGAAAGGATACATCCAACGATATTGTACAGGTCCACCAACTCTAGCTTCGTAAGGTAGATGGACTGGAAGATGTTCCATAGAATCAAAAAAACCCGGGGAAATATCTTCTCTAACTTACATAGGATGATTGGTATGTTATCCTCGTACCTCCGTAAAGCATTTTCACTTAGTTTAGATGAATATAAATCTTTGAAGAAAATGCTAAGCTCAATCAACAGATTTGATATGTAATCAGGTAACATACAGACTATGATCGGAAGAAGAACCTCCATAATTATGTGACAATCATAACTTTTGAGTCCAAATAACCTTGCCGATTTCAAGTCAACACATCGGCTTATATTTGATCCATAGCCATCAGGCATCTTTAAACCTTTAAATCACTGACATATCATTCTTTTTTGCTCTAACGTGAAAGAGTAAGGATCTTTGGGCTTCATTAGTTTACCGTCAGTTGTTGTTACTAACTCCAGATTTTTTCGCCGACAAAACTCTTTAATGTCCATCCTTGCTTTGACATTATCTTTACTCTTGCCTTTAACGTCCATAATTGTATTAAAAATATTATCCAGGAAGTTCTTCTCAATGTGCATAACATCCAAGTTATGTCTTATCAAATTAGTTCTCCAATAAGGTAATGTCCAGAAAATACTTTTTTTTATCCAATTATGTTGAACACCATAACCCGGAAATTTAGATTCGGATAGCATTGGATAATCAATAATTGTTGGAATGTCGGAAAGTCTCTGTAGTATATCATCACAACTTAATCTGGGTGGAGGAGGTGATCGCTCAATTTTGTTTTTAACAAATGCTTCCTTATTTCTTCGGAACTGATGATTAGCACTTAGAAACATACGATGACAATCAAACCAAGTATTTTTCCCTCCATATTTTAATGTGAAAGCTTTACTATTCTCCATGCAGTAAGGACATGCTAATTTCGATGCTGTGCTCCAACCAGACAACATACCATAAGCTGGAAAATCACCGATAGTCCACAGTAAAGCAGCTCGAAGGAGAAAATTTTATTTTGTTGATATGTCATATGTGAGCACTCCTTCTTCCCATAATAATTTGAGGTCATCAATTAATGGTTGCAAAAAGATATCAATCTTTGCTTTTGGATTATGTAGTCCTGGTATAATCAGAGTTAAGAACATGAACGGAGTAGTCATACACATCTCTGGTGGAAGGTTGTATGGTGTTAATATAACTGGCCAACAAGAATACGGTGTAGCTGTTTGACTATAAGGAGTAAAATCATCAGTACATAATCCCAATCTTATGTTGCGGGGTTCAGCAGCAAATGAAGGATGCACTCGATCAAAATGTTTCCACGCTTCAGCATCTGATGGATGAGAAAGAACATCACTTTTTGCTATTTTCTCCTTATGCCATCTCATATGGCCTGCTGAACTCATTGATGCATAGAGCCGCTGAAGTCTTGAAATGATTGATAAATAAAACAAACGGGAATATGACACATCTTTCTTTGCACGACGTTGTTTTCCCAAGTTTTGCTTAAACCGAGGAGCATTGCAGGTGCGACAAACAACTTCTGCTGCATCATCCTTATAGTATAACATACATCCATTGATACAACAATCAATCTTTGTAGTAGTGAGACCCAGCTTGGATACTAATTTCTTTGTTCGGTACAAGTCTGAGGGAATTAAATTGCCAGCTGGATTAGTTTCCTTCATAAGACCAATAACGTCATTAAAACACTCACGGGGAATATTATACTCAGTTTTAATACTTAGCATCCTCACTGTAATGGATAATTTCGAATGTGTATGCAACCTTCCCAAATTGGCTTTTGAGCTGAATGTAATAACTCAAAGAATTTTTCTGTCTCTGTATTTGGTGACTCTTCCACATTTGACCTTAAATTATGACCTGCTACATCAAAAATAAGGTCTTCATAGGGTCTACTCATTTGATCTTCATCAAATATTTCATAAGCTGTAGATGAACCGGCATGAGCATCTCTATATGGCTCGTACTCGCCATGTGATGTCCAAATCCAATAGTTTGGAAGAAATCCCCTACGATATAAATCAAGCTTCACATCATCGGGCTTGAGGAATGCTAGATTTTTATGCTTCGAGCATGGACATCTAAACATTTTATCAAACTGAAAGGAAGGCAGTTGAGATGCAACTTGAATGAAAGTTTCAACTCTCTATATAAATTCAACTGTCAATCCTTTTCGACCCGGCAACAATCTGTTATACATCCAATATCTCTCTTCTTGGATAGTCATTTGGACGTTGAAGCAAACGTCACCCTATATAGTTATGAAAATATTTATTAGAATACATGCATGTGCAAACGTGTTATAATTTATGCAAAGCTGGGCATTAACCCCATATCAAAAAAACTAATGACTGGGGTATTGATTAATGGCTTGCATGGTCAATTCTTCCAAAAAGTGGAATATGAGGATCTATAAAACTTTTGCTTTCCTTGTGGATTCATTGGCCACAATAGTAGCAATTGCTCCACCAAGTTAGCTACCTTGAAGGTCCCGTTACCCACCAACTCTTTGGCTTCTCTTGTGCCTCCCAAGTCGGCCGGTTATCTATGATGCAACACCAGCACAGATCAATGGAGGGATCAAAATTGATGCAGACCACTCGATTTCCTAACAATCTATAGTCATCCATCCATATAATAATTCATGCATTTTATTTATTTTATCTATAAAAGTTATACTATACTCTTTTAAATGAATAATATTAAATAATTAAAGTCTTTCACTTGCTTGAAAAATTGTAATGGAGTTTAAGGCTGATCCCTCCATTGATACTTCGTCGAGTATTAAGTTACCCTTTGTGTGCTTATTCTCCCTCTCTCTTCACTTTTGATTATATCATAACAGTTAAACATACCCTTATAACACAAAACTCTAAAAGATCACCCTTGGATTTTGACTCCCCTTATTATTCTATAAGCCGACTCCAAGCTCAAAGCAATCATCCTTAATTCTTCCTTAGAGCTTCTCCAGTCGAACTGCATTCGGTGTATGGAGTGGCTTATTGCACCAATAATCGTCAAAAAATACGTCAATGGCATGCCCTGAAAGGTCCGACAAGTAAGGCTAATCTCTTGGTGCGAAAGAAGAAGTAATAGATATTTTAATAGTGGTAAACAATTGTTACATAATCCACTCTATAGCGGCGTTTTTTAAAACCACCACTACATTGCGTGGAAACACTATGTTTTTGGTAATCATACAGAAGATATGATAGTGCTACCATGCCCATGATCAAATTTGATAAGCTACCTATTTTAACCTCTATTGAACTACCATAGCTACTAATAATAAATTTTAAAGACATTAAGGTTTACATTTAACAACTAGCTTCAATGGACAAATCGGTACCAAATGCCTTCGAACAACTCAAAACATTAATTTTAGCTACACCACACTACAGTTAAACTTATTCTAAGAATGACATTATATCTGTATCTAATCTCTCCTCATGTAATAAGCTTATCTCTACACGAGAGGAGAATGTAATGCAATGGTCTATCTACTAGTTATAAAAAACTATTCAAAATAAAGGGAGGTATTTGCATCGGACTGTTCCCTACGCCCAAAAATCGCTCTATTTTTTAGCTTCGCGGGAAAGGCGCGAAACAAGCAATCCTCCCTCTCTTTTCTCTCCTCTCAATCTCTCTCTTCCTATCTTTTTCTAACTAAATGTAACAATCAACAAAATAGATTCCACCTAAACTAAAATAACACTAAAAAAAAAAATTAGATCTAACACAACGATTAAACATACATTAATGCTTACTATCTAAATCATCCAAATATTTCTAATCTTGCAAATGTGTAGTAAGAAACAATAACAAAGAAAAACCATAAAAAATTACCTTAAAATAGAAATCGGACTGTTTGGGGTCAGACGAGCGGAGGCGATTCGATTGGGACGGCGGTCGGATTTGGGGCGGACAAACGTCGTCGGCGCGTCGGATTGGGGCGGCGCCGAGGAGATTCTTAGCCGCGGTCGGACGAGCGGAGGCGACCCTAGAAGAGCAGCGACGGAGAGCGAGCGATCGAGAGAGAGAAGGAAAGAGTTAAAATGAAATGGCAGATGCGGGGCTCGGTGTATTAGGGCTTAAACCGGCAGTTTTCCGGCGGTTTTGACCGCCGGTTTAAAGTCACTTATCAACGGCGGTCTAACCGCGGTTTTCTTGTTGCATCCGCGGTTTACCGTCGGTAGGGCCGCCGCCTTACCGGCGCTTACATTTGCAAAATCACCGGTGCAGCCGTCGTTAAATCCGACGGCCAAACCGCCGGTGGTGCCGCCGGTACTACCGGCGGTCCTAGAACCGCCGGTTAGAACCGCCAGTTTTGGGCATTTTTCCTGTAGTGATTAATGTTATATCATCACTTATATGATTCAATATGATCAATAATGAAAAGTGGAAATCAACACACTTAAATCCATAAATTGACAATTGGTGTGACACTGTGAAATCAATAAGTTAGTGATCAATGAATCAATACTATAGCATGAATATATGAGTGTGTCAATGTCATTAGTCTTGTCCATCTTATCAATTATCTATTATATGAAATCAGTAAATGTAATATACTTCTCTATCTATTTATCAATGATATCAATATTTTCAATGTTATAATACTATCAGTGCTTACCAATGCTATCAATGCTTATCAATATACGAATTGCATTAGCATGTGATTCAAATATAACTCAGCAAGATAAGACATCCAATTTTAATATGATATTTTCATTCTTTCATATGTATTTATCATTATCATTATCATTATCATCATAGAATCTTTATCATTTTATCATTATATGTAATTTTTAATAAATCATTAAGAGTCAACCTCTACCTTGGAGCATAATTAGTCATCAGCCCAATTATATGCTACAACTGGAGTAACACTACAAATCATCTTTAAGGAAAGCTGACGGCCCACCCTACTATGTAGGATATTATGTTTTAACAGTCAAATTAAATTAATTATAGTGTTAATAACTAGCCTTCCTTGCTTACATGTATGTACTATATTTATTTCATAGCATTTATATAAATCTCCATTTCATGCCTAAAATATAATATGATATGTTGAAATCTATAAAACAAAGAAAATATGTATAATGAGTCATAGCTTATGAATATCATAACTTCCATAATTCAATAATATTATAGTTAAAATATACATATAATCATTACCTATCGTATACAAAAAATTTTATGATAAAAATGCGGCAAATCAAAAGAAAAAATATATATTTTTTTTATTTAGGGGAGTTTTATTTTGGTGAATTCAAAATCATAAAAACTAAAGTGAGATTCGAATTACTTTCAATGATCAGAAGCTTTTCTAATTAAAGCAAGAGACGAAAATGATCAAAACTAGCTTTCACTCTCCTCCCTCTGTGCTCTTCCTCTCCTTTCTCCCTTTCCTTTCCAAGCAATCCACAGTGTTCGGGGGAAAATGACTAAGGATTTTATGATTATATATATATGTATGTATATAAATATATATGTATTATATATTTATATATATTATATGTATGTATAGATATATATAGTGTATGTATATATATATATATATGTATGTATAATATATATTATATGTGATGTATATATATATTAGTATGTATATATTATTAATATAATATGTATTAGTATAGTTATTTATATTATTATATGATAATGTATGTATTTATAATATATTGTTATGTTATTTTATATATATAATTTGAATTATGTATATGATATATATTAATATGTATGTATATATATATATAATTATATAATTTTATAATATTATATATATTATATATTATGTATATCTTAATTGTGGGTTATTACATAAATCATTCATTAAAAGGTATTTTCATTAAATGAAAAATGTCAAGGATCACATTATCTCTAATGGAATTTTTATCAAATTCATTATTTGGAATTAACATGGGGAAGATCATCATGTTATCGTTGGATGTGCTAGAAATGAAGCAGCTTGTAGTGCATTTGATTTTGAATCACAAATTATTCAAATTTAGCCACCCGATATTGATGATTATTAAGAGATACATTTTCTCCAATTATTCACTCTATTAACTTAGCAAATCAACAACAAAATCTTACTCAAAATTTAACTTATGATGGTGAAAAACTCTTAAATTTATTAGAATGTGAGGGAGCATAATTATATCTGGATGTAAAGAATTTTGGAAGTTATCATTCATAATGCACCTATTTAATTGAAATGTTTAAATTTTAAGAGTTTTGCACCTATTATAAATGTTTAGTATGATGCTTAATTTGTGCAACTATGAAGGATTGCAAAATTTTGAGTCTTGAATTACTTGAATAAAAAACAAGTGTGGAAACTATCTAGCTATCAGTAACTCTTTCTTCGTAACGTTCTACTTTTAGATTTTGATTTGCTCATCTCAAAACATTTTTGATTGTTTAATTGATTATAAATCCAAATAATAAAATTCAATACTTTTCAATTACTTTCATTGCTTATAATATCATTTCCTATTTAATTTTATCATGTTGGATGCAAGATTCAAATGGTTATAATATTCACTCAATTTTTATTTTATTTATGTTCCTGTTAATTTTTAAAAAACATCATGAAATGCATTGATGCATATGCCCTTAAACTAATTATTGGGTAATAACTATAGATAAAAAAAATCAACCAAGCAAATAGTTTTTGAATTTGATCATAAAATTCAAGTAATTCAAGCCACTGATTCACAATTCTGCATTTCTACAAAGTTATAGAAAGAACAGCAATTTTAATCACTGCTACACTACAGAATTGCAATAAACCGTTATAATTTTGTAATATAACCACGATTAAAACCGTTGCAATGCTCAATGCAGCGAACTTTTATTTGGTCCGGTGTAAGGATACAGAGGAACATCCGGTTGTAGGCAAAATCCCGCCTATACCGAGGTGTAAACATCGGTATAGGCGGGATTTTGCCTACAACCGGATGTTCCTCTGCATCGGTCGGAGGACGTAATAATTGTTCCAATGCAGCCATCAAAGCGGCTGCTAAATCCCTTTCCAACGCATACAAATACATCATATTTGCAACAATTGCTAAACAATTATAATAAATTTTGTAGTGTTTTAAATAACCCAATGGCTGAAAAAAAGTGTTGCTAAAGCGTTATATTTACTAGTAATGGGTTATAGAGTTAAAGATTGATTCGAAAAATCTTCGAGAAAGCATCTCTATGTTTTATATTTCAAAAAATATATTTACTTGTTAATTTTTTTAATATATATTTATATAATTATTATATATTTAAATAATATTTAAATAATTTAAATATATGATCATAACTAAAGTCCCGATTAAATTAATCTTGTTGAGCATTTCCACCTTGAATATTTTCAAAATCTTGTTATGGAGATTATAATAGTTATTGCAATCGGGTGGCATTGGGAGAATAAAAGAGAAATTAATTAACTTTGTATATTACATAGAAATAGACAGGTGTTGTGAAAATACATACAATAAGACATAAATTTTCTTGTATAGGCATTCATCAATGATTCACCATTCATGCATTGGGAACATTTTGTCCTTGTTTTTATCTTTAATTATTATAAGGTTGGTAGTCATCAGGCAAAATGAATGAGCTTGTGAGATGATAATGATTATTGAGAACAAAGGTTTCGTCTAAGACGATTTTCTTATTGCTTTTTAAAGTAGTTTTTTAGTATAAAAATTTAAATTTTTTAACTAAAAAATTATTTTAAGAAGCACTAAGAAAGCCATCTCAAACGAAGCCTAAGTCAATAGCCCCCATGCCATGTTATTTTAATACCAGAAGAGCTATCAATCAACAGTACATTTGGCAATGGAGAAAGTTTCAAGAGATGAAACATCTTGTTCATTGATGCTTGAGCTGGGTCTTGTGGATTCATTGGACTATAATAGAATTGGTCTTTCACCCTTTTTTTTCCTTAAAAAAATAAAAAGAAGATGGTGACGACCGATGGTTAGCAGCTGTGACGGCCAACGGCAAGTATCGGTGGTGGAACCGAATTCAACCCGTTTATTAAACATATTAACCTGGAATTGAATTTTTCAGGCTTTATTTGCATGTAAAGTTATTTATTGACACCCCTTTTAATCATAGGATCTAAAATGATTTATCTTAATTTTTTTAATATTAAATGGCAAATCAATTGTTTACTTTAATGTAAAAATCATATTTAAAACTAAAATAAATTAGTATAAGATATTATCCAAATAAATTTATTTCTAACTAGTAAATGATCTGAATTGATCTTAATTAAAATATTTGAATTTATATTAAAATTAGTTTATCGTTAATTATCATACTCATCTTAGAGTACAATGTACTCTTTCAAAAGCTTGATCTAGATATAATTTTTTTATATTATCAAATCTAAGGGTCTATTCAATAATTATCTTGATGTAAGAGGGGATAAACGATAAATATTAGCAGTTTTTAAGGAGCAGGTCTTCGTATATTAAAATATTTAAATTGATCTCAAAATTATAAAATTTTTATCAAAATATTAATTATTAAACTATATAAAAGTTTTGAAAGGTATTCATCTCAAATTTTTGAAAGAAAAAAAATTTTTTTTAATATTGTCAAACCTTAAGGGCTACTTAATAATTATCTAGATTGTAGAGGAGGTAAACGTTAAGTAAAGTTTTTAAGGCGCGTACCTCAAATAAAGCCAAAAAGCAACGCAGCTGGTATAGCTCGCCGGCGATTCGCGCATAAACTCTCTGACCGCCATTTGAGCGAACGTAACGTTCATTTCTGTTCTCGAATACTCCAACGAGCTCCAGCCGTCTTTCCTCTTCTGTCCGCCTGAGGCGACCACTTCCTGCATTCCTAAGCCGCTAAGCGAAACATTGCCCGATCGACTTTAACTCTTCATCGCTCTCAGAGGTTCGTAAAACCATAATCTACTCTTTCTTGTTTTCTATATTATCGCCTGTGAGCTAGATCATCGCGTAATTTAGGGTTTGAAAACAGTTTGAATGGCCATACAATTCCTTCTTAAGGAACTTGTAGAGTGAAATAGTGAATGTTTTGCTGTTTGATTTCATATCTTCAAACATTGGTGCGGTTTGAATGGCTTTAAGTTGGTATCCGCATTTGTTGCATTTTTTAGAAATGGTTGGATTTCTTATGGCTATGATGAGATTGTTTTAGTTTATGCTTTTCAGCAGAAGATTTTTTTGGGAATTTAAAAGGAAGTTACTTATCGGGAAGGAGTAAGTTGCCCTGTTTCTTTCTTGCAGCTATGCTCTTTTTTTTCTCCGTACTCATATTAGAGATTGTTCCAGCTATCCTTTGACGGAGCACAAAAGCTTGTCTAGCATGAGGACAAATTAATCCAAAATTCATACTTTGGGATCCGAAAAGCTAGTGTCAAGAATTTACTGAATTGTGAGTAGAAAATTGAAGTTACATATTTGAAGTAATTCGCCTACAGTCACCACTACTTTTCCACCAAATGTCATATCGAGCTCTAGCGATGGCATGCTTGGAAAAAATTAGATTCGTATATTGTTGTTATGCTAAAATTACCAATCCTAGCCTTCCAATGTATAGGATCATCCAAAGATTAAAAATACATTCCAGCATACAAACAAACATTAATTCCTTACCCTAATGCATCCATTGGAATATAAGTTTCAAAAAACAGGCATGAATAGATAAAATTATTTTTTGATATTTTATAATTAAATAAATAAAGAATAAAATAGATAAAATAATTAAATATTATTCACATTATAAAAAAATTAATTAAAAAATATGTGTTAAAAATGTGTATTGTTGTGTTTTGAACATGAAAGCTTTATTATTGATTATTAGAGCCGTATTACTTGGGCATTAAGTATTAGCATTGTTTTTATAGCTTTTTGGGTTCGCCTGCAAAAATTTCATATAGGACTGTGGGGCCATAATAATAAAGCTTGATTGTTGCTTATTTGAAAATATTTTAAAATCAAAATAGATTAAATTTAAATTAATTCATTATATAAGTTAGTTTTTATATTAAATTTATTAAAATCATTTATTAAATTATATAAATACTTTAATAAAAAAAATGGTTGGTTATAATAACCAGCACTGGTTCACCAGTTAATCGGTCAAACCGTTGGTTCGACGCCGTTCATATCGGTTTGATTGGTTTGACGTGGTTCATGCTGGTTTGTTGTGAAACTAGTTCTAAGAATTTATTAGAATAGTTGGTAAACCGGTTTACAGTTCAACTAGTTGAATCAGTCAATTCTATTTTTAAAATCTTAGGAATTATTGTAAAAATTTATTGGTTGCATTATGATCAAATAAAATAGGTTGAGAAATGAGATTGATGGATGGTTTATTAAGAAAAAAAAAATAGAAAATAAAATTATCTCTTCAACATACTCCAACTTTTCACCAAATGGCAGCCAAGTCCTACCTAATTGATTCTCCTCTTTTCTCCTCTGTAATGTAGCGAGATATATGAAATGCTGTATGGTTTGCCACTGGTCTTTTGCATATAGGTACTTCATTAACCTTCTTAATAGACTTAGTTGTGAATAGTTTTCCAGTTTCCTCCATTTACGTCACGCTGCTCAATCGCCATAGCATGCACATGTTGAATTTGTTTCCTCTTTTCCATCAAAGCTTAGATAAAATTATTGGGAACCGTTACAATGTACATTACAAACTACTATACTACATAACGACAAAATATTGTCTGCATAAATATGACCAATACCATCAGCATCAACAGATCAACTGATTCATTAATAGCAGCACCTGGATTTTGCCAACTTTTGGATTTGTTTATATTTACTCCTTTTTAAGAATCACATTTGGCGTTCAAACTAGTTTGGCCAAGTCATTCATCTTTGTTCTTAACATGCTAGAATGCCTTATCCTTTTTCCTTTCGAGCCATTTTGCATTTAGTCTGTTACACTAGTATCCATAGTAATGATAAATAACACTGTACATACCAAAAGCATTTCATTAATTAATGCTATTATCTTATCTACCTCAAATGCTACTCCAGTTCTTTTGTTAATTTAGTCGTTATACCTTTATCCCTTGTAAAAAAATATTTAAACCCAGCACTTCAAGTTTAATATTGTGGAACTGTTTTTCCCTTTCTTTTTTTTTTTTTATTTTTGGGTGGTAGAAATGCTGAAAAATCAACCTACCCAAATGTCTTGCATTGCAGCACATGAAATTTGGAATTTAAGATGTTCTTTTTCTCCAGAAAACATTGTTCACCAACTTAATTAATGAGGTTAAAATCCAAAAAAATGAAGTTTTCTTTTTAAGACGGTTAAAGTTATCTTTGTAAATATTGTGCGGAAACAGAATGGCAGGAAGCGGTGCTAGTCAGCATAACCTGAGAAAAGCAATTGGAGTGTTAAAGGACACAACAACGGTTGGATTTGTAAAAGTGAACAGCGATTACAAGGTTCATTTTATATTCTAAGCACATGTGATTGTTATTTTAAATGGATGATGGTTATATTTTCATTCCCTCTGTTCTTGTTTTTTATAATCTTTATTCCTTGATGAATAGCATTGATCTGCAAATCTTGATTAATGACTTTGATCTATGACTATCATAACATTATTTCCACCAGGAACTAGATGTCGCAATTGTCAAGGCTACCAACCATGTCGAACAGTTGCCCAAGGAGAAGCATATTCGCAGTGAGTTATGTTTATGTAACTTCTATTTGAACTTCACGGAAACAAGCTCTATGTGGATGCTTATTAAAGCTTATTTTGCAGCTATTTTGGAGTCTGTTTCGGCTTCAAGGCCTCGTGCTGATGTGGCATATTGCATAAATTCCCTCGCAAAACGTCTAGCCAAAACGCATAATTGGGCAGTATGTTTTGATAATCATAGCTTATGATTTTTGTATGTTATTCCTTACTCTTCAATAAGCTTGAGTTGATTGTCGATGTCTGGAAGAACCGGTGAACTTCTCAATGAATTAGTTGACAAATATTGCTGGCAGTATCTTGCTTAGTTTCTTTTACATTTTGTTTCTGGGGCTTCTGATCGGATAAAATAATAAGATGCTGATTTCCTCATAGTTATTAGTCATGCATGTCATGAGAATTGATGATCAAGTATATTAGGTACTAGAATGCGTACTGCATGTAAAATTGTCATACAAATATGTGCCATTTTCTCTATTCTATTATTGAATTGCAGTACAATGTTAACATTGAAATTGGATATCTATCTGGAACTACCTTGAAGCTTGTTGAGATGTTTTAGCAGCTAATATGTTATCATGGAAATCTGTTTTCTGAATCATAGAAATGTAAGATTATCATTGTATTTTCAGAGAGTAAGAACAAATTCATTGAATGATTTTTTTTTTTCAAATGTGATAATAATTAAATAAACTATTTGTTTATTCTCAAGGACCGAGTATGCTTACATAATTCGTGTGTTTTTATTCATATTAGTTTGCTTCATGTTAGAACTCGTTTGGTTTATTCCCTTATCTTTACATGTAGTGCTGTTGATGCTGTATATTTCTGTTTTTAAAACTGAGTTGATTCATATCATCTTTTATTGAGCTTGTTAGTTTAATGCCATTAGGTTGCCCTGAAAACTTTGATGGTCATACATCGAGCATTAAGAGAAGTTGATGCTAGTTTCCGTGGAGAGCTTGTCAAGTACAGCAGGAGTGGTCACATACTGAACCTCTCCCATTTCAAGGATGATTCAAGCCCTGATGGTACGTTCTTTATATTTGAAAAGTTGGCTAAATTAAATATTGAGGTCAATTAACAATACCTTAGCTCTTAGTCAAAAGCATCATTGGTACTTTGTAAAGATTTCCACTCTCTTATACTAATTCCTAATTTGACTTGCTAAATTAATGAAAATTTTCAGTAGCTCCTCCTCTTGTCAATTTCAAGAAATGGAGGGAATAGTGTTTTAAGATTTTACCTTTTTTTTTCATTTTTTCAAGCCTGGGACTACTCTACTTGGGTACGCACTTATGCACTATATTTAGAGGAGCGGTTAGAATGTCTTTCCATGCTCAACTATGATATCGAGACAGAATGCTCTGTAAGTTGTTTTGACTTTTATTAATCTCCTATATAAAGATTTGCATGTTATTATTTATCTTCATATTATTATTATTTTGTTGGTTGGGATCCGTATGATGTTCAGAATATTTAGATGTTTTATTCAGTAATTACCAGTTACTGAATTTTCACTGTTATTATTTAGGTAGAATTGAACATAATTAACAAGGTTCTTGAGGCAATATATTTACAGAGCGCATTCTCAATTTCTATGAGGACAATGATGTGCTGGAAATTATGTAGTTTCTGGCTCCGGTCCTAGCTATAGGATTTGAGCCCATTCCTATCTAATCTCCAGTTATTCATCAAACTTCTATCGTGGTTCCCCTGCAATCCTGTATCCTGATTAACAACTGCTAGTGCCATTAAAAAAGTAGTACAAATTATCAATGGCATTCTTTTTTTTCAGCTTGATTAATGGAATCTATGATTTTCTCTCTCTATCTGTTAACGTTACTGCATCAATTATAAATCTCCATCAATCCTTGTGAATGTAATGTTGAAATTGAAATAAATCATTCCAGAGGTCACAACATTTAAAAGAATAAGCTTAATACAATTGCATGCTCAATTATTTGTAACGTGTAGAATTCATTCAATGGAGGGCACAATTTTCTTTGTGTCAAAAAATTGTGCAAGTAAGAATCTCCTTTTACCTCAATATAAACTTAATTTGACTAATAATTATTCACTGCTACTAATACACCGAATATATATTCCTACTAACAAAAAGAATGCCATAAGTGAAAAGATCGAGCAGATCTAGGTACTAGGTTCTCTATGCATAAGTTATCTGTGCAATTATTGACAACCAGAGTAATTAGAGGGCAGGTTTCAATTGAAGAAAAGGAAGGCATCTGCGCTTGAATGGAGGTTGTTCGGGCCACCTCAAACAACGTTGCACCCATAAACCGTCAATTTCAATTATCATTGCTCTAATTGACTATGAGAGATCCTTGGCTAATTTTAATGTTTTAAGCACAACGGTGCAATATGTTTTATGATCGGAGGTTGTTCGGGCAATTTTGTATATTTAGTATATATAAACTAATTAATAAATTACATATATTAGCATTCACGGTGGTAGAGAAATATAGTGTTTATCATCATAATTTTGTACGAAGATCCAACACATATAGAGAAGAGAGAGTTGCAAGTGTCATAAGAGAAACCAAGATTCTTACGTAAAAAACTTAGACAATGGAAAAAATCATGGGGCTTGGCCCAATTGAAATGATTCTACTAGTGTTTGTAGTGGATTGCAAATGATGCCTTTCTTGAAGGGAAGTCTTGGCTCAATGTAACAAATATACACATCATACAGAACACACTATATGGTGGGAGTTGGAAGAATCCATTGATATGAGAATTATTCTCAAAAGAATGTTGGCTTGTTCGTTTGGTCGATAGGACCATAGATGGGGGATAGAGGTCAGATGGGCCGTAGTCGGGCGACTGAGATAAAGGGATCATTATCAGGTAATAGAGGTGTGAGGGACCGTAGTCGGTGGAAGACATTGGTTGGATGAATCGTAGTCGGTGGACGAAGAAGGTCAAAGGGACCGTAGTCGCCAGGTGACAGAGGTCGGAGGGACCATAATCGGTGGTGACGGAGGTCAGAGGGGCCGTAGTTTACGAGAGACAGATGTCAGAGGGAATGTAGTCGGCGAGCGACGATGTTTGGAGGGACCGTAGTCAGTGGCCGATGGAGGTCAGAGGGATCGTAGTCGGCAAACGACGGTGGTTGTAAGGACCGTAGTCAACTGGTGATGGAGATCAGACGAAGGCTCGACGATGGCTATCAGACAGAGGTCCGACGATGATGGTGGAGCAAAGGTCTAGCAGGGGCGACCTGGTGGTGAGGGTTCGTCGTCGGTGGTGCCAGGGTAGAGCTTCAGGATGTTTGAAGCCTCATATCTCTCTAGAGTTTCTAACCCAAAGTCTAAGTCTCCAAAAGTCTCAACCAGCTTCATGTGTGAAAATAGGGTCTATTTGTAGATTTTGAGAGTGACATGCTCCATAAATATGGAGAAGATCTACGGCAAATTTGGAATGCTTCTTCAAGTAGTTGTATTGATTCCCTTAATCATAGTTATTCATTATTTAATTACTTTAATGATTTCAAAATTAAGCAATCTTTGGCTTGTTGGATTCGTCTCGTTAAGCCGCTCGATTCAACTAAAAACATGTCATATTTAAATACCAATCAGACATCCAACTAATGTTTTGGAGCTTTCAAATATGCTTTAAGCCCTTGATTTGAGCTCATTTGGATTCATATTGGACCAATTATGGTGTTGTTGGTTTCGTCTCATTGAGACGTTCAATTTACTATAAGTTTGTTAAAATTAGATTTTGGATGGTCCCAATTTTAATTTTGAAAGTTGTCAACTCATATATGCTTCGAGATTCGTGCCCAATCAAGGTAGTTTTTGGTGACGTATCAATAATGATATATAAAAGTATCTTAAAGATATGATGAATAATTAAATATTAACATAATGATGCATATTTAGCTTGATATAATAACATATTGAATAATTAACATTTTTATTAAAAAGGGTGAAATTAAATATTAAGTTTGCACTTTAAATTTTAATTTAATTCATTTTTATTTAAATTTAACATTTAAGTATCCCATAGTATTTTTGATGTTTCGGTTACAACGATGTAATCTGTTTAGTGATCGAACACCTTTTCACAATTTTGCGCAATGTTGCACCCGCCCACCATTTTTCTTGTCAATGCTCGATGTTCTTGCATGGGAGCAATTCCTTATTATAAATTTTGATACTTTGAACACATCGATGCAACATGTTTTGCAAATGGACAACTTTTTTATCGATTTTAATTATGGTCAAGATATTTCTTGCTCATCATGAGCATCCTCGTGTTCGTCGGATGTCTTCCTCGGTGCACTCGATTGACCATGGAATGTATACATAGGTTAACATCTAGTAAGCAAAAGCAATGTAGAAGCGAAAAAGATATCAATTAATTGTAATTGGTAGATTAATTAGATGGAAAAGAAAATCAATTAATCCTAGCTTGCGACGATAATGAAGAAATGGCCACAATGCAAATTAATGATTAATTGGATAATTAATAGTATAATTGATAGTTAAAATTTTATGAAAATAATACTTAAATAATTAATTAATTAATTAGTAGCTCAAGTATCAATTAAATAATTAATTGTTTAAAATAATATTTAAAGAATTAATTAGATAATTACCAATATATTTAACAATTAAATACTTTTTTTAAAATAACACCTAAATAAGTAATTATATAATTGATTTTAATTAGTAATAACATAATTAATTAAGTTATTTGATATTTATAATGAAATTTAACGTCAATTAAAATTAGAATTAATAAGTAAATCGTATAAGAATAATACTTCCAATGGTAACTTAATGAACTAATTGCCTTAAATCTTGGATTACGTTCTCAAACAATATCATAGAATTTAACAATATTTAACTATCTTGCCAAACAATTTTCAGGATTTAACCTTGGTAAGATTTACTAAATTTGGATTTACAGGATTTACTAAATCATACAAAAGTTAAAACTTACCTACATCCAAACGGCCCCTTCGTGTGAAGGTAGTGGACTAGGAGAAAATAACAGAGCTAGTAGGTTAGTTTATTATTATTGTACAATTATAATTTTTTTTTTAATTTCATTAAATTATATTGTTGGATATGTTGTGGGTGGATAAGTAGGCATAGGGAGAGGGTTTTGACTAGTGATAAGCTGAAATGACACGTGGGATAAGTTGGATTAAGATTTGATAGGATTTTTTATTTTATTTTAATTAAATATTAACTTAATATAAAATAAGATAAGACAATATTTAAAAGGACAAATGAAAGGAAAGGCCCAGTTACTCAATTTCTCGTTTTTCATGTGACTTGTTATTCATGTTGTTGCCTTGCAAACCGACGAATTTTTTCCCTTTTGATCGTGCAAGTGGAATGTATTCGCCATGTCTCGCCCAAGTGGAATGTACTTGGAGGTCAACAGGGAAGCCTTTGGTGTATGAATTATGGATGAAAATAAAACCTTCAAATACTCAATTATACATGACTAGTGATTTTGTTATAAACAAATTTCATTGGTAGGAACTACGAATTTAATTTTACATTGATTTGTTGCACGTATATAGTGATTTAAGTACTCTTACAAGTTTTTGATTTAATGAGCTTATTAGAATACTGTTGAGAATTAATTCTTCGATTGAGCATATTTAATGGTTTTTTTAAGTGATACATCTTCAGAAAGTTTTCTTAATAAAGCATAAATATCAAAGCATGATTTGTATTGGAAACTTTCAAATTTAAATTCAGAATCATTTGAACTTTTATTTTAGCAAACTTATAGTTAAAAATGAACATCTCGATGAAAGGACTCTAACGAAACCAAAAATTATCCAATCCAAATTTAAGTGAACCTAAATCATGCACCTAAAGTATGATTAAAAACTTTGGGACATTAAATGGAGTACCAAAGGTCCCCAAATTTTATATGTTTATAGTCAATTTGAGCGTCTCAACAAGACAAATCTAATGAGCTCAAGCGTTCAATTTTTAAGGTCATTAAGGCACTTAAATAATAAATGAACGCTATTTGATCAATGGATTCAAAATAGATAATTTGATGGAGTTTTATGGAATTTGGGCAGAAGTTAGCAAAATGGCATTATCAAGAACTATAAATAGACCCACATTATCTATATGAAGGGGAACTTGGCATGAGATTGGAGAGAGCTTGGATATTTGAAGGACTTTAAAGCTCTACTTATTATTTGATGTTGACAATCCCCTCCAACTATCGACGCTATTTAATTGTCATTGTCAAACTATTGTTGCCTGACATCAAATTCCATACGCTGTTGTTTATTCACTATAATTTGACTATCGTCGCCTGTCCAACGTCATCCAACTATAATCATATTATTCTTGTAGCTCGACCTATATTGCTCAATTATTATTGATCGACTTCGGTTTCCTTATCACTATGGCTCGATTACAGTCATTTGATTACCTTTACGCAACCATTGTTGTCCGACTATGGCCTCCTAAACACCTTCAAAGAACTACACTGTCACCCCCCCCCCCCCCCCCCCCCCCCCCCCCCCCCCAACAAACTTCCTCGCCTATAATGTCGATACACACTAGTACCTATAAACTTGATGCATGCTGTCAAAACCAGCAATCTCTTATAAGGCTGATGCACACCATTGTCAATATTGTCATTTATAAGGTTAATACACGTCATTGAAACCAAGACCGATGTCAGTCAACTTCATTGTCTATTGTTGCTCACAACATCAATTGAAATCATTACCAATAAGGTCGATGCATAATGTTAACATCAACTCTGATTCCTGATATCAACAACAAGATTATATTTGTCATAACCCGGCCCGGCTAGCCCAAATTAACGTGGTGGGAACAGATAATCGTGCAAAAAAAACACATAACATATAAATCATAACAATTTTATTCCCTTTTAATAAAAGGACATAAACTTTATCACACTAATACAAATATAAAAGAGCCACTAAAACATCAAACTGAAAGTTTTTCAATAATTTCTTCCAAACATACAATCACTAAAAAGATAAACATAAAACTCCAATAGACTCCTTATTACAATCCACTGACTCATACACATAATAGAAAATATAAAACTTTTCTTCCTGATGCCCTCTACGATGGTAGGTGTACTATCATCTTGTTGCCATCACTTCTTAGATGATTCTTCTAAAAAAGAAACCCACAATAAGGGGTGAGCTTACTCGCTTAGCAGATAATTCATATTTCTCATAAAACTTTACATAAAACAACAATAAAATATTTTTTTTCATATGAAAACTTTAAATGATAGTCAATATTGCATAAATTTCAAAACCTTTCTGTATAAGAAGTATTTTCATAATCTTTCCTCAAACATAAAATTTCATATAATCTTTTCTCAAACATAAACTTTCATTTTGTATAGAAAACATATATGAACCATAATAGGCATAATATTTACTATTTTACCCGTCTCGGAGGTGTCCATAGAGTTTGTACTGATCATATACACATTTTCATTCAATTGGTCATTCCTTTACCATTGGCTCTGATGAGCCCCTTTACCATTTGGCTCTGTTGAGCCCCTTTACCATTTGATCACTCCGCATCAACATGCACAGTTTCATATTTATTTTTCAGTTAATCATATGCTTAATAAAAAATAATCATGATTTATAAATCATTAGCTCAAAACATGAAAACCACGAATAACATGTAAGTTTACTAATCTATTGAAATAAAAAGATTATAGTAACATGTCATTTGCAAAATAGAATTCATAAATCATATAAACTTTAAAAACTTTAAATATTTGCAATTGAATAAAAAGAAAGCAAAGTCATATATGAAATTTTTATAATAGATATGAGTACCTACCTTAACACAATCACAACACTTCCTCAAACTCGCTTTGACACGCTTCGCTCCCCTTAATGATCACAACCTAACAATCACATATAAAGAAGTATCACTATAATTCTTCTTTAAAGCTTTAATCAAATTTCAAATTGTCTAAACTCTTCGCTTCTCATTATTTGTTCCTTACTACACTTAATGATATTAACATAATTTAATTTAAACTTTTGGATTTATTAAAATTTCTAATTTTTGAAAATCCTAAATCATCAATTTCATCAAATCAATATGCCAAAATTTTTCTAAACCTATTTTAATAACTACCTTAATCATTTTCGGATTTATTTAATTAAAAAATTATGAAAAATACAAATTCTTAATAAAATTCAAAATTTTATTTTAAAAACATTCCTAAGTCCCATAGAAATCATTTTTGTAAATGCGCCTTAAGAAATTACAATTTTAGGTAAAAATCCTAGTTTTTAAATCTCAAAATAATTTGAGGAAAATTTCATTTCTACCATTAAAATATCTTCATAAATCTTCTCTATTGATTTCGTAAAGAAATTTTGGAAGAAAAATCATTTTTTGGAAAAATCCTAAAAACTTCTCTTCCAAAAATCTAGAGAATGAGAGGGGAAATGCTTAAATTAAACATTTGTTCTTCTTCCCCTTGACTTCCTCTTCGATTTCCACTAATTTCCTCGCCAGAAAATTGTCGCCGGAGGCGTGCCCCTCTCCCTTCTGTTCGCTCTTTCGTTCGCCCTCTCTTCTTTCGGCCGCACAAAATTCGCAAGATGAGAGGGGTTCGGACTCTTCATGCTTTAGGGAGTTAGGGATTAACCAAAATATCATGTTGCCCTCACTTAAAACATATCGGCTTTAGTACTAACTAAGGATATTTTGGGTATTTCTAAACTTCTAAAAATTTTTATCTCCAAAATTTAGCAAAATTTACTATAGGTTTTATATATCAAATTGTTTAAAATTTTGCATATAATTTTATAAAATTATTTCCGTCGAAATCTGTAAACTTTGAATTTTTCACTTAAATATCGTTACATTGCATCGAAATGCATGTAACGCCCTACGATCGTCATTTTCGGGTTTTACAATATTGGACTTCTTGACATATGGTATTTTCTCCTCAAAGGAGAACAGTTTAATAGATCATAAACAATCAATTGAATATAACTCCAATACCTCAAATCTCTTCCAACTTCCACCATGGCATCCATCATCTTTATTGTATCAACGCCTTCTCAAATGAGGAGGAAGAGCATCATATGTAACATATGATATATGTTAGTGAAACCATTTCAATTAGGTAAGGTCCAATGATTTTTCCATATCTTGGTTTTTCATGCAAAAACATTGGTGTCTATTGTAACTTTTTTTTATGTGTGTATTGAATCTTCATGTAAAATTAAGGCTTTAAAGCCTTAATTTTAATGCTATGAATTTTATAGCATACAACACTGAGTGTCTAATTCTTTTAGGAAGCATCTATGGTAAATTTGAAATCTGAATTATCTTCCATGTCGTGGTATCTATTAAGTTACTTTGTAAAAACAGCATAGATATCTAGACTTGTTTTTTAATCATTTTCTGAGTTTTGTTAGTTATAAAACTTTTTCATATTGCGAGCATACAATTATGACTTGAAATGTTGCTCGGTTGGCAGAGAAATGCAGAACTTGACACTACTGAATTGCTACAAAATTTACCTGCTTTGCAACAGCTACTTTTCCGCCTGCTTGGCTGCCAGGTATCTTTTAGGATAATCCAAAGTTTCATCCTATTCATTGTTTATATATATATATGTGTGTGTGTGAGATGATTCCCTTTGTTCTGGAACTAATGAATAATGTCTACAGCCACAGGGAGCTGCCATTTACAATACTGTAATCCACCGTGCACTGTCAATTGTAAGATGCGCTTGAATGAGTTATCTTCTTTATTCAGTTTATTAAAGTATCCAATATTCATAACTGTCTTTACTGTCAGATTGTCGGTGAAAGTATAAAGATATACATAGCAATTAATATCTGTATCCTTAATTTGGTTGACAAGGTAAATCGTGGTATCTTTTGATTTATGCTTCTTTTAAGGGAGCAAAAATGTATTTAAACTGTGTTCCTTTCTAGTTCTTTGATATGCAGCAGCGTGATGCCATTAGAGCACTTGAAATTTACCGAAGAGTTGGGCCACAGGCATGACCTAACATTTTGCTATTATTAGAGCTCATCTGAACTGTTATTGCTTTTGTTTTGGGTTCTATAGAAATTTTGTTTTGTTTAATACTTCAAAATTTCAATCCAATTATAGGCTAAGAGTCTGTTGAAGTTTTATGATTTCTGTAGAAGGTCTGATTTTGGGCGTGGCCAAAAATTTGTTAAAATCGAGCAGGTTCGGTTATTTGAATTGTTGTGTTAAGCTAATTTCGTTGAAAGTTTGTGAGATGATACTTTAGCCGTCTGTTTTGCTCATCCTTATGCAGCCTCCTGCTTCATTTGTTGTAGCAATGGAGGAGTATGTGAAGGCTCCCTCACCACAGTTATTGGGTTACAAAAATGTGGTAAGACTGTTAATTCCGTGATTTGGATTATTGATCTTTTTTTTTCACGTGTTTTTTTTCAGTTTTTTTTTAATCTTTTTGCCCAACTTTCAGGTCCACGTAAAAAATGTTGTGGTTAGGACTATATTTTATGGGTATGATTGTGATAGGAAGTACTTGAGTTTGCAAGTAACACCAAGGGTAATACTTGAGTTCGCAAGCAAACCTAGCAAGATTGGGTGGAAAGTAGTGAAGAAAACTGCTGTTTACAGCAGTCAAACAGCAAATAACAGCAGATTTTCGTAGGAAAACTGAGAGAAACAATGAGGAAATCCACTAATAGATGAAAGAAAACAACAAATGATACAAGTTTCTTCAATTCGAGAGGAAGAAACAGCTCTCCAAATCTCTAGCCAAGCCTAGAGCACAAGAACACAAACCCTAGATCTCAAATTGCTTTTTAAATTCAAGATAACCCTCATCCTAACCAAAAGGAGCATACTTAAAAGCACAATACAAATATTTAATGTTGAATCTCTAAACAGCCATCCACATTTGAATTCCCCTCCCCAAACCCAAGCTCCCATCAATGCATGCATTAATGCTTGGGCCCCACCCATGTGCTGCCTCCCTTCCCATTTCAACCCCCCTTAGGGTCCGCCTCCTATAGCAAACCGGTTGGACTGGTTCAAGTTGGGCCCTAACAGATTGTTAGGCTAATAAAGAAGTTACTAGTAGTTAAGTCAAGTATGTTGTAAATGAGAAGGTGTAGATGCATGCGTCAAAACTAAAAAATATGGATGAAGAAATGATTATATTAGGGAGGCCTGAGAGTTCCACATATTGAAGATAGTAGTAGAAGGTAGAGTATTTTAAACATATATTGATTACAAGAGGAACCAATAAGATGGGTAGATAAATAAAATTAATGCGTAAAGATTATAGTGTTTAAGGATAAAAGATAAACAACATGGATTGAATTTATCTAAAGAAATTTATACAAAATAGATTTAAAACCTCCAGGATCACTTACCAAAAATAGATAGAGAGTGGGGATTCATAATGCTGCCCCAAATAGTTAATATTACGGTAATAATGATGATCCTATGAAAACACTATATGATGACGAATTGATGTGTCACTCTTGAATTTACGTAATATTAAAAATTATTTCGTGAAGGCAAGGCTGAAGGTAAGGTTACCACCATTGTAATCAGGAGGCTAATTTGAATAATGGAAATAGTCTCTCTACAATTTAGGGGTTGCGTAAATCATTACTTACCTAGACCCGCATTAGCAGGAGCCTCATGCATTAAGTGTACCCTATGAATACCATTTTATCAACATCAAGGAAGCAAGCAGCTGATTACAAAGAACTCTTCATATGAACCTGGGAGGGAGTGCTGGCAAGACAATTCAAAGATGGAAATGGAAATGTAGTTACTGTAGTGCCTTGGCCGTAATATGAGAAGGGAAGTTCAAATATATTTATTATAACTAGACTATTTTGCCCCAACCTGATCGTATCAAGTATGACTCGAATAAAAGTATAAATTAATTAAATTAAATGAATTAAATCATGTACTTTATATATATATATATATATATATATATATATATATATATATATATATATATATATATATATATATATATATGAGTGGAATATGTTTCATTGGGAGAATAAAGCTTTCCATTTTCTATCATCTATTCTTCACCATTAATATCAGAAAAGGAAGAAATCAATTATTTTAAAATTAATTTGGAGGACTCAATGTCATCGCCTTTTTGTACCTTTACCTTTGGTTACTTTGTAACTACACAAATCAACCATCAGCATACTTTTCAGTGTCTATCATCCAAACGGATTCTTAGTATAAGTTTTAAATATATATTTGGTTGACTTGCATGTAATTTCCATATTGCAGATTTTTTTTTTTCTAGATCACTGAATTTTTGTGCTTCACTACATGAGTCATAACCATTTTCTTTCTGTTAGGTTGACCAAAGTTGGCCATGGAACATAAGAAAGTAGACTTCCATGACAAAAATCCACGATAGCCTACGACACCACCAATTAAGCTAACTCACGTGGTACCTGATCTACTTGTAGTTGAATTTTCCCAGTCTCCTATTCTAATACCAAATTCAATTAATGATCTCTTGGTATGATCATTCTATCAAAATATATGAAAACCCCTCATAAATTATATCTAAACTTTAAAATGAGACGCCTTAGGGTGTAACGGTCCTCTTGTTGGGACAAAGTACTATATTATCAACTTGGTGAATAATTTTGAGCTATGCATAAAAATATTGATAAGAGCATCAATTACTTAAGTGAGGGAGATTGTGAAACCTTTTAAAGTTAAATAAAATTGAATTGTTAAACATTAAGGCATCTTTTGATGTAAAGTTTGAAATCTCATTAGAAACTATGAATTTAATTGTATTCCTATGGGAGCAGTAGTATAACAATATTCGGAAAACTTTAGGATAAATTAATAATTTACTTTATAGATAGTAATATAATTATGCATTTATATTTCAAAATGGTTCCAATAAAATAAGAAATCTTGTAAAAAATATTATTTTTATAGAACAAGAAGCCTTTATCCCACTATGTACAAAAAAAGTCATTTTCATGATGTAAAAAAATTTGGGAAGAAAAGTTGAGTAATTTTTTCTCCCACATTTTTATATTTTTTGGATATTACTCTCTCTCTCTCTCTCTCTCTCTCTCTCTCTCTCATTCTGTCAATATATTGATATTCAAGAATAAAAAAATAAGTAGCATATGTTTCATTGGGCAAATAAAGCTTTCCATTTTCTATCATCTATTCTTCTCCATTTATATTATAAAAAGAAGAAACCAACTGTTTCAAACTTAATTTGGATGGATCAATGTCATTGTCTTTCTCTGCTATTTACTTTTGATTACTTTATAACTACACAAATCAACCGGCGACATGCTTTCGGTGTTTATCATCCAAGTAGATTCTTAGTACAAGTTTCAAAAATATTTGGTTTACTCGCTTATAATTTCCATAATGCAGGATACATTTTTCTATATTACTGAATTTTTGTGCTTCACTGTATGAGTTATAATTGTTTGCTTTCCTTCAGGTTGAACCTAACAAAAGAATAGTTGGCCCTATGCCAAAGTTGGCCTTTGAACATAAGAAAGTAGACCTTCATGACAAAATTCAACGACAGCCTACAACAGCACCAATCCAGCTAACTCACTTGGTACCTAATTTACTTGTAGCTGAATATGCCCAATCTCTTGTTCCAATTCCAGATCCAGTTAATGATCTCCTGGTATGATCATTCTATCAAAATTTGTGAAAACCCTTCATAAATTATATCTGAACCTTAAAATTTTAGGACACCTTTGGGTGTAACGGTTCTCTTGTTGAGACAAAAGTATTGTATTATCTGCTTAGTGAATAATTTTGGGCTATATATAAGGATATTGATAAGAGCATCAATTACTCCAGGGAGATTGTCAAACAACTTAACGTTGAATAAAGTTGAACTGTTAAACATAAATGTATCTTTTGATATAAAACTAGAAATTTCATTCATGAATTTAATTATCCTAGGATGAGTGACAGCCTGGTAAATTACTACACCAACTATCAGGCCATTAGACTAAACAAGAGAATATCTCAATGGTTGAGAGTTTGAGCGAGCTGTTAGACAAGCTCTAATGCTGAAGTTGTGTGTAGCTTTATTTTTGTTTATTTTTTCGTTATGGTATTGTTTACAGCACTTGGACGATTTTCATGACCGCGCAACTGATTTGGAAGAGAGAAATTCTTCAATTTTCGCTATAGTTTCCGATGGTAATTTCATCTATTATTGTCAACTTTTCCATCACATGGATCTTAACAAATTGTGCCTTTTATATTCTCAATTTCTCATCAACAGATAATCTGATGAATAATGTAAATTCTTCTGATCGCTCTGGTGGATCAACAGAATGGGAACTTGCTCTAATGACAGCTTCCAGTTCAAATACTGCATTGGTTACTTAGCCTCTAACTGAATTATGTTTCTCTTCTCATGTCGAATTAGTTAGACTTAATCTAATCTTCTTTGCTATTATTTAGGTGGCTCCCTTCAACAAACTAAAGCTTGAAAGCCTGTATGCTGATCAAATTTCAAGAACAACAAACCAAAATTCAAGTTATCCAAATCCGTTCGAGTCAGATCAGTACACACATGACCAATTTTTTGCTTCAGAAGGCATCGATCTTGCAGTCAATTTGCAGAACCAAGCAAAGGGGCTTGAAAACAATCCATTTGGACCAACTGGTGTTTCATCTTTTCCTACCCAGGATCCATATACAGGTTTGATGTAATTTTTTTTTTCTTCCAATTTTTGTTCAAGTTCAAAGATGTACATAACTACACAGAAAGTTATTGAGATTTCATTCAGTTCTCTCCAAATTTAATTGAATATTTGCCATAGTTGAATTCAAACCATTGCTAATTTTGTATAAACCATTAGGATTTGGAATTAAAGGAAGATATCTTCCTTTACCATTAGGATTTGTTTGTTTGTTGAAGTGCTATTTTTATGGTTTGTTGTTGATCACCATGCATTACAAACTACTTTTGGAAGCTTTTTCCAACACTTTGCTTCACATAAAAAAAATAAATCATACAATACAAAGATGTGAATAAATAATATAATTAAGTTGCCTCTATCCTTTCAAAAAAATAGTGTTCAAACTCTCTCTCTCTCTCTCTCTCTCTCTCTCTATATATATATATATATATATATATATATATATATAGAAAATATATTAAAACTTTTTTAAAAGAAATTTTTATAATTTTCTTCTTTATTTTAAAAAAATTCAACAATAATTAGAAGAAGGAAAAAAAGAAAAGAAAAGCCTACTCATCTTTAGGGGTGTCAATATTTGACACGACAACCCGACCCGGACCCGACCCGGACCCGACCCGGAAAATCTAGGTTGGACCCAACCCGTTTGATAAACGGATCGGGTTCGGGTTGGCAGATTCCCGTTTGATAAAACGGGTCGGGTCGGGTTGACCCGGCGGGTTACCGGGTCAACCCGAAATCCCGTTTAATTAAAAAAAAAAATAGATAAATATTTCTGTACAAATCAGTTCTCCGATGCTCATTTGATGGATTCCTCAGCGGCTCAGCCACTCCATAACAAGCTCCTTATCCTTGCCCCGCCGAATGAGATCATTTTTAGGCAAGGATCCTGTTTCATGTGCTCCGTGCAGCTCAACCTGCTGCTTCTGAAGCTCCTTTGCGTCTTTTACAAGATGAAGGAAAGTATTAACACCAGTTGTTGTAACTTTATCAAGTTTCTGCACAGCCTTCTCCAGTCGCTTCAAGGTGGGATCACTTTTGAGCATGTTTGCCAAATTTGACAAGTTTTTTCTTCATGGATTTCATGATGGAACGCACCCTTCTCAGCTTCTTATCTTTGGTCACCTGCTTTCCAAGCTCCATGTACTTCGGTGATCTGCTCTTGGCTGGAAGCAAAGTGGACGACTGCTTGGATATGGGAGAGAATCTCTTTCAGCTTTTCCAGCTCCTCCTTCGTGCGTTTCTGCCATCTGACTTGATCTTTCAAGTAACAGAAGCCAGCGCTGATAAGCTTCTCCATGATTGGATCAAGAAACAACCGGGTCGCGGGTCGGGTCGGGTCAACCCGGCAACCCGGCCGGGTCGGGTCCGGGTTGAAATGTCCGACCCGTTTGTAAAAACGGGTCGGGTTCGAGTTGACCCGTTTAGATTCGGGTCGGGTCGGGTTCGACCCGAACCCGGCGAGTTGACCCGAATTGACACCCCTACTCATCTCAATTTGTTAGTTGAAGCAAATGTTAGATTTGAAACTTTCGTAAGTTATGTGTGTGTGACTAAAATCGGATATAAAAATAGCTCACTAATGTTTATAGCATATGTTACAAAATAAGCATCCCTTAATTCAAATAGTCAAATCATAACATTTTGTCTCGGAGTAAGTGAGCATTGGTAGTGCTCATAAGCTTAGGTTGAATCCCTCCTTCCACTCTTTTGGAGTTGCAAAAATTAAATTTTAAATAGCATGGAATTTCAAAGATGGAGTTTCGAAGATAATTAGGGTTGAATCATGTAGGGTTTATAATTAGTAGAATAGGTGTAGATGAATGATCAACCTAGTTAAGATTGTTAGCACGCAATCTCCTTAACCTAACCTGTACCTGCACTTATTACTGCTTTACCCATATTTGCCTATTTAATGTTCCATGTACACTTCTTCATTAATATAGAATTACATTTTCTTTAATATAGAATTACATTTTCTTTCTCTCGACTATCTTCCTCTCTGTCTCTGCTCGCTCTTCTCCCAACCTCTCTTGGCTTCTCTTTCATGGTATCAAGAGCCTCCAATGGGGGATCAAGATTCCACTACCTCCCTCCCTCCCTCATCTTCTATTATCGCCGGAGCCACCACCTCTGGGGTCATCATTCCGACACCTCTAAAATTCCTCATCTCCAACATCAAGAATCTCATACCTCACCCTCTCACCACCGAAAATTATGCAATGTGGAGAATTCAAATTCTCCACCAGTTTTCCGCAAACGGTTATGCAGGACATCTCTCGGGCGCCACTCCTCTGTAGTCCGATGATAAATCACCAGCTCACGTCGGCTGGATGCTCGTCAACAGCAACTTGATTTCAGCACTCTTCTCCACGATCTCGCATTATATACTTCCTTATGTAATCACCGCCACCACTGCCCCAAGAAGTGTGGACGACTCTTGAACGTCGCCTGCAGCTATCAAGTCGTTCTCGAGTTATCCATCTCGAGAACGAACTATATCATATAAAAATGAAGAACCTCTCTATGCAGCAATATCTATCGCAAATAAAGAACATCGTGGACAACATTGCTACATCTGGTTCCAAAATCGATCCCGAGGATATAGTTCTTTAAATCCTCAACGGCCTCCCGTCCACCTACAATTCCTTCAAGACCTCGATCCGGACATCCCCTCTTCCCGCAGATTTGGACACACTGTACTCGCTCCTCTGCAACGAAGAAATTTATGTAAATAAAGAAACTCTTAAAGATCAGTCTACCGATATGTCCGCCTCCGCCCTCTATGCCACGTCGTACAATCAACTACGTGGCCGAACTCAAAAACGTCCTCTCAAGAACAAGAACAACCCTCAACCCATCCTTCTCCGAGTCATCCGCCTCTGAATGCCTCCAACTCCGATAATAAGCGGCCCACTTGCCAAATCTATGGTAAAACCGATCACATAGCTATTAACTGCTGGCATCGTTGCAATTTCAAGTACACGCCAACCACTAACTGTGGACCATGGGCAATGCTAGAGCAACCAACAACCTTCCCAACCCAAGATTGGATACTCGACACTAGTGCCTCCACCCATCTCACACCGGATAGCACAAACATCCAACATCCATCTGCCTTCCAAGGTCAAGACCCTGTTTCTGTCGCCAACGGCTCCTCCTTACCCATTCAGAACTCCAAGCAAGGTTTGCTTCTGCTACTGGACACCCTCATAAGCTTTGTCTATGCAATCTTTTACGTGTCCCATCACTCACACACAATTTGCTCTTTGTATTGAAATTAATGTCTGACAATTTTATTTCTATTACGTTTGATGCTAATGATTTTAAAATGAAGGATTCTCAGGATCATCGTCAGCTTTTACGTGGCCGTCTTAGTAACGAATTGTACCATATAAGTACGACACCGAATGTCCAACCCACTACTCATCACGCAAGCACGAACTCATCTCAACTTTGGCATGCTCGCCTCAGACATCCGAACAACCGGCTCCTTGCCACTCTTGCAAATAGCATTCCTGCTTTTACAAATTCATCTTTATCATTCTTGTGTAAATCTTGTAATGTGGCCAAGAGTCACAAGCTCTCCTTTAATAAAAGAAGTTCGGTCACTTCCTCACCGATCGAACTCATACACTTAAACGTCTAGGGACCGGCACCGAACCAATCTTGTAATGTGGCCAATAGTTAAGATTTCATGTTTCTATAATCTCGATCAAAAATATATGAAACAGCATATATAAATATGATGTGATGTAAATTATAAAAATAAAAGAAATTGTTACCCCTACCTAACCCATTAGTTCACAAAATAAATTTATATGTCTAAGATACCATTTTTAAAAATAAAAAATATTTTGAGTGTTATACATATAATTCTCCTAAAAAAATTATAATAGTATCATGCAAAATTAGATATCTAGTGTCATGATTTGTTTAGGCAAAATTTTTAATAGTATCAGGTTTATAAATAAAATAAATAAAAGAAGCATAATATAAATATTATTTAAATATGAACAAATGTGATTTAAAATAATGTTTTCTTAGAAAACGAAAATCAAGTTTGCGTTTTTTCTAAAGAAAATAAAATTTTAAATTACATTTTTTTCATGAAAATTCTACAAATTGATTACTTTTTAAAAAATTAAATTAAATTAATTTACGTAATTTAAATTTTCATTTTCGCCCTTCTCGCACGATGAAATATTAAATCCACTTAATTGTAGGATTTAGTAAATCCGGGATTTGCCGCAAAAAGGATGAGACGGTGGATTTATTCCGCCGTAACTTCCAACAGCTCCATAAATCCTGTTTGGCAGGATTTAACGTAAATTTTGTTTAAATCGAGCATAAATCATGTTGCCAAACAACCCCTAAATCTCATAAACCCTACTTGTTGCCAAACAGCCTTGACAAAACTAGGATTTAGTTTTAGTATGATTTCGTAAATTCTGTAATCATGATTTAATAAATCATGGGTATGTTAAATCTTGAAATCTGTTTGGCTTGTTAAATCATACGAAACCATTTGACAATATAATCATAATCCAAGATTTAAGACGGTTGGTTCATTTAAAAATTAAATTTAATGTGTTATGAATTTAATAACATATTAAGTACAAGTTATTTATTAAAATTAAATTTAATATGGTATGAACTTTAATTATATATTAAGTACTAATTAATTATTTAATTATTATTTATAATATTATATAGTAATTATTACATTTAAAATTATATTTAATTCTATTAACAATTTAATTAACTATTTAAGTATTATTCAATTAGTTTTAATTATAAATTATGTTGTTAATTATATCTTTAATCTCTTAAAAATTATCTTACTCATTAATTATTTAATATTATTTATATTATAAATTACATATTTAATAGTTTCTATTTTAAATTATATTAATTAAGCTAATTATATTAATTTTAAATTATTAAATTAGATAATTAATTTACACACTAATTATAATATTTATTATTTACTTAATTTATTTAATTATTAATATTTTAAATTATATATGCAGTAATAGCTTGGAGGCGTTAGGGTTATATTTTTATCCACTTTTTCGTCGAGCTCCCGTCGCTTCTTCGGCTCCTTTGCTGTTGGACTTCGCTCGCTTGGACGACGTTCCCTTCCTGTCGGGTCGGAAGCAGCGACGGAGCTCGCTCGCCGCGCGCTTCTTCGGCCAAATCCCGTAAACCGACGAACTACAGGATTTAGTAAATCCGGGATTTACAACAAAAAGAGGGAACGGAGGATTTATTCCGCCGTGAGATATACGGGGCGCACAAATCCTGCATAAATCCTGTTGCCGAACAGCCCCTTCTTCTTCTCGCGCAGGGAGAAACGTCCAAAAGAACATGGAAAACGCAGGGAATGGTAATGATCCTTAGTTATCCAATCTCTTTTCCTGATATCTCCGTCCCATTCCTATATCTGCATTAGAGTGAACCCTAATATTTTCTTACATCAGGAACACAATCGCCGGAAACCAACTTCTTATCCGACAAGTCGGCGAAGGTCTTCGTCGCTGGACACCGCGGTCTTGTCGGATCCGCCGTACTCCGCCGTCTCGTTTCCCTAGGTTTCACAAACCTCCTCGTCCGCTCGCGTAGTGAGCTTGATCTTACCCGTCAGTCTGAAGTCGAGTCCTTTTTCGCCGCCGAGGGCCCGCAGTACGTTGTCCTCTGCGCCGCCAAGGTCGGAGGCATCCACGCCAACTCCACTTTCCCCGCCGACTTCATCACCGTTAATCTCCAGATTCAGACAAACGTCATTGAAGCTGCCTATCGCTGCGGATCTGTCCGCAAGCTTCTTTTCCTCGGCTCATCCTGCATATACCCAAAGTTGGCTCCGCAGCCTATACCAGAGTCAGCGCTTCTCTCCGGTCCTCTTGAACCTACCAATGAGTGGTATGCCATCGCCAAGATCGCCGGCATTAAGATGTGTCAGGCCTACCGAATCCAATATTCCTGGGACGCCATCTCTGCAATGCCCACTAATCTATATGGACCTTATGATAACTTTCATCCCGAGAACTCTCATGTTTTGCCAGCCTTAATCCGTCGATTCCACGAGGCTAAGACCAACGGAGCGAAAGAAGTGGTGGTCTGGGGCACTGGTTCGCCACTAAGGGAATTTCTGCATGTAGATGATCTTGCCGATGCTGTGCTTTTCTTGATGGACCAGTATTCCGGACTGGATCATGTGAATGTGGGGAGTGGGAGAGAGGTGAGCATAAAAGAGCTGGCTGAGCTGGTGAAAGAGGTGGTTGGTTTCAATGGAGCTTTAGTGTGGGACACCACAAAGCCTGATGGAACACCGAGGAAGTTGATGGATAATTCTGTGCTGGCAGGGATGGGATGGAAGCCGAGGATCCCGTTGAAGGAGGGGCTTGTGGAAACTTACAGGTGGTACTCGGAGAACGTTCTGAAGCAGCAATGATGCAGTGAGATGTTAAGCTTCATCTTCATCTTTTCATTATTATCAAATTGTTATTTTTATCTGCAATTTCTTCTGTACTTTAATTGTATTGGTTGTGTTATTCATTGAGCTTCTTATGTCCAGTAGCTATCTTGCTTTTGTTCATTTTGAAGGAACTAAGAGTTATACTAGAGATTGAATAATCTATTGACAGGCAGAAGCTTCTTAATTTTCTTATTAAAGAAACTTTTCAGTTAGATGATCTTGATTATTCTTCTGTTTTAATTTGCATGTGAGAATATTTACTCAATGGTAATTAGATTTCTTAATTTTGTTGCATAATGCCATTATTTTTTTCTGAATTTTCTTCGATGATGGTGCTGATTTTGTTAGTTTGATTTGCCCACATTAAGATAGATGGATCTGCTAACATTGAGATGACATTACATTCTTATATTGAACTCTTCAACTCATTAAGGTTTTGTTTGGGGCGGCTTTCTTACCGCTTCTTAAAGCAGCTTTTTAGTAAAAAAATAAAATTTTTATACTAAAAAACATCTTTAAGCGGTAAAAAAGCTGCCCCAAACAAAACCTAAATTTGATTCAGCCTGTTGTTCATCACCTTTGCAAGCTCTAGTTTTGATTTTGCTTGTTGCTGTCATACTTTTTAAGGTGTCTTTTATCAGGATGTGCTTATTTTAACACTGAATTGGTGGTATTTAGGTGGGTCGGCTTTCTTAGCCATCCCAAACGAAGCCTTAGAGTGTTTCAAATCAAATCTCTCCTGCAGCTCATTTGGAATCTTCGGCTTCTATGGTATGAAGTCTTAAGCTTATCGATTAAGGCGCTTTCTTCACATTTTTTTAATATAGTCCAGGAGCCATTCACAGCTATTTAACTATTACGCTTCAATCTTACGAGAATTGTTTGTTAGCTCTGAGGATTCTAAGTTATGATGGTGGGGATCAATTATATCCGCTTTTTTTTACTTATTTTTTGGCTATTTTCTATGCAAGGATGCTTCACTTTTCTATTTTGATCATATCATGCATGATATTTTTCTATAGCTGTTCTTAATTTTTTTATTTTTCTATTTTGATCATTTCATGCAAGATATTTTTCTGCAGTTGATTCTTTTTTTTTTCCCCTTAAACTATGTATGAATATAGCCATTTGGAAGTAGTCTTTGAAATATAGAAAGTTCAACCATTGTATAATTTCAAATTTTTGTCCTTATGAAAGTTACTCAGAGAAAAAAAAATCCATCACAAGTTTTATAGTTGTTCTATAAGTTTTTTTTTTTTTTAATTATTTATGTTTGATTTGTTCTTTCTGGCTGCAGTATATTGACAGATGGAAATAGTATTTGGACTATGAAAAGTTCATCCATATTTATAATTTTTTTTTTGGAATGAAAGCTACTTTGAGAAAGAATCTACCTTAATTGTCAAACCCTATTCATATAGATGTTATAAGCTTCTGTTTGAAAAATTGACACCTGATGTTACTATTACAACCAAACTACTTATCTCAGAGCTTTAGTTTTATTAATTTTCGTAATGATTTTGGTGTAAAACATAAATGAATAGTGTTCAGTTCATGTTATAGATTTGGTTGTTAATGTTGTAAATTAGAAGATTTGTCTGTTAAATAAACTTTGCTAAATGTGAATTTCTGTTCTTCACTGCATCATAATGGAAGTGTTGCCCAAGGAATATCAAAGCTTGTTTGCTTCAATAGAAGTAGCAGTGTTGTATTATGTATAGAAGGAATATTTGTGCTTTTCAGATTTAACTTGCTTTGTGTTTTTGCAAGAGGATGTACTTTGGATCAGCTTTTACTTGTATTCAAACACAAGGTGTTTTGACTAAGACTTTGTTTGGGATGACTTTCTTACTGCTATGTAAAGTTGCTTTTTAGTACAATTTTTTTTTAAGCAGGGAAAATATAGTTCTCTGAAGCTGTCCCAAATGAAGCTCAAGTATTTTTCTATTTCAGTTTGATTGTATCAAGGATCATCTTTAAGCTCATATCTTTTTTGCTTTAGTTATGGATGTTCTTATTAGACATTTGCAAGAGGATGTACCTTGGTGCATGCTTTTTACTGATGATATTCTTCTTGTTAATAACTTGATCTATGGAGGTGAACTTTAGTCTAAAGTTTTTCATTTGAGTAGATTTTAAATTGAATACATTTAGTGTAATTTTGGTAAGCATAGATGTAATGGTGGCAATATAAAAAAGTGCATATTTTAGATATATCATGTATTATTTAAAGTGATGGTGAAATAGAGAGATCAATTTAGATGGTTTAATAACATAAAATGTCTACCTTCTTGTTGCGTCCTGGAATATTCGCGGCGGTAAAGAAATATATAGTTTAACGTCTTAGCGTTGTACGAAGATCCAGCACACAATCAGATAAGTGAGAGGATGTAGCATTCATAAGTGACACCAGAGTTTTTACGTGTAAAACCCCTGAAAAAGGGGGAAAAACCACGGGGCCTGGCCCGGTTTGAATGAATCCACTAGTATTTGTAGTCGATTACAAATGAGGCCCTTCCTTAGGAGAAGGCTTTGGATTGATGTAGCAAATGTACATCATATAGATTGCATTACATGGTAAGAGTTATATATACAGGTTTGTTTGGCCTGAAGGACCGTAGTCGGCAGGAGACCGTAGTCGGCCGGAGACCGTAGTCGGCCGTAGTCGGCCGGAGACCGTAGTCGGCGGAGACCGTAGTCGGCCGGAGACCGTAGTCGGCCGGAGACCGTAGTCGGCAGAGACCGTAGTCGGCCCGTAGTCGGCGGAGATCCGGCAGGAGACCGTAGTCGGCCGGAGACCGTAGTCGGCCGGAGACCGTAGTCGGCAGGAGACCGTAGAGACCGTAGTCGGCCGGAGACCGTAGTCGGCCGGAGACCGTAGTCGGCAGGAGACCGTAGTCGGCCGGAGATCGTAGTCGGCAGGAGACCGTAGTCGGCCGGAGACCGTTGTCTGGTGATGGAGGTCGGACGAACCATATTAGGCGACAGTGGTCAGAAGGACCGTAGGCGGTAGGAGATAAGAACTTAAGGAGTCAGGTGTTAGTCCCAGTGTCACTTGGAAGATCGGATGTTGATGGTCTGGCCTTGAGTAGGACGTCGGGTCTTAAGCAGGACGTCAGGTCTTCAGCAGGATGTCGGGTCTTCAGCAGGACGTCGGGACTGAGCGTCAGGCCTTGAACAAGACGTCGGGTCTTTGGCAGGATGTAGGGACTGAGTGTCGGGCCTTGAACAAGACGTCGGGTCTTTGGCAGGACGCCGGGGATGAACGTCGGGCCTTAAGGTGGTGGTCCGGCGAGGTTTTGTGGTGGTACGGCGAGGTTTCTGTGGTGGTCCGGCGGTGGTCCGACGAGATTCCTGCAGTGGTCCGGCGGTGGTCCGGCGAGGTTCTGCTGTGGTCCGGCGGTGGTCCGGCGGCTGTCGAGGAGGAACTCCTTCCTTCTCTTCTCTTCTTCTCTCTCTTGCTTCGATCCCCCTCTTATGAGAAATGAGGGCTCTATTTATAGATTTTCTGGAGTGGCATGGCCCGTAAAAAGCATGAGATTAGGGGCGAATAGGGAGTGGTCCAATGGACGGCCGATATTGAATCCTACGATCATGCACCGTTCATTGGACATTTGAAGGCCTTAGTGATGTCGGAATTCTGTAATCTTGGGCTCGTTGGTTTCGTCTCGTTGAGCCCTTCGATTCGAGTATAAGCTCGTCAAAATCGGAGTCCGCTTGGTAACTCAAATTGCAGTTTGAACCTTCCAACAACGCTTTGAGCCCTTGATTCGGACTCATTTAAGCTCGGATTGGGTTGATCTTGGTGTCGTTGGGTTGGTATTTCCGAGACGCTCAGTTTGACTGTAAGCTCGCTGAAATTGGAGTTCAGGTGCTCTTTGAATTAATTTTTGAAGTTTTCAACTAGCTTTTGCTTCGAGATTCGTGCCCGATCAAGCTAATTTTTGGAGTACGTATCAGTTGCCCCCCTATTTTCGGACGTTGATGTTCCAAAAGTCCGAAAATATATGTGTCGACATTTCATATTGGCCGAAACGCCAAAAATTGCGTTCCAAAATATAATATCTTTCTCAAACTTGATCATAGAGGCCCCGTTCAACTCCGAAAGTGTCAAAATTGAGTTCGAAATGTCGAAAAACCTTTTTGGGACTCCAAAAACGACCGATTTGAACCGTCCGGGTCAAAAATTGGACCCGGACATGTGTAGGCGGCCGAACCGGATGGCCGGCCGGCTGGCCGCCGGCGGACGCTGCTGCCAGCGATGAATAGATGGGTGTGTGGTTAAAGCAGTCAGCCGGTTTAAAAACCGGTCATTTACGTTCATATATTAGAAAATAAAGAAAAAAAAATTTAATTTTTTACGGTTGCTACAGTATTTTCTGCAAATTCCATTCCGTGCAACCGCACCCTGGTTGCTACAGTACCGTCGCTACAGTAATTTCAGCCAAATGATTTTTCCATCACCTCATGTTGCTACTGTTCCTCCGGTTGCGGTTGCTACAGTGACCGGTTGCGGTTGCTACTACATGATCCATTTGCAACAACATAACTTGCGGTTGCTACAGTGCCAACTGCGGTTGCTACATGATCCATCTGCAACAATATAACTTGCGGATGCTACAGTGACCGTTTGCGGTTGCTACAGTGCTGACTGCGGTTGCTACAGTAACCGCTGCAGTAAAATTTTTTTTTTTTTTTTCAAGAGTTGAGAGAGTGGGAGAGTGGAGAGAGAGGGAGAGTGGGAGAGTTTTATTTTTTATTTTTTATTTTTAATAACTTCCCTAACTTCCTCCTCCTACTATAAATACCCCCTAAGGGATATGAAAAATTTGCACCTCTTCTTCTTCTTCTTCTCTTCTCTTCTTTTCTTCTTCCCTTTCCCTCTGTCCTTGCTATTGAGGCTTTCCCTCGATTTTTCGAGGCTCCTCTCTTGGCGAGGAAGTCCAGAGATTTCCCCTTTTTTTCTTCTCCCTCTGTCCTTGCTATTGAGGCTTTCCCTCGATTTTTCGAGGCCCCTCTCTTGGCGAGGAAGTCCGGAGATTCCCCCTTCTTCTCTTCTCCCTCTGTCCTTGCTATTGAGGCCTTCCCTCGATTTTTCGAGGCCCCTCTCCTGGCGAGGAAGTCCGGAGATTTCCCCTTCTTCTCTTCTCCCTATGTCCTTGCTATTGAGGTCTTCCCTCGATTTTTCAAGGCCCCTCTCTTGGCGAGAAAGCCCGGAGATTCCCCCTTTTTTTTTTCTCTCTCTGTCCTTGCTATTGAGGTGTTTCCTTGGTCTTCCAAGGTCCCTCTCTCTGCAAGGAAGTCCGGAGATTCCCCCTTCTTCTTCGAGAGATCCTACGGAGGTCTGATGTTAATCAGTTGGTTGGAGATGGAGGTCGAAGAGACCGTTGTAAGGAGGGAGGTTGAAATGACGGGCATACTTCCAGCGTCGGGGAGAAGTATGATGACAGGAAGGAATTCAACGTCGGGTAGTCATACAGTGTCGGGCAGAAGACCGACGAAAGTCTATTAACTGGTGGAAGTCCGACATCCGGTAGAAGTACGAAGTCGGGTAGAGGTGCAACGTCAAGTAGAAGACCGACGAAGGTATGTTGACGGGCAGAAATCTAACGACGGTTAGTAGTCCGACGGTAGGCAGAAGTCCGTAGTCGGGTAGACGTGCAGCGTCGAGTAGAAGACCGACGAAGGTTCGTCGATGGGCAGAAGTCCGACGACGAGTAGAAGTCCGCTGACGAGCAGAAGTCCGACGTCGGGTAGAGTTGCAGCGTCGGGTAAAAAACCGACGAAGGTTCGTCGACGGACAGAAGTCCTACGACAAGTAGAAGTCCGCTGACGAGCAGAAGTCCGACGTCGGGTAGAAGTACTGTCGGGTAGAAGACCGATGAAAGTTCGTCGACGGGCAGAAGTCCGACGACGAGTAGAAGTCCGCTGACGAGCAGAAGTTCGACGTCGTGTAGAAGTACGGCCTCAGGCAGATGACCGATGAAAGTTCGTTGACGAGTAGAAGTCCGCTGACGAGAAGAAGTTCGACGACAAGGAGAAGTCCGACGTCGTGTAGAAGTATGGCCTCGGACAGAAGACCGATGAAAGTTCGTCGACGGGCAGAAGTTCGACGACGAGTAGAAGTCCGCTGACGAGCAGAAGTTTGACGACAAGGAGAAGTCCGACGTCGTGTAGAAGTACAGCCTCGGGCAGAAGACCGATGAAAGTTCGTCGACGGGCAGAAGTCCGACGACGAGTAGAAGTCCTCTGACGAGCAGAAGTTCGACGACAAGGAGTAGTCCGACGTCGTGTAGAAGTACGACCTCGGGCAGAAGACCGATGAAAGTTCGTCGACGAACAGAAGTTTGATGACGAGTAGAAGCCCGTTGACGAGCAGAAGTTCGACGACAAGGAGTAGTCCGACGTCGTGTAGAAGTACGACCTCGGGCAGAAGACCGATGAAAGTTCGTCGACGAACAGAAGTTTGATGATGAGTAGAAGCCCGCTGACGAGCAGAAGTCGGCCGACAAGCAGAATTCTGGTGCGGGTATTAGTCCGTCAAAAGTCCTACAAGGCAAAAGTTCAGCGACAGGAGGAAATTTAAAATCGTGTAGAAATTTAACTTTGTGCAGAAGTCCATTGACGACATTCTGGTGACGTTAACCAAGGATGTATAATCTATCCGAGGTTATTTGTCAGAGCCTTTACTCGATGATGTTAATCGATATTGGATCCACCAATGATGTAAGATCTATCCGAGGTTGTATGTCGGAGACTTTGCTCGACGACGTTAACCTGTGTGGAAGAGGTCGGGAGAATCCACCAATGATGAAGGACCTTTCCGAGGTTGTATGTCGGAGTCTTTGCTCGATGACGTTAACCTGTGTGGAAGAGGCCAGGAGAATCCACCAAGGATGTAGGACCTTTCCGAGGTTGTATGTCGGAGTCTTTGCTCGACAAAGTTAACCTGTATGGAAGAGGTCGAGAGAATCCACCAAGGATGTAAGACCTATCCGAGGTTGTATGTCGGAGCATTTGCTCGACGACGTTGCCTGTGTGGAAAAGGTCGGGAGAATCCACCAAGGATGTAGGACCTTTCCGAGGTTGTATGTCAGAGCCTTTGCTCGACGACGTTAACCTGTGTGGAAGAGGTCGAGAGAATCCACCAAGGATGTAGGACCTTTCCGAGGTTGTATGTCGGAGCCTTTGCTCGGCGACGTTAACCTGTGTGGAAGAGGTCGAGAGAATCCACCAAGGATATAAGACCTATCCGAGGTTGTATGTCGGAGCCTTTGCTCGACGACGTTAACCTGTGTGGAAGAGGTCGAGAGAATCCACCAAAGATGTAAGACCTATCCGAGGTTGTATGTCGGAGTCTTTGCTCGACGACGTTAACCTGTGTGGAAGATGTCAAATCGGATCCCCATGGGATCGATTTTGCCTTGATTGGGAGAGGGCGTATGCCACGTGTATCCCGAATCGAAGGTTAAGAAGGGTCTATCTTTAGACCATTACTGCCTTTTTGAGGTTAAGGTCAAGACTTTGCCCAAGGAGTAGAAGTCCAGTAAGGGACTGTACATGGTTTGAAATTTATCGGAAGCTTCCTTGTATTTGCTGAGAGTTTCCTTAAATATTGTCTTTGTTTTAGAAGTCTTGGAGGGATCTTCTTGACTAAAATTGAAGTTAAGGTTGCCCCCCCAGTCTGGATCTGATTCCATGAAATTAACGCATCAATAGCAGTCGAATAACCTTTTGAGGTTGGAGCAAAAATTGCCCCCCAATTGGGAACCAGGTTCCCACAGACGGCGCCAAACTGTTGCGTCCTGGAATATTCGCGGCGGTAGAGAAATATATAGTTTAACGTCTTAGCGTTGTACGAAGATCCAGCACACAATCAGATAAGTGAGAGGATGTAGCATTCATAAGTGACACCAGAGTTTTTACGTGGAAAACCCCTGAAAAAGGGGGAAAAACCACGGGGCCTGGCCCGGTTTGAATGAATCCACTAGTATTTGTAGTCGATTACAAATGAGGCCCTTCCTTAGGAGAAGGCCTTGGATTGATGTAGCAAATGTACATCATATAGATTGCATTACATGGTAAGAGTTATATATACATGTTTGTTTGGCCTGAAGGACCGTAGTCGGCCGGAGACCGTAGTCGGCCGGAGACCGTAGTCGGCCGGAGACCGTAGTCGGCAGGAGACCGTAGTCGGCCGGTGACCGTAGTCGGCATGAGACCGTAGTCGGCCGGAGACCGTTGTCTGGTGATGGAGGTCGGACGAACCATATTAGGCGACAGTGGTTAGAAGGACCGTAGGCGGTAGGAGATAAGGAGTCAGGTGTTAGTCCCAGTGTCACTTGGAAGATCGGATGTTGATGGTCTGGCCTTGAGTAGGACGTCGGGTCTTAAGCAGGACGTCAGGTCTTCAGCAGGACGTCGGGTCTTCAGCAGGACGTCGAGACTGAGCGTCAGGCCTTGAACAAGACGTCGGGTCTTTGGCAGGATGTAGGGACTGAGTGTCGGGCCTTGAACAAGACGTCGGGTCTTTGGCAGGACGCCGGGGATGAACGTCGGGCCTTAAGGTGGTGGTCCGGCGAGGTTTTGTGGTGGTCCGGCGAGGTTCCTGCGGTGGTCCGGCGGTGGTCCGACGAGATTCCTGCGGTGGTCCGGCGGTGGTCCAGCGAGGTTCTGCTGTGGTCCGGCGGTGGTCCGGCGGCTGTCGAGGAGGAACTCCTTCTCTTCTCTTCTTCTCTCTCTTGCTTCGATCTCCCTCTTATGAGAAATGAGGGCTCTATTTATAGATTTTCTGGAGTGGCATGGCCCGTAAAAAGGCATGAGATTAGGGGCGAATAGGGAGTGGTCCAATGGACGGCCGATATTGAATCCTACGATCATGCACCGTTCATTGGACATTTGAAGGCCTTAGTGATGTCGGAATTCTGTAATCTTGGGCTCGTTGGTTTCGTCTCGTTGAGCCCTTCGATTCGAGTATAAGCTCGTCAAAATCGGAGTCCGCTTGGTAACTCAAATTGCAGTTTGAACCTTCCAACAGCGCTTTGAGCCCTTGATTCGGACTCATTTAAGCTCGGATTGGGTTGATCTTGGTGTCGTTGGGTTGGTATTTCCGAGACGCTCAGTTTGACTGTAAGCTCGCTGAAATCGGAGTTCGGGTGCTCTTTGAATTAATTTTTGAAGTTTTCAACTAGCTTTTGCTTCGAGATTCGTGCCCGATCAAGCTAATTTTTGGAGTACGTATCACTTCTAATGACCTTGTTAAGAGAGTAGATGCATTAAATCTAGCTTATGTTAAAAAAGTAGAGGTAGATTTTAAAAGATTTTGTTAGAAAGTATTAAAAATGATTTTTTTTTTATCAAAATTAAATGAGAATTGAGCTCTTAATTGGGCATAGTAGTGAAAAAGTGTCCATGTAGGGGCGAATTATTACGTCCGGACATCCAATCCAGATGCGCCACGTCACTCAAATACACCGGGGTCTTGTGTATTTTGGTGATGTGGCACGTCTGGATTGGTGTTCGGATCCGTCCGGTGTACATAATAATTTTCCCCCCCATGTATGTGACCTTATGTTGTGGGATAAAGATTTATTTTTATTGTTGTTGTTGTTGATTTAATATTTTCTTTGCCAAATATGTTTTGACCAACTCATAATGAAGAGTTGAGGGTTTCAAGTCAAAAAAATTGGAGTTTGACCTTCGAAGCTTTTTAACAAAAATGAAAAACTTTATAAATAAATAATTATTTAAATTGTTCAAGTCATATTCAAAACTTATTGGAACATGGTTCCATCCTCATTCATGAGGTTCGAACAATTATCTCATTTGAGGATTCGCAGTATTACTTGAGACTATTTTATAATATGAGAGAAAAAGGTGCATATTGCTCCAAATAAATAAACATAGATATTTGATTAATAACATGTATTATGAGACACAAAAGTCAAAATTTTACATTTATTTTACAATACGAATTTAATTAATTATCAAAATACCATAAACTCAAAATAAAATTTTAAATATTTTTATATATGTCTATCCTTATAAGTTTTATTTTAAAATTATTTAAGCGCATGTAACACCAATTAAGTTATATTTAATTTGTATTACAATAAAAATTTTGAGAGGAATTCATTCAAAATATTCTTAAAAATTAAAACAAGAATTTTGATTCAAATAAAGTAAAATAATTTTAATTAATAAATGAATATAATCTAAAATATAATATTTTCTTAATTTCAATATTATTTAGTATAATTAATATCTTGCCTCTCTTAAATAAATTTTTTTAATTATTTTTTCTTGTTTAGGTATTTTGCTTTCTGACTTCAAAATTGTATTTTGATATTCAATATAAAATCATTACTAAGTTACGCGAATGATTTATTGCTTTTATTAAATAAATATCCAATAAGATCAATCAATTTTCACTCTAGCCATTTTTTTCAATTATTATACAACAAAAACAACATCAAGCTTTTGTCCAACTATATTGCGTCGGTTACGTGTATTCTTTTTCTCCATTGTGTTCTGTTAAAAGTCAAATTCTCGTTTAAATCCAATAAAGAAAGATCATTTCTAATATTTTCTAATCAAATCTTTTTAGGTTTAACTCTACATATCTTAATATAATTGAAATCTAATGCATTTTCTTTCCTAACCGAGTGATCGGAAGGCCGCCGTTTTATATGATCAAACCATCTAAGGTGACTCTCTCAAATCTTATCTTCCACTTGAGCTACTCCAACCTTTTCATGTATATGTTCATTACGTATCATATCTCTAAGGGTAAAGCCACTCATCCACCTGAGCATCCTCATCTCTACAACACTTAACAATATTATCCTTCTCTTTTAATGGTTCACATTCGACACCATAAAGCATTACAGGTCTCACCACTATCTTATAGAATTTTCTCTTAAGTTTGAGCGGGACTTTTCCATCACACAACAAGCCCGATGGATTCTTCCACTTCAACCATCCAACTTGAATTTTGTTGATAATATCCTCATCTATTTCACCATAACTCTGAATAATAGATCCAAGATATCTAAATTGTGTACTCTTATGACTTGATCGCCCAAAGACACATTCCCCTCACTAGATCTATTGGTACTAAAATTACGTAACATATATTCAGTTTTAGATCTACTCAAGTGAAAACCTTTAGACTCTAAGGTTGACCTCCATAATTCAAATTTACATTCAACTCCCTCTCTAGTCTTATCCATAAGAAGAATATTATAAGCAAAAAGCATACACCAAGGTACATCCTCTTACAAATGTCTACTGAAAATTATTATGATGACTTAAAAAATAAAAATAAAAAAAAACTTTTAAGATCACTTGCTAATTGATAAATTATTTTTATTAATACGAAATAAAAATACAATAAAGTTATTGTTTCTATTTAGAATTAATTTTTTTGCTCTTGACATGCCCCAAAAATTGTCTTAACTAGGCACGAATCTTGATTAGAAACTTCCAAATTTAAATTTGGTACCATTCAAACTCAAATTTTAGTAAACTTATGGTCAAATTAAATGTCTCAATGAGACGAACGCAATGACACAAATATTCGTCTAATCTAAGCCCAAATGGATACAAATCAAGGAACCGAAGCATATTTGGAAGGTTCACATCATTAATTGGATGACCAAATGATCTCAAAATATGACATGCTTATAGTCGAATAGAGTGGCTTGACGAGTCAAATCCAATGAGCTCAAAACCGCTTAATTCTGACATAATCAAGACACTTAAATTCTTGACAAACACTCTATGATCGAGGGAATCAGTATGTGTCATCTAATAGAACACTCTAAATTTGTCCCATATCTTTTCCATATTTACGGTGCATGTCACTCTCTAAATCTATAAATATATCCCCTCTTCCCATATAAAAGGGAGCTTGGACCTTTTGAGCCTTAAACTTTTGGTGGTTTAGATCCTAGGCTAGAGATTAAAGAGAGTTTTGAGGCTTGAAGCATCCTAGAGCTCCATCATGGCACCATCACCGAGGAATCTTCGCCACAAGGCCACCACTACTAGACCTACACCCGACCATCACCATCAAACATCTATCTGGTAGTTACCATCAGGCCTTTATCCGACCACCCTTGCCCGCCGACTAAGGTTCCTCCAACCTCCATCGCCTGTTGACTACTGTCCCTCTAACCCCTATTTCTTGTCAATTACAGTCCCTCGGACCACTATCGTCCGATGACTACAATCCCTTTAACATCCATCGCCAACTTACTATTGTCCCTTCAAACCTCATTGCCCGTCGACTATGATCCCTCCGACCACCGTCGCCCACCAACTATGATTCCTCATATCTCTATTATCTACCGACTACGATCCCTCTGACCTATTTTTCCCATCAAATACAGTTCCTCCAATCTTTGTCGCTCAACTACGGTCCTACATACCAAACAATATACCAACATTATCTTATCATTGAATTTTTCCAACTCCTACTATGAATGTACTCTATATGATACATATTTCTACATTGAGCCAAGACCTTCTCTAGTTAATGGCATCATTTATAATCAACTTCAAACACTCATAGAATCATTTTAACTTAGTTAGGCCCCACATTTTTATCCTTTTTTTAGGATTTTTTTATATAAAAATTTTGTTGTCTCTTATGACTCTCACACATTTTTCTCTAATATGTTCGTGTGCAAATGTTCGAGGATGAAATAATCTTCATTTAAACAAATTAAATTCAAAGTGAAATCTTTGATATTCATAATCCCTGCTTCAAAGCTTAAATATCTGTTAAAAATGGGTTTTCTTTCTATCTTATTAAGAAGGGTTATGTATATATAAATGACGGGGAATGACCCAGTTTGAATGAATCCAATAGTTTTTGTAGTCAATTACAATTGAGGCCCTTCTTTTGGGGGGGGGGGGGGGGAAGCATTTGCTTGATGTATCAAATATACATCATATAGAGTGCATTACATGGTGGGAATTAGAAGAATCTGTATTAACATGTTTGTTTGGTCAACATGACCATAATCGACAGGCAAAGGATGTCGAAAACATCATAGTCTTACAACGGAGGTCGGAAGGACTGTATTTGACTGGCAAGGAGGTCAGAAAGACCATTACCTGACGACAAAGGTCCAAAGGACTGTAGTCGATGAGCGATAGAGGGTACTAAGATCGTGTAGTCTAGCAATGGAGATCAGAAAGATCATTGTCTGACGACGGAGTTCGGAAAGACCATAGTTGGCGGGCGACCTTGATCAGAAATATCATTGTGTGGCAATGGAGATTGGAAGAACCATAGTTGACTGGCGATATTATTCAACAAGACTATAGTCTAGCGACAAAGGTTGGAAGGATCATAGTCGGCGAGCGATGGAGGTCACAAAGATCGTAGTCTAGCAAAGGAGGTCGAAAGGATCATAGTTGACAGGAGATGAAAATCAGAAGGACCGTTATCTAGTGATGGACGTCGGAAGGACTATAGTTGTTAAGAAATGGAGGTCGGAAAGACCATTATGTAGCGATAGAGGTCATAAGGACCATCGATGGTAGGCGATTGTGGTTAGAAAAATTATTATCTGGCGATGGAGGTCAGAAGGACTATTGTCGATAGGCGACTATGGTAAAAAAGATCATTGTCGGCGATGGAGGTCAGAAGGACCGTAGTCGGCGGGCGACAAAGGCCAGAATGACCACTCTAGTGATGAATGTTAGAAGGACTATACTCGATGAGTGATAGTGGTTATAAAGACATTTGTCTGCAATTGAAGTCAGAAGGATCGTAGTCGATGAGCAACAATAATAAAAAAGATTGTTGTCTGGCAACAGAGGTTAGAAGAACTATTATCTAAAAATATAGGTTTGAAGGACTGTAGTTGGCAAGTGATAATGGTTTGAAAGATCGTTGTCTGATAATGAATGTTTGAAGGATCGTAGTCGAACAACAGAGGACGGAAGGATTGTTTTCTGGCAATATAGATCAGAAGGACTGTAGTCGACAAACGACGAAGGTCAGAATGACCATAGCTGATGGTTGGGTGGAAGTCCAACATTAGTTGGTGGCTGGGAAAAAATTCAGTGTCGGTCGGTCGCTGGGTGTAAGCCCAATAATAATTGGAAGCCCGGTGAAAGTTTGACATTAATCAGTGGTCGAGTAGAAGTCCAGCGTTGGTCAATAGCTGGGGAAAAGTCTAGCGTCAATCGATGGCCGACAAAAGTCTAGCATTATTCAGTGGCCCGACAGAAGTTTGGTGTCAATCAGTGGTTGGGCGAAAGTCCGGCAATAGTTCGGTGATAGTCGGTGGTTTGATAGTGGTCGAGGAGGAGTTTAGTGGTAAGGGAGCTCTAGTTTCTCTCTCTTCCTTCTCTTCTTTTCTCTTCCTTGCTTCCGTCCACTTTCCATAAGAAATGAGGTGTCTATTTATAATTTTTTAAAAGTGACATGACCAATAAATCGGAGGGAGATCAAGGATATGTAAGGAGTGGTTTGAATGGATGACCCATGTTGATCCTCTTGATTGTCGGTCATTTACTGGGTATTTGAATGTGTTACTAATATTGGGATTTGACGATCTTTGGCTTATTGGATTTGTATCATCGAGCCGCTCGATTTGATTATAAGCATGTCAATTTTGGAAATCATTTGGTCACAATTTTTATCTACTCAGAAATTGATATATTTTTAAAATCACCTTATGAAAAATTTTAAATAAATGTTCGAAACATTTATAATATCGATCTCTATAGCATACAAAAAATTACGTTGTTAAAGTTTTGTCAATGCAAAGTTATTCACGTTTTTCAGTAACAAAAATACAAATTTGATCAGAAAAATATTATAAAAAAAATATTTGAAATCAGAAATAGAGTCAATGTTCATTACAGGGAGACAAACAATTTTCCCAATTAGCCCGACTAATAAAAAAGGCTCCGCGACCTCCAAATCCTAATTTTATTTTTCTCTCTCCTCTTATTTCTTTCTAAATCTCATTTTCATTTCTCTGTAAAGCAAAACGTAGAGACTTTAAAGGGATTTTAATGACTTAAATGGTGGAGTAAGATATTTATAAAAATATATAAACATAATATAAATATAATTATTTAATTTAATCAAATTTCAATAGAATTTTCAAATAAATCTATTTGGGACTTTAAAAATTATAGAAAATATTTTTAAATTAATACATTTTATTTATAAAATATTGGTGAAATCGGTTTGCAAAATGGATACCTAACGGTCCCAAAATCCTTAGTTATACCGACATGTAATAATTTCTTAAAATTTTTCACTGGTGCCCAAAAATAATGAAAAAATTCACGCAAATAAAATTCTAAAATAATAACACTATGACGAAGACAGTTTGTGATTTGGAGTTATATTAATTGCAGAAAAAAAAATATTTTCCTATGCCAAATATGAGTTATTACAAGATATCATTAGATTGTGTGAAACAGACGATCCTCAAATCTAGTGTAAAAAAAGTGGTTATTTTAATTGCTTGGCAATAATAATGTGATGCAAAGTTAATATGATGGGAAGCTCTTAGATGAAGGTTGATAGTGGCACAAGTATCCCAAATGTTGCTTTATTTTCAATCATTTTTAATGGTTTTCAATGATTTTATTCATCTTGTTATCATCGCCAAGTAGGCCAACACCCATGATCATTAACAAGTCTGATACATGCCATGATTGTCACGACTGACATATACCATTGACATCTACGTCAACATACTATATCACTAGCAACATCAATGCATGCCTTTGCTACCAACACTTATGTGTACCACTTTTAACAATGCTAATGGTGTTGTGCCCAACAAGGCCAACAACTTCCATCACCATTAATGTTGATGCTTGTTGTGACCACCAATTTCCTATCTTTTTGGTTATCAGTCATAACTCTTATAAGGAGAACGATCGAGTAGATCTTTTGTTGTGATAGATCTACTCATCGAGACTAAAGTATCTTTGATCGTGCATGCTTATAGTTAAATTGAATGTTTCAATGAGAGGATTACAATAAGCCAAAGATCACTCAATTTCAAGGTCATGAAGGCACTTAAAAATATTGAAAGAATAGTTGTAATTAAAGAAGGATTGGCCATACGATGTAATATTTTGAATTTCATTAAATATAAAAAATTGTGTCCCCCAAACTATATATAAACTCTCATTCTCTATGTGAAAATGGAGAGCACTTGAAGATTTGAGGAACTCAAGAGCTTTTCCCAATGTTTGATGCCAAATATCACCGCCAATGATTGTGCACCGCCAAAGATGGCAAAAACCGGACCATCATCATCCAACCATTATCACTTCACCTGATTATCTTTGTCCAACCACTGTCTCAACCACTATGGCTCATACGTAGTTACAACCACCATCATCCAATTGTCATTGCATAATTGCCATCTCGTAATTGTTCCCATCACCCTCCACTATTTCACAAGCTAGTGTTTCTAACTTTGTAATCTCGTATTCTCCAATTTAAGATAATAATAGGTATTTTATAATCTTAATTGCATATTGAATCTTTTCAGTTGAATTAGGCCCTTTGTTTTTTTTTTCCTTTTTCATGAAAATTATGTTGTCTCTTATGAAAATCTTCTTTTATATGTATGTGCCGGAACTTCATACATAATAGAATAATGTAACACTAACTCGACTAAGTTCATTGATAACTCTATGATGAATGCATGTACAATTATAATTATGTATATAGTTTGAATTATATATATATATATATATATATATATATATATATATATATATATATATATATATATTAAAAATGGATAAATTTCAATTATTATTTAATTTAAGCTGAGCTCATATAAAATAATAAAGGTTAATGAGATATTTGATTCGAATTCAAAGAATAGAGAAAATTTTAGGAATAAGCATGAGTATTAATAGTTTAAGCATGTTAAAAAATATATATATATATATATATATATATATATATATGCAAAATCGTCTGTTTAACATGTGACTTATGCTGATTAGGATTAGTTGAGTCAGTTAACCGTTATGCTGAGTAGATAAAGAAACTCTACATATTAATAAGTCGCAAAGGTAATGGATGACTTATAGGTTGCAAATCAAATGGGCGACTTAGCCCTATTATTAAAAAAAATTAATGAGCAGTGTTTAAAAGGTTAAAAAAAAAATTCTATAAGTGGTACAAGAATAACATGTAAATCAAATTTTTTACAACTATAAGATTTGATATTATATTTAATTATTCAAATATATTAGATTTAACACTCATTAACTAATTATTATTTTTTTAAAATTAGATTTTATAATAAAAGATTGGCACCACAAATGTAGGTATTAGTTATATATGCTAAAAATAATGTAAATATTAATTAGTATTGAATAGGTATGGTTAGAGTTAATGAGTGTTTCATTATAAATTTAAGAAAAAGTTTTAAATAGACTCACGTGCATTTTACTAGTTAAGTAAAAAAGATTTATAAATAAAATGATAATAATTTAAATGATCCATAACATAAGCATAATGAAATACATAAAAGGATGAACTAGTGTCGTCTATGTAGTAGCCTTTGTGGCAATGCATCAGTGCCTAGATTGTAATGTTTTGGAGGTCGTCGTGGCCTTTGACGTAACATGTGATGTTCATCCATAACAACTTCTTCCTCAGCTATGTCATATGTATGAAGGGAACTTGTTACAAAATTTGGGGTGAGGTATGTACCAAATCCGTTGGCACCTGGTTATTGAAGAGGTCCTTAGAGGGCCCTTGATCAGGATAATAGGAGGGTCCAACATATCCAATGTAATGCTGAGGAGCGTCCTGGGTCATGGAAAATGGTGTATCATGCTCACTTATATCGTCAAAGTATCCTTGATCTTGAATATACAACTGCCTGCGTAAACCACGGCAAAGCTCTGCCACTGTGTTTATGCCCCTCTATTGTTATGTATCATTTGTACCATTGAAGTGCTGTCGCAAAGCATGTTCAGTACCCAGGAAATTATCCCTCTGAATAAACAAAAAAAAAGTTATTATTTCACAAAAAAAAATTATCTAAGGAATTTATATTATGTTTAATTTGAACCTACCAGAAGGCGCGGGAGCTCTAGGATATACCATTGTGGGAGGCTCTATAGGTGCCTTTGACATGTATAGTGTTGCCCATGACTTGTACCACTGTATGTAGTGATGAATTGAGTAGTCATTGTGCTGGTCAAGGAGGTCCCCTGTAACTATATATCCACGCCTACTCTCCCATATGGCAATGTGGGCTTGGTGGTACAACATCCAATCCATGTCTGGTTTCCCACGACCATGCATCTACCCTTTTGAAGCTTGGTTCCATTGGTTGGACGTTAGTAGTGGGGCACAATCCAAACTATCTTAGTACTCTATCTGGCAAGTGCCACTCAATCCTCTTCCAACTAATCAGAGGCACTCGTGTAGTCCAAATATCCTCCCCTGATAAACAAATATGTGCTGAGCATGAATATCATGCGTGTATGACTGCCAAATTACATGCGTATTCAATAATAACTTATATGAATTGAAAATAACAAGTTAATTTTTCATTTTAAAACTTTAGGAAGATACCTGGCTATCAAGACCATCGAGCTCATCTCTATAGCTAATGATATTTCCAACAGGCAACGCTCTTAGAGGATCCTCATTCCACCTATTACATTTATACTGTAAATAAATAAGATTTTATTGCATGTAGTATTAAAAAAATTCATTAAAGTAGATTATTTCATATCTGAACCCAACACTAAGACCATGGAGTTCTACTCGAAAGGAAACACGAAGTAGTGGTCGCCCTACATGTAGATGCTCCCAAGCCCAAATTTATAACAAATGAATGCAACCATCTATATTGGCCCTATTAGGCCATGTTGCTTCTCCCAACTCCCTATACAAATGAGCTAAAATTGCTCCTCCAAGAGAGTATGTATTGAAAATTGTCAAATCCTCCATAATAGTAAGGTATTGTAAATATATCTCTGAATATGAAGTATCTGGGAGAAGGTAACAGCCCAATATGAATAATATATAAGCCCGAACATGCCTCTAAAAATCTATATCGTTTAAGTCCAAATAGGAGTCACACCAAAACGTCCATCGCAACCATTTAAGGGGAATACAAGTTTATGTGTGTCCTATCCCATACAAAACTTTGATGTGATGTGATGATCAAATGAGTCACTATATAGAACATCTGGCAGTGGATGACTCCCAAGAAGGTCATCATAGAAGTCTGGCCAACTGAGCCAACATCGCCCTGTTCCAACAACAACATGACCTACCAAAGCTAAACTATCTATATGGACACCCAAAATCATAGCAACATTCTGCAAAGTAATGGTCATCTCGCCAACTGTTATGTGAAAAATATTTGTTTGAGGTGACCACCTCTCCACTAAGATCGTCAATAAATGGTGGTCCATCCTTACATATCTCATTTGGCTTATAAAATCTTGCCCAACCATTCTTAAAGCATCCATAAATCTTGGGCAATTCACCAGCCATTCGTACACCATTAGAAGATGTGATGCTGCTTCCAATATTATTCCCTACAAAGATATTTAATTAGTAACGGTTAACTTAAACATTCAACATAATCATAATAAGTTCAATCAAATTTGATGTACCCGTCAGGATGCGTTGCTATATGTGTACTATGGAATGAAGGCAATGTCAAGATGGAGCTGAGTTGGAGGTGGAGCATCACTACTACCCTCTCCTGAGGGCTCATCGGTGTCAGTTGTCATTTAACCTGGCAAAATAAGAATAATTAAGAATACGCACCAAACAATCAAAATTATATAATCACTATTAACATAAAAAGTTGAGTTTTTTTATCTCCCATGTTTAAAAAATTGAAATAATAATAATTCATAATATTATAACTTATATTATAATGAAGCTTAGTGTAATGCATAATGAACAAGAACGCTAATTTCAAAATATGAATCTTTGAACATTTAAACTGCACTAATATTTTACTTAAATACATGTCCTTTCCAATCCACTTGTCCTGTTAATAATGCTTGTGTTGTATAGCATTTCAAACTGAAGATGCATTGGATGAGAAAGCTAGATCAAATCAGATCTACCAATGAAGCGTATATTCTTGGTCAGATAACAAGGACTACATGCATATGAGAATCTATAAGTCGTGGATTTTTATTGAAATGAGTGAAAATTTCTAGAAGTCATGGATATTTTACTTAAATACATACACTATTAAAATAATTCATATATGACATCCTAGTTCCTGCGACCAAATCTAGTTGGGCAGGTGGCTCGGTTATGTCCGGCTGAGTGACAAGCTCCGTAAACCCTGTTGCTCCGTGGAGGTGCCTTATTTATTGTATTGCGATACCAATTAGTCCTTGGACGTTCAGATCGCCTTCAATAGTTTGGGGGGAGAAGCGGTATCAGGCTCGTATTGGGGTCATGCTCTCCCCATTCTTCCTTAGTGGGGATATGGTGAAATTATGCATAAAAACTTAATTTGTAGTTGGTCTTCGTGTAGTAGGGAGAAACATAATCAAAATGCATTCATCTTAACATTGATATACAACATACCACATGTGCACATGGTATGTGATATAGTAAAGGTTTCCCACATTTGCACTTGCACCTCCTCCCGTCAAGTAAGTCGACACGATATGATTTAGAGGACATGTCGACAACTTGAAATTCTTGCAAGTTAAGATGGATTGGTTCTAGCATTCGTCTAGCCTCCTCCTCAACCCTTTTTAGTGATGTCTGTACACGTGGAGAAAAGAAGGTATTATTTTGTTGATCTTCAATTGAAATGAACTCCAACCCCCTTATGAACATTGCAATAATGTTATGGTAGATGACCATAATCAAGGCTTGAATTGACAATCCTCGTGCTCGCTTCAAAACTCCATTAAAAGACTCAGCTGCATTAGTTGTCATAACACCATATCTAAATCCACCATCATTTGTTAGAGGCCATCGACCCACATCTCGGCCCACGAGCCACTGGCGGATGTCTACTTTGATCCTCTTCATATCTTTCATACACCTATTAAAAATTCTTTGTCATATGTATTGCCAGTTGCATACATTTTTTGGCACAAAAACTCTATATCACCTAACCTCATATGTCGTATTACTTTCTTAAGATTCTCATGTAGATGTATTAAGCAGTGCCGATGAATAACATTAGAAAAAAATCTCCCTACAACCTCGGACCAAACCAGCATGCCTGTCTGATATGATACAGAGATTATGCCTGTTCGTAACCACTGGGAGGAGCTTATTAACTTGCCTGAGAAACCATATCCATGATTCGTTACACTCTGACTCAACTATAGAAAAGGAAAGTGGAAATAGACCATTATTAGTATCCAAGCTAATCGCAGTTAATAATGTCCCTCGATATTTACCAAGCAGGAATGTGCCATCAATAATAAGAACTGGCCGTCAATAAGTCCACCCAATAATAGAAGGATCGAATGCCCATAATAGTCTTTGAAACATATTCGTCTGTGTGCTTTGAATTCTATATACCATTCCTAGCATTGCAGAGGCAACTCCATCATTAACCACTAGTAAAAGATCAGCATTATCATTATCAGAGCACTGCTCACTAGAGCCACTACTCAATAGTCTCATAATCGCAATGATATGAAGGGACTGATTGTGTAAACAGTACTGGAGGTTCCTGCATTTGTTGGTTATCTATATCACTACATTGAAAATATTATTTATCATTTATTAATCAATAATATAATTTTTTATAGAACTATTAGTGATACGTGATATAGGGAACTAACTATTGAAGGGCTTCTTCTACTGCTTCTACCCTTAAAGGACCAATGACTACATCAACCCTTTCAACTTGGGTTAAAGTTGCATATCTTTGTGAATTTGGAGGATCAATATTATCTTCAGTCACATTAATCTCTTCTACATAAACATACATGATGAAAATTCTGTTTCAGCCTGACATAATAGAACTTCACAAACATCGTCATCTTCAATATGTGAATCAACAAACTCATTTCCCATAGACACTCAACATACTAAGTTCACATAAAACTTTGTAGGATCATACTTAAGTGGTCTAAGTATCCTTAACTTAAGATGCTCTAAGTTTATATTTCTCAGCACATATAAGGGACGATTCTTACCCCTAGAATAATTTGGTGTGAATTTGTCATCCACTTGTTTTTCACGCCCATACAGTAGAATGAACGTTGCACCACGTCCACTCATTATTGAACTCGTACATTCCATTAAAAAAGATGAACAAATAACAAAGTCTTAATATACATTTATTTTAATTTATATTAATTCTAAATCCTAAAACTAAGTAATAAATATTATAACTAATATTAACATGAGAATATCATAATGAAATACTACATTAATTCAATTATGACATAAACATATTTAAATAGTTAGTATAATATGAAAAAATTTAATATCCAATAAATTACTTCTAATTATCTCTCTACCAGATAATTACTACAAAAAAAAACTAAAATTTTAAAATTTAAATTACTTCTAATTATCTCTCTACTTAACATAACCTCAATTATTTTGAAACTAACACTTATTAAGAATTTCATCTCAAAATTCATTCGAACTAACATGCATATAACTTCAAAATAATTAAAATTATTACAACAAATAATAATTAAACAAATTAAAACAAAATTTTAAAAATTTACCTCTTTCCAAGCACATAAAATTAACCCAAATATTTACTTGAACATACACTAACTTCAATATATAATGAGCATTGCTTAATAAACAAAATATGAAAAATTCAAAAAAATTTGTATCCAAGCTTCATCTTCTCCATCCCAAAAGAACAAAAAAAAAAAAACACGTATATATACCACACAAATTGCCTATTTAAATATATAAGTCAAGCCTAAGTCACAGATCTACAAAATATTTATAACATTCACATCCTAAATGCAGAAATCTTTACTTATCGCAAACAAATTTTGAAATTAATTCAATAAACAAAGAGATTTACATAAAAAATTAGACAAACTGTCCGCAAAACATAAATCTTTACTTCTCTAAGAAAAATAAACACTAATCAACATGTATTTAACTTAATTAACATAAAATACTTAAATAAATAATTACCTTACCTTCAACCGGCAAAGAACCAAAGCATCTACAAAAAATATCAAAGAGGGAGAGGACTGGATCAGGAAAGAAAAAGTTAGAATTTCATCTTCTCGTTATCAACTGCAACTCCATCATTAACCACTGGTAAAAGATCAGCACCATCATCATCAGAGCACTGCTCACTAAAGCCACTACTCATAGTCTCATAATCATAATGATCTGAAGGGACTGGTTGTGTAGATGGTACTAGAGGTTCCTGCATCTGTTGGTTCTCTGTATCACTACATTGAAAATATTATTTATCATTTATTAATCAACACTACAAATTTTTACAGAACTATTAGTAATATGTGATATAGGGAACTCACTAATGAAGGGCTTTTTCTACTGCTTCTACCCTTGAAGGACCAGTGACCACATCAATCCTTTCAACTTGGGTTGAAGTTGCATATCTTTATGAATTTGGAGGATCAGTATTATCTTCAGTCACATTAATCTCTTTGACATCAATATACATTATGAGAAATTCTGTTTCAACCTGACATAATAGAACATCACATACATCGTCATCCTCAACATATGAAGCAACAAACTCATTTCTCACAGGCACTCGACATACTAAGTTCACATAAAATTTTGTAGGATCATACTTAAGTGCTCTAAGAATCCTTAACTTAAGCTGCTCAAATTTTATATTTCTTGGCACATGTGAGAGACGATTCCTACCCTCATAATAACTTGGTTTGAATTTATCATCCACTTGTAAATCACCTCCATACAGTAGCATGAAGGTTGCACCTAATCCACTCATTATTGAACTCGTACATTCCACTAAAAAAGGATGAATAATTAACAAAGTCTTAAAATACGTTTATTTTAGTTTATATTAATTCTAAATCCTAAACCTAAGTTATAAATATTATAACTAATATTAACATGAGAATATCATAATGAAATACTATATTAATTTAATTATGACATAAACATATTTAAATGATTAGTATAATATGAAAAAAATTTAATATCCAATAAATTACTTCTAATTACCTCTCTACCAGATAATGAAGTCAAACAAAAACTAAATTTTAAATTTTAAATTACTTCTAATTATCTCTCTACTTAACATAACCTCAATTATTTTGAAACTAACACTTATTAAGAATTTCATCTCAAAATTCATTCGAACTAACATACATATAACTTCAAAATAATTAAAATTATTACAACAAATAATAATTAAACAAATTAAAACAAATCTTTAAAAATTTACCTTTTTTCAAACACATGTAAAATTAACTCAAATATTTACTTGAACATACACTAACTTCAATATAATGAGCATTGCTTAATAAACAAAATATGAAAAAATTCAAAAAAATTTGTATCCAAGCTTCATCTTCTCCATCCCAAAAGAACCCAAAAAACACGTATATTTATCACACAAATTGCCACTTTAAATATATAAGCCAACCCTAAATCACAGATCTACAAAATATTTACAATATTCACATTCTAAATGCAGAAATCTATACTTATCGCAAACAAATTTTGAAATTAATTCAACAAACAAAGAGATTTACATAAAAAATTTGAGAAACATTCAGCAAAATATAAATCTTTACTTCTCTAAGCAAAATAAACACTAATCAACATGTATTTAACTTAATTAACATAAAATACTTAAATAAATACTTACCTTACCTTCAGCCGGCGAAGAACCGAAGCATCTTCAAAAAATAGCAAAGAGGGAGAGGAATGGATCAGCAAAGAAAAAGATAGAATTTTATCTAAGGATAAAGGGCGACTTATAAGTCGTCCGTTAAACGGGCGACTAACGTCGAGTCGTTGTTCTTTGGATTAGTTATAAGTCGCCTTTCAAAGGAGCAACTTTATCTATTTTTAAATTCTTTTAACATCATATTTAATTATATAATTAACAGGCTAATTATACTTACTTTGAAAAATTGCCCCAAAGAATATTGACCGTATACAATAATATTTGAGCGGGTAGGATCGGCACTCAGATCTTTAACAGAAAAAGAGCCCTTTACAACTCATCTTTGGCGTTATTCATATTCCGGCCGTCCCATCGTACAGAAAAAGGCTCCATCGTTCATTTCATTGCGAAGGGTAGGCGAGCTGAAGCTAAAATTAGCTCCGTATTTCCGCCCTCGCTGGCGTTTTGCACCTTTCACCGGCGAAGAGTTCTCGAATCCTCCGTTTTTTTTCCTTGATCAGGCCACCAAGAGATCAGCGGTGGTGCGGCGGTCGCGCTACAGAGACTGCGTCGGCTTCTTGCTACGGTACCTGTCGTGTTCCTTCTCAATCTCCGATGCTCGGCTTTTAACTCCTGATAGGGTTGTAATCTGGGAATGCTACTTTACTTCCTTTTAATTTTATCTTTCCAAATTTTCTATATGTTTGTCGATCGGTGCAAGTTGATTCTTGAATTGGATGGCGTTTGAAATTGAGCTGGATTTTCGTTTTGTGAGGAATATCGTATCATTTCATTTTTTCTTTAATCTTTTTTACGGAGTTTATTTCTGTTATGGGTTTTATGTGGTGGGTTACGCGTCCATTCTTAACGTTCCTTGTTTTTTTTTTTATTGTTATTATTTTGTTCTCTTGTGTTTTAGTTTTGTGTGGATATTCATTCTGGGTGGGGTTTTTTATTTCGATAGCACTTTGAAATTGGGGAGTTGGATAAAGCTGGTTTCTGTTAGAGAATTGTTTTCGACTTCTTCGGCATTCTTTTATTCAATAGAAAATTGTTGAAATCTGGAACGATTAAAAAAAAAAGAAACAGGCTTTTGATGCGGCCTATATATTTGAATGATCTATGGTAAAGTGATACGCCTTGGAGTCAATTTTAGCAAATCACAGCAGGAAATCCACAAAAAAAAAAGTAGAAAACAACGGAATTTGGAAAAAAAATAGTGGTTGATTTCTATTAATAATTCAACAAGAAACATATAATTAGAAAGGTAGATGTCTCTCTCAATCAACCTATGCGCCGTTAGGATGTACTCACAAAAGAAAGTACAGCATAAAACTCAGAAAAATATAATCCTAATACAAAAATAATGCCCCTATATATTCCCCCCCTTTCACTCCAATTCATTCCTAAAATATTTGTCTTGCCTTAATTAAATTCCCTCTATAATTTGAATTCAAAATCCCCTCATTAATTCCTTCCTTAATCCTCCTCCTCGCATAAGGAATGATTGGCTTATTGGGCCCCACAAGGGGACTAATTAATGTTGGACCAGCCGTAGCAATACTCCCCTCCCCAAAATTCATCTTGTTCTCAAGGTGGAAGGTTGGGAACTGTCTTCTAATTGTTTCATATGACTCCCAAGTGGCATCATGCTCTGGCAGGCCCTTACACTTGACTAGCATCTCTTATATCCCTGTCTCCCCCTTGTGTAAACATGTTATTTTCATAGGTTCTAACATAATTTCCATGTCCTCTATCAAGGTTTGGGGTAGCAATGATGGTGTATGTTCTTCTATCGTCTTCCTCAGTTGTGATACATGAAAGACAGTGCAAAGCTGAGGATGGTGGTAGCTTTAGACAATAGGCTTAAGCTCCGATGCGTTCCAAGACATCATAAGGCCCAAAATACTGTGGGGATAGCTTTTCATTCTTTCTCTTGGCTATTTTTTTCTACTTGTAGAGCCTCAACTTTAAGTAAATCATATCCCCTGGTTCATAATTTACCTCGCTCCTGTGCTCGTCTGCCTTCCTCTTAAAGATTTGTTGAGCTCTTAGTAAAGGCCCTTTGAGCTCAGCTAGTACCCTGCCTCTTTCCTCCAAGTATTGCTATATATTGGACATTGGTGTAGTGTTTCCCCCATAATGAATCAACTGGGATGGGTCTCTCCCATATAGAATCCAGAAGGGAGTGGTCTTTACTGTTGAGTGCCCCGAGGTGTTGCTCAAATATTTCGCCCATGCAATCCATCTAACCCAACTCTTTGGGGTGTCTGATGCCAAGCATCTCAAGTAGGTCTCTACACTCCGGTTGACCATTTCTATCTGACCATCCATCTGAGAGTGGTAGGCTATACTTCACTTCAACACTGTTCCATGTAAACGAAATAGTTCCTTTCAAAAAGTGGCTAAGGAAAACCTTGTCTCTGTTTGACACAATGGCTTTTGGGAATCCGTGTAAACATATCACTTCTTGAATGAAAATAGTAGTCACTGTGAATGCGGTGTAAGGGTGCTTTAGAAGAATGAAATGTGCATTCTTGCTCAGACAGTCCACTACTACAAAGATCATAGAAAACATTTCTGATCGTGGTAACCCTTCAATGAAATCCATTGTCACTTCCTCACACACGCTCTCCTGTAGTGCTAAGGGGTGTAGTAACCCCGTTGGCGTCATGGCTAAGTATTTATGCCCTTGGCTTACCTCGCATTTGGCTACCCAACTCTTGACATCATGACGTATCCCTACCCAATATAACTTCACTGATAATCAATTGTTTGTCTTTTGAACTCTGGAGTGCCCTCCTATCGCACTGTCATGGAACTCTTGCAGTAGTTTGGGAATATACCCGAGGTTTGGGGTAACACAAACTTCCCATAGTACAGTAATTATCCTTCTTTCAGTCTATAGCCTAGGTGATTGTTTGGATCCTTCAGCGGCTTCTCCCTGATCTTCCTCAACTCTTCGTCCTGCCTATTCTCATGTTTTAATGCCTCCTAGTCTACCAGCAATGACACTTACAAAACCGGCAACTGAGGTACCTCACCTTTCTTGGACAAGGAGTCGGGTGCTTTTTTTTTCTAGCCCTGGTCGATATTGAATCTTAAAATCATATCCACGTAACTTGGATATTCATCTTTAATGCTCCTCCGTGACCATCCGTTGTTCCAACAAAAACTTCAGGCTCCTCTGATCTATCCTGACTATGAAATATCTCCCCAACAGATAAGGCCGCCACTTTTGAATAACCAAGATGATCATCATCAGCTCCCGCTCATATACCGACTTGAGTTTTGCCCTGGTTTTAAGCACCTAACTAAAGTATGCAATAGGTCTTTGATCTTGCATGAGTACTGCTCCTACTCCATTACCTGATGCATCCGTCTCCATCACAAATGGTCTCCTAAAATCTGGAAGCGTCAGCATGGGTACACTGGTCATCGTTGTCTTTAACTCTTGGAAGGCTCAGGTCGCCTCCTCCCCCACTTGAAATTATCATTTTTTAATTGCTCTGTTAAAGGACTTGTTATGGTACCAAATCCCTTCACAAACTTTCTGTAGTAACTGGTGAGCTCTAAGAATTCCTGCAGCTCCCTCAAGTTCTTAAGAACAGGCCAGTCGACCATGGCCTGAATCTTGGACTAGTCAGATAACACCCACTCCCTGGACACCACATGTCCTAGGTACTCCACCTGTGATTGCCCAAATGTGCATTTCTTCTAGTTGGCAAACAATTGATGTTCCCTTAATGTCTCCATGATAGTCTTTAAGTGCTCTAAGTGTTCTGCCTTGATCTTGCTGTATATCAAAATCTCATAAAAAAAATACTAGGACAAACCTTCAGAGGTATGCTTGGAACACTAGATTTATAAGTGACTGGAAGGTGAGAGGGATGTTGGTGAGGTCGAAAGGCATCACCAGAAACTCGTAGTGCCTTTCATGTGTCTTGAAAGCCGTCTTATGTACATCTGCTATCATCCTGATTTGATGGTAGCCCGACTTCAAACCAATTTTGGAAAATATTACAGCTCCAAATAACTCATTCAAGAGTTCAGCTATCATGGGGATTGGAAACTTATGTAGCACCATTTCTTTTTTTAGAGCCCTGTAATCTACAAAGAACCTCCAGCTACCTTCCTTCTTTTTTACCAATAGTATAGGGCCAGAGAAAGGACTTACACTAGGTTTCATGATCCCTTCTTACATCATCTCCTTAATCAGTCTTTCTATCTCATTCTTCTTGTATGCCCTGCCCATGGAATTACTCTGACTGGCTTTCTCCTTCTAATGTTTCTCTTGCACCCTTTGTGATAGCTCCATAGTCTCTCTCATCCCTCTAGGACTCAGAACTTTGAGCTCTGCACGTATGTCCTCTCTAAGCCTCTTCATGAAGTTCCCCACCAATCCTTCCTCAGAAATTCTCCCTAGTCTCCTCGATAGTAGTTGAAGATTCTCCCGGTACTCCATAATTGCCCCCTCTTGAGCTATGACATAGAACTGCTCGTGGAGGTCTCCTTCCCGAATGGCTTGGAAACGTTCTAACAAGCACTCCTTAAATTCTCCCCAAGAGTAGGTCGGATACCTCACCTCTCTCCATTGGAACCAAGCTAGGGCATTCCTTTCCAAACATAGACTTACTGCCATAAGTTTTACCTCTTATGTCAGTCTGTTGATAGCAAAGTAACATTCCACTTGGTATACCCAACTTTGAGCATCATCCCCTTCAAAGAACGACATATTTAGCTTCCTCGATCTTGTATCCATACCCTAATGGTTTCTTCCACCATTGGTTCCTCCAGTGTAGTGATGATATGATTCTCTCCCTTCTTCCCTTAGCGAATTTGGACCCCATGGTTCAGTCCAACCATTGCCCTCTCCGACCCACCTTCCCTCCTGCCTGGGTGGTCTCCAAAGGGCTTCGGCCTCCCCTCTCCTTGCTGGCCCTTCTTAGGAATACCTTAATGCACCTCCCATCGTAGCCCATCAGAATGGTTCTTGAGTAAAAACCATCTCTACTTCATCATTGTCTTTCTGAAGTATTTTTCCTTTCAAATCAGCCCTAGGACTAGTTGGTGAAGCCTTTGATTGCATCTTGATTAATTTCCTCATAATGCCTTCCATTTCTCGAATCAGTTTTTTGTTCGGGTTTCCATGGACGACAACCTTCCTTCCATTCCGGAATATTTTTCCTCCATCTAGGCCTTGAGTTGTTCCATCTCTCCTTCCAACGCATCCATCTTTTTTGTTGCCATTCACAGATTTAGGTTTTTAACCACAAAAAAACAGCTATGAATTGTCTTCAATAAGCAAAAATAGCCAAGGGAAAGAATTCTATAGTAGATTTCGGCGAGTATATGATAATTTTTGGTCCAAGCTCTGATACCAATTTGATACGCCTTGGAGTCCTTTTCAGCAAATCACAGCAGGAAATCCATAGAAAATAATAGAAAAAAGTAAAATTTGGAGGAAATAGTGGTTGATTTATATTAATAATTCAACAAGAAACAAAAGATACAAGCGATCTACAATTAGAGAGGTAAATTGTCTCTCCCAATCAACCTAAATGCCGCTAGGATGCCCTCACAAAAGAAACTACAGTATAAAACTCAGAAAAACATAACTCTAATACAAAAATAACATTCCCTATATATTCCCCTTATTCCCTCCAATTCAACCCTAAAATATTTCTCTTGTCTTAATTAAATACCCTATCTAATTTGAATTCAAAATCACTTCATTAATTCCTCCCTTAATCCCCCTCCTCGCATAAGGAATGATTGGCTTACTGGACCCCACAAGGAGAGGAATTAATGTTGGACCAGCCGTAACATAAGTTAGTAAACATTTTTTTTTTTAGGGAGTGGAATGCTTATAGGCTATGTTTGAATGCTGGGGAATTTGAGTGGAAGGAAGTGAAAAAGGGGGTTAAACTCAAATTAATGGATACCAATTCATTAGCAACCCATACGAGATTTGGAATTAATTTCATTACCTTCAAACCAAACAAAGACATAATATTTGTAAACAACTGTTCACATAGCAAACCTCTAATAAAGAAAAGGAAGCCTTATGTACCCATGTCTAATATGTAGCTGCATGCTGAATGTAATGTGACGGGCATTGCTGCAACATGCATATTTGACTTGCAATTCTCAATGTCTTGTTGATGTGCAACTTTTTGTACTTCGGTTGTTCCTGAACTCACATTGCCCCACTATTAATAGATAGAACGATGAAATTTTAGTATCTTGTTCACAAGGAAACTTATGAACTTGAATGTATGCTAAGTAGGTATGCAAATAGTTTAGGGTTTTGATATGGATTATTTATTCAAATGTAAAGATCTCGAACCTAAGCTACGAATAAAGGTAAAAAAGCGATGATGGTGGTTGTCATGGGAGAAACACAGTGATTGTGTTGACATGGAGAAAGGTGGGGCTTGTTGGCAATTGAGAGGGATGTAGTGGTGATAGAGAGGGGTGGTGGGGATGTTAGTGATGGAGAAGGATGTGGGCGATGTTGGCATGGATGAATCGTAACAAATTGATCATGGGGATGGATGATAATTAAATTAGTTTGGGATTGAGTATATTTAGAATACTTTTAGACTATTATCAAGTAAATTGTCAAAAATATCGGGAGAGAGCTCCTTAACCAATAATAGGAGTCCGACTAGACTTCAAGGCAGTGGGGATGTTAGTGATGGAGAAGGATGTGGGTGATGTTGGCATGCAGGAATTGTAACAAATTGATCATGGGGATGGATGATAATTAAATTAGTTTGTAGTTGAGTATATTTTGAATACTTTTAGACTATTATCATATAAATTGTCAAAAATATTGGGAGAGAGCCCCTCAACCAATAATAGTGGTCCGACTAGATTTCGATGCATGTATGATACTTGCTAATATTTGAATGGTAAGTTATCTACTTAGTGCTAGAGTATACCATGTAGAGGGGTATAGATTGATTTGGTCTTAGATTTAAAAAAAAAAAAGGAAGAGAGGGGGGGGGGGGGGGGGGGGTTATGGGGTAAAGCATGCTTAAATTTTGAAAAACTAATTAATGAAATATGATTCTTGTTGTCTGTATAGCATGCTTGTTATGTTGTTATTACTTTGGGGTCTTCAAAAGCAAATGTTGTGAGCATCATTTCAATGCGTTAAGCCTTCTCAAGTGATTCATTTTAATAAGCCAAGTGCCTAGATGCTTTAGTTAAATGACATGCATCACATGGGAGCACTTATGGCTTTGCACACATCTTCTTATAGCTTGCTTAAATTTGTTTGATGAGCTAATTGATGAAAATTTTGTTCTTGTCGTCTTTATAGCAAACTTATTATGTTCTTATTACTTTGGGGACTTTAAACAAAGCCTGTAAGCATCATTTAAATGCCTTAAGCCTTCTCAAGTGATTCATTTTAACAAGCCAAGTGCCTAGATGCTTTAGCTAAACGACATGCGTCACATGAGTGTAACTTTATCCTCATCAAATTTTCTAAAATACCCTCTAATGAACACCACCACCTTTGCATTGTAGGATGTATGATGAGCTCGAATGACATAAGATTACTTGGCTCAATTTATAACCCAAACCTAAAATATTCAAATTGATGAAGGGATGCAATCAAACTTTTGTAGTCAATGGTCTACATGCACTTTCATGGTTGGGCCTTTAAAAATTCATGACTTAATCATCATAGTCATATATGTCCCATCTTATCTTGTGAACTACAAGGAGCATTAGCAAATGCATCCCTCCTCCCATAAGCATCTTCTCCTCCCCATCGGAATGCCACCATTTGAATTTTAAACTATGACCTGAGATCTAATACCAAAAGTCAACATTGCCAATTGGCATGATCAACTGCTCCAAAAGCCCAAGCTAATGGAGAAGGCGCAACCAAGGCTTTATAAGTAATAGCTCAATCAGGCATATGCACGAGTTTGCAATTGCTCATGAATTATTCATCAATCATGATTAAATACATTTCCTTTATGAGCTTGTGGTCCTACTAGGAGCACTAAGGCTCTCACTTCCCTTCTCTCAAAAGCTTTATCTGATGAAGAATCACTTGTGAGTGAACTTTGACAGCTCAAGAACACTTTGTGAAAAACGAAACAAAAGTTAAGAGAGAGAGGGATGTAGGGCCTCCTAAAAGGAAGGCCTCCTTGTGGTAGGTGAGCTGGTGTCCCCAAAAAAAGTGCAGAACCGAAAGAGGTAGAGACTCAATCAAGTCATTGAAGGGTTGTTTATAACTCTCTTTGATAGTAAATCTCAATATTATTGCTGAAAATGAGGAAATACAGCCTATGGACCACCTTTATTTATACTCTCCTAAATGCAAGAGAACTACTAACTCAATAAAATATTAATATGTCCAGTATATAAAATGGAATCAAAGTAATGACTAACAAAACTTTGGAAAAGTAAACTTGATTGTTTGATTTACAATCAAACATGCTGCTGAATGAGTAGCTGCAATTCTGATAACAATGTTGATGTGCTGATCTAGTCATGGAATTTGTTTAAACCCTAGACTCTCCTATCTGTTCCACTAATTCATAGGAATGGAGACAACTTTCATCTTGAGTGTGATGATCTTGAATAGCCTATAGAATATCTACAAGTGGTCCTCTATAACTCCTTGTATGATATAGTTTATCTCTCCAGTGAACTAAGTATGGCTTCTGACCAGATAAACTAATATTGATCTCTCCAGTGAACTAAGTATTGCTTCTGACCAGATAAACTAACATTGATCTCATCCACAATGATCGAATCATTCACACCAAATTCTAGTGATGAAGCTAGTGCAATATTTGTGTATGGCTAGTTGTAGAGATACAACATTTTCTTCAAAATAAACATTTAAAGGTAATTGGATGATGCAGAACTACGTATGTAATGCTTAATTCACTTGGATTTGCACAACTTATAATTAGAATAATTCAATAATAAAGCTACGGGCAAATTCGAACAACGAAATAAAACAATCATGGGTTATCCGACTTGGCTCAAATCACATGCTGAGAGCTTTGAAGCTTCCAAAATAAATAAGAAAAATAACACAACAAACAGTAGTAGTTTTCAAAACAATCCCTAATCTAACATTGAGAATTAGGATGCATTGAGGTGCACTCACATCCTACGCTTGCTAAGCTTGAGCGAGAGCAAGGTGAAGGAGTCTGTCGTGATTGTAAATCAAACTAAGAGAATTTTGACTAAAAGATATAAAATGCTCGGGAGAGGAGAAACCTTCGTCAAGGGTTGGTGGAGATCCTCCATTCGATGCCTTCAAAATGTTCGTCGATAGCCTCTACCAAGTATATCAATGTACGCTCCAAGTAATCCTCGACGGTAAAATCAACTCTTAGGTTCACATCGAAGAAAGTAGATTGTAGGATGTCTACGTAGCCGTCTTCGTCCCAAGTTATGCCGTAGTCAGTTTCCGGATCCGTCATTCATGGATGATTGAAAGTAGGGTTTCCTTAGCACTTAACAGAACTTTGACTGCTAGCAAGGAGAAAGGAATTTTCTTGCAAGGGGAAAAGAAAAGTTCCCAAATACTCTTCCCAGAATCTGAAATATAGTTTCAGATTTTAACCAAAAATCTGAGAGAAATTCAGATTTCAGAGACTAGGAGAAAAAATAGGTTTGAAGGGGGAACACGGGGCTTCACGTCTTGGTGAAGGATGGCTGAGGGAGAGGCGGTGGAAACCAGGGAGATGTCTGCGGTTTTGGAGTGGGGAAATAAGGCTTGATTTGTTTCCAAACAGGGCTTTTCCTTTTGGAATAAATCAAATAGAAATAGGCATGAGGGGATTTCACATGATTTGGATTTATTGCCTAAATGCCAGATTTAAGATTTAGGAAATAATGCCCAACTCAGCTGATGGGGCCGGCGGTATTAGTGGGAGGGCTCGGATTATGAAGAGCTTTAATTGAGGTGTATTATGGTTCCTAGAGTTAGGGATTGACTTTAGGAAGTATTTATTTAAAATCCTTTTGAATTTTAAATTTCAAATAGATCTAGATAAATACTTTCCTAAAATAGAAAAGTTAAATTAGGAAAAATTTTGAAATCAATTCAGAATTTTTTTGAATTTCAAAATCTATCCCAATTTTTTTGAAATCAATAAGGAAACACAAGGTGAGAGGAGTTAGGGATGAACAATCCGGCGGCTAGGGGGTGTGGCCGGCGGCAGAACTTTAGTGATGGCTCTAGCCGTGGGTTGGAGAAGAGAGGAGGGGACTCGGGTGAGGGTTGGGCCGTGGGAATTGGGGAAATAGGAAATGGTTCGGGTGAGGGGAGTAAGAGGTGGCCGGAGGTGGTGGGGAGGGGAAGAAAAGAAAACCAAGAGCCACCGGTGGTGACTGTTGGATACGACGGGTGGCCTCTCCTAGGCTCCACCAAGATCTATAGCTCTTTTCTCTCAAGCTCTCACATAAGCTCTAAGAAGACAATAGTAAGCAAAATTCTCATAATCATCCATTACTTGAAACAATAACCAAAATGCTATATATAGCCAAGTACAATGGACTCAAAGACTAAAAGACTCAATTGTCCTTTGGGCTCATACATGACACATCCCATCAAAGGGGTACAAACGGAAATACAAAATAACAATAAGCAAATAACACATACATAAATAATGAAATAACAAAAGGACTCAAAAATACAATGACTCGATCGTGGCCGTAGATCAGCGGCCACGTCTCAGATAAATCTTCCATGATATGATGTCCCCATCATTGGAAGCTTGGATTTGCTACTATATGGCGATATAATTTTTAACGGTAGAAATTTAATTTATGCTCATTTTTTATTATAAATAATTTTTTTAGCTTTCTAATGGTTTCATTAAATACCACTAATGTTAGTTTATACAACTTAGATTACATAATGAATTTAGATCACAAAAGAAATTAAATTCTTAGATTAGATACCACTAATTACACAAAAATCACTTTATTTCTATGTAAACTTGATAATGAGTAGGACCAAAACCAAATGATACTGCAACAATCGATAAATTTAAAGATAAACGAGAATTTCAAACTATAAAAAATCAGCGATCAATTGAATTTTATGCTGCAGCTAAAATCCCAATTATAGCAAATTTGATTGAAATTGAAACTCTTGCAACAACTATAATGGCATTTATGAAGAAAAACATCAACATATTTAATCACCAAATTGAAGTAAATGTAGGCCTTATGCTAGCGTTTGGAGATACCTTCCCCCATAAGTTGTCTATCGCACTTGCAGTATATTGAAACGAATCTCACATTCAGCAGGTACTCATAATATTGAAAGTAGAAAGCATAGTTTTTTTATTGAAAAAAGTTATTCTTGCATGCCTCAGGTTTTGATATTTATAAATATTTAGCTCCCACATTGGTTGCATCTCATTGGCTTGTATAAATTCTAAAATTCTATTAAATTCACAATATTGAAACAGAAGCCACCACTCTGAATCAACAATCACACAACAACTAGTGCCATCGAACATAATAATTGAGGCGCTAATAACTCACAGTCATGCCCACTAAAGAGATGGTGCTAAAAACACACAACATTATCTACTTAAGAGAAGGCTATAACTCACAACAATATGCTTAGCTAAGAAAAATTCAACTTTGACGATTTCATATTCATCAAGCAAGCCTATAAATAAATTTTGTTTCCTATCATATAATATAAGAACCATTGCAAATAAGTTTGTCCTGTCTGTGCAGAAGATATCTCTAGAAGGCACCATTAGTACAAGACACAATCTCATTATCTAATATAATTGCGAGAACAAGCTGTGTATATTTTTCTAGAAAAGTGTTAGACAGGAAATCAAAAGGAGATGTAATGAGAAGAATTCAAAGCATTAGTAGAATAAAAGGTAAAATTATACATATTCATATTATAATGCTTTAGTTGGTTTATACAAGATGTTGCACCTAAATCAACCATAAAAAATCAATCAGTTTATTCGATTTTGTTCCGATTTTGGATTAGCCTTTTTTTGCACACCCCTAACCTTAAGGATTGAATCAGGTGGATGAGTTTTTAATTTCAGGCTTCTTTAGGGCATTCATCATTCATAAAATTCTTGAAATATTGATGCAACTTAATTCAATCCACGTGTTTTTTTTTATTCTGTAACTATATCAAGAGTAAAAAAAAAATAGTATCAATTTGTTCGTTGTCATAGATATGATATCATTAGATAATTCATTGTTAGTTGTGTTATCAAATTGCTTAATTGATTCCTCAACTATGGTTGATATGATTGGTTCAATTATTATTGTATGCTCAATTTTATTTTCAATGTCCAATTTTGACTCTAGATTAAATATAGCTTTAGGTTCTTGTGCATAGTCTTATATGGGTGCACATTTCAAAAGAACCAAGATGCAAATTCTAATATGAAACGAAATGCGATAGACAAGAATTGCTTGTTAGAAATTAATAACTTGTGAACTTGCGTTGCTAATTTAAAACAAATGTGTTCCAAGATAGATCGTAAGAAATTTCCATGGAAGAACTAAGCAACGTCAATCAATTACCTTAGAAGCGACATGAAACCAACAAAATTAATCCAATGGATAAGTAATAAAGTAAATGGCTCTTAACAACAATCCAAGGCTTAAGATATAGATCCTTCACCTTGAAGTCCCTCACTTCACTCTTGGATTCACTCGGTTAGCGGAAGAGGATGGCGCACAAACTAAATAATGCCACTGTCACACAAGTGACGCCGAGAAGACTAGTCGCCGGGGAAGAAGCCGGATTTGGGGAAGATGGTGGACGCCCGTTGATGATCCAATCGTCGGCCGGAAGTTGTTCGTCGATGACGTCCATGAGGGTAGGAAGAATACGGTTCAAGTAATCCTCGACGGTGTGGTCGAAGCTGAACCCAACGTCAAAGAATGGAGAACGGACGACGTCGATATCTCCTTGAAAGTCATACGCAAATCTGTAATCAAATTCCGGATCCGCCATTCATGTTCGTAATAAATGGAGAAGAGAAGAGGGAGGGGGAGGGGAGGTGGAAGTGACGGTTTGGGAAGAGAGGGGTTGGCCATGAGCTAGAGGGAGAGGGAGGGATTTTAGAAATCTGAAAATAATTTCAGCTTCAAGTGGTTTTGGAGGGAGATTAATTTGAAATTTCAAATCAATTCAATAATGGCTAGGGGTGTTAATGGAGGAGATAATTAGGGGCTGATTTGGCGGAGCTTTTAATGTAATTTGGGAGAGAGAAGAGAAGAGGAGTGGCCGGCCATATGGGGAGGAGAGAGAAGAGAAGAGGAGTGGCCGGCCATATGGGGAGGAGAGAGAAGGGTTTGGAGTTAAGCATGTGGGGACCACAAGGGGTTAATTAATTCTATTCAAATATGAATTTTAATTTCAGAATTGATTGAATTTAAAGTAACTCCCTAATTTGAATTAGAATGAGAGGGGAAATAGTTTGAATTTCAAATAGGTTGTAACTCCTTTAAATGTCTTTCCTAAGCAAACAAAGCCTAATTAGGAAAGCAAATTAAGATAGGAGAATTTGAAATTTGAAAAGGAAGAGGGCCAAGAGGGGGCCGGCGGCAAGGAGGGTGGCCACGGGTGGGGCTTGGACTTGGCGGCTGGCGGCAGGGAGCTGGGAGGGCTGCCGGTGGCTGGACCGGCCAAGGGAGACCGGCGGTGGAGTGGGTGGGGTGGGAAATTTTGGGGAGGAGGGGAATTTTCGGCTAAGTAGGGGAAGAAGGGATTGGGTAGGGAAAAGAAAGTTATCAAATTACAAACCTTGAACACCACTTCCACAAGAACTCACAAAGAGATCCACGATACCCTCTCCTCAAGAACTCACAAAGAGATCTAGGAAAATTTTAGAACTCACAAAGAGATCAATAAGAAAAATTTTTCATTCATCAATAATCATCATACAATGCATGAGGCCTAAAATGAAACTAAAACTAAAAGACATAAATGCCCTCGGGGCTACAATATCAAATGACCATCCATAAGGGTAAAACAGTAAAACTGAAAAATAAAATAAACTCTACTTAAAATGACTCAAAATATAAACTCCTGATCGTGGCCGTCGATCTCCGGTGGTACACGTGTCGAAATCACTGACGATGTCCTCATCAAATTCATATTATAATTGCAAATCAATTTTTTGCATTTAAAATACCCTCAAAATAAAATTTATAAACTATGATCTCTTTATTAGATTGGGTTCAACCATACATGATTCTTATGTTGGTGTTTGTATTATAGGCTTTAGAGGAGATGATATTGATTTTTAACTAACATAATCACAGGTGTAATAGTCTTAAGAAATTTAATATGATATTTTTAATATCTAATTATATGTAAAAAGCCTCATGCAATGATTTTGGTAAATTATAACTTAATTTATTCCTCATTTCTCACTTAAGACCTTTAGTGAACAACTAATAGTAACATAATAATCTATAGGCAAATAATGTTTAGCTGTAAGACCTAGTAATCTTGCGTAATACTTGTACTATTTATTTATCAAATTTGTTAAATATATCATGTAGTTAATTCTGATATTCATTAAATGGTAAGTATCCTTCTTTTAGCCTATTTTTCATTTTAGTCCATGTTGTCTTTGTTGCTACCCTTCACCAATATAATTTAACATGGTCCACTAGTTTTGATTTAGCATTTTCAACACTTTGGGAATTAAAAAAATTTAAATTTTCAAGAAAATCTTCTAAGTTATTGATCTAATTTAAAATTTTCCTAAGATTGTAACTCCCATCAAATGTGAGAAAATAATTTTGAATATCATGATAGTCACGCTGTAGTTGCATAGAATCATAACATACTTGACTTTGTTTAAATTGCTGCATTAATTATTTTTCAATAACTCCATTATACGTCCTACTTTAGTTGGCATGACGATGCAATCTTAAGCTCTGATATCAATTTGATGCAAAATGCTTAAGGGTTTAAGATTCTTAATGCAACTACCATGGTGCAATGAATGTAACTCACATAAAAGAAATTAGGATTCACATATCAAATGATACCAATTATAAAATACTTTTCTTTAGGTGTAAACTTGAAAATACATAAGATCAAAATCATCCAATAAAACAAAGAAAAAATAGTGAGCTGTTAATTTTGTACACCGCAATTGAAATCACTTTTATAGTAAAATTGACCAAAATTAGGACCTGGCAACACCAAGGTTAAAGTATTCAAGAAGGAGAATTCTATCACAAATCAATTTTAATCCTAGATGCATGAAGTATCTCTTCTTAAGACAAGGAAATTTCCTAGACTTTGTTTTACCATGTTACTTTAGCCACAAGCTTGTGGATAAAAGGATGCTGAAAACTTAAGTTAGTGCTAAAAAGTTTTAAAAGGGCCTTCCAAAAATAACTAATAAATCCCACATCTCTATAAAAAATAACAGAAGTAGATAGACCATGAAGTTTAACAATCTCCTTAAAAATTAATATAGCGACTTGAGAGCCATTAATTATTTTAAAAAATTAAATAAAGTGAATCATCTTAAAAACTTATTGATAGTTAAATTTATATTTTAGGTAAACTTGAGATGAAACTCATTCTATTGTTTTTCAAGAGCTACAAAGGTGTGCAATGGCCAACGTGCTTTTTAATTACTTTGTTAAGTTGGCATACTTGACACCTACTATTGTTATGGTCTATACAACAACAACAACATCAAGCCTTTATCCCACTACGTTGGGTCGGTTACATGAATTATTTTTTTCCATGTTTCCTGTTAAGAGTCAAAGTCTCATTTAAATCTAATAAAGAAAGGTCATTTCTAATATTTTCTAAGCAAGTCTTTTTAGATATACCTCTACCTTTCTTAACATTAGCCAAATCTAATACATCTATTTCCTAACTAAGTCATCGGAAGGCCGCCATGTTATGTTACCAAAGCATCTAAGGTGACTCTCTAATCTTATTATCCACTGGAGCTACACCAACCTTTTCACTTACATGCTCGTTTCGTACCTTATCTCTAAGAGTAAAGCCACTCATCCACCTGAGCATTCTCATTTCTGCAACACTTAACTTAATATTATGCTTCTATTTCAATGACCAAAATTTTGCACCATAAAGCATTGCAGGTCTCACCACCATCTTATAGAATTTTCCCTTAAGTTTGAGGGGAACTTTTCTATCACACAATAAGCTCGAAGCATTCTAACACTTCAACCATCCAACTTGAATTCTACTAATAATACCCTCATCTATTTCACCATCACTCAGAACAATAAATTCAAGATATCTAAAACGTGTACTCTTGTTAATGACTTGATCGCCCAAAGGTCAAAGTCACAATCCTCCCACTAGATCTATTACTACTAAAATCACACTCCATAGATTTAGTTTACTCAAACGGAAACCTTTAAACTCTAAGGCTGACCTCCATAATTCATGTTTACCTTCAATACCCTCTCTACTCTTATCAACAAGAAGAATATCATCAGCAAAAAGCATACATTAGGGTACAATCTCTTGCAAATGTCTAGTGAGAACATCCACGACTAAGGCAAAAAGATACGGGCTTAAGGCTGATCATCCTTGATGTAACCCAGCTGAAATAGAAGAATACTTGGTCAAACCACCTTGTGTTTGAACACAAGTACAAGTAACAGCTCCTACATACATATCCTTAATGAATTGAATATAAGCATTATTAACCCCTTTCTTTTCTAGAACTCTGCATAGCACTTCTCTTGGAACTTTATCAAGGCATATCTAGTCTATCTTCAACTAAAATTGGTCTCTTTTGTGTCAATGCCATGCCAACCCTCCAACATATAGCTCCCATACTAGAAAATTTCTAACTGAAAGGGATCTATTGGTAACGACTTCTAAGATTTATCTTTGAAAAACACATGAATCATGTAGTTGAGTTAAACCATGCTATCTTAATGTGGTAAAAAATCTTTAATTTACTCTGATCTTATTATTGGCTCTACTATATATGTGGTAAAATATTTATTAAATTTTAATGATTCTTGGGCAACACGTGGACTATGGCTCTAATGAAGAGAGCTTTCAGCTTGAAATGCATCTACTTGTCTTTTCCGCTCAACAAGTTCCTTCGCATTAATTTTGTAATTTGATTAATTTTGAACA